>OW240914.1:207804843-207933396 GCA_933207985.1 Pelobates cultripes
ATTGACCTGATGCATTGCCCTGTTTAGGAGCTCAGAGGAAAGCTCTTTTGGAGGCTCAGTGCCCGAGTCGCTGGTGTCCTGAGGTTTCTGTGTGCCCTGTTCAGCAATTTCTTCAAGGTCCTCATTGTTGAGGGTCTCACCTGAAGCCTGGACTAACTGCTCAATGTCCTGAGCATTTGTGTCTCCTAGTCCAGTCGTGGTCACAAGGTCAACTATCCCTATGATGGGCTCTGGTAGTCGCACATCCTCACACAGCTCTGGCCAGATCTTTTTCCACACAGCCTTGAGCCTTGAGTTTATGCCACCTCCTTCCAGGAAAGATCAGTGTTGGAGACAGCCTTCATGATGTGGTACTGCTTCCAGAAGTCCAACATTTACTGCTTGTCCTCACGGTCCGTGTGTTCAATCAGCTGATGGAATGTGTGGCGGAGATAGTAGGCCTTGAAGGTGGCAATCACCCTGTGGTCCATAGGCTGGATAAGTGACGACGTGTTGGGCGATAGGAACAGGAATGCAGGTGGGCAGCTCAGCCAAGTTAGTCGGGTGTCCATGATGAGCAGCGCTTTCTCCTCCAGTCCTTTGCGCCGACAAGAACGCCAAATGACTGGCAAGCTGGACTTGCGAAATGCCCCTCGGTGTCTGGGAGTGGTACACCAGCAATGGCTTTATACGGAAGTCACCTCTGGCATTCCCACCCAAAAGAAGGGTCAGCCTGTCTTTTGCCGCTTTAAAGCCCAGTGCTCTCTTCTGCTCCCAGGAGATGAACGTGTGGCTTAGCATCCGCTTCCAGAAGAGCCCAGTCTTATCCACATTGAAGACAACCTCCGGTGGATAGCTCCCTCTATCCACCACCTCCTTTTAAAGAGGCCGGAAAGGCTGCAGTAGCTCCAGTGTCCGCACTTGCCGCTTCACCAGTGATCTTAAGGTTGTAGAGGTTGTACCTTTTCTTAAAGCGGTCAAACCAATCTCTACTTGCTGCAGAACTCTCAATCACATCTGGATCTTGACTCTGTATGATGGCCTGGCTGAGAGGCATGTTACGCTCCAGCTCATCATCTATCCATATGGAAAGCCTCTTCTCCATCTCCTCAAGAGCGTAGGACCTGGAGCTGGTGATCTTCTTTGCTGAAGTAGCAGTGCTGGTCATCGCTGAAGTTCGGATCTTATCCTTGTTTTTGAGGTTAGTGCGGATAGTGGAGGTAGGCAAATGGAGATCTGCCCTGATATCCACCTGGCGCTCTCCTTTATCCAGGCGGTCCAGTACTTGGATCTTGACATCCAGAGGAATACTCTGGCGCTTGCCTTTAGCCTGCTCCTCTTTACGTTCAGACATCTGTAAAACAGTATAAAAATTCAATGAATGTAGATTTTCATTATGCAACACAATGGAACAATGACAATACAGTATTCTGTACTGTACCTTGCCAACGGATGTTCTCTGCAGGATTTGGTGGTCCCTGATAACAATCACTAGATGTGACTATCTGCATTACCCCCAAAAAAAATGTTTTTTTTTTTTTTTTTTTAAATGTATAATAATCACATTATTAAAAACAAGGGAACAAAGAAAGTTACAGGAAACAAAGGGAACAAAGAAACAAGGGGGAAAAATTTATTCGACAGCTAATAATAATCACATTATTAAAAACAAGGGAACAAAAAGTATTCTGTACCTTGCCAATGGATTTTCCAGGTTGGATTTTGCTGTCTCTCTCTCTCTTTCTGGCTCTCACTGGTTCTTTCTCCCATGGTGCCCCTGTTAATGCTGTAACGATGCAGTCACGCTCTTTTAGCGTTAAGCGGGTCGCGCACAGACAAAAACAGCACTCTAGCGGGGTTTAGCGCTCTTCGAGTACCAGTACAGTAACAGTGCTATAGAGAATCAGCGCTCTAGCGGGGTTTAGCGCTCTTCGAGTACCAGTACAGTAACAGCGCTATAGAGAATCAGCGCTCTGCGGGGTAGCGCTAAGCGGGGTATCCCTGTATAATAAAGAGGATCCTATGGCAAGAGATATGCAAATGATTGCTGAAAAAAACTTGCAGATAACTTGTGATTGGATAACTCGAGACAAGGTGCTACAGCTATTAAAGAAAATTAATGTAAATAAAGCTCCGGGGCCTGACTGTATTCACCCACGAGTACTTAAGGAGCTAAGTGGGGAAATAAGTGAACCTCTGTATTTAATTTTTCAAGATTCTTTTGTTTCAGGTGTTGTACCGGAGGATTGGAGGAAGGCAGATGTTGTTCCTATATTTAAAAAGGGTTCAAAATCCTTGCCTGGAAATTATAGACCTGTGAGCTTAACTTCTGTGACTGGAAAAATATTTGAAGGGCTATTAAGGGATTATATTCAGGAATTCATTGGGAAGAACTTTATTAGCAATAATCAGCATGGTTTTATGAAACATAGGTCATGTCAAACTAACCTAATTGCATTATACAAAGAAGTAAGTAGAAGTATAGATCAGGGTGTTGCAGTGGATGTGTTCTACTTGGATTTTGCCAAGGCATTTGATACGGTTCCTCACAATAGGTTAGTCTTCAAACTAAAAGAAATTGGTCTAGATGAATATTCTTGTTCTTGGGTAGAACATTGGCTTAAGGATAGAGTACAACGAGTTGTCATTAATGGTACATTTTCAGGCTGTACAAAAGTGGTAAGTGGTGTCCCTCAGTGTTCTGTTTTGGGACCACTTCTATTTAACATATTTATAAATGATCTTGAAATAGGCATTGAAAGTCATGTATCAGTGTTTGCAGATGACACAAAACTTTGTAAAGTAATAAAATGTGAGCAGGATATTGCTTTGCTGCTGAAGGATTTGGATAGATAGGGGGACTGGGCACTAAAATGGCAGATGAAATTTAACGAAGAGAACTGCAAAGTTATGCCCTAATTTACACCCTAAATGGTAGTGAACTAGGGATAACCACACACGAGAAGGATTTGGGAATTGTTATAGACAACAAATTAGTCAGCAATATGCAATGTCAATCTGCAGTTGCTAAGGCCAGTAAGATTTTGTCATGTATAAATAGGGGCATAAATTCTCGGGATGAAAATATAATTTTGCCTCTTTGTAAATCGCTGGTAAGACCACACCTTGAATATGCTGTGCAATTTTGGGCACCTGTTCTAAAGAAAGATATCATGGCACTAGAAAAAGTGCAGAGACGAGCTACAAAATTGATAAAAGGAATGGATCATTTTAGTTACGAAGAAAGGTTAAAATTTTTAAATCTCTTTAGTTTGGAAAAACAGCGCCTGAGAGGGGATATAACATTATACAAATATATTCAGGGCCAGTACAAACCTTTATCTGGAAATCTTTTCATAAACAGAGCTATACATAAGACACGAGGTCACACATTTAGGCTGGAAGTAAGGAAATTTCATCTAAGGCAAAGAAAAGTTTTTGGGTTTTTTTTTTAAAGTAAGATCAATAAGGATATGGAATTCTCTGCCTGAAGAGGTGGTTTTGTCAGTCTATACAGATGTTTAAACGCAATTGGATAAATACTTGCAAAAACATAACATACAGGGATATCATTTCTAATTAGTGGGGTAATAGCTGCTTGATCCAAGGAGACATCTGACTGCTATTTTGGGGTCAAGAAGGAATTTTTTCCGAGTTTGTTGCAAAATTGGAAGCGCTTCAGACTAGGTTTTTTGCCTTCTTTTGGATCAACAGCAAAAACATATGTGAGGATGGCTGAACTTGATGCACGCAAGTCTTTTTTTCAGCTATGTAATGCTTGCTCTTATGAGATTAATCCACTTACTTGGGAAATACTTCCTTACTGGGACACTCTGCAAGTCATGGCTAAATAGTGTCCTGGAATGAGGCACCTGTGACAGGGAGGGGTGCAAAACCAAGGAATTGGCCTGGACTCCCAAATATATAAAGGAAAACAAGAGGGCTGTACCCATCTGAACATGCATAAATTATAGGGGGGGACATGACGTACCAGACATGTCACACTGCCCTAAGGTGATTTAGGCAGCCGTGAGGCCCCCAAATCCATGAGTTATTAACCTCTGCAGCATCACTACACTACTGATATTGCAATAGAGATAACCAGCATAAAAAATATGGTTATCACAAAGAACTATCTAAATCCCATTAAGGCTAAGCGCACTGTGGACATACAACACAGTAATAGATTCTAGTCATCGCACTTTACACGGCAAACGCTTGCAACTAAACCTAAATGATACAACTTCAGAGATACAATATTACATGTTGCAAATGTTACCAATGTGTGAACACTTCACTTACTTCTGGTGATAGCATAGTTGGTAATTGCCCTATAGAGCTTGATATTGCATTAATATTATTCACGTGGGCTATTACAATCCATCTAGGATATATTTTGCTCTATTTTTTTGAGCCTTTGCTAAGACTCCGTGGTCTAGTGTAAGATTTCCAACGGCACTTGTCTAATAAAGACTCTATTGGATAATTCTGATTTTATACAGAGACAGAATAATTTAGTCTGACCTTGGACTGACTATTCACTTTATTTTTTGTTTTATTAGTTTGCAGTGAGATTTAGTCCATGTTTTGGGACTTCTTAATGTAAAACTATTAAAAGTGACGTTTTAATGATTTATAACCACTTCCCTTGGATATTCCACCTTATCTATTGTAACGGCACCCCCAGGCATAAAGGGTGTTAAACCGCCGTTTAGTAGATCTTCCCCTTCCAGAGACACAGGCACAGCTACTGCAGAACACCAAACTCCCAAACTGGATACAAAATAGCACTCCAACTCCCGAACTGGAACCACACTAATAGCTGCTAGCAGACGAACAGGAAAAGCAGACAATCAGCTTACACTCCTGGCAATCAGTCTCTATCAGCATACAGTGAATACCCCCAAGAACGAGACAGAGCTCCGTGTTGAGGGTCAAGCAGTGGTCTGAGGTGCTGGCACAGCCAGCCTGGTTTTTATTACAGTCTTGCAAATACAGGACCGCCCACAGGGAGGTATAAAATATCCAGTAACACATTAGTTACAACCCACAGATTCCCTCCCCTTATCCTGAGAGGTAACTCAATTACACATACCTTTTACCACAATGCATCCTGGCTTCCTCTCCTCTGCCCTGGAGATAAGTGAGAAGTAATTCAATTATCTCCCAGGACAGGGACAAGACTCCATTATGCACATGGTGACACAAAGACAGTAAAACACTTTAAAATACATAAAGTCACCTTTTACACATAACACACAGACATTTCACATATCCCCAGATAGCTTAGGTCTAAGCACACATTATTACTGAATGGCGCTCAGACCACAGACATACAGTTCAATTGCCATGGAGCCAAAGTCTTTACCATAGTCTTTCATTATACAAATGGGCTCCATGGCATAACTATCTGGGGTATCCCCGCTCAAACAGGGCAAGCACCAAATGACCCGGCTTTCATGTCTTTGCAGGGGAAAATCAAGCATTTGAACATGGGGCCATAGTCTAAAGGCAGCAGGCGGGCAACCAGGCTTCTCCAATGCAATGTGGCGAGATTGGTCTCGTCACATCTATATATCTTATTACTGCTACCTCCAGCCCTCTCTCTTTCTTTTGAATATTTAGTACAAGTGTTTTTGGCGGTTGTGGATGCGTAACAGATTTGGGGGGGTCAAAGTTCGAAAATGTGGGGGTTTTTTTTATTTTTTTTATTTTTTACATTTTTTTCAATCAGATTTTATAATTCTTTTTATAGTAAATTTTATGATATGATAAAAATAAATGAGTAAGAGGAAAATTACAGCTAAACACAATCACAGCAGAAATGTAAAAACAGTCCTGGTCCCAAACGGTAAGGAAATTTGAAGTGGTCTGGTCACTAAGGGATTAATCATTTTACAGTGGATTTTGATAGAACAATTGCAAATCTGCAAACATATGAGGACACATGTTTAAAGGACCACTATAGGCACCCAGACCACTTCAGCTCAATGAAGTGGTCTGGGTGCCTGGTCCCTCTAGTTTTAACCCTGCAGGTGAAAACATAGCAATTTCATGGGTTCTTAAACCCTTCAGCCTAGTGGGACGGGTGGCCCTGAGGGTGGGATGGACCTAATGACAATATAGTGCCAGGAAAACAAAAGTTTGTTTTACTGGCACTATAGTGCTCCTTTAATCCTATTTCTCTCAAATATTAACAAATCTGTCTAAATCTGCTAGTGAGCACTTCTCCCCTTCGCAGAGATAATCCATCCACCTCAAAGGTGTGGCATATCAAGATGCTGCTTAGACAGCATGATTATTGCAAAGGATTGCCTTAGGCTGGCCACAGTAAAAGGCCACTCTAAAATGTGCAGTTTCATCATACAGCACTATGCCACAGATGTCGCAAGTTTTGAGGGAGCGTGCAATTGGCATGCTGTTGCCCATGAATTGAATAATCATTTCTCTACCAAAAGGCGTTTCAGAGAATTTGGCAGTACATCCAACCGGCCTCACAACCACAGACCACGTGTAACCACACCAGCCCAGGACCTCCACATCCAGAATCTTCACCTCCAAGATCGTGTGAGACCAGCCACCCAGACAGCTGCTGCAACAATCGGTTTGCATAGCCAAAGAATTTCTGCAAAAACTGTCAGAAACCGTCTCATGGAAGCTCATCTGCATGCTCGTCGTCCTTATCAGGGTCTCAACCTGACTGCAGTTTGTCTTTGTAACCAACTTGAGTTGGCAAATGCTCATATTCGTTGACTTTAGAGAGGTGTTCTCTTCACAGATGAATCTCGGTTTTCACTGTACAGGGCAGATGGCAGACAGTGTGTAAGGCGTCGTGTGGGTGAGCGGTTTGCTGATGTCAAAGTTGTGGATCGAGTGGCCCATGGTGGCGGTGCGGTTATGGTATGGGCAGGCGTATGTTATGGACAACGAACACAGGTGCATTTTATTGATGGCATTTTGAATGCACAGAGATACCTTGACGACATCCTGAGGCACATTGTTGTGCCATTCATCCACGACCATCACCTCATGTTGCAGCATGATAATGCAAGGATCTGTACACAATTCCTGGAAGCTGAAAGCATTGCAGTTCTTGCAGGGCCAGCATACTCACCGGACATGTTTGGGATGCTCTGAATCCGCTTATGTGACAACGTGTTTCAGGTCCTGCCAATAGCCAGCAACTTCGGACAGCCATTGAAGAGGAGTGGACCAACATTATTAGTATTGCAGTAGTTACTGGTGGGGATGTTCCCACTGTCTGCTGAGGGTGACTGGGAGGGCCCTTGTAGCTCAGGTCCTCCAGGTTATGCAGAGGGTAATCCTCTGATGCATCCGAGAGATCCTTGAGGTCCGCCGCCATTTTAGACTCAATGTGGCCTTCGCAGCATGTCTCAGATATCGGCGGAGAAACGGGGACGATCCGGCTGTGGTTTTTTTTTTTTTTTTTGGACTTTCGTCCCATCTTCTGGGCAGCACCTCCCGGACCTCTGCCCGTCAATTAATGAGGCTACGAATTTATTGCCCGTCAATTTATGAGGCTACGAATCAGGCGATTATTTGTCGCGCCGACAGAGCTTAACAGCCTTCCTGCCATCTTGGTGAAGGCTAGCTCCGCCCCCTATACTTTTCATTTTTACACTTCACAAATACATATTTGTAAAATAAAAAAGGACGCTTGTGAAATTACATCCATCCATTAAGAAACCAGTTAAACCTTTTGGGACAAATCTAGGGCAGTAGGAAATCTTCACAGGGAATTATGGCTGTTGTGATGGACCGCCTGGTATCTCCATCAGTCGCTGCTTCCTAGTACCTGTGGCACCATAAGCACTCTACTGGAGCACCATAACCACCGTAAACCCCATGAACCACCGCAGCTTGGTTGGGGTCTTGCCGTCCTCCACCCACCCTGGACCCAAGACCAGGATCCAGCTTCCAGTGGGTGAACCTCTCCTAGTCCAGAGAGCGTAGCAGGAACAGCTCTTATAAGAGCTTGTGATTATACTCAGGGGAGTATTGTGATTATAGCAATCCCCAGAGTAAATGTAGTTCTTCAATCCCTCAAACATGAGCCAAGACTTCATAAAGGGGTAAACGAATCTCTGTTTAATGGGAGCCACACTTGGCCCTATATGACCATCCCCACACAAGGGGTACGCCCACAGGGACCTTGTGGGGGACTGATTTGCAACTTCACAAACCAATAACAATAAGGTTGCAAGGCACGACTCTCTCCCCTCTGCCTGGGAGTTAATTGAATCAGGAACTGTACTAATCCAATTATCTCCAAGCACAGAAAAAAACATACTTTTTTAAAACACCCCAAAAGTACACTAAAAATACATAAAACCCCACATCCCCTGATAGCCCTGATCTGGGTGACCAACATATCCAAAAATCACCCAGATCAGTTCAGGGGTTCAGGAATTTCACGGAAGTCATTTATTTGCCAAACACAGGCATGGTTCCATAGCCGAAACTAGTTCCATAGAATCGCAGATAAATGCCGCTGGGGGACCGACTGGGAACCGCAAAGTTTTCATGCCGAAAATAGTTTCAGGGCATTCGTGGCTAAGTCCCCCTGAAGTCTTATTTGCGGTTTTGGTCCATGCGAACAAGATGGCCGCCACCTTGTGGTTGTCCATAGGAATTACGACCACCCAGACGAACACATAGACCACTGCGGTGAAAATGGCAACAATGTATCAATTAAGCTTAACAAGCTCCAGGGTGGTCTCCGGTTCATGCGGCTGTTCGGTAAACTAAACATATAGTCATGTAGGGTAGGAGGCTGGCAAACAGGCCCCTCCAAAAACCAGTGGCGAGGTTACTTTCGCAATTTATGTTACTGTCCTCATTTGTACCAGTAAAATGAGAGAGCGAGAGTGTGTGTGTGTGTGTGTTTTGTCACATCACATTTTCAGGTGAGTAGGACAATTTAAAATATCTTGGGTTACTGAAAATCCTATTGAGCTCTAACAGAAGAATGTTATACCTCTCCTTGGATGAATTCAGGCAGATTTCAAATTGTGGAATTACCCACATATATCATGGTTGGGTCGGATATCAGTTATAAAAATGAATATACTGCCCAGATTGCTGTGCCTTTTCGAAATGATCCCGCTTTTGCTACCTACAGCTTTCTTTGCATCATTGCGATCATCTGCTGTGATTGCATATCTGTGGTAAGAGGAGACGTGTCCCGTCTTGAGATATGAAGTCTTGAGTCTGTCAGACTTGTATAAATACTATCAGGCAGCAGTGCTTCAGAGGGTCTTCGAATGGCACACTTCTCCAATACATAAACAGTGGATACAGTTAGATCCAGTCAGTGCAGGGATAACGCTACCCTCTCTTGTATGGAATACGAGCATAGATGTAGGAAAGAAGGAGATGAGGGAATCTTCACTCGCTTAAACGATCCGTATCTGGAGATGAGGGGAACTACTCAGATTTCATCTATACCAAGTCTATTATTACCATTATCACAAAATCGGAACTTGGCAGGGTGTATACCCTGAGAAAACAGGGAGGATGAGTGTAAATGTAAAAT
Source organism: Pelobates cultripes (assembly GCA_933207985.1). NCBI lineage: Eukaryota > Metazoa > Chordata > Amphibia > Anura > Pelobatidae > Pelobates > Pelobates cultripes. Next base: position 207,814,379 of record OW240914.1, read on the forward strand.
TGTTGTTAATCGAGGGGAAAGGGTGGGGAGGTGGTATCGGTGGAGGTAAGGAGTGGAGAGAGGACTGAGTTGGGAAGAATGGGATTGTGAGGAAAAGGAAAGGAAGGGGTAAAAAAAGTGTCAACATTAGTTGACGCAGTGGATTTTAAACTGTTATTCACAGCTGTTGTCGTAAATATGTTGGAAAGCACACACATTTTAGGAATTTACTTTATGGGTATTGTTATAGATACTATCTGATATTGTGTTCTCTTTTCCATCTGATCAAGCCTGTGAAAATACTAGGTGGAACATAAACTTTAACTTAACATTCACTTATATTACTTTTAAATGGGTGCTTTCTCTGCTCCTTTCTGATTAATTGGAATAGCCACACCTGTTGAGTTACAACATATTGATTTTACAGAATGCTAACACTTTCACAAACTCTTTCAAGAGGACAGATTTATGTCTTATGACTTCCTTAAAGTTAAGGTGTGGTCAATTTTTCTCACTCAGCCAATGAGTGGTGCTTAAAATATGGGTGATCTTTATATTACTAATGCAACTTCTACATTGGCAATTCTGGCAAGTGGTGGCAGGTCATGGTTGCTTTTAAACCCCCTCTGTTTTTTCTCATATCGCTTGGTCTGACTAAGAACTGGGGGGAGCGTCAAAAACCTAATAATACTGTACTATAAGCAGTCCATTGACATTTAGTGGTTATTGTGCCTTGATTGCTCCTTGAAATAAAAAATAATGAATGAATGTAGCGTAATTGAGTGGTCACTCTGGTTCTAATGAGTGGAATTTAGATTTTAAGTTAATAGAGACTAACTTTAAAGGAACACTGTTCTCAAATTCTTTTAAAATGCTTTATTTGTGTTTACCATAATAATATGGCAATTCTTTTATTATTAAAAAAGTTTTTATTTATGTGCATATTTAATTTTTAAATAAATCACTTTCAGACAGACAGCTGACTTTGTGCACTTTTAGCAGGGTTGTCAGTTATTTGTCCCATTGATCAGTATTTTTCAACTGTCTGTTGCTTTTCAGAATTGCATCACAGAAAATAATGCAAGCAGAAAGAGCACATGATTTTGAAAAGAAATGGACAATTCCAAAATAATGACCACTGGGTCAAATAACTGACAATCTGACCAAAAGTGCATAAGCAGACTGTCTGAAAAGGGTAGTGGTAATGGAGAGATGTAAAAAAAAAAAAAAAAAAAGTTAATATACATGAAATAAAAAAAATGAGATATATTATAACAACATAAAGCTGATATAAAAAATCTGTAATGTCCATATCCTTTAAATGGTTGTTGAATTGTCACAGCTTATATCACTCCAGCATCCCAGTTATTTAAATACTCCCTTGATGGTCAAACAATAATTTGTTCTACTTCCCAGGTATAGTTTAAGTTTATTTAAATATAACATTTACTATCTATTTACTACAGAATTTCTGTTTTGTTTTGTTTTATAGAGATGAACCAAACCAACCTATGCACTGGGAAAAAAAGGCCAGTCAAAAGAGCTCCATTTTCTATCACTGCTTTCAGGTATTTTGACAAATCAAAAAAAAAAAAAAATTGAAAATGAGTTGAACTTTACAGTGGGGTTTTTGTGCATGGTTATTCTGGGGGTCTGGGGCTGCATCTTTCATGCACATCCTCTTTCCCTACTTGTTTCATTGGTTTCCCTCTTACCTGTTTTCCCAGATTCAGAGTATGCATGGAGATATTTCTTGCTAATATTGATCTGTATTTATAATATAACATCATGCACTCTACCTGTTCTATTGAATTAAAATGGATTTTTACTTTTTGATTTACATGGCATAAAAATGAATGATTTAAAGTTACAAAACCTTTTCATTATGGCATTAAACTTAAAGGAGCACTATAGGGTCAGGAACACAAACATGTAGTCCTGACCCTATAGGGTTAAAACCACTATCTAGCCACCTGCCCCCCTCATGCCTCCATAAATATAGTACAATCTTACTTGTATTTAAGCCTGAAGTTGCATGCTTTGTCTCTGTTTCCATTTGACCTGTCCACTGCATGCTGACATCATCAGAAGTGTTGACCTGAACCAATCACAACGCTTCCCTATAGGATTGGCTAAGACTGACAAAGAGGGAGATCAGGGGCAGAGCCAGCACAATTCAAACACAGCCCTGACCAATCAGCATATTCTTATAGAGATGAATTGAATCAATACATCTCTATGAGGAAAGTTCAGTGTCTGCATGCAGAGGGTGGAGACACTGAATATTTGGATGCATTTTAGGCAGCCATGACCCAGGGATCTCCAACAGCCATTTCAAGGAGTGGCCAGAGAAGTTATCACTTGGCTGTAATGTAAACACTGCATTTTCTGCATCTCTATGAGGAAAGTTCAGTGTCTCCATGTAGAGGGTGGGGACACTGGATGGCAGTGCTGCACAGTGTGTTGATTCCCTTTATGTATTTAACTGTTTCTATCATATCACCCCTGTCTCGTCTTTCCTCCAAGCTATACATGTTAAATGACAGAGAATTAAGCAGTGAGACTTCAGAGGCATGATCTATACACCAAAGGCATGATCTGTCCACACAGTGTGCAGCACCGCCCTAAGAAGCACCTCTAGCAGCCATCTGAGGAGTGGCCATTGGAATTATCACAAAGCTCTAATGTAAACACTGTGTTTTCTCTGAAAACACAGTGTTTACAGCAAAAAGCCTGAAGGTAACGATTCTACTCACCAGAACAAATTCAATAAGCTGTAGTTGTTCTGGTGACTATAGTGTCCCATTAATCCACCATGTACACTCTGACAATCAGTAGTTACATAACTATTTTCAAAAAGCCCCAAAGGGAGTATGGGAAGAAAATGCAAACAAATGAATTGGTAATCAGTTAATATAATGAATGGGTAATCTTAAATGTACAGTATTTAACAAAACAAGTGGAAAATTTTACATGGAAAAGAAAAAACAATAATGAGGTATCACTGAGTAGATCGAATTACTAGGCTACACAATTATGCACATACTAAGATATAGGTTCTATACTCAAGCACCTAACAGCATAATGGAAATATAAAAACTTGGCTGCACTGCAGGTGTCTTTCTCCTCCCCCCAAAGTGGAATCCAGAGGTACAGTAAGATGACACTACTAGACAGTGTATTTTTGCCAAGATATAAATCTGTAAAGCGCAAAAGAGGCTACTGACAAGTTTTGTTGCACATTAACTTTAAGGCAAAACATAAATTAGGGTCCTCCAATTCAGTTTAATTACATGTGCACTGCTGACTCCTACCCTCCCAAGCAAGAGCCAGACATACATTGCATCACCGGATGATCACGCTAATATACACCCAGAGTAAACAAAAGCAAGAGGATACACAAGATTATCCAGATGTTACAGAAGTTCAGTCGTCTTCCAAGTCTTGAAACTCCAGATCCAAGTGTATTATTTTGCATATCCATGTAAGGCACATATGTAAAACAGGGAAATTTATGCCATATTGTCTATATAGGTATACAAACCAGAATCTCTATATGTTTTCAGTTGATAAAGCCAAAAGGTTTCTATTTGGCACACTTCACTATCCACAGATTCAGAAGCTTGTCTTGGACTTCAACTACAATTTTTATCTCTCTCATATATTGCACTAACACATATTATATACCATTTTTTAAAGGACAAAAAAGGGCTTGAATTTGATGTGAAATACAAATCTAAATGATTTATCATAAAAAAATAATGCAATTGTGTGCATAATTAATGCAGATTATGAAAAGTGATTCAAAATAAATTAATTTAATTGTTCTTTTTTATAGAATATGTCTAGGAATTCAGTTTATTTTTGGCAGTTACAGAACACCAAAAACAAGGAGTAAAATAAAATTTTAACGTGAAGAGATTTTTGAATTTGTATTGTTTGTCGTGAAATCTTAATAGATGTCACATAAAACAAAAGTATATATTTATAAACAGCAGACATCACATAGCAATTTAACAGCCAGGTTCTCCTAAATATTGTAGTAAAATTGATAGGTGCAAATCTCATGTTAAAGCATTGTAACAATTTACTGTTGAAATTGCCCCACAAAGGCCTACCATTTGTGAAAGTAGATACTCCTGAGTATTCAAATCTGATATGTGACTTTTGGTGTCTTTGTTGCATTTTTGGGCATTTTAGTATCTCAAATATTTAAGTTACATTATAAATGCATACTTTTTGCAGAAGTGGAAACCTCTAACTTAATGCATTTTGAGCTTTATTGAAGGGCTAGAGAGTATCTGGCATTGCCAGATGCTAATAGATCCTATTTGGCTACTATACTACAAAGGATCCTAGAGTGGCTTGTCACTTGACTACAAAACACTGTCCGTAATTGGATAGGGTGCTAGGGTCCCTCTCCCCTCTGTGGTGTGGAATACACCTATGGTAATGCCTAAGGGATCATCTGCAGATGCTATTGTCTCATACACTTAATTCGGTTTTCAATCTGAGGAAAAATTAGGTTTCCCCCAACTCCAAGCCCCACGATCCTGCTAATGTACAATAAAGCTGTAGCTGGGGGTTTAACAGCCACTGATTTATCGGTTTTGGGTCAAAGACAGTACATATCGCTCAGCCAGATTCTCAGGGCTGAAGTCTGACATAGCCTTTACGAATAAGTTGGTGGGTAGAGTCCCACTGCCTTAGAACAATTCCTATACATACAAATCCAACACGGTGTCCTGAACTCTGAGTTTTTGGTTTTACCTGGTTGTAAGAAAGTTTGGAGAACACTATCTAGAAGGAGTCATCACCAGAAATGTGTACTCCAAAGATCTGAGAGAGTGTCTCTTTATACTTAATGTGAGGGAATAGGGACATGGTGAACAGAGCAGAGAAATGCTAATTTCCTTCACTCCTAGATTGTCCTAGATTGCCAAGGTCTTCCATAACATCGTTTTTTTATTTAAAAAACTAGGAGAAAGACAAAGATAACATGTAAATAGGCAGATTGATAAAATAAGGTGAAAGAAAGGACATACATCTATTCAGTAAGTTCTCTTGCATCCCAAATAGTGCTGAAGTACAAGATATGTGGGGGGAGCACTAGGATAGAGACATTTCATATTTTATATTACTCATTGTTGGAGACTGGTAGACTGGGATGAAGAATTTACTTTGTTCAAGCAGGTATAGTAGGAAACTTTGTCATATTTCATATTGTCATAATGAAACCTGTAAGCTCCATTAGTTCCCGGTACCAAGAGGTCAATGACAAGCTCTTCACTTAGTGGTACCGCACCCCTGAATTCCTACACATTAAATTCCCAGCAGTTACCCCGAGAAACAGAGATGTAGAGGGGAGATTGGGTCAATAAAGCACATCTTGTGGGAATGCCTGATAATACAACCTTTTTGGCAGATGGTGAGGACTACACTTGCTAACATCTTTGAAACTCCATCAATATTCACATTTCAAAGCTTTTTACTACATAATACACCCCTACCGACATCCTATAAGAAATCCATTCAGCGACATTTGTTGAATGCTGCAAAGTCGATGGTACCTGCCCTCTAAAAAAACAAAAAAACACCCTCAATACAAAACTGGCTATGCTGGGTGGAAGAGATTAAGGAAGCAGAATATTTGATGGCTTCCCTGAAAGCATAGTGGTTAAGCACTACTGAACAGTGTTATCCATGGGACTCATGTATGTCTCGTCGGGAGGAAAGGTTAGGCGAGGGAGTGATGGGCAAATGTGAAAGAGAATTGCATATGGTGTTGCTAAATACAGTTATTTCAGGAGGTCGGGTGGGGATGATATGGTGAAACTGGAAGCAGGGGATATCGGGCCAGGCAGGTGACTATTACTTGTTTCTCTTAATACTAAACATTTTTAATACTGTTTTGTTAATTGCTCTAATTGCTGTATATTACTGGACAAGAAGTGGACTAAATTGATATGCTTAACTGACTAAAATTGTCAATCTGGTGAGGTTTACGTCCATGCCGATCAGTTTATCACTAAATACATATATTGTGCAATGATGCATTGTTAAAATGGCATTTCTTTAAAGAAATCTGATATTTTCTGTCAAACAAAAATAAAGTATAGATTTTAAAATAATTGGGGTGAGACATAGGATTAGGGTTATGGTATGGGTTAGGATTAGGGTGAGGTTTATGATTTAGGGCTAGATTTGGGATTAGGATTTAGTTTAGAATTAAGGGTTGGTTTAGGAGTAGAAATTTAGATTGGGATTAGGATTGTAACTTTGTATACATATGGGTTATTGAACTGAGGAGATATTGTGGAGTACAATAAAAATAAATGTATTACAATGTACAGAACTAGTACACATCAGGTTTAGGAAATTCACACAGCACAAAACAAACTTTTTCATATGTTTTGTTAAAATTCTGAAGAAAAAATTGACTTCAATATTCAGCAGCTTGGCAGTTAAATAAAATGTTACTTCAATATTCAGCATAGTGGCAGTTAAAGTGTCAGAAATCCTTAAGTAAATAGCCTATGGTGTTTACTTTATGTAAATATATACTTTTGTGTAGCAATTTTATTTTCTGTTATGGGTATTATGCTTACAAAACAACAGATTCTAAAATCGCTCCATATTAAAAGTTAATTGGATTCCTTGTATTTTATCACCTGTACCAAAATGTTGTTGTCCCTGAGAATGCTGTGAATCAGTTTGCGACAGTCTAGGACTGTGACTTGCTCTCTCCTCAACACCAGATGGTTTCTGACATACCATAAAATGTCTTTTACTGCCACAACACTTCCTCAATAGCTCCCACTATGTGTCTTTCCAGAAATAGTACGTAGAAGACAGTAATGGGATAGGTATGTCCTGTCACTGAGTCTGAGTTTCTTTACTAGTACTCCAAGCAAAGTCTGTGGGCACAGACATTGCCAGAAAAGTTAGAGACATTTCCTCCTCTACTTTACATTATTGACAGTGTCTCCATCTGCACAGCCTTCTTGCATGCATAAGTGTCTCTAGGGCAGGGGTTCTCAACCCAGTCCTCAGGACCCCCTACCAGTCCAGGATTTGGGGATTACCTGGGTGTGTCTCAGGTGTTTAGAAAAAGGGGAAAAAACACCTTAGACTCTAAGGTGTTTTTTTTTCTTTTTCTAAACACCTTAGACACACGCAGGTAATCCCTAAACCCTGGACTGGTAGGGGGTCCTGAGGACTAACGATGAGAACCCCTGCTCTAGGGGGAGGCATCCCTGATTGGCCATCCATGCCAAGTCTGTGTCTCTAGTGGCCAGCCTTTACAGTTCCTGCTGTAGTTTCTACAGTGAGCCCTGGAATAGACTCCATGGTGTCCTGAACTCTGAGTTTTTGGTTTTACCTGGTTGTAAGAAAGTTTGGAGAACACTATCTAGAAGGAGTCATCACCAGAAATGTGTACTCCAAAGATCTGGGAGAGTGTCTCTTTAAACTTAATGTGAGGGAACAGGGACATGGTGAACAGAGCAGAGAAATGCTAATTTCCTTCACTCCTAGATTGTCCTAGATTGCCAAGGGCTTCCATAACATCGTTTTTTTATTTTAAAAACTAGGAGAAAGACCAACTACAAGTTATACCTTGACACAAGCAGGCAGGCACCTAACGCTACATAATGCCTTTACTACACATTATTTAAAAATAAAAAAGAGGCTGACAAGTTTCGGAGATGTTGTATGGTAAACTGTGATACCCCATCCTGTATGACTTTTATTGTCTCCCTTTCTTTATTCTGTACCCGTAAAGTCTATACCTCAATAAAAGAAAGAATTCAAAAAAAAAAAAAAAACTAGGAGAAAGACAAAGATAATATGTAAATAGGCAGATTGGAAAATAAGGTGAAAGAAAGGACATAAGTCTATTCAGTAAGTTGCATTCACTTGTCCAAATGTATCATGTTCAATTAAGTGTTATATGAAACCCATTCAGCTATTCACAAAAGGTCTTTCAGTCCTGTCTACTCTGCTGTTTGGTTAGCTCTTCATATCAACCAAATCGGTAACTTTGCAATTTGGCAGTTTGTGAATATCTTATATTGGCAAACAAATCCACCTAAAGGAACACTTCCACCTCCATTATAATTTCAATTTATTAAAGTGATTATTGTAGCAGGAGTATCTGGGTGCTGTCTTACATTCATGGTTAAACTGTTTTCTATTTAAGCCCAATGTTGGTCACCTACAGTGCATTGCAAAAGTATTCACCCCCCCTTGGCTTTTTACCTATTTTTTTTACATTACAGCCTTAAATTCAATGTTTTATTAATTTGAATGTTATGTGATGGATCAGAACACAATAGTCTAAGTTGGTGAAGTAAAATGAGAAAAAAAAAATACATAAAATGATTTTTTTAGAAATAGAAAACAGAAAATTGGCATGTGCGTATGTATTCACCCCCTTTGTTATGAAGCCCATAAAAAGCTCTGATGCAACCAATTACCTTCAGAAGTCACATAATTAGTGAATTGATGTCCACATGTGTGTAATGGAAGTGTCACATGATCTGTCATTACATATACACACCTTTTTTGGAAGGCGCCAGAGGCTGCAACACCTAAGCAAGAGGCACCACTAACCAAACACTGCCATGGAGATCAAGGAGCTCTCCAAACAAGTAAGGGACAATGTTGTTGAGAAGTACAAGTCAGGGTTAGGTTATAAAAAAATATCCAAATCTTTGATGATCCACAGGAGCACCATCAAATCTATCATAATGGAAAGAACATGGCACAACAGCAAACCTGCCAAGTGACGGCCGCCCACCAAAACTCACGGACTGGGCAAGGAGGGCATTAATCAGAGAGGCAGCACAGAGACCTAAGGTAACCCTGGAGGAGCTGCAGAGTTCCACAGCAGAGACTGGAGTATCTATACATAGGATAACAATAAGCCGTACGCTCCATAGAGTTGGGCTTTATGGCATAGTGGCCAGAAGAAAGCCATTACTTTCCGCAAAAAACAAAATGGCATGTTTTAAGTTTGTGAAAAGGCATGTGGGAAACTCCCAAAATGTATGGAGGAAGGTGCTCTGGTCTGATGAGACTAAAATTGAACTTTTTGGCCATCAAAGAAAACGCTATGTCTGGCGCAAACCCAACACATCACATCACCCAAAGAACACCATCCCCACAATGAAACATGGTGGTGGCAGCATCATGCTGTGGGGATGTTTTTCAGCAGCTGGTACTGGGAAACTGGTCAGAGTTGAGGGAAAGATGGATGGTGCTAAATACAGGGATATTCTTGAGCAAAACCTGTACCACTCTGTGTGTGATTTGAGGCTAGGACAGAGGTTCACCTTCCAGCAGGACAATGACCCCAAACACACTGTTAAAGCAACACTTGAGTGGTTTAAGGGGAAACATGTAAATGTGTTGGAATGGCCTAGTCAAAGCCCAGACCTCAATCCAATAGAAAATCTGTGGTTAGACTTAAAGATTGCTGTTCACAAGCGCAAACCATCCAACTTGAAGAAGCTGGAGCAGTTTTGCAAGGAGGAATGGGCAAAACTCCCCGTGGTAAGATGTGGCAAGCTCATCCAAAGCGACTTGGAGCTGTGATTGCCGCAAAAGGTGGCTCTACAAAGTATTGACTTTAGGGGGGTGGATAGCTATGTACATTCACTTTTTCTGTTATTTTTTCCTATTTGCTTCACATTTAAAAAAAAAAAAAATCTTCAAAGTTGTGGGCATGTTCTGTAAATTAAATGATGCAAATCCTCAAACAATCCATGTTAATTCCAGGTTGTGAGGCAACAAAACACGAAAAATGCCAAGGGGGGTGAATACTTTTGCAAGGCACTGTTGTACCCAACACCTCTCCTGACTCACGTCCTTTCTCCTGGCTGCGCCAGTATGAGAAAGGTATACCAGGGGACTGGTCAGGTAACGCTCTCAGCATTTGTTGGATTACAGCAGCAGATGATTTTCGACATTGAATCTCCCCGCCTCTTTGAAGAGATCAAGTTAGGTGTGCCACTGGGGATCAAAGAAAAGCCTTCTGCCTTGTATATGACATTGCAGTCATTGTATTCAACTATATTGGGCAAATTACATTTTTAGAACATTTTTATACACATCTCCCAAAATGCTTCTTTTTCCTGTTGTCAGTAGTCCTTAGACAAATAAACAGTAATCGCCACTTTGATAATGTATGTTTCAGTGGTTATCCAATACATTGGTTGATTACTTTGAAAGAATAATAAGCTGTAATTTGCAATGTGGTTTAATCAAACTCTTATTTACTTTTTCTCTTTCTAATAGTTACATCTGTGATAATGGATCAATTCCTCTTCCACCCCATTGGGAGCATGGGAACAATGCAGAACCTTATCAGGTAAGTAAATAACTTAGTTACTCAATGGGCTTTTAATTTCTATTGGTCTATTCTCTTGTGCTTCAATTGCACTCTCTTTCTCAAGCTAATTCCATTGGTCAAAGTTTCGAACGAGTATAAGGAAGTTGCTGATCTCTTCGGGAATTCCATGGATAGTAGCCGAATTAAAACCATCCTGAGAATACAGAATTTAGATTTGTGGGAATTTTACTGCAGGTGAGATTGTTTGATTTTTGAATATGTACTGTTGATTGTGACAAATGTAAAAAAATAAAGTGATGAAGTAAAATTTCTTAAGATAGACCTAGTACACTATTTTAGGAGCCAAAAAAATATATATTTATATATAATTTATTCCATACATCATTAATGTAGAACCTTGCAAATGGTGGTCCATTCTGCAGTACCTATTGTGTTATGTAACTAAGCAATTGTTATTGTAGCGGAGATGCAATATTCCCCAGGTTATCTCCGCTTATAATCCAAGTGAGGCTCAGGAACAAGTAAATAATAAATCCACAGGCAAGGTTTCCAGCAGGTAAAATAACAGCAATATCCCCACAGCAATCCCAATAACTGGACGACACACAGTTTCAGGAGCAGAACTGAAAGCTTTAATCCACAGTCTCCTTTTAAAGCATGCTCCCATGCAAGGGAGGGATTTACAATCATTAATACAGTAGCCAATCCTGTCCTGGTAACCTCCCACCCATCTCCTCCCCTCAGCCAGCATCATAATCCCCTTATCCAGTACAGTAATTCCCCCCGTTTCTGGATGTACCCCTAAACGTAGGGGTACCTCTTTAAATCCTACATCCCCGGATAGCCCTGATCTGGGTGAACAACATATCCAAAAATCACCCAGATCAGACCAGGGGTTCGGGAAATGTATGGAGGGAATAAAATGACCGACCGCACTAACTGAGACAGCCGAATGAGGTTCCATGCGAATGGGCCCTGCGGTCGGTCCTGGCATAAGGGAACAAAATACACGAAAGCCTCTAGCTATAGAGGCTAGGGAGGGTTCGCCTGAATCCCCTCGTTCGGTTCTTTCTATCTACCGAACGAGGGGCCGTTCGGTAGTTAGGAACCGAACGGACCGGGCTTGTGGAGGTCTCAGCGGTGTTCGCCTACTCGAGTGTCCGATTTTAGTTCCTGACACTCGACGGCAAAACACCGCTGTTCGGGAGTTTTAAAATGGCTGCCGCCACGTGTTCGTTTGTCGAATGGCGGCCACCCCCGAGAACAAAGGACGGCTCCTTGTCAATTACCCGTACGCAACAATTTTGCAATGGGTAATTGAGGACACACTTCACACAGGGAAGGTCTGGTTGTTCGGTAGTTTCATTCGAATAAACTAAGGGAATGAAACTACCGAACAATCAGATGAATACAAGTCTTTTACAACATATAACACAGTAAATCACACGAATGCAGTTATGCACAATACATTTGCAGGACAGCCCGGGGCCATCCGCTACAGTTATGTTTCTTAAAGGGGCACAATAGACACCAAAACAAATTTAGCTTAACCCCTTAAGGACGGCGGGCGTGCTATGCTGTCCTTGGGGACCCGGCTCTAAACGCCAAGTCCAAACGTCCAAGCCATCCTTCCCACTTACCTGCTTGCTTGCGATCGTCCACCGGCGATCGCGATGGGGGGGGGCTTACCTGGCATCCCAAGGAGTCCCCCTGCATCTGATCTGGCCCTCCTGGGCCATGTGATCGCGAGTTCCTTGCAAGGACCTCACAATCACATGGACGGAATAGCTGTCCATAGTAGTGCCAGCAGGGGGATTGTCTGGAATGACAGGTAGTGACACACACACACACACACACGCATACATACATACACATACTCTGTCTAAGTGTATTTTAATATTAATATATAATATATATGTATATGAGATATATACAGAAAAATGGGATACAGCTGGATATCTAAAATTAAAAATAACAAATAATAATGCAACACTGTTAGAGTAGGTTTGTAGTACCCCCACTCTATTTGGAATTTACAAACTCCAGATGAAAGAAATGCCTTAAAGTTGCTGTCCCCACCAGGGGAGGTCTGGTTACTCAGTCTGCTTGGCGCCCTCTGGGTTTAATTTTCTAGCACTATATTTAACCCTGTAACCTTCCAAGACACCATAAAACCTGTACATGGGGGGGGTACTGTTTTACTCGGGAGACTTCGCAGAACACAAATATTAGTGTTTCAAAACAGTAAAATGTATTACAACAGTGATCAGTTTTTTGCATTTACACACAAACTGCACTTACACTGACGATATAATGTTACAGAGTCAAATATAAGGCTTGTGTTTTTTAGTTTTTTCACATTGAAATTCACCAGATTGGTTACATTGCCTTTGTGACCATATGGTAGCCCAGGAATGAGAATTATCCCCATGATGGCATACTATTTGCAAAAGTAGACAACCCAAGGTATTGCAAATGGGGTATGTCCAGTCTTATTTAGTTGCCACTTAGTCACAAACACTGGTCAAAATTGGCGTTCAAATTATTTTTGATTGCATTTTTCACGCACAAATATTAACGCTAACTTTGGCCAGTGTTTGTGACTAAGTGGCTACTGGCAAATTTCAATGTGAAAAAACAGAAAAATGTAACATGCTATATTTAACACTGTTACTTCCCAAAACACCAAAAAACCTGTAGATAGGGGTTACTGTTTTACACGTGAGACATCGCTGAATACAAATGTGTATTTTATTGCAGTAAAAGCAAACAGTATTATGACATTCACAGTTAAAATGTCATGCAGAACTAAAAAAATAACATTTCTTAATTTTGCAATAGTTTTTTATATTTTATTCATATTAAATTATGTTTCAAAGCTTCATATTTGATGTTAAATAATAACTCTGTTTCTTCTGAATAAAATGATGTATAATAAGTGTGGGTGTACTTAATATGAAAGAGGTGGATTACGGTTGAACAGACATATAGTCAAATTCCAAATGTTGTTTACGTTTTATTTTGATCAAAACGTGTACATTTGGCTCAGTACATGAAGCAGTTTGGGTGTTTAGATTATACCTCTGCATTCTCACTGCTTAATTCTCTGCCATAACCTATACAGATTATGGTGCTTATTGTGTCCCTTCCATTAATCATTTACTGTAGCAATACATAACCAAATTAAGTTAGCAGTGGAACAATAAACACCAATATTTTATACCGAATGTCATGTTTAAAATCCAATACTCAAAATAGGCATCATCTCTTTTTGAAAACTCTCATTCCAGTTTGGTGCACCACCCTGGCCATACTTTGTTTCAGCCCTGTGGCCATGTGTGTTCCTTTATGCCCAGGGGGGCACATCATATCATGGTTGGTTGTTTTATGTAATGCTCTTGGTAGTGATTTTTCAGTAACAGGTAATGTCTTTGTGCAACATGGCTTTCCCAGAAGTAGCAATATGCATGAGTTATCTTGTAAATATCATTTTAAAAATAATTTAATCTTTTATGTATTAAATTCTGTCCTAGATATTCTTTTTTTGTACAATGCGGATGATGTGTTTTTCTATTTTATATTTGTAGAAAGAAAGCCCAGTTAAAGAAAAAAAAAGGTGTGTCTCATATTAATGAGGAAATGCTGTTTCATGGCACAGGGACTGAGTTTGTGGAGGCAATTTGCATACACAACTTTGATTGGAGAGTAAATGGGATGCATGGTACAGTATATGGAAAAGGTAAGAATTTGTGGATCTTGCAGAGCAGTACCAAGCCATTGGCAAATGCAAGTTTAGCCCTGGCAAATAGAAATTCACATGTTGTATGCCATGGACTCTGAGGCAGTGTCGAGTAACTTTTAAGGCCTGATCAGTGGCACATGACTTGAAATTTTAAGTTGTGTGTATGTATGTATTTGTGTGTATATAATAAACACATAGGTTATAGTACATTATAGGTTATGGTAGTGTAGAGTCCATGGCTTAGTCCACTTAACCATATTGTTTTGTCATTTTTATATTTATATTCACACTGCATAATCTGTGTCTGTTCAGTTGAGTAAATATCGTTGATTTTAAAAAATTAAAAAATAAATTATAATTTTTATAACTGTAAACCTACGACTTTTTGCACATTTTTCCCTTTGTAACATTTCTATTTTTTTTTTCTTCTTCTTTCTTTTCTAGGAACGTATTTTGCAAGGTATGCATCATTATCAAGTCAGTACTGCAGGAACGGTGGAAAGCATGGGAATACGTTAAAGGCACACGGGATGAACATTCAACAAATTTCTTCTTGGGCAAAGAAATCTATGTTTCTTGCAAGGGTACTTGTAGGTGATCATGCCACTGGAGATCCAAAATACATCCGACCTCCCTCAAGAGATGGCAGCTTGATCAATCTGTATGATAGCTGTGTGGATAACCCCTTCAGTCCTCTTATTTATGTGATTTTTGACAGCAACCAGATATACCCAGAATATCTGATACAGTTTGATTGAACAACCATATTCTGGTTTCTAGAGACTAAATGTTTTGTGCAACGTTAAATGAACTATTAAACAGTAGTAAATACCATCTGGATATCCAAGTGAATTGGCACTTTTGTACTTGTTTTTGTTTTGTTTTTTTCAAATAGCAGCAGACTATTAAACAGCATTGTTGATCTGTAGGCATAAGAATAAGATTACAAGCCTTCTAAGGTTTCACTCTACTGGTGATATTGTGCTGTTTTTGTTTTTTTTCTGCTCAGTACTAATACAACCTGGAGCTCATAATAGAATGTTTCATAAACTGGATAACAGTGAATATATAAACCTAATGGAAAAATCCATAGTGCGTAAAATGTATCTGTTATATTGCAAATGTCCTTTTCGTTCAGATTAACTTTTTTTTTTCCCCACTAACTGATGAATTGGTTATTTTGCTCACATACAAATCATAACCATGCTCTACACAATACACTAAGCATCCACAATAAATAGTGGGTTCTAATGGAGATTTGTGCATGTATATGTTTGCATGCCATTACAACTTCTTTGCTTACACTAATCCTTGTCAGTCATTGGAAATCATATTTGATTTGTAGGTTTTCTTGCAATATGGTTAACATTATATTCATGAAAACGAGTCCTCTTTTAATTGAACAAGTGCCATTTTTTGCGTGTGGGATGCATTTAAATATTTTGCATCTTGTAAGCACAATGTGCCAAATTTATTGTATAATTTCTGAAAGCAATCCACTGTAATGTCTTGTTATTTAAAGAAGTGATTAATAGGTGTGTATATTATCAAATTCGCCTCTAGATAGATCAAATTATGAGTTCACTATTTGAGTTTCGTAGTGTTAAACATAGTCACTGGTGAGCAGTGCATTTACCATGAATTTGCTGGATTTGCCACAATATGTCTTTTTGACTCAACTAATTACTGTGCCTAGTGCAAGAATATCTGACTGTGGGAGTAATCAAGAGGTCTACCCACATCTCTGGAGCCTGTCTACTATGGATAATAGACAAACCTGTTCCTCAATATTAAGGGAAGTTGCAGCTTTTAGGAGCTGCCAGTAATCCCATCTGTTGCATTTTGACTCTCTCTCACAGGAACCAGAGGTCCTGCATTTTTATAGGTCACTCCAAATTGTCCTGAGAAATTTTCTATGGACATGTATTAAGACTGTTACAATCAGTCTCTGTCTGAAAGAAAAGGTAAGTGGAGCAATACTGAGCTTATTTTAATGCCTCTTTATATAATGTCTAAATGAATGGAGATTGTTTTTCATATGTAACTTGTTTTTGTACATAATTTGCATCTGAAAATTATGTAAAGTTATGCATAAATCTCTGTTTTTGTTGTGGTTCATTTTTCTTTGCCTTCGACATGCACCAACAGAAAGAATCCAAGGCAGAGGCAGCTCTAGACTTTGAGGCCCCACTAATAAAGTTAAAAAAAATTGTTGCAATACATGCACACTGTCACATTTACACATTGGTGCATAGTATACCTGTGTATGTGCCTCAGAGTGTGTCTGACAGAGAGTACCCATGTGTGTGTGAATGTATGTCTCTGTGAGCAAGTTTGCGTTTTTGTCGGGGACACCATGTGTATCGGGTAGCTGCTTGACGTGTATTGTGTGTATGGGGGTCTGCCTGTAGCCTTTGTTCATTGTGTTTATGGCAAAGCTATGTTTCTTGACTGTGTGTATGATTAATGTCTTCATCTGGTGACTGTGACAAGGTGAGTAAAGGGGTACCAGTGGCAGGGAGAGCATGACAGGGCAAAGGGTGTAAATGGTCAAGGGGGGATGTGAGAGAGAATGAGGGACAGGGAGTATGACATGGTTTGATGAGGGAGTGTGACAGGGCGAGTGGAGGCAAGTGTGTCAGGGCAATTGTGGCATGGTAGGAGGGACGAGTGTGACAGGATTAAGGGGGTTTAATGTGACGGTGAGTGTGACAGAGTGAGGGCAGGTGAGTTTGGAGGGGTGAGATTAACAGGATTAGGAGTGGTTAATGTGAGTGTGGATGCATAAAGAGGCTGACAGTGTGGGGGGGTGATGACCTTGTAGGGAAGGGTGACAATGTGGGGCATGGTGACAGTGTGTCTGGGGAGGATATGTGAGGGGGTGGGGGGTGATACTGTGGGTGTGAAAGGGTGATGGTGTGAGGGAGGGGGGACGACTACATACCTTTTTCTATTCCCTGGTGGTCCAGAGACCATGACATCCAATCTCACAAGACCCATCAGAGCATTGCTGTGGTAACCTGCGCCAACGCTCTGATTGGCCAGCTCTTGCGAGACACATGGACTGCAGCTCTGCGGAGCTCCAGATCAGTGTCTGTGATGGCTGGCCGCGCAGACAGGAGGGCAGTATGCCGCCAGGCCCCTCCTGGTGTCGGGTCCACAGTCACTGACCGAGGACCCGACACAGTCTTCCCTAAGGGGGTTTAGGCGGACGCC
Organism: Pelobates cultripes; assembly: GCA_933207985.1. Taxonomy (NCBI): domain Eukaryota; kingdom Metazoa; phylum Chordata; class Amphibia; order Anura; family Pelobatidae; genus Pelobates; species Pelobates cultripes. The sequence continues at coordinate 207,831,670 of OW240914.1, forward strand.
TAATTAGGGAGCCGCTTTTAAACCAGGGTATTTCTAGGTGAAATTAAGATGAATATTGGATACACACTTTGGCTGCAAATGATTTCATGGGAAATGCATTCTTTTCAGCGTAACCTTGTATCACAAACCTGCTGCTTTACTAGTGTGTCAACATTCTGCTTTCCTAGGATTATTGATATTCAAGAACTTTGTATCCTAAAGCACTCGGATGCTTTTGGACTGTAAAAATGAATGGTATGCCTGTATAACAACATGCTCCAAAGTAACTGCATTTTTGCTTTTCAAGAATATTAGAGGTTATTTGTAAAGTGAGTTTATGTAAGGAGTTATTATCTAGCACTATCCTGAGGGATGATGATAGTATTTCTCTGACTTGCACATTTCTCCCTTATTGTAGACAATTACCGATTTTTGTTTAAAAAATAATGCAAACTGTAGACTCCTCCAATTGTATCCATTTAAAGCCTTAGGAGGCTTCATCCCTGATGATCCATTGGGCAGAGCATTAGGTCAGTACTTGCATTCTCTGTCATTGCATAAACAGAAATATTGTTTGCTATTGGTCAAAGTCAATATACAATGAATTTGTAATGGTATTTTTAAATGTTAGCCACATTGATAAAAAAAAAAATTAACCACATGAATGTGATGGTATTTAAGTGTATTTTTTCTATAAAATGTACATTTTTAAATGTTATTAATTTGACGTCTAAATGCAAATTCTGCACATTTCTTTTGGTAAAAGACTAATGCTGCATGCACTTTCTGAGAGGGTCACTGAACTAATGACTTTTATATTTTGAAGAGATTTTTCAAGACAAAACAGGTGCCGTTTTGTGTGCAAAGTCCACTGTAGTGTCTTTGATATGAGATTCCCTTGAAATCTAAATATACTTTGTCTAGTTAGCACAATATAAAGATAAAAAAATATATAGATTTGGATTTTAGTCCTTCAGATCCTTTTTTGGTTTACACTACTCATACTGAATCCAGTCATCACAAAATATTGCTCATATCCTAAAAGCTGCAGATCATGCGAACAGAGAGGACTAAATTAATAGTAACTATTTTGAAGAGGAACTACCACAAGCCAGGATTTTTAATAGTATGTTTAACACTATAGTTACCAAATGAATACACAATAGGTATTTTTTCATTTCACTGTTTTGAAGTGGTCATTGTGCCTGGAGTCTTCATGTACAGTATTTCATTATGAAACCTTGTATCTCTCCCCCCTCCCCTGCTGCCAAAAGTGTAACTCTTCGTCACTGGGTCATCAGGATTGGGTTGCAGTTTTAAATTTCCCATTTCCAGAAACCAAAAATTACTCAAAAACATCGGATAACTGCTGCCAAGTTCCTGATCCCCGCACTCTGTGATATTAGAGAGATGAATTCTAAAATGCAGATTGTGCTTTTCATGACTTTTATTTTTGTTTTGCAATCCACTTTCCTCCATATGTTTTCCTCCATTCTAAGAATGTTGTGTTCTTCTACTAACCTCTTAATGGGAACACATAATTTAAAAAAATAAATAAATAAAACGTTTGTACTGGAGGCAGAACTTGGTCTTTTTGCTGGATCGAGGTAAGTTTTGGCACTATTCATAATGCTTTCTTTTTTTCTAGTGAATGTAATCAATGGTAAAATTGAAATAAAGTGGCATAATGGTGAATCATTTTGTTGCATTGCAGAAGGTGGTAAAAAAAAAAGTCCCTAATGTATAAAGGTAGAATAACATAGTGTGTGTGTGTGTGTGTGTGTGTGTGTGTGTGTTATACACACATCTCCAATCTTTAATGTATTTTTTTCAAAGAAAATCATTTTGTAAAAACAATTTAGCATAGGAGGGTACATCGTACATCATTAAATCTTATCAACAGGGTGCAAAACTAAGTAGACACTGCTAGGTATCAGAAACAATTATACAAAGACAAACCTAGGATGCACACCAGAGCTACTGAAAATATAATCAATACTTTACTTACACAATAGTAGTATAATAAACATACATTCAGCACAAAGCAAAAGACACAGTGAAAAGGCCGGGCACATGCCACAATGTGAAAAAGATCATGGTTTTTTTCCATTGTTGTAAATTGCTGAAACTTGATTGCTTTCCTTTAAGTTATTCTTTTCAGGCTGTAATGGTGGAAATGGATGAAGTAAAAAAAATTAAACTGTACCAAGTACCAAACACTAGATGGCCTCATCTCACTATAAATATATATATATATATATTTTTTAAAGCAATGGTAAAATAATTCTTGCTAAGAAGCAAAAGACCAATCTTACACTCTGAGTTGTGCATGTTTACTACCACTATTTTCTTCAAATTACATTTCACTGACCACAGAAGGTTAAAGATGCACTTTATATGGTAATTTATTTTTTTTATTAAATTCTTGTCCCTCCATGTTACCTGTTTTTTTTTTATGTTTTTAAAATCTGCCTTATTTCACTTAATACATAAGAAAAAAAATAGGGATTACTACTATTTGATGACCCCATATAACATAGGAATCTGGATTCTTATCGATATCAGGTATCCCATGGTAGAGTAGGAACCAGGATGAAAGAGACAGATGACGTGTCAGTTTTCTTGTGGAAATAAATAATGAGAATAGTAGAGATATATATATGTAGGGCAGCATTAAAAGCGCATAAACAGGTAAAACATGTTTCAGTGGAGAATAGGAATCCAGAGTGAAAATAGCACACGTAGTGATCTAAGAAATGTGTTAAGAGTTACTTGCTAATTTGGGAATTTTGGAGAATGAGAATGAGAAGGAAATTGCACATTGTAAGCCAATATAGCCAACTTTGGCATAATCATTTGAAATAATAAGATTTTCTAGAACAACCAGTATAAAAGTATAAAGCGAACCAATGCGGGAACAAGACTGGAGACAAGGGACAGTCTGAAAGGGAGCCTGACTGGTACTAGGAACAATAGTTATACAAAACAAAATATAAAAATAAAAAAGTCTGGACATGAGAACTAAACCAGGTGGATTTGGTATATAAAAGGTCATGTTTAGTATGATTTGAGAAAACAATTTGGAAGCCATAAAATTGCCAGAGAACAGTATAGAACCAGGTTTAGCAGCCTTCGCTACTCCAGATACTGTGGACTACATCTCCACTGATGCTTTGCCATCATTGTGGCTGTAACAGCTTTATACTATTGAACATGGTGACCTAATAGACTGCTGGTGGATGTAGGTGTTTAATATTCTAAATGAAATTACAAATATCCAGTAGGTCCTGCTCCATCTAGAGGAGTTCCAGCATACCAAAAAAGAAAGAGAAAAATCAGGAGTGGAACTCAAGGTTAAAGGAATACTCCAAGTTCCACAGCGTGCTGTAGTGGTTCTGCTGCTTTCACAGTACAGATATACCCAACACTCAGACTTAAAGGAGCACTACCATTCAATACAAGAAAAGGATAGCTGCGTATTACTGCTCCTTAGAATGGGTGGGCTTAAAGCTATGCGTAAAGAAGGCAAAATGACAAAGGGTAAATTTAGAAGTAGGTCGAGGGCAAGGATAACCAGAGAATACACACAGTATCTGAAAATCAAGCCATGTCGGGGATTGGGAAAGTCAAGAGCGAGCCAGAATAATCAATGCAAGCAAAACTGTGTAGGATCACTAGGAAACTGCATGAAGTGACTGATGCTAGTTGAGTGCCCTAAATGTGTGTGTATTTAGTCCCTGAAATGGCACAGGATATCTTTAGCAGCTGAGAGGAGGCAGGGAGCAGATTCAGAGAGCTAGATAAACCATTCTAAAACACAGGCCACAAATTTGATGGTCTTATGCAAAAACGGTTAATTAGAAGTGTGGGTGTTCTAATGGCGCCCTTGTCTCCTCCTCTGTTATTTATGTAAGGTACTTTTAAAGATGAGGACTCCTAAGTTATATACTGCATTTGGTCTAGAATTTGAATACTGTAACAGGTATAATGCCCACTGCTAAATCCAGCAACCAAAAGTACAAGAACCATCTAGGTGTCATGTAATTGCCACAGTAATTATCACCTCCTGTATTCTACGTGACTTTTAGAGTGGTCAGCACCACTTTAAAACTCAAGCATTAAAATGAGGTAAGAGCAGGGGTGTACCTAGGGCATTTGGCACCCAGGGCGGATCTTATATTTGGCAGCTCCCTTTCCCCCCAAAATTTAAAATGTAAAAAAACACTCACACATTTATTTTTTTGTATGTATTTAGCACTGAGCAGTGTTTGTGTGTTTGAATGTAAGCATGTTTTTGTATGAAGTATGTGTGAGTTAATGTGGGGGTGTGTTTGCATGTAGTGTTGGCATTTGAATGCAGGCGTGAATTTTTGTGTAGTGTGTTTTTTGAATAGGTGGTGTGTTTTTATGTAGTGATATTTGGAGGCAGGGGTGTATTTGTGTGTAGTGTTGGCGAAATGCTGAGATGTATGCACATATACTCAAATATACACACAATGGCATACATGCAGATACATAGACACACAGATGCACACACTGGCACATACAGATACACAGACACAGGTATACACATGCAGATTCATAGAAACACAATCATGCACAGATACAGACAAACACTGACACATTAAGAAAGACACATATAGATACAAACATACACACTAACACACATGTACAGAGACACATAGACAAAGACACAGATACACACATACAGATACAATTATACCTGTATGTCTCTGTGTGTTTTTTGTATGCAGTGTGTGTGTATGTAGTGTATGCAGTGCGTATAGTGCATATGCTGTGTGTGTGTATAATGAGTGTATAGTGAGCAGTGTGTATTGTTTGTGTGTGTGTCCCCTCCCTGACTCTTACCTGTGCCCAGGGATTGGGGACACACTACATTCCCTGGTGGTCCGGTGGCACAGTATGGTTGCCCAGTGAAGAAGGGCCCAGGAGTCTCCACATCCAGCAGCAGAATGTCCTCTGTTCTCGTGAGCCATGGGTTTCCATAGCAATGCGCGGCAAGGCTCTCACAGATCGCAAGAACAGAAGCCATGCTGCTGCTGGATGTGGAGACTCTTGCAAGCGGCATGAAAATGCGCCCCATGCACCCCCTCGTGAGTGGCACCCAGAGCGGACCGCCCTCTCAGTCCCCTCTCCCCTCCCCCTCTTTCTTAGTATGCCACTGGGTAAGATGTCCTTCTTTTGAAAAAACAGATCCACATAATTAAAATGAGAACCACAGGTAGTTATCAGACTATCACAGTAATTAAATGTGCACAGGAAATAGTAAGTGCATTTTAACTGGAGTGTGTGGAGCAGGAGACATATGGTGCAGTTCAAAAGGGAATAAAAACTGGGTATATATTGTGGCTGAATGTTGAAGTAAATGTAATGGAGCATCAATCCTAAATATTTTGCTAGTCATGTATGGATGTACCTTCTATGCTACACTTGCACTTGCATAGTGAGGTGATGTATTTCAAATTCACTTATTAGATCATTTTCAATATTACATAAATTATAAACATATAAGAATCTGCTTGTGTGTCTGCACCTAAATATAAAGTTGGCATTGCCATGACTGCTGACTCCTTCGATCACCAAATCCCGTTACCCTTCCATTCCCAATAAGTAACACAACACCATGTTAAGTGGGTAAGGGCAACGGCCACAACTTTTTTTAAACCAGCACAACCAAATACTGCCAGCTGTTGGTACACTTTAAACTTCTTCCAGAGCCTCTTCAGCCTGTCCTTCGTCATCAACCAAATTCAGGCTGCGACTCCCCAAGCCTGTCCGAGCATTATTCGTTTACCAAACTTGCTGGTGCAGGAAACCCACAGCTGTGACAAAATTAAAAACAGAGAAAAAACAAAACAACAATTCCAAAACAGAACCAATTGAGGAGGGTGGGTGAGGAAAGACACTGCCAGGCTTCCCTTTAGCATTGTTCACCAGTAGTCTGGTAATTTTCCCAGAATTCCCTTCTTCCAACTGTATCCATTTGGTGGCTATGCCAACCCCTCAGGGTAGTAGTCGCTCCGGGGGTTGGCCTTGACTGTTATCAAATTTGCTGGCACAGGAAACCACCCACTACGGGGAGGGGGTATGCATCCCCCAAAGCCAGCACCTATTCAAATATTGATTGTAACCCCATATTAAATTTATCCAAACTGATATGAGTAAGATGTACCAAATCAGTATGCATAACATTCTGGTTATCTATTTCTAGTTCAGCATGATGAATCACCAATCCACCCAAACGTTGTATGAATCATGATATTGTCATGTTAAAGCAAGATCTACATGTTAAAGCGAGATCTACCTCGCTATACCCCATTGGCATTGTGGGCTCTTGACCCAGGTAATTACCACCAGCGTGGATAAGCAGAATCAGCAGTATAACAGCTTCCATCACATACTGCTGAAGTGATCACTCCAGATAAAATTGGTGCCAGTGCAACCCCCCTATCTCAAACCTCCTAACCGTGACCTGGTTTTGAGGAATCCCAAGTTTCTGCTCATATGACCTCTGGTCTGCCTGACCTGCTGCCCAATAAATAGAAGAATGCCCAAGAATCCAAACATATAGAGAATAACTAGAAATAAACTGAACATTAACCATACCCAGGCACCTATAAAAGGTGCGGACGAACATACAATCGAAACCTGCTCAATTCCCACCGATACAGCAGCCGAATTGAAGAGTCTGACAAACGTAACCTGCTTGCTTGCATAGTCAGACGGATGTGGAATGAATGAGTTGAATAACCACAAACATCCACTCATAATGAGCGCAACACCAACATAAACACACTAGTGCTTGCCTGCATAGTCAGACTGATGTGGAATGAATGAGTTGAATAACCACAAACATCCACTCATAATGAGTGCAACACCAACATAAACACACTAGTGAACAGATAAAAACCGACTAATATGCATGCAGATAAAAGGAACCTGCAGCAGTGGGATGAATATCCAAATAATGGTTGCTCCAATCCTAATCACTCTACCACTACCTGTTTGATCAGTATTAGATAGCAAATCATAAATTCCACTTAATTTTTATGCTAATGAATATCCTTCCTAAAAAGGGGTGACTGAGCTCTAGAACTTGGAGCCACCAATCTGCCGACCCATAGGGCTGCATAAAAACACACTGAAAAGGCCATCTGGAACAGAACTGCCTCAAATGTGGAAACTTAAATATGAGGCATGATCCCACCTACGTCTACCAGCAAGTGCAAAAATACAGGATGCCTAATGACCACCAACAGTGCAATACCCCCATTGAACCACAAATGCTTTAGTCACATCTTCCCATGAAGTTCATCAAAATTGAAAGAGCTGACATACCCTGATCCACTGACATGGATATCCCATGATGCCGCAAGTCAGAAAAGAAAGGCTTAAGTGGGTGACAAGCTACTTTCTGAAGAAGACCAACCAAATTCTCCTACCACACAAATCTATTGATCCCACGCTGTCAGGTATGTTTCCAAAGATGTGGGAGCCTGGGAACTTTCAATCAAGTCAAATGGGAATAGCACCAGTGGCCCACACATCATAGCCCTCGGAAAAGAGCACCAAAACCATCCAAGCCCAGGTTTTTGTGAAAAGCTCAAAGGCCAAGTTAGACATTGTGTAACTGCGCCAAAATGTCTGACGATTGTAACCCATGAGGAACAAAACTTCAAACTCCCAAAAAACAAGTAAAGTTAAACGATGAATACCAACCATAGGCAAGGAAAGTCAGTGACTGAAAGCACGTCCCATAGGCATAACTTACAGACAAAATTCAAATGGCCCAGTAGGGATTGCAGAATTCAAATGGCCCAATAGGGAACCACTCGAACCTGATCCACCAGAGATGACAACTTAAAGCTTGTCCTCTGGCAAGTAAAACACCTTATTAACCAACTGTATCTTAATACCCAGGAAGAAATAATCGCACTAGAGCCCTCTGTTTTCAAGTCTGTACAAACATGAGAACCCGACGAACACACAAACAAAAATCGTCAAGATAATGCAGAAGAGATGAACAAACTGCTACGTGCAAAACCACCCATTCCAAAAAGGAACTGAATAACTGTAATAATAATAATAGTAAAAACACAAAATCAAACAGCCCATTAGAAGGTCATAAAAGAAATTCCTATTAAACTGACAGCCCAGTAAATGAAAATAATCCAAAATCCTTCCCATAAAATTTAAGCATTCCTACACTTGGGGTACCGAAAGAGTCACGTGAGCAGCCTTTCTGCCTTCACTGGGGTCCTCGCTCTGAGGAACGTAGTTCTTGAACAAGGCTCCTAGGAGGGACTTATCCAGCTTAAAACAATGCACTGTTGGGTTTGCTCCCCTACAATGAGAACACTCGTGCCTAAATCGACAACTGCTATATAGTGATATCGCGAACCGTTCGCGAACTTGCCGCGAACGGTTCGCAACGGTTCGCCACGACCCTCCTACTTCCTGGACAGCATCCGTGTTGAAGGCAGCTTCAACATGGTTGCTGTCCAGGAGGTGGGAGGGTCTGGGAGGGAGGGTCTGCCGGAGATTGGCAGGGATGTGTCAGCTGACCGGAGTTCGCGAACGGTTCGCGGCATCACTCCTGCTATACCACCTACAGTGGCTCTCATTAAAGAGCAAACAGATGCCCTTCTTGTGACCTGCTGACACTCCTGCAGGAGTGTCGGTAAAAAATGGTTGGGCTACAGAGAGTCATAAGTAGCAACCAAAGATTACCGTCCTGTACTCCAAAATCCAATTGAGCTTGAATAGCAATTTTTTCCCCCTGCACTGTTGGTCATACTGATCGAGCACTGATGTCCATATACCTAGTAGGCACCCCAAATGAGGTCCAAATAGGTAAACAGTGACTGTGCCCTCACAGGAAACCTACTAGTAAAAATACTTGCAAGAGTCAGAAAGACACCCTATTCGCTCTGGGGGTTGGCCTGAAGGAGCAACAATCCAACATGTTTTAGACCCACCTCCTGTAGGAATTGTGGGATTATACCTCTGTCTCAGAGATAAATTACAAATTGAAAGTTACAATATATTTTAAAACATAAACTCTAGTCCCCAGTGCACCACACCTTGTAATTCATTTACCATCAGTGGTAATTACCAGGTAAATGGGCCTGAGGCATTTTGTTGATAGCTTTGGCAGTTTACAAAGGAGGAGTAGCTGGTCCTGTGTCTGACAATCGTCATTTCACAGCTGGGCAAATGTTTAACAAAGCAGGATTTTCCAACACCCATTAAACACAGTTTATATACTCATCTGATGGTTTATATTCTTGCTACATGTATTTATAAATCACATTAACAGCTTCTAACATCATTCATAATTTTATGTATCATATATGTACAGTGAACCAACACATTCTGCAGCCCTGAATACGAGTAAATAAAAGAAATTTAAAAACAGAGTCGTTTCACAAGTAGAGGCATAGCAATATAGTAAAATCGTTTGCAAATGGCTAAATGTCACACCTTCCTGCTTTTAGCTTTTAGGGATTATTTTGTTTTAGCAGAGCAGTGTGTGGTGCAATATATTGTCTAATTATATTCACAACCTGAATCTCTGTTTATTTGAATCTCTGAATCTCTGTTTATTTGCATGGTAATGGTTACATATTTATTAATATTACATGAAGGTAGTGGTATCTCCATACACTATATATAAAATAGGCATGCAGGGTTTCAGGGTAAAAAGAAGGGGACAATAATAAACAATACCAAATTCGACTGCGGAATATTCTGCCATACTCTGAGCCTGAATTTGGAGGATACAGCCCATGATAGGCTTCTTGGTGGCCTTCAAAAATAATCGAAGCCTGGGAGGTGGCCGATCCTCAACCTTGGCTTGTAGATCGCTTGTCTGCAGCCCTGTTCCCCCCCTTTGGACCGGTGGGGGATATCCCAGTCCCCACTGGTAAACTCTTGTGGACTTCTCTGTGAAGTACCGACATTGTAGGTGAGTTGGAGGGTTGAGGCCTGCTTCTCAAAATGGCTGCCCCACCCACAGGCACCTGCCCACACGGATCCACTCATTCGAGCTTTGGACTGCCTGTTTGCCCAATTTTGGGCAAAGCTCCACGCTCAAGCTCTTACCTTAACCGCCACCCCTAGGTTCCAATCCATGGCCTCCCAGACCCGGCCTGATGGCCAACACTGCACAGCGGGGCTTCTCTCAAGCAACATGCTCTCAGTTGGGGCATCTGCTTAAAACAGGGAAACTATTACTCTGTTCTAAGGTTATTCAATACTCCACTGGTGAAGTCCCGTGAGTAAGCCCATTAGCTCTCCTGAGTAGAAGTACGCAGACAGCGTTCAGAGATCAGGTAAGTCCCTTGTAGACTTCGAGGGCTCCTTCTGCAGCTCCACCATCCAACCCGATGATTGTGCCGGTTTCACTGCCAATACCGCAACTGGTCCTGCTTTGCATCCGTGTGGCATTCGGGCCCGGGCGCATTGAAGGTTGCATTTCTTGTGCTTAATCCCAGCTCACAGAATTTCAGTGCCAGTTGGGCATACAGCGAGTTCCAATAACGCCACCAGACATGACCAGAGAAGTGTGGACAGCTCACCTGAAGGTACAGTACTTCAGTGGAGTCTCTGCAAGAGTCAGAATGGCATGTGGCATCCGCCTTCTTGTGCTTACTTGGATTCCTGTTGTTTGCAGCAGGTATGCCGCGCGCTGTTATTATGGCATGGGAGCCTCCAGAGGGTAGGCCGTGATCGCCCCCACCAGTCCAGAGGCGGTGGGGGGCACCAGTTGGCTGCACAGGTCAGGTTCGGAGATCGCCCACTTCTCCTCTCTCTGGACTCGCTAGGCCTGCTCTCAGTTCGTCGGATGCGTGGACCTCCGGTGACATTGAACACTCTCCGGTATCACCCTAATTTATATAGGAGCACCCCAAGCTTTGTAAGGGTTGTCAGAGAGGTTGCAAAATATTGTAAAAGCTGTCTTTATGAGATTAACTGCTGGAGCACATACAAGATGCGTCCGTCAGGCATGACATGCAGGTCCTGACCCCGGAACATCTTGTATTTTATATGTACCTAGACATGTTTGACCAGCATCCTTCTTATTTTCTCTTTAAAAAAGTGCAGCCTGTCATGACATTTTAAGCTTTCACTATTATTATTATTACTAGTATTTATATAGCGCCAGCAGATTCTGTAGCGCTTTACAATATTATCAAAGGGGGAGATTTAACAATAAATGAGACAATTACAAAAACTTACAAGAACAATAGGTTGAAGAGGGCCCTGCTCAAACGACCTTACACTATAAGCATGTATTTCTTTTACTCATACTGTTTTGCGCTTAATGTCATTGCCAATATGTAACTGTTTCAATGCACAACAAAAATAAAGAATTAAAAAAAATATTTACAAAAAAATAAATAAAAAATGTGTTTCTGCCAAACTACTATGCCCAAAAAAACATTTCAGGACGGCAGATTTTGGTTCATGACGCAGTTCGAAGGAAATTAGTGCCGGGAAAAAAAAAATGGGAAAGAAAAAGCAGACAGACAAAAAAAAAAGGTACCTTACATGCAAAAAGTGATACAATATTGCATGGCCTTATAGGTATGAAATATTGGGCATTTTTGCAATGCCAATTCTCAGTTGTCAAAATCAGATTTTTATATTTATGGATTAGAAAAAAATGTAAGTGAGAGAATTTAGAGTTTTATAATGACTGATTGCAATGTTATCCTTTGACTATCTTCTATTAATGAAAGTTGTGGGGGAGTCATTTAAAAAAAGGGGGTGAAAGGGGAAAAGTCAGTGGGCAGTGATCACCCACTCACTCCTTCCACCCTGAAAAGAGCAAAGTTTCCCATTCATCCAGTCTGTAGCGTCGGTGACTGGCCATTAGTGTGGAAAAAATACAGTGCTCTACCAGCTCATACTAACTGGGTCAGCAGAGCTAGCAGGTACCACAAGACTCAGGGTGAAACCACTGCAATGAAAGCCACTTGAAAAAAAGGGAGAGCAGCAGCAGCAGGAGACATTTAATTTGAATTTTTTTTATTCACCACCAGATTTTAGAATACCTTTGTAAATTTTTAAACAACTGTGAAGGAAGAACTGAGTTACCTATTGGATCTTAGCTAGCAGATGACACCCCAAGTATCACAGTGAACAGCACAGTAACCCAACTTTGGTAAACTGAACTTGAGGGAAGCGGTTTTCTCCATTAGTTGCGGGGACATTTGTGAGCATTGGGGATACAGAAATCGTGTTTAAAAGACATGATAATAGCAGAGCATAGCACACACTCTTATTCTCATCCCAGTTGCTCAGAGGGTGTTTACTAACAGGTAAAGCACATTCATAAAGGCAAGCTGTGACCATCTCATACAGATTATTCACTAAACACCGGGTTTTGTCCAAATTGACAAATTACGGTGAGAAGAACCAAGTTACTGACACACTGGCAGTTTTCATAAATACTGGAGCCAAAAGAGGTCAGGATTCAGTCAGTCCGATTTTGTAACATTGATATCCGCTTCCGGACCAATTTACAGCACCAGAAACAGAGATTTATCAATGGCTGGATGGCAACCGATGATAAACCGAATGCGTCCGGCAGGATGCATGTTCACAAATTATCATTCACTTGCTAATCGCAAGTGAATTGATAATTTAAAGTACTATTTGCCACTGACAGCACTAACACACCGCAGGCAAATAGTTAGACCCTAGAGAATAAAAGTTAAAGGACGCGCCACAAAAACCAATAAAAGATATAATAAAACCAAAAATAAATAACAGAAATAAAATGATGAGGATAATCACACTGCAATAGAGGGGGTGAAATACTGTATTGTACTTACATATTTCAAAATAGGGTACGATAAATAATAGTCCCAATAACAATGGGCCTATAGAAGGCCAAGTCCACTTGCGGGAACTTGAGGGTAGTGTAGGTCTTTGCAGGTTTTAGAACTGGAAGTGGTCAGGTTCTCTTGATCCAAATGGAGAAATGTGAAAATAAAAGGGAAATTCCAATAGTGCAGACTGCAACTGAAAGTCATGTGGAAAGAAAAACTTCACAGCAGGAAGGTATTCAAACTCACCTATTGGAGAGCTAGAACTAGCTCAGGTATGACTAGCGTTCAGTGGCGTTGATCCCCCACTGTTAGGATATAGGTGTTGACAAACGGAGGAGGTCCTCAGTATGGGGAGAGAAATAGAACCAAATATAGTGATCACTGTTTATCTGCTAAGGCAGGTAGGTATAGAAACATAGAATACTCACAATTGAGTGAGCAGGATCTACTGCTCACTATAATAGCATAGGTGGTATAATCCCCACCTGGGATTCTTGAGCGAGTAAGTTATTCAATGTGATGAATAACCAGGTTAAAATAAATAAAAATGGAATAAAAGTCTAAAAAGTAAAATAAGATAAAAGGTATATGGCACAAATAAAATAATAGCCAATATTCCTTTAATAGTACATATAAAAATCTTTCAAATAGCCAAAACGCGTTTCGCCACACAGGGCTTTATCAACTGGCATTTAAAACACAAACCTGGTACAGAGCAGTATATAAAGGCAGTAAATCAGTTAACAATTCTAATTTTAAAAAAAACAAAAATTTTTATAAAAAGTTAAAAAGATCGAATTCGGCATTGAGGCCATCTGGAGAAAGGGTTTTGAGCTGGAACACCCACTCCATTTCTCTCTTTCCCAGAATTGTATTCATATCTCCACCACTCCAGGGGGTGTTTCAAGAAATCATACAGATATTTATAGCTTATATAAAATTGTATACCATTGTATTATTATTATTATCTTGTTTTTACTATGTTTTACTACTCATATGTCTCATAGTGATGATGTCATTTTGGCGCCATAATTTGAATTGTTAACTGATTTACGGCCTTTATATATTGCTTTGTACCAGATTTGTGTTTTTAAATTCCAGTTGATAAAGTCCTGTGTGGCGAAACGCGTTTTGGCTATTTGAAAGATTTTTACATGTACTATTAAAGGACCACTATAGTGCCAGGAAAACATACTCGTTTTCCTGGCACTATAGTGCCCTGAGGGTGCCCCCACCCTCAGGGTCCCCCTCCCGCCCGGCTCTGGAAAGGGGAAAGGGCTTTAAACTTACCTTTTTCCAGCGCAGGGCGGGGAGCTCTCCTCCTCCTCTCCTCCTCCGTTCCTCCCCGCCGGCTGAATGCGCACGCGCGGCAAGAGCTGCGCGCGCATTCAGCCTGTCGCATAGGAAAGCATTTACAATGCTTTCCTATGGACGCTGGCGTGCTCTCACTGTGAAAATCACAGTGAGAAGCACGCAAGCGCCTCTAGTGGCCACTAGAGGCTTTGGGGGAAGGCTTAACCCATTCATAAACATAGCAGTTTCTCTGAAACTGCTATGTTTATTAAAAAATGGGTTAACCCTAGAAGGACCAGGCACCCAGACCACTTCATTAAGCTGAAGTGGTCTGGGTGCCTAGAGTGGTCCTTTAAAGGAATATTGGCTATTATTTTATTTGTGCCATATACCTTTTATCTTATTTTACTTTTTAGACTTTTATTCCATTTTTATTTATTTTAACCTGGTTATTCATCACATCGAATAACTCACTCGCTCAAGAATCCCAGGGGGGGATTATATCACCTACGCTATTATAGTGAGCAGTAGATCCTGCACACTCAAATGTGAGTATTCTATGTTTCTATACCTACCTGCCTTAACAGATAAACAATGAGCACTATATTTGGTTCTATTTCTCTCCCCATACTGAGGAACTCCTCCGTTTGTCAACACCTATATCCTACCAGTGGGGGATCAACGCCACTGAACGCTAGTCATACCTGAACTAGTTCTAGCTCTCCAATAGGTGAGTTTGAATACCTTCCTGCTGTGAAGTTTTTCTTTACACGTGACTTTCAGTTGCAGTCTGCACTATTGGAATTTCCCTTTTATTTTCACATATCTCCATTTGGATCAAGAGAATCTGACCACTTCCAGTTCTAAAACCTGCAAAGACCTACACTACCCTCAAGTGGACTTGGCCTTCTATAGGCCCATTGTTATTGGGACTATTATTTATCATACTCTATTTTGATATATGTAAGTACAATACTGTATTTCACCCACTATATAGTCTATTGCGGTGTGATTATCGTCATCATTTTATTTCTGTTATTTATTTTTGGTTTTATTATATCTTTTATTGGTTTTTGTGGCGCGACCTTTAACTTTTATTCTCTAGATTTATCCTTTTTTGACAACTTGGGAGGGAACGTCATATTTTTAGCTTGCAGCCTTTTCCACATTTATTTTTAGCTTTCTATTGACCACCAAACGCTGAACCCACTACCGTTTGTTCAAATAGTTAGAACCCTTTGGCTGCGCAAAAGTTAAGTATGTGCCGGCTGGCCAGCTCTTGCTAGCAAGCTGGCACATTAAGATAGAAAATAAATAAAATAATTAAAAATGCTATGGGGTCAATAAGATTCCCATATTACTATAATAGAGAGAGTGAACCTCCACATGCCCCCATCTGTCATTCAGCAGGTGGAGCATGTCTACTGAAAATTAAAATCTGGCTCCTCATTCACTAGAAAAGTCCCATCAAGTAGGCGCTGCTTTACATTTTAAGGCGGAGGGAAACCTATTGTCTCTTCCCTGGCCCCTGGACCAGACTGCAAAAATAATTTGGCCCGTGCATTTTCAGTGGTAAGGGGTGGAGCCTGAGGGGGGCATGTTGTTTCATCACCAACTCCATTAACTATGTATGAACGAGGAATGCAGGGCTTCAGGGTCAAAAGAAGGGGGCAATAATAAACAATACCAAATGCATACTAACAAAGGGAAGTATGTAGCAATATTCTTCACTTCACCCACTGTTTTCCCTCTCCATTTTTCCTACCCTTAAATCCTTAAGTGTAGCTTTACTTCCTCCCCCACCCCCCAAAGTGAGCATGTTACTTTAGTGCTCTTCCAGGGCAAATTATACGCAGAGCCCTGCTAAAGAGGTTTCACATGGGAAAACAGGCCTTGTGTAATGTGCAGCACTGTGTTTGCTTGTGTCTTGTCTCTGTGTGTCTAAAGGTGGGATACCAGAGGACAAAAGGGCCACAAAAGAATATTGTGTATGCATTTGTTGACTGCATATGATATTGTGTGTGCATAGAATAGGCTGTTTGTGGTGTGGTGTGGTGTTTTATGTAAATAGGTTGCTTTTAGTTGTGTTGTGTTTGTAGTTTGTGGCAAGAGTCTATAGAGAGTGTGTGCATAGGGGCTGTTGTGTATGTGTGTTTGTGTATAGTGGATGCAAAGAGTGAGTGAGTGTGTGTTTGTGTACTGGGGATATAGTGTGTGTCTATAGAGTATCTAATGTGTGTGTAGGGGATCCATAGTGTGTATTCGGGGTATACAGTGTGTTTGTCAGGAATGTTGTGTAGTGTGTCTATTATGTATCTAGTTTGTGCATAAGGGCTCCATAGTGTGTACATGGGAGGCACGCAGGTGTCATTTAAGGAACACTATAGAATCAGGAACACATGTTCCTGACCCTATAGTGTTAAAACCACCATTTATGTTGCTGGCCCCCTCTTTCCCCCTTAAAAGGTAATAAAACTCACCTTATTTCCAGCTACACACGGGTCTGCCAGCGTTGGCCCTGCCCCTGCTTCACCTCCTTTACTGACATCATCAGAATTGATGATTTTATCCAATCCAATGCTTTCCCATGTCTTCTCCGGTCACTTGAAGACACCTTTGGGGACATCATACAGACCCATCACATTCTGGCAGCCTAGTTAGCCACATATACTGCTATTGTCTTGGAAATATTCCAGTGGGCCACTCCATGTGTTGAAACCATTGAAATTGCAGTCACATCTGCCCAGGCAAAAATCTATGTAGTGCAGGACTTGCAAAGGCCCTGTTCAAATCCTGCCTACTTCTTCACAACCATAGTACTGTGTCAGATATCTCACCGCCAGTTTAGCTATTTTAATCAGCAGAAGAATGGTGTAAGAGTGCCCTCTTTATTTATAAAATATTTTACCAGGAAGTATACATTGAGATTTCTCTTGTTTTCAATTATGTCCTGGGTCCACATAAAATCGCATTGATGCAATAGGGTACAATAAAATACAAAAACAATATTAATACACAATATATGCAACATTTACCAGTGCCCTGGTGGGAGCAATTGTCCCCCTTGCCCTACTGACTCCTCTTCACAAACATGCAGCTTCCCACTTACATTCTTCTTTAAAAAAAAATAAGTTTAATTGCTACACTTCATGAATGCTTTTAGGCATAAAGGGAGAAGAAAAGCTGGCTTTAATGTATGGCCTTTACATATTGAGCAAAATAAAGCAGAGCACTATGCTGTTAATACTGGCTGTCCACAAAAATGTATCTGAAATCAGCGTATTATCTTCTGGCCAGACCAAACTTCATACTCATGGCTCCATACAGCACCCATTGAAATAATATACAACAGTGATGCTTACACACACCCAAATTGAAGCGTATAAAATATTATTAAACGTTTGTTCTCTAGTGTTTGGACCAACCTTCTTGCAGGTACTGACAAACTCTTACAGATCTCAATTCAAACAAAACATGGGTGGAAAATTGTTTCAAGTCCAACCTGTATATTTGTTCCTTTGTGAACCCAACACACAAATGTGGGAAGATTAAATGTGTGTGATCTGTATGAAGAGTATATCATCTCCAGATTTTTTTTAAACAGGAAGAAGGAAGACTATTTTATAGGGAGGGGTATTGTTTTATTATGCTCTTATTTATTTAGCAGGTAAATAAACTATGGTACAGAATCTTTTAACACTTTGTTAGTTGTGCCCTCAGTTCTTTTCCTTAACTGCTAACAAGATGTTTTCATGGTTACATTTGACTAAAACTACTATGTGATATGTCTGTTTCTTTTATAAGTAATGATTTGGAAAAATTTATATTATATATATTTTTAGTAGTATGTTGTACCAAGTGGTCATTTAAGTTTTTAGGTCTTCTGATATGTTATTTGCACAGAGAAGAGATTGGGGGCACATCCGAAAGATGCATTATGCAAGAAAGGTGCTGCCGCAGTGACCAAAATTCATACAGAAAAAACTAGTTACGGCGCACTCAGACTTGTAAAAATTAATAACTAAGAGGGCTACTATAAAACGCCTATCTAAGAGAATAAATATGGGGATTTAGTTCCAACATATGGCTATATGATGTTAAGCCCACCACTGCTTCAAAGTACCCCAATGTCAGTGGGTCCTACGCTAATTACAAAATGTGGGAGACAAATTAAATAGTACTGGTGTTTTTAGCAGAACTGCAGTTTCAGGGTCTTTGAGGATACTTGCCAATAATAAGAATGTCTGTAATATCCAGCTAGGTTGGAACCAAATTAATGTGAAAACAGGAGGCACTTTCAGTACCATAACCAATGCAGCTCCTTGTAATTGCTGTAGTGCTATAAATCTCTGGGTGCCATCCCCTGTGTGTTTTTGTCAAACTGTAGACTGCCTCTTCTTCAGCTGCACTAATAATATGGTAACTACATTTTCAAATTTTCAAGTGTTAAAGGACCACTCTAGGCACCCAGACCACTTCAGCTTAATGAAGTGGTCTGGGTGCCAGGTCCAGCTAGGGTTAACCCATTTTTTAATAAACATAGCAGTTTCAGAGAAACTGCTATGTTTATTAATGGGTTAAGCCATCCCCCAAAGCCTCTAGTGGCTGTCTCATTGACAGCCACTAGAGGCGCTTGCGTGCTTCTCACTGTGATTTTCACAGTGAGAGCACGCCAGCGTCCATAGTAAAGCATTGTAAATGCGGATCGGAGGAGGAGAGAAGGAGGAGAGCTCTCCACCCAGCGCTGGAAAAAGGTAAGTTTAAACCCCTTTCCCCTTTCCAGAGTCAGGCGGGAGGGGGTCCCTGAGGGTGGGGGCACCCTCAGGGCACTATAGTGCCAGGAAAACGAGTATGTTTTCCTGGCACTATAGTGGTCCTTTAATTTGTCTATCCTGTAGGACCAGGGTTCATAGCCTCATGCCATCGTAACCAATGAGCTGAAGTGCTTATGGTGCTTTGAGTGTCCCACTTATCACCCATGACAGTCTAATTCAACAGAAACAAATTTGATATATGAATTGTCTCAGATTACTGAAGTATCAGCCTGCTTCATTGTCTGCTTTTTAAGAGAGCATTTGAAAGCTTATTGTTTGCGAGTGACATATGTTTCCTTCCTGCATTATCTTTTAGGTGTTTCTCAGAAAGTAAGCACTCCTACCCATTATGGTGTGTTTTGTTATGAGGCACACAATCTTTCTGTTTCAATGGGAATTCATGTTTCAAATCCCATATTGCACAGGTGAAGTGCCTGCTTTAAGATGAGTATGTGTATGTGTCTGCCTGTATTTGTATGTCTCTGTGTGTCTGGGATTATGTGTTTCTGTGTGTAAATATTTGTGACATTCCACAAGGGCTTGAATAGCGAGGAGCAATCTCTGATATCACAGCTTTTGTGGACAAAAATGAAATACAGAAATATCATGTAATGTAAAAGATACATAAGTGCAATATTATTTATCCTCAATACATAATGAAGGTGAAGTTATATGACAAATAATGCCATAGAGGATTTCTGGAGAGATCATAATAGATGTTTATGGACTTAAAGTTCATCATGTTCTCCTAATATATGCTTCTGCATTATGCATCATTTATAAGGATATATTTTTTAAATTGAAAACACTCCTTTAGAAATAAAGTGTTTTTTTTCCCAGCTTTTGAACATTGTTTTATTTTTCATTTAGGGTCACCCACAATTGCTGTCTTGCTGAAGCTCTGTGTCACCTTTGGGAAATAATCACCAAGGAAATTGAATGCTTCTCTTTGAAGCACTAGGAGTCTGGGACTAATGACACATGTGAGACAATCACCACCAGCAATGTCAGTAATGAAGTTCTCACTTTCACATTGAACAAGCATTCAAAGCAAGTGAAGAATGCAGCCCTTTTTCTGGCAGCCAGGAGGTCGGTACCGAGAGTTTGTATAGACACAAGAACAAGGTAGATAACCCCTAAAACACTTTAGCTTGAATAAGTGCTTTAGTGGTTTGGAGCGTTACTTTACTCTTTAGGCAGAACCAGGGCATACATGGTGGAATTATAATTCCCAGATGTCAGGTGCTATTTCCAGCTATTGTCCCTAGGATTAGAAATGTGTATTCCTAACACTATAGTGACCTAGTCACCATTTAGATGACCGTGCCCTGATGCCAGTGTAAAAAAGGTAGTTTACTTTTATTCTTAAATTTTCCCTCGCTAAGCTGAATTCCAGCATGTAGACCCACCTCTTTGGCTGAGATCATTGATGATCTCAGCCAATCCAAAGCTTTTCCATAGGAAAGCATTGGGAGGCTAGTGCCCATCTGCAGCAAAATAGCACGCTGCTCCAATTAGATGGTCTCTGAGATTATTTGATTGAAATAGCAGAGTTTTACTCCACTATGGCAGCGGAAGTGCCTCCAGTGTCTGTCAGTACAACTGTTCCTGTAGAATGTCACTGTTTTCAGCTGCAGTGTTAAAATGGGGGCCACATGGCACCCAGACTACTTAATTGAGATTAAGTGGTCTTAATGCCTATTGTGTTCACTGGCAGAACTACTGCTGCACCAGGGCCTGCCCGCTTAGGGTGCTCATTGGGTGACCCATGTACGTAGGCCACCCGATCGGTCTCGCTGAACAGGGGACAGTCGGGCGCCGTGGCCCTTTAGGAGCCTGACTGGATCCCTTTCACATCAGCCTGTTGAGAGGAAGTGACAGCTCATCACTTCCACCCAGTTTAAATACAGAAATGCGCAGGAGGGAGGAGGCGTGGTGAGCAGCAGAGGGCCCCCCATCACCTTTGCTTAACAAAGGCCCTGCAAGGCTGACTTGTTTCCCCCCCCCCATTGCAGCGTTCTATGGAAGTCAGGCACAAGAGAGCCCAGCCTGGGACCTCTTTCAGGAGAGCTCCCAGCAACAAGGAGCAGCAGCAGCCTTTCTGCTGCTCGCGGTACACATGGAGCGGGTGCTGAAGATATAGAGAAGGGGACTGACTGACCAGAGTGCATAATCCTACACTGAAGGTGGGCCTGCAAGTGTCAGTGTGTATGGGTCACTATGTGTGTGTGTTGTGTGTGGGGGTCACTGTGTGTGTGTTACAGTTTGTGGTGGTTACAGTGTGCATAAGTGAGCGCACAGGGTGTGCTGTGTGTGCCTGGACAAACCCTAATCCCCGCGGCCAGCGCATGGATCGAGGCCGGCAGGGGAGATCACAGGATCTCCCCTGTCGGTCCATGCAGAGCCGGCGC
The DNA here is from genome assembly GCA_933207985.1 of Pelobates cultripes. Lineage (NCBI taxonomy): Eukaryota > Metazoa > Chordata > Amphibia > Anura > Pelobatidae > Pelobates > Pelobates cultripes. Next base: position 207,853,027 of record OW240914.1, read on the forward strand.
TATTCGAGTATTCGAGTGCCGGCACTGCTGTGTGCCTCCATGGGCTAGTGGGGAGATCAAATATTTCCCTCACCGGCCCACAGGCAGGAAGGGAGGCAGGAGAGGACCCTGGAAGCTCTAGCCAGCAGCTCTGCCGGGTTCCTTTTGTGAGGTCGAAGCGTTGCTGCAGCAATGCTCAGATCTTGCGAGAGTGAACTCTAGCCCTGCAGGCTAGAGTTCACTCACCACTAGAATCACCAGGGATCAGGGATGGCAGCAAGGATCGCCCACCCAAGCAAAAGGTAAGAAGGGAGGGGGGCTATTTCCTAATCTGTCCCCCACATACAATCACTCCAAACAAATTCACACAGAGCACCCTCACACACACAGCACACTAACAGTACCCTCATACAGGGCCAGATTAAGAGCCCAGTGGGCCTGGTGCTGACAATTATGATGGGCCTAATTACAAAATCTTATTGACCAAAAACACTAAAACAGTCCTACCTCCTAAGTGTCATGTATCTGATGGAGATGGTGCAGGAGGGAAACTCATAGGATGCAGCTATGAGAAAACACATACCCTATACTAATCTTACGCTTTCATCTTTCAAGTAAATCCATACCCCCTAACAGCAGTGTCCAGTAAAGCAGGAAGTCTATGGATCGCGTAAAAGGGTGGGCCACTGACACAAATCACATAACCAGAACTGCCGAAAGAGGTGAACATACACAAAAAGGGGGCATGTCTGTGTCCCCATGTCTCCCAGTCCCTTAGTGTCTGTGTCCCCATTTCTCCCAGTGTCCCCATGACACTAGGGTACATTGAGAGACATTGGGGCACTGGGAGACATGGGGACACTGAGATACTAGAGAACACTGGGAGACCTGGGGACAGTGAGATTCTTGGAGACACTGGGTGACATGGGGACACTGGGGGACTTTGAAACATGAGGGGACACTGGGAGACATGGGGCACTGAGGCACTGTGATACATAGGGGACACTGTGATATATAGGGGACACTGGAGACTTGATAAAGACCTGGGTACAGGTCAAAACGTTGCGGTGTCCAATAAACCTGCTTAAATCTGTCACAGTGAGTGCCTGAGATTCTTTTATACTTGGGGACACTAGGGACACAGTGACCCCATGTCTCCCAGTGGCCCCTAGTCTCTCAGTGTCCCCATGTCTCCCAGCCAGTGTCCCTAGTGTCCCAGTGTCCCCATGTCTCCCAGTGTCCATGGTGTCTCTGTGTCAGCATGTCTCATTAGTATCTGTGTCCCTATTCTCCCAGTGTCTCCATGTCTCTCAGTGTCCCCTAGTTTCTCAGTGCCCCCATGTCGCCCAGTGTCCCCTAGTGTTTGTATCTCCATGTCTCTCAGTGTCCCTTAGAGCCTGTGTCTCTGAGTGTCCCCATGTCTCCCAGTGTCCCGATGTCACTAGGGCACTAGGGGACACTTAGAGACATTGGGACACTGTGAGACATGGGGTCACTCAGAGACTGGGAGAAACATGGGGACACTGAGATACATGGGGACTCTGGGAGCCTAGGGGACTCTGGGAGAATAGAGACACAGATACTAATGAGACATGCTGACACAGAGACACCATGGACACTGGGAGACATGGGGACACTGGGACACTAGGGACACTGGCTGGGAGACATGGGGACACTGAGAGACTAGGGGCCACTGGGAGACATGGGGTCACTGTGTCCCTAATGTCTCAGGGTCCCCATGTTCCCCAGTGTCCCAATGTCTCACCGTCCCCATGTCTCGCAGGCTCGGAGCTGCTGTCTGAACTTTCTGCGCAGAGCTGCTTCCCCGCGGGTCAGTGAGTAGAGAGAGGCAGGGAGAGAGATGCTGTAACTTCTTATCTCTGCCTCTCTCCACACAAACAGCTACCCCTACTGGCCGGTGCTGTTATTGCAGAATAATCTCTGTTTATACTGAGATAGACATTTGTATTGACGGTATTACTGCAATACCAGCACTGGCTAGGCAGCCTCAAATACCTGAGAAATACTTCTGAGAAATACCTGGCAACCCTATGAAATACATGAGAAATACCTAGTGTGTGTAAAAAAAAATTTAAAAAAAATAAAAATTTTTTTTTTTTTTTTTTTAAATCAATGGGCCTGGGCCTTGAGCTGCAGCTCCATCAACCCCTATGTTAATCCGGCCCTGCCCTCATACACACACACAAACACACAGCAAACTAACAGCACCCTCGCACACACAGCACACACACAGCCCACTAACAGCACCCTCACAAACAGCACACTAACAGCACCCTCACACACACACACAGCACACTAAGAGCACCCTCACACACACACCACACTAAACGCACCCTCACACACACAGCACATTAACAGCACCTTCTCACACACACACACACACACACAACATACTAACAGCACCCTCTCACACACACACACAGCACACTAACAACACTCACACACACAGAGCACCCACACACACACAGCACCCTCACACACACACAGCAACTTTCAACTTTACACACACACAGCATCCTTACAAACACAGCACCCTCACACACACACACAGCACCCTCACAGCACACTACCAGCACTATCACACACACACAGCACACTACCAGCACACAGCACCCTCACACACACGCAGCACCTTCACACACACACACAGCACCCTCACACACACAGCACACCAACAGCACCCTCGCACACACAGCAGTGTATGTATGTATATGTGTGCGCATGCCTGTGCACCCCTATGACAGTGTGTGTAGGTCACTGTGCGTGTGTCTCTGTGCGTGTGTGTGTTTGGGTCACTGAGTGTGTGTGTGTTTGTGTTTGTGTGGGTCACTGAGTGTATGTATCTGTCAGTTTATATGTATATATGCATCTGTTTGTCAGTATTGGTGTATCTGTGTCAGTATGGGTGTGTATCTATGTGTGAGTCAGTGTGCATGTTTATCTGTCTCAGTGTGCGTGGGTGTCTGTGTATATCTCAGTGTGTACGTGCATCTGCATCAGTATGTGAGTGTGTCTGCATATATGTACATCTGTACATGTGTCTGTGTGTGTATCTGTGTCAATATATGTGTGTATCTGTGTGTGGAAGTGTATGTGTACTGATGTATGGGGAAAGAAGAAGGAAAGACCACAATATGTTTATGGTATTATAGCTCCCCACATATCATTAAGAGGAGAAGGAATTAATTAATAATAACAGCTGCTTCCTTCTGCCCAAGAGTGTAACTCCAACTAATCTTGGGCAAGTAAGGACATATATGTCCTTCTACTGCAATGATGTTAGGGTTCCCCTAACTGTTCAGTCTCGGATGCACTATGCAATAGGTTTTTATAGTCATATAACTCACTGTGCAGTACGGCATCATTTGACAATCTGGACAATGTCCTGGCCGTGGCTTGACAAAGGAGATCCCCATATGACCCATATAAGGCCAACACTAATCAAGTGCCAACCCAAAGATCTCCCTCACTGGACAGCCATACACATAGGGCCTAGGCACTGCCACTGTGCAGGCAGTGTGTAAGGCACTAGTAGCTAGCCCGTAGAGTCCTAACAGTACCCTCATACACACACACAAACACACAGCAAACTAACAGCACCCTCACACAGCACACTAACAGCACCCTCACACACACAGCACACACATACACACACACACACAGCCCACTAACAGCACCCTAACAAACAGCACACTAACAGCACCCTCACACAAACACACACAGCACACTAAGAGCACCCTCACACACACACCACACTAACCGCACCCTCACACACACAGCACACTAACAGCACCTTCTCACACACACACACACACACACAGCATACTAAGAGCATGTCCTGGCCTGTCCTGGCCATGGCTTGACAAAGGAGATCCCCATATGACCCATACAAGGCCAACACTAATCAAGTGCCAACCCAAAGATCTCCCTCACTGGACAGTCATGCACATAGGGCCTAGGCACTGCCACTGTGCAGGCAGTGTGTAAGGTACTAGTAGCTAGCCCGTAGAGTGGGCACAAGGAAGCAGCTTCGGAAGTCTGAATCTGACTCTCCCAATGTTTCCCTGAGCCGTCTCTGCATTCTAACTACTAAAGCCTTATACAGTGCCTTCTGATCAACCCAAAACATCTTTAGATTAAGATAAAGTTTTTGGTGATGAGCACTTGTTTACTTTCTCTTTATATTTTTCGATACTACTACTAAAAATAAAGATTGTAGGAAAAAAAAAAAGTTTTTGGTGTTGAGGTCAAGCCTCTGCAGCCTCACTTCTCAATTATCTGCCATGTAAAAGCTAAATCACTTTGTGCAACTTTAGCCACACATTTCCTGTCTGCAACTTACACAGTCTTCCTACACACTTCCTGAAAAAGAAGTTTAAAAAAATTAGCTTCCCTTATTGCACAATTTAGTATTTATTATATCCTGCTCTGCTAATTGCCTACAAGAGCCTGCAGCATTCTCCTGTGTCTGATAAAAGTTGAATTAGCAGAGCAATAGATAAGAACTTGTGTGAGTCACAAACAATGGAAATAGGGCTAGTACTGCATAAACAGAAACAGAAGTGATTTAACTCCTGGGGCGGGGCCTGACTGCCATGCCGGGTAGATGTGTCCTACATGAGCTCTGGACTTTTAAGAAATTAATAGCAGTTTTATGCCTAAAAACTCGACTGATATGCAACTCACCAAGACATTTAACTGTCTCTAGCTGCACCTGAGCTATATTAGAGTGACTGTAACTCATCTAACTCATCAATCGTACTGCAACCTGGTGTACCTTGACAAGTGGAGAGGCGGCCGATCTCCCATCAGGACTACTCAGTAAGCTGCTAGAATCATCTCCTGGAGCCCATTCCCAACCCCCTCCAGACTGGTGGGGGTCATCCCGGTCTAGGAGACATCCCTGCCGAAACGGGGCTTCACAGCACTGCGGCCTAATCGGGCAGAAGGCACACTGAGACAATACAAGATGGCGGACACCATGTGTCCATTGCAGCCCAGCACCCAGGACCCACATCTGTCCATGCTGGACAGGATCTTTGAGGACTTCTGGGCAAAGCTACAACACTGCCTCCAACAACCTCCCTTGCCGAAGCCACACCGTGGCCCTCCTCATGAGCTGTCTCCCAGCACTCTACCCCCTCCAGTGACTCAAGCTCAAGGCCGAAAGCCTTCCACCTGCCAAATATGGCCAGAGAGGTTCTGCCGGACCACAGCCACTTGCACTGAGACCCACTTACTACCAAAGCCTACTCCAGCACACCAGGCATCCCTGCCTCACAGCCACGGAAAGCAGCTAACAGACGCTGAGCACAGGACCGCACTGCTGCAGAATGCTCCCCCCTCTCCTCTCGACATGACGACGGCACACTACCGCAGCTTACTCTGAGAAGTCCCAAGAATGCGGCGTCCTAGATTTCTCCTATACTCTCTACTCCTGCCTTCAGAAGATCCTTGGAATGTGGGACCGGTGGGGTGAATCCATCGATATAGCTGGACTGCATCATTCTAGTGGCAGTGCCTCCCCCTCCAAAGGCATAGGCTAAAGTTATCTACAGCCTGTCTTTCAAACTGCCTCTCTTACTGCAGATATGATTAACTTGATTATTGTTTATTTTATTTTATTTCTAATCTGTTTAAATCAACTAGTAGCTGTAGATTGTTTATATAGTGTCCGGTGGTATTTTCCTATAGCTACTCATCCTACTAGTGGTATTCTAGGCAAGCTTACTAACGATGCATTAACCTAGCATGCTTGTTTAAACCTATGCATACTATAGATTCTCCATGTCTGGAATTTCTCGTACGATAGCACATTTTGTATTTTACATGTTCCTAGACATGTTTAACCAGCATCCCTCTTATTTTCTCTTTAAAAAGTGCAGCCGATCAGGACACTTTAAGCTTTCACTATAAGCAAGTATTTTGTTCCTCTAAATATAGCCCCCCCTGCTGCTGGATCTGCCTCTGATCTGCATCCTTGGCTGACATACTCAGAAATTATATTCTCAGCCAATCACAATGCTTTCCCACGCATACACTACACCCGTTGGTTTTATTTATATATATATTAGCAATAGTTACTGGATAGCAAATTAGCAAATATCTTACCACAATAAAATACACAGGATGTGCTGTTTAGAGGTTTTAGCATGAAACCCACATCTAAATACTTAAAGCTTTATATTTCAAACACATGTTGCCACAATTGTAGTTCTAATGATATCAAAGTTATTCTTATTCACACTTTTGCATCTTTATCCTCCTTTGCAGCCTCTTTCTGCCTCTTTTATCTCTTACACCCTCTTGTGTTTCTTATCCACCATTTAAAGGTCTTACCCCCGTGCTATATCTTTTCCCCCCTTTTTGTGTCTCTATCCCCGCTTAGTGTCCCCTTATCCCCTTTTTGTGCTTCTTCCACTGCCTTGTCTTTTACTCTCCTTGTGTTTCTTAAACCCTTTTTTGTGTTTTACTTCCCCCTTTTTGTCTCTTATCCCCCATCTTGTGTATTTTACTCCCCACCTTGTGTCTCAAACCCCCCACTTTTAAATTATTTTACTGATCTTGGTAGCATGGCCTCACAAACCGCGCTAAAAATCTACAGGCTCTGACAAGAAAGTACTCGCTGCTCATTCCCCACCCTCTCCAGTCACAGTCTGCAGCTCCCTGTCAGACTGAGTAGACGTCATACCATGAAAAGTAACCAGTGTCCTCTGTGCATCCCCATCCTGTCTGTCTCCAGACATTGTACTCCCTGCCCGTGCACCCTTTAAAGGTTGCCTATGCCACCTCATGGAAGCACGAGCCCTGTCTAAGCACCAAAATGATGTCTTAATGTGGTATTGTGGAGATCCTATCCCCATCTCTGAAAATATAATATATTCCTGTTTCTGAAAAAAGGCAATGTTTACATTTGTCCGAAAACACTTCTCTACGGGCTGTCAGGCTGAACCACAGGAGGCTCTTCCTTTGAGAATCAAAGGCCTTGGCATTTGGCATCATCATGCACATCATGATGACGCTACATGCGGGTTAGTACTTCTCATAGAGATACATTAGATTCAGTCCTATGGAAAGCTGACATATGGTGGTGTTAGTGATGTATGTGCACTCTTTGAAAAACATTGGATTAAGTGATTATATTATATCAGAGTAGGAGAATTGAGCAGGGGTGAAGAGATTGTACTTGGAAGAAGAGATTGTACTTGGAACTGGAATGAAGGTATGTTTTAACCCCTTAATGACACATGACGGAAATATTCCGTCATGATTCCCTTTTATTCAAGAAGTTGTGTCCTTAAGGGGTTCATGTGATTTTTTTAATACTTTTGAAAAGTAACCCAGCCAGTAAGCTACACAGACAGAAAGACGTAGTGTAGTGAACATCTTAAAAACCTAAAGGTCTTATCCAACCATTTGGCAATTCTTTTGGAACATGCACTTAGCTGTAATAAATAGGACCATTTTTCCCTTTGTGACTAATCACTAGATTTTGGTGAAATTTTCCTACTCAGTACGAAAATACTTGATAAACAGCTCCGTCTAGCTCTGCACACAGGATTTCCCTGGGTCTAATTAATTGTACACTAGCTATGTCACGCATGGGAAGTGGCTTCTTGACAATGCAACTGCAAAGTTTCCTAAATGTCCTATTCCTGGTTTTACACATTTACATTTTTTTAATAATAATAATAAAAAAAGCCAAATCTACTTTAATATTTCTGTTAACACGCTGAAGCATAAAAAAGCCGTTTTGAATCACAAGCAGATAAAACACAGAAAAGCGAAATCTGATGTCAGCATGGTTTTATCTTAACTTTGTTTAAAATATTAAATAAAAAGCAAACACTCTTTATTCTTAATCTAAAAGGTTCCCAGCTTGCTCGGTTTCTTGGCTGCAATACGTATGGATTACCAAAGGCAGTGCAGGTACTGCATGAATGACGGCATTCCTTAATACCTTAATAAACATTAATAGATGTTGACCCACCCACTAGAACTGTGAGGTGTCACTGACTTTAGGCAATAGCTGGTACCAACACCTGTCTAAACATACAGGGACAGAGGTAAACATAAATCTCTGTGGATAATACACTGTAAGGCTTATTCACTAAGGATAAAATACATTCCAGCTGATACAACCATCAGGGGGTGACAACCATGATGGTTGTCACAGGCCTGGAGGTCCTGGGGGGCCCGGACTGCTCTGGCAGTCCCGGGCCCCACTTTCCCTCTCTGCACACATAGATAGCGAATATCACATTTTATATTAATTTAACTAAATGTTTCTCCCCCCTCCCTGCTTCTTACCTGTGTCCAGGGAGGGGGGAGATTAGTGTATGCAGGGCCGCCATCAGGGGTGACAACCATGATGGTTGTCATGGGCCTGGAGGTCCTGGGGGGCCCGGACTCATCCACCACAAATTGAAACACTCTGCATTCACTATACACAGACACTGCGTCTAATACACACACTACATCACTGTACACACACTACATCCACTACTCAAACACACTCTGCGTTCACTATACACACTGCATCCGCTACACAAACACACACTCTGCATTCACTGCACAAACAGTATCTAATACACACAAACACTACATCCATTACAAATAATATCATAAAGTGAATGCATGGAATAGTCTTCCAGCTGAAGTAGTAGAGGTTAACACAGTAAGGGAGTTTAAGCATGCGTGGGATAGTCCAGTCCATGCGTGGGAAAGTCCAGTGCGAGGAAAACATATAAGTTTTCCTGGCACAGCAGGACCCTGCAGGACCCTGCAGTTCCCCTCTCCCTTTCACCCCCCATCCCATGTTGCTGAAGGAGTTAAAACCCCTTCAGTGACTTACCTGAATCCAGCGCCGATGTCCCTCGGTGCTGGGTCAGGCTGCGCCCATGCTGACATCGCCATGCTGACGTCGGCGGAGGAGACCTAATGCGCATGCGCGGCAATGGCTGCGCGCCTTAGACCTCCCCATAGGAAAGCTGTAACGGAGCTTCCTGTACCCCGGTTGGGTACCTCCGCCAACAGATGCTCCTAATGCTCACCGAGGACTCCAAGCACTCCACCAGACACCATCAGAACTGCAGTCCCCACGTCCAGCGTTACAGCTTGGCTGGGAACTCGTCATCTCCTACCCACCCTGGACCTACAACAAGGCTCCAGGTTCCAGTGGGTGAACCTCTCTTCCTCCAGAGAGTCAAGCAGGAACAGCTCTTAAAAGAGCTTAGTGATTATAATCCCAGCGGAGTATAGTGATATAGCAATCCCCAGGGTAGATGCAACCATTTCCCCCACACATGAGACGAGAGGGTAAAACAGGAACTTAGCTTTAATGGGGCACACTGGCCTTTTATGCAAGTTTCCACAGGACACAAAGTATGCAAGCCAATAAAAACAATGTGATAAGGAACGACACTCCTATATACAGTACACAATCCCTCCCCTGTGCCTGTGATATAATTAAGGCAGATAAGGCATTAACTTAATTATCCCGACCCAGAAAAAACACACATTTTTATAACGTCCATGAAGTACCCCAAAACACAACATATCCCCATAAATCTTACATCCCCTTATAGCCCTGATCTGGGTGACCAACATATCCGAAAATCACCCAGAGGGTTCAGATATTTTATGGAAGTCATAATTTTGCCCAGGCGAACACAGGATTTCATGCCCAAAACAGTTCCATAGAATCGCGGCTAAGTACCGCTGGAGGACCGACCGGGAACAGGGAAAAATAGTTTCAGGGCATTTGCGGCTAAGTCCCCCTTGGTCCATGCGAACAAGATGGCCGCCACCACGTGTTCGAATGTTGAATGGCGGCCACTTCGACTGTTCAGGAGTTCAAAGAACCATTGTTTAAAGTCCCAATAGCCACAAATAGGGTCTCTCAACCACAATAAATTAAAGGGGCCATAGTCACAGGGTAAAAGGCTGGCAAGTAGTCCCCTCCAAAAACCAGTGGCGAGGTCACTTTGGCCACAAAAACATTATTCAATGCTTTCCTATAGGGATTCCGGCGACACTGGAGGTCCTCATGCATAGTGTGAGGATGTCCAGCGTTGTTTAAAACACTTTTCGTGTTCTAAGAACAAGGAAGTCCCTCTAGTGGCTGTCTGGTAGACTTAACCCTGCAAGGTAATTATCGCAGTTTATAAAAAATAAATACACTTGCAGGGTTAAGGGTGGCACCCAGAATACTCCAATGGGCAGAAGTGGTCTGGGTGCCTGGAGTGTCCCTTTAAGATAAAGCCATTCACTAATGAAAGTATTTAGAAAATTGGGCAGACTAGATGTGCCAAATGATTCTTATCTGCCGTCACATTCTATGTTTCTATAATATTGTGTACATCCTGAAATGTTGTGGGCCTGATAGGGAGGAGGGATAATTAGTAGCAGGGTTGCCATGCTTTACTTGCACATATAATTTATTGATGCTGTTAGTAGATGAAAAGACTTACTCAGTTCTAGATATATATATTGTCCATATAATGCAGGGGAAATCAGTTATTTCATTATGTTAGTCACTTTGCGATCTCAGCTTTGATTCAACTTATTTCTTTCCAGCAGCATCTAAATTCTATATACAGTACTGCAACAAAAACATGGAATATGAGAACTTCGAGAATGGAATAGGCATAGTGAGCACGGGGTCCATGTCTGGATTACTCTTTAAAATTGGGGAGAGCCAACTTAATGCATTGCAACAAAAACAGAGAATATGAGACAGACAAAGCTTAGAGGAACTCAGTAACTTGTCCTTCGGTATATCCCTGTTCAGGTTTCAGAATAGTTTTGCTCATTAAATTCTATATACACATGGGTAGCACGCTCATGTATCACTTAACAGAGTAAACCAAATTATAGCTCTCTGATAAACAAAAAAAAAGTGGATGGCTAATGTTAGCATTTAGCTACCACATCAGGTAGACGGATCCCAGGACATTTGCCCAGTTTGCCTGATGGCCAGTCTTGGCAAGGTTGTGGTGACAGTTTTGGGTTTCTATGGCTGTCTAGATGATGAAAGAGCAGTCAAGAGGTTTAATTAAAGTACTGTATTTACTCAAATCTCATGCGAACCTGTTTTGGAAAAATTTTAATGCGCATTAGATTTGATGGCGTGTTACATTTACAGTTAAAACCGGTGAATTTGAAGCACACAAATTCAAGCACACAAATTCAAATTCACGAATTCAGACTCACAAATTCAAACAAACACACAAATTCTAACAGGCACATTCAAACTGGTGAATTCAAACAGGCAAATTGTGTTCCTGAAAGAGGGCTTAAGAAAGAATAGACTTAACATCCCATGTAAAATTGAAATACTATCAATATTACTATGGTATAGAACAATAAACATTTTTATTGTAGCACAATGTTGTATGGTAGTATCTTATTAAAGATAAATGCACATTACAGTCGCCAGCAAAAACATTTTTCAGCTTCCAGGTTTCAAAAATTGAGATGCACATTAGATTCGATGGCACATTAGATTCAAGTAAATATGGTACATTGTTAAATAATGTTATGGAGATTTTCCATAGGTAAAAAAGATTGAATCTAAATTAACACTCCAAGCGCTATGTAGTGGTCATGGTGCAAACAGTGGAATACAGATGTTAATGGAGCTGTGATGTTATCAATGATGAGTGCTTTCTAGGTGCTGAGCTTGAAAGGGTAACACAAACAAATTAAAGTTTTGTTTTTTTGAAATCAATAAGCTACAAATAGTAGAAAACCAGGAGGTTTATGTGGTTGTGGTCAGAATAAGGGAAATAATTGTTAGAAAACTGAAATGAATGAAGAGATCATTGGGGTCAATAGATTGATATGTGGGGAAGGGGGTACTTCCAGTCAGTATAAGAGAAAAGGACAAGGCACAGGTTAAGTAATAAGTAGATCTCTTTAGGCTAACATTCTAAAAGGTGGCAGATCCATAATAAGAGAAGTTGTGTCAGTGGCATGATAGATAACAGAGAATGCATATAAAACATATAAAGAGAATGCAGAGAGGCAATAGATTGAATGAACTTCATAGAAGGAAAATGAGAGCCTAAGAATGGAGGGCACAGGCTAGAATGCATAGCAGGATGCCAGCCTCACCATCTTGTCAATCCTCATTTCCAGATCTGCAGTGATCTGTAAAACACTAAATAAAAAGACACAAGGGGAGGTAGAATCATGTAACAAGGATTGGGTTTTAGTAAGAATCTGAAGACTGATGGATATAAAAGGTTCATGGACAACAGTAGGTTGACACACAGATTGTAAAATCCATTAGGCAGTAGAGAAAAAGACTGGCATGACATTGGATATATTATACATAATGGCACAGCGGTGAGGTAAGTGACACTGGTAGCCAGTAAAAATAGAGGGGCACTACTACAAAAGCCATATTGCCAGTCAATATGCTCACAGTCCACATGGCCATAAATAATACTCTAAATCAGATGAAAATATTATGTAACATTTAAGCTAAAATGGCTACGCTATGGCTAGAGCGCTATTGGAGAATTATTACTGGTCAGTGCTATATTTTGCAATTCAGTTTTCAGTTCACTTTAGTTTGATGTTTAGTAAATAAATCCCTAGGTTTTGAAACTTTTTCAAAATAAATATATGAATGTTCCGATCATGCATGAAACAGGTGTACCATTCAATGAATTACTAAAGTTTTAATGCTATTTGAAAATGAAAGAATTGTTTTGCAATCAGCATTAAAAAAAAATGACCTTTACTATAGAAAGCTAGAGACAAATGTCAACGAACCAAAGTGACGGTTTACAAAGAAGCTGAAAGATGACAAAACAAGTATGTGACATTGTGCAAAAGAGATGCAGTGTTTATGGGCAAGCTTCCTTACAGCAAATGTCCCTCCCCAAGGCCGGCCAGTCTTACCACTTGTATTAGTACCTCCCACATCCCCGACAGAAGGGAAGCAGATTAGTTATTGTACAGTAATTACACCACACACATTCCTACAGTGTTTAGAGACGGAACAATCCAGACTTGGGAGATAGTACAGTAACGAATGAGGATATACTAAAACATTCTGAACAACTCACTGGAGAAATGGGCACCTGGAGACGCTAAGCCCCTTCACCTGTCTACACTCACATTGTATCAAAGTAAGTAAAAGTAAAACAAAGTTTTCAAACAAGAGTGTCAGCCTAATGATGAGTGAGTGTTTGATGTGCACTCAGGTAAAAAGTAAACAGATGTTAAAGAAACCTTCACAGTTCTTTGGGTACATGTGGACTTAGCTTGTGTTTGCCATTTTAAATTTTTAAGTATAATGTACAGCATCTCACAGCAAGGTGGTGCCCAGAAGGTAGATCCCCAGGTGTTTTAGAACTACAACTCCCTTGATGCTTTGCATGCCTTTAGTATAACAAATCATCATGGAAGCTGTTATTTTAAACCATCTGGGGATCTACGTTCAGGCACCCCTGCAACACTTTTTAGCACAATTCCAAAGACTTTGATCTATTTGCATATTTATATTCCAGATATCACCAATTCACCATACCATTCTCTCCTAGTATATGTGTGTGAGATTTTAATTTAATAATTGACATTGTCTAAAAATCAACCTTACATAATAATTAACCTTGACAATTTACATATTTTATTTTCTTGTATTAACTTATTTGTAAAGCACCATCATATGCAGTGGTACTGCACAATATAGCCCAATGACAACTCTATATTTTTAATTTTGCAAATGCCATATATATATTATTTTTTTTACAAATACACAACGCATGTCTACCTCATAGTAAAAGTGTTCTGATAATCTTCCTTTCTTAAGTTAATTAGGTTGCTTTGCTCCAGGCACTGAAATGGTTAAACTTGCAATGAATATTGGTTTTGTTAGCACAGAGATTACTTATATAAGGCAATGTACTAAAAGTGGAGCTATCACCATGGAAACTAATCGATAGCTCCTTCTGATGCGCCACTTTTAGAACTTTGCCCCATAACTGATCTTTACACATGACCTCTACATTTCTTCAGTTAAAATTCTGAATCACCAAGTGCTATAATTGTGGCTCCTTTTTCTGAAGCAGAATTTAAACGCTGTGCATTGTGTTTTAAACAAAACTTTTGTTTTGACATTGCACTGTGTAAAATGACACTCTTTATGTGGTTAACTAGTTTCATACTTGGAAAGTCTTGTTTGGAAAATGGATGTTTATGCGTGGTGTCTGCATATACATAGCTGGTATGTTTTTGACTAAATCAGAGATCTTGTGAGTTCTTTCCCTTATTCCCCATTACACACTACATCATTCAGATAGTCTGCACAATATTATTTTTTGTTTATTTGCAGATTTATTGGTATCAGTTTTAGCGTTTTTTTTTTTTTTGGTAATATCATCTATATTTGTGTATACTTCTTTGTGCCGCTGGGGTTCAGTGCAGCTATACTGAGTGCTTTATGTTCATAGCGCTTACACTTTGTTGGATTTTCTAAATCAGTGATCTGTTGGTGTTTAGACTGCCAGAGCATCATGGGAAATGTAGTTCGCAAACATCTCTGACCTAATAAATCAGTTTGTTTGGATTACTTAGCACTCTTTGAAAAATCATTGTGTGCTCATGTTATTGTACATTTATTACATTGTATTTAAACTATAACCATGCAAATATAATTCATGCAAAAACACTGGAGATACAAATACAAGTGCTTTCACTTGTATCTATTCTTTATTATAGGACAGCAATTATGTTCTGAAATATGACATTTTTCTTTTTTTTTTTTCATTGCTTGTGAGGCTATGTTTGGTTCGCATTTACTGCAGATTCATTTGTAAGTTGGAGTTTGGTTTCTTGTTTTCGGTGTTTGCATGTACTTGAAGGTAGCTTTAAAACCTGCTTTTCCGCTTGAAGAATAATTTCCTTTAAACAGACTGTAAACCAAAACTGGTCTTGGTTAATGACTCATTAAAGGCTTGCAGGGAACCTTATTCAAAACAGCTAGCTATATAAGTACTTTTTAACAAAGACACACATAGAGTGAAAACATTTGGACCCGTGTAGTTAATTATGGAGAGAGTGAAAATACTCAGTCTGACAAGATTCTATTATTTCAATATAGATGCACCATAACCACTACAGTATACTGCAGTGGTTATGGTAAAATGAGCGTCCTGTCACCCTGCCAAGTTAGTATTCAAACTTAGTCCAACTAAGCTAAGCTATGGTGTACATTGCCAGCTCATCGACTGGGATTCTTAACTGTGCACTCTCAGCCAATCTGTGCCATGCATATACAGTCACACACATATAGACACACATAGTTACATGCATAGACACACAGCGCCCTAATTTGGTATCCTTTAAATATGGAAATCCTACATAAGGGTACCAATTTAGGGAGTTATCTACTAAACAGCTGAAAGAAAGATACATAAGAAAAGCCCTTTTTTCAGTTTTCATCTTTCAGTTGATTAGTAGATAACTTCCTTATTTGCTATGCTTATGTGGGATTGCCATATTTAAATATACAATTTTTAAGAGCTACCACTTTTAAGAGCTATCTACGAAACACATACACGTTTTCCTGCACACATAATCACTGATATACTGACACACAATCACGGGAACACACAACTCAATCACAGACACACACAAAATCACACATACAAATAACCACACACACACACACACACACACACACAACCATAGACATACAGACACACATAACAGACATACACACACATACAATCATAGACATAAACACACATAGTCATAGACATACACACACAATCACAGACAACCACACATGTAAGCACAGACATATACACACACAATTATAGAAACATTCACACACACATGTTTTTTATTTATTAAGAGGTACGCCCAGCCTCCCTACTTTGCTCTGGGAGGGCTAGAGTTGATCCTCTCCCTGGTGGCCAGTAGTTGTCCTCTCTCTGCACAGGTCCCATATGTGCCCTATTGTCAGTGGTGGAACTACTGTAGAAAGGGCTCTGGTGCAAGGAAGATTTTTGGGCCCCTCTCTAGTGAAAAGTGGCCAAATGATAGATCTCTATCTGCTGTACAACTCCAAGGATGCATGCCAGCTGGAAATCTACCATTTGCCCATCATTGATGGGTTGTATTTGTGTGCAGTGTTTGTGCATTTGCATGTAAGCATGTTTTTGTATGGAGTATGTGTGTGCATGTAGGGGTGTATTTGTATGTACTGGTGCCATTAGAATGCTGTAGTGTACTTATGTGTAGTGCTTGTATTTGAATGCAGGGGTGTGTTTGTATGTAGTATTGACTTTTAAATGCAGGTGTGCATTTGTGTATATTGTTGATGTTTAAATGAAGGGGTGCTTGTATATAATTTTTGTGTTTTAATACATGGGTGTTGTGATAAACGTTTAACTCACAAGTTGGAATAAACTTGGAATTAATAATAACATTAATAACTAAAAATAATAACTTAAAAACCGAGTGTAAAGTCAGAGTCCACACTCATTGCTTTCGGCAATTCAATAATATTTATTAATAAAGGCTAATCAAACAAATAAACAATACATATACATTTGAAATAGGCTAGTATATGTTGCTACTAAAACTAATCATTGACTGAATGGAAAGTAGGCTAAATTAACATAGTAAAATAGGCATAGACATGTGATACAGTTACCACTCCATCGATCAGCAGCTGAGAGTAAGAGAGAGAGGGTGTGTACAGTGGGGAGAGGGGAGAGAGGAGAGAAGGTGCAAACAGTGGAATACAGATGTTAATGAAGCTGTGATGTTATCAATGATGAGTGCTTTCTAGGTGCTGAGCTTGAAAGGGTAACACAAACAAATTAAAGTTTTGTTTTTTTGAAATCAATAAGCTACAAATAGTAGAAAACCAGGAGGTTTATGTGGTTGTGGTCAGAATAAGGGAAATAATTGTTAGAAAACTGAAATGAATGAAGAGATCATTGGGGTCAATAGATTGATATGTGGGGAAGGGGGTACTTCCAGTCAGTATAAGAGAAAAGGACAAGGCACAGGTTAAGTAATAAGTAGATCTCTTTAGGCTAACATTCTAAAAGGTGGCAGATCCATAATAAGAGAAGTTGTGTCAGTGGCATGATAGATAACAGAGAATGCATATAAAACATATAAAGAGAATGCAGAGAGCCTAAGAATGGAGGGCACAGGATAGAATGCATAGTAGGGCAAGGGCAGGATGCCAGCCTCACCATCTTGTCAATCCTCATTTCCAGATCTGCAGTGATCTGTAAAACACTAAATAAAAAGACACAAGGGGAGGTAGAATCATATAACAAGGATTGGGTTTTAGTAAGAATCTGAAGACTGATGGATATAAAAGGTTCATGGACAACAGTAGGTTGACACACAGATTGTAAAATCCATTAGGTAGTAGAGAAAAAGACTGGCATGACATTGGATATATTATACATAATGGCACAGCGGTGAGGTAAGTGACACTGGTAGCCAGTAAAAATAGAGGGGGCACTACTACAAAAGCCATATTGCCAGTCAATATGCTCACAGTCCACATGGCCATAAATAATACTCTAAATCAGATGAAAATATTATGTAACATTTAAGCTAAAATGGCTACGCTATGGCTAGAGCGCTATTGGAGAATTATTACTGGTCAGCGCTATATTTTGCAATTCAGTTTTCAGTTCACTTTAGTTTGATGTTTAGTAAATAAATCCCTAGGTTTTGAAACTTTTTCAAAATAAATATATGAATGTTCCGATCATGCATGAAACAGGTGTACCATTCAATGAATTACTAAAGTTTTAATGCTATTTGAAAATGAAAGAATTGTTTTGCAATCAGCATTAAAAAAAAATGACCTTTACTATAGAAAGCTAGAGACAAATGTCAACGAACCAAAGTGACGGTTTACAAAGAAGCTGAAAGATGACAAAACAACTATGTGACATTGTGCAAAAGAGATGCAGTGTTTATGGGCAAGCTTCCTTACAGCAAATGTCCCTCCCCAAGGCCGGCCAGTCTTACCACTTGTATTAGGGGAGAGAGGAGAGAAGGTGAAGAGAGGTAAGAGAGGTAATTCAAAGAGAGAGAGGATGTGCTATTCACAGGGCTTTAAACAGGCTAGCCCCTCCTTGTGCTGGACACACCTCCCTTAGTCAATCCCTTAGGATGTAACAGAACCAGAGAGGCGCTCCTGGGGGAAGGGGTATTGCATTGGAAGGGAATGGAGGAGGAGTTTATCAACAACCCAACTGATTTTGCCTGGTGAAAGGCCATGTGCTTCACAGAGGACTCCATTATTGCCTAAGGGTAGAATGGGGGCTTGAATCCCTGTATTAGAACACAATAACACTTCATTGGCATACAGTTTGGCTGTTAATCACATCCCCCCACTTATTACAGGTGTGTTTGTATGTAATGTTTGCGTTTGATTGCAGGGGTGTGCTTGCATGTTGTGTTGGTGTTTGCTTGAATGTATGCATATGGACTGCCACATACATACAGATAGGCATACACATTAAAACACAGATACACACAATTCATATACACACTGACATATACAAACACATAGTTACACACACTGACATATATACACACACACACACACTGACACAAAGATACACCATGACACATGCACACACTGGCACATGCACACACCCTGACACACTTATGCACACGCTGACATACACCCCCCCTACACACACATGCACACCCTGACACACACATAGATGCACAGTCTGACACACATACAGATGCACACTCTGACAAACACAGACACACACTGGCTGCTGGCACACAGCAGGGCGTTCGAGATAGCTGTGCAGGAAGAGCACAGTAATAAAGTGCTTTCTCACTGCCTGCTCTTTGCCCTTCCCCACCAATCACCAACATTTTTGGGCAGAGTAGACACATGCTGTGTGAGTAGGCAGGTGCCTACTCTGCCAATTGAAATTAGCAGAGGGCGCCTTCATACAAGCAGTGATGCTCCAGGTGGGGAGCACGTGGAGGGCACACAGGGGGGCAATGAACTATATGCAGGGGCCTTTTAGCGACACTATAGACTAAGTACTAGGGAGTTGTGTGGCTGGAAAGCACAGAGCCTTGTAATATTTCATATTTTAAAGTCCCTTTTTTTAACTCTTCTTTTTTTTCGTCTGAGTCACAGGGTAGTTAAATTGTGCAGATGACATCATACACAGCAATAGTCATGGCGACATTTAGCATAATAATCTCATAAGCACTGTCTTTGCATCAATATGATGTAGTACACAAGTTAGATGTTTATTCAGGTTTAATTAACTAACCCCAGAGTACCTTTGCATTTTTCACATTGCTTATAAGTACACCTAGACATGCGTGTAGGACAGACGCCCAAAAGATTCTTGGGTGGGTGGGACATCAGGCAATAAAAATACACAGTACAGTTTCACGATAGTTTATTCACTAAACATTGAAGGGAAAAATATATTTCAAAAGATAGGCCAAGTTGGTTGAACTGTTGAAATTCTCTAACTCATTTATTTTTCCACCTTTGTTTTTAGTCTAAAATATGCAGTTACCTTGTTGGTATTTCACAGTTATTTTTGCTGCATAGGACTTAATCAAATTTAAATTTACCATTAAAACCAATTCTATATAAACTCCAAAAAGTGTTTATATTGGTCAATAATCTGATGACATGTTTTCACTATCTTGTGACTGCTTTACCTTAATGTGAGCCTAAGCCTTTTATTTAAAGAAATGGCAAAAAAAAACTCACTAAATATTTGCAAAAAAACAGATCATTTATAAAAACACATACATGTGGTATGTATATATTTTTGGGGTCATGTGTTTATATGTGTCACAAGGTTATTCACTGTGAGAAGTGAGAATTTCTGAGAATTCCAAGTAATTTTTGAAGGCCATGTTTTTAGGACAAAATTGCCCAATTAGAAAAGTTCTCCAATTCAATTCTGTTTCCACTTTGACAATTTTACCTTAAATTGGAAATTCACATTAAATTCCCGGTAATTCTCACTGTGAATTATTGAATAACCCTGTGTGTGTTACTGCAACGATGCATTTGAGTTTCTTGCAGTAGTTTGTAAATGTAGGGGTGTATTTGTGTGTAGCGTTAGTCTTTGTTTGTAACAGGGTGGATTTGATTTAAATTGAGTCGATTTAAAATATGATTTAAATCGGTAGGCAGTAAGACTCGATTTGAATCATGATTTTTAAACGTAAAGACTCATTCTTGCTGCTTGTTATAA
This sequence comes from Pelobates cultripes, assembly GCA_933207985.1. Taxonomy (NCBI): domain Eukaryota; kingdom Metazoa; phylum Chordata; class Amphibia; order Anura; family Pelobatidae; genus Pelobates; species Pelobates cultripes. The sequence continues at coordinate 207,873,279 of OW240914.1, forward strand.
TTTTATTATTAGCAAATAGATGAAGCATTCAAATTTTGAAAAATAGCGTTTCTCGTCAGTTTAACAGTTATATTATTGCTACTGTTATATGTGATTTGAACTATGTAGGCACATCTTTAATCATCTTTTTCTCTTTTATCTTAAACAATATACATATTTGTGGTGCCTTAATTGATACATTATAGATCCTGGTGTTTTAGAAGTTTAGCAGACTTTCATAATAAGTGAATTTTGTGTGTTTTGTGCACTAAGTGAGAGTGTATCAATATTTGCTGTTGGGCTGCTTGGGTTTAATATTAACACACTATATGTTTGTTTTTAAAATAATTTTATTTATACATATTTTATCTTCCTCATTTGATTCATGCCCATGCCAGAAGAGGCCAAGAGGGCGTGAATAGATAAATGTTAAAGCGCCTGGGATCTCCATATGGCACTGAGAGACCACAGCACTATACAATGAAGGAAACTCCAGACCCCTAAAGCATCAATACACAAAAAGTGCAGATTTCAATAGAAAATTGGCACTTTTATAAATGAACATTTCTACACATCCCTAGCTATCCATCAGACAATTGATCCTGCGCTACATCCTGGCTTGGTTAGCTCAGTGGAGCTAAACTCAAGAGGCAGCAATTGCTCAGAGCAGCCTCTCACATGCAATACCCCAAAGACCTTGCAAAGACTTGTCAGTGAGCTGCCGTGGGAAGTCTGTGTTTGGGAGATTTCCAATCACCCAGTTAGCTCCTCATATTATCACTGAGATTCTCAGCTGGGCCATTGTTGTTGTATGTGGGGCTCATAATGTGCTGGATGGGAAACTTAACTAGTAGAAGCATGTCTGAGGGAATCTGCCTCATGACATCTATTCATAAAAATGTCTGTGGTGGGAACTATCCCTTCATCACCCCCTGTTCCTATACCCATGTATCTGTATATGCATTTACATTCTCTCTCCCTCTAGATCAGTGGTTCCCTACCTTTTTATTACTTGTGTATCCCTTGTATACCACTTGTATAACACTTCGATAAATTTCATAAATTGTACTCCTCATATTAGCGAAATGTTTGTAATTAATATAGTTGCTATTATTTCAAACTTATACATTTTTCTCTGTCCCATCTCCCCTTCTCCTCTGCCACAGGCTCCCCTGCTTCTCCAGGCTACCCCTCCTTCTCCTCTGCCCCAGGTATACATACATACACACACATATATACATACATACACATAAGTACACACACACATATACATACACACATATATACATACATACACATAAGTACACACACACACATATACATATGTGTGTGTATATATATATATTTACATATATATCCTGCTGTCCTGAGGAAAGTCCCAAATGGGGACTGAAACGTTGACGCTGTCTGGCATCATATTCGTTTTTTATGTAAACATTAAAAGATACGTTTTATGAAGACCGTGAGTGTGGACCTTCACTTTGATTTTTCCATATTTACATATATATTTACATATATATATATATATATTGTAGATACACATTGTGACAGATCCATTTATATAGACTAAGATTGCTGGTTCGTCTGTTTTGCATCCTTTCGTGGAATTACCTGTCCATATGCCCCTGTTCATTTATTTGACTTTTCTACCGAATGAACTTACCGAATGGACGGCCACCCAGAAGAGAAGTGTGCTGCTGGTTAACCTCTTGATCCCAATTAGAACGTTGTGGTTAACCGCAGACACCTCTCAATTATAACCGAATACACCGAAAGACCAGCGGTGTTCGGCACGGATTCCATGGAACTGAAAACGGACACTTTTTCTGCCGAACACCGCTAAAACCACCAACCTCCCTTCTCCATCGACCGAGGCATGCAAACACCGGCCGTTCGGGAGTTTGAACCGCACGAATGGACTTAACTCAGATAGCCTTCCCATGGAGTCAATCGCATACCAGAAGACTGTACAAGACTTTGACTCCATGGTGATTGAACTGTGCGTATGGGATCTGAGCGCTATTCGCTAATAATATGCACTCAAATCCAGGCTATCTGGGGATGCGTTACATGAATGGGAAATGTTCGATAGTTGTCAAGTTATATATTTTTAAGTGTTTTTTGGGTCGCATCTAAAATGGCGATTTGCCTCTGTCCTGGGAGATAATTGAATTACTTCTCAATTATCTCCAGGGCAGAGGGGAGCAAACCATGATGCATGCTGGGAATATTATGTGCCTGTGTGTCCTGAAATGCTGTATGTCCATCTGCCATTACAGTCTCCCATGTGGTCCCCTAGGGGAGTGTCCACCAAGTGGGAGACCTGCATAAATACGGGCGGGTAGCCCACAGTAAACCCAGTTCATGTTTTACCCTCAATGCGGAGCTGGGTCTCGTTATTGGAGGGGAATTTACTACACGAATAGCGACTGCCGGATGGAATTATTAGCCGCTTGGGAGATATATGGTTTCGGCTGTTAGCGGCGATTCATGAGTTTAATGATTGGGAAGTGAAGTACCCGTACGGGTCCCGTTCGGGAGATTGGAGTATTCCCCTGCTTGCAGTTCGTATGATTGGAGTTGGTACGAATGCAGCTTGCATTATGGTGAGAGGGGAGGATTAACTAAACGGCGGTTTTACTATTTGATGCTGAGGGTGCCGTTACACACATACTGACACACATGCAGATACAAAAGAAGAGGAACTCAGGCAGCACTCCAGGATAATGAAGGTAAGTTTATTCGTGGGTTCACCACCTCACCAAAAAATAAGTGAGCCTTAATCATGCATAAGGGATACAACATAACAGCAGAGTTTAAATAACCCCAAGCCCAATTAAGTTCATTGAAAATTATCATCACATGTTAAAACATATGCATAAGTAACATATAAAAACAAGACATGGAGTCTGCTCGAACATAGTATCAGGATCTTAAAGGTACAGTGACCAATTAAATAGTAACATAACCATCTATAATTTAATATTCCATAAAATAATCCACGAAGCAGGCAAAATTTCAATAATTGCTTTGAAAGTACAATATTTATTAAAAAAATTATGGAAATAAAGTGAAATAAATTCCTCTTCAAATAATCCATAATAAAAGGGAATGGATAAAGACATCATGTTATTCCAACATCTGGAGAATCGAAAAGCCATAAGATCTAGCCAGATAGGAAAATACAATAATGAATGTAAATGAAATACAATTCATATTGATGACAAAAAAAAAAAAAATCACATGTGCAAATACGAACATTCCTCATGTATGACCACCACATAATAGGTGGGTACAAGAGGGTACGATGTTACTTCGAGAAGCACTGAGAAATCAAGAGAAGAGAAAAGGCTGGAATAAATCACTCTAAATATATACATATTTACAAGAGATAAGTAAAGGGAAACTCCCTACTAAGTCCCTTAGGCCAAAAGGTGTCTAATGTATGAATCCAAAAAGATTCTTTCTTTTTAAGTAAGCCCTGACGATTACCACCTCTCCTCAATGGAGGCACATGATCAATAACTTGAAAGCGCAGTTGGGAAATATTGTGATTATATTCCAGAAAATGAGCAGGTATAGGGAGTTCTTTCTGTTTCGTTCTAATTGTGGATTTGTGCTTATTAAGTCTCACACATACTTTCATTGTGGTCTCTCCTATATAGAGAAGGCCACATGGACACTTAAGGGCATAAACAACATAGGTGGATTCACATGTAAAGTAATGTTTAATGTTATATGGCCGGCCTGTTTGAGGATGGAAAAATGTATCACCTTTAATGATAGAATTGCATGAGTAACAGTTGTGGCATGGACATGTACCATGAACCGGAGTTGAAAGAAATCCCTTTTTTATGTGTTACATATATGTATTCCTTACACTATAGCAGGGGTAGGCAACCTGCGGCACTAGTGCCATGCACGGCACTCAAGGTGTCTTTGCACGGCACTCAAGGTGTCTTTGCACGGCACTCAAGGCTGCTAGAGCCAAACAGGCTCTGGCCTATCAGAAGTCTCAGTGAAACTTCAGATATCTGCTAATACGAAAAGGAACACACACAAGGAAAATCCTCAATTTATGCATTGCAGAACGTAGAGGAAGTGATCTCAGATAACTATCTCATATCACTTCCTCCCAGCTCTTGTAAATGGGAATCCACACTGTAGTAGAGCAGCCTGCAGCTGCTGTTGAAGCAACCTGTCCTTGACCTGTACCTGGCCAGCCTGGCCCCCACTGGAACCCAGGGAAGCCACCCACAATGCTAGATATACAAAGAAATAACCCTCCCCTCATACAAATAATATGAACAGCCCACAAACAAACATACACACAATCCGCACAAACGTAACCCGCTAACAATCCACATACATGCACACAACCCCACATGCAGCCTCTCACATGCAATACCCCAAACAGCCCCCAGACACACACACACTACCAAACACACAATGTGACTCATTGATCCACACTCCACAAGCAGCCCCCATACACTGCCCACATTCATATGTATCATACACGATACCACAAACTACTCCTGAACATATACAATATAATAGCTAATATACGTACAAATATAAAGATACAAAGCAATTACAGTATAAATAACACAAGCAGAATACGGCAGCATACACACCTCAATTTAAAAAAATAGGACCGGCACGCTACGGGACATCACAATCCTATATCGGCACAGTGCTACTAAAAGGTTGCCTACCCCTGCACTATAGTATTCAACTCACTATTTAGGTCCCCATCCCCATGTCAGAGGAGTGAAAATGTGTTTAAACTCGCCTTTTCTCTGAAAAGGCAGTGTTTACATTAAAAACCCTGCAGGACATGCTACAAACAACAGCTGAAGTTGTTCTAGTCACAATAGTGTCCCTTTAAGAATATGGTGTATGTAATTTTTTATATCTTTGTTTTATTATTCAAGGCTTTTTAGAAATCTATAATACATAACAAGAATGCAAAACATATTTAATATTATACAATGCTAGTCACAGAATAGTACACTTACCTCAAATTCAATATGAGAAAAACATATGTACATGCATGAAGTATTCATATCACATTGCTCAATATCAGCAGTATATAGCAATAGCCAGAAGTTAGAGAAATCTTAAAGGAACATTATAGTCATCAAAACAACTTTAGCTTAATAGGTGTGACAAGGGCAACAAAAACACAGTGATTTAACTCCTAAAAGACAGACAATTTTTAGCACTGAGACTGCAGGGCATGATATACGGTATGCACCAAAAATCCTTCAGTAAGCTGAAGCTGTTTTATTGCCTACAGTGTCGCTTTAACATCAACATAGCGATGAGAAGAAAGAATTAAAAAGGTAGGAAAAAAGGGAAGAGATTTAGGGGTGTTGGGGACATGGAGGCCAGCAAATGTATTCCTAATATTAGAGTGATCTTGAGGCTGTTTAGATATGCACCTTCCACCAATAAAAAAGTGCTATTACTTACCTTTTATTTGCTTCTGCCACCACTCCCTGACGTCAGCAATACAGATGATATAAGCCAATTCAATGCTTCCCATAGGGATGCATTTGCAGGCTAGTATGCATGCAAAGTAATTGTCCCCACTTTAAAAACCTTATAGGAAAGCATTAAGGCAATGCTATGATATGGGATGGGTCTGAAGCATTTGCAGTGCTCACCATGCATTAGCATTAGATCCCATGTTGGATGACATTGAAGGAGAAGGAGCACTGACCCAGCGACGAGGTATATTGGCACTGGATTCAGGTAAGTAAAAATGTTTTTTAACCCTTTATCAGCCAGAGGAGGGGGCTGCGAAGCATGGGGGTCCACAGGGTATTATGGTTTTAGGAATAAAGCTTTGTATTCCTGACACTAGACAATCCCTTTAAGCCTGATAATTATGAGCAGAAGAGATGGGCAAAGCCGGACCCAGCACAGAGGGATATCGGCGCTGGATTCAGATAAGTGGCTCAAGGGGCCCTGAGGGAAGAGGGCACTACAGGACAGGAGCCTATAGTGCAAGGAAAACTGGTTTGTTTTCCTGGCACTATAGGATCCCTTTAATGTAATTAGCTAAGACAGGTTATGAATGATGTCATAAACCAGCATGCTTTACCGACTCAACACTGCACAATAGCACAAGACTATCATGAAGTAGTTGCAGAGGTCTGTGCCAACACAAGTACTGATATCAGCTCCTGTCCATTTATAATCAACATGGTTGGAAACCTGGAACAGATCTTAGCCTGGGGCAATCATACACACCTGGAACAGACCTTACGACCAGTTCCATACTCATATAATGCAATGGGCCGTTACATCATTAGACGTTAACTATAAATCTTATTACAAAATATCCATTTTGATAAGTGATTCAGATGCCTTTTTCCAGGTAATAGAAAATAATGTCAGGAGAATATTTCAGATAGATTTTAGAAAAAAAATAATTCCTTATCTGGTTTTCTTCCCCTAGTAGAAACAAGAATAAATTGCTCAAGTAAGTGCATATCATTTATGTAGAGTAAACGAGAAGTGAATTTCTCCAGAATGCTAATTAAGCCAATTTATCAGTGACAAGTGGTTTTCTTGCTGTACGGTGTAAGAGGACTGCATAACATCTACTTATCAGTTCTGTACCATGTTAAATCTACAGGAAACATATCACAAAATAATTTAGTAACTACTTCTACTTGTATGCAATTTATGTAAACATGCTGACCTCCAAACATGCTTCATAACATACTGACATTCGTATAAGCCTGCCTAAGAACACTCCCCCATGTCTCCCTGCAGTCCTGCTTTGGGACACTATCCTGCCATCCCACATCTGGGGACAAAAGGGTATTTTTTAACGAAAGCATCGTTAGTCATGCTAACACTGTACGGCATGGAATAGGACAATGCAAAGAGCCCTTTAGCACCTTCTGTTGCATTATGGACATCACATCACTGACGATTTCCTCCTCAGATTTTCCTCGTTCCAATTGCATACCTCCCAATGTTGTGACATATTCTCTCCTACCTACATACATGTATACATATACAGACATATGCTTCTACATCTTCATTTTTGCATACATACAGGGCCGTCTTTAATATTGATTGGACCCTGGGCAAAGCATTTGCTTGGGCCCCCTGGTACCCTCGCCAGGTGTGCAATCATGTCCTCCACCCCAACGCAGAGGCAGACCTAAAGTAGAGAGGTGCAAGAATTTTTTTGTGCCTCCCTATCGCACGGGTGATTAGAAGGTAGTTCCCCATCTGTCGTGCAACTTCAGCAATGCATTGACAGCTGTGGCTCTACCATTTACCCATGTTTGAAGGTTTGTATTTAGCACAACGCTGTTTTTGTGTGTTTGAATGTAAACAGTTTTTTTTGTAAAATAAGTTTGTATGTGGTGTTGGTGTACTTGCAAGCATGTATTTATGTGTAGTGTTGGTTTTTGAATGCAAGGGTGTGTTTACATATAATTTTGGTGTGTAACACAGACATGTGTTTGTACCTAGTGTTGGAGTTTGAATGCAGGGGTGTATTTGTATGTAGTGTTAGTGTGTGAATGCTGAGATGTATGCACATATACACACACAGATTATATGTATACAAACTGACAGACATACTTACACAGACACATAAACTGACAGACATACTGACACATACATACTGACATATGGACACCGACACATACACTGACAGACATACTGGCACACACAGACACATACTACCACACACCCAGACAGACATAGTGGCACACACACACACACACAGACATACTGACACACACAGGCATACTGACACCCAAACACACTGACACACAGACATACTGACACACATGGACCTACTGACAGACACACACACACACCTACTGACAGGCACACACACAGACATACTGACACACACAGGCATACTGACACCCAAACACACTGACACACTGACACACATGGACCTACTGACAGACACACACACAGACCTACTGACAGGCGCACACACACACAGACATACTGACACACACAGGCATACTGACACCCAAACACACTGACACACTGACACACAGACATACTGACACACATGGACCTACTGACAGACACACACACACACACACACAGACCTACTGACAGGCACACACACACAGACATACTAACAGACCTACTGACAGACACACACACACAGACATAGTGACAGACACACACACACACAGACCTACTGACAGACACACACACACAGACAGACCTACTGACAGACACACACACACAGTCATACTCACACGCACAGACCTACTGACAGACATAAACACACACAGACCTACTGACAGACACACACATTCATACTCACACACACAGACCTACTGACAGACATAAACACACACATACTGACATAATATGCAAACTGTAAAGCCATACCATATCATGTATCAATGTACAAATGGCTCTCATGGCCCATTTTATTTCTCTTTTCCTGCTAAAAACTAAAGTAAAGATTGTCCCAAAAATTTTTTTTTTTAATACTCATATTACCTACTAACATTTTTTTCAGAATTTTTTTTTTGATTTTTCTTTTACTAAATAGGGCATTATAAAAATTGCTATTTTGTTGTTTTTCCCCCCCAGTTCTGCTACTTTTGCCCAAAACTTGCAATTCTGTTTAGAGTTCACTACAGTTCACTATTAGTGAATACATTATTCATTGCTTTCTGCACTAAATGTATGTTTCTTTATATATCTGCATTTTTCTTTTATTTATTTTTGCTTGTTACTTTTAGTGTCTATTACAAGCATTATTTCTGTACATATATCTCCATATTGTTCCTTATACACTCTGCTCCTTTCTGCACATAAACCTCCCCTGTACCTTTTACGGTTTACCATCTCTCCTGGGCAAAATATTGCCAAAATCCATCATTATGAGCTGGTGGTCAAAATTGTACATGGGCAAAGAAAAAAAAATGGTAACGCAAACACCAACACTACATTCAATGAATGACCGGTGCTCACTACAGACCTCCTGACAGACACACACACAGTCATACTCACACACACAGACCTACTGACAGACATAAACACACACATACTGACATAATATGCAAAGCCCCCTCTAGTTTCCTACCTTCCTTGGGGTCCAGTGTGCTGGTTGGGGTGGTTGGGAGTTGGGGACTGGCTCTCTTTGCTCAGTCCCCCTCCTCGCTGCCTCCTGGCTCAGCCTTCCTCCTGCGCGGCTCATCATCTCAGAGGGAGGAAGTGACTCACCGACGTCACTTCCTCCCATGCTGCCGTAAATCAGTGGGCCTGGTCGTGATGTTAAAGGGCCACAGCACCCGACTGGGCCCCCTGCTGTAACGTGCTCACCGGGTGGCCCGATGGGCCCCCATAGAGTATGGGCAGCCGCAATACAAGCACCGCGGGACCATGGGTGGGGAGGGAATTTTTCTTATGCAGGCGATGGGCGGTGGGGCCACAGGGCACAGGGCAGCTGCTTTGGGCCCCCCAAGAGTAACTGGGCCCGGGGCAGCTGCCCCGTTTGCCCCGCGTTAAAGACGGCCCTGCATACATATACATACATACCCTTATAAATGCATTATATACACACTTATACATACAGCCATGGGCATATTCACATGTCCATGGGCACACAGAGCCGTTGCGAAGTATGCAAAGATATGACCAGTGGGGCTTCCTGGGACATTTGAAAGTTTGGGCATGATGGGTTTAGTTTGTGGCTGGGGCTATGTGTGGCCTCTTAGGGGAGATGTATTCAAGTGTTGTATGCTAAAAAGTGATCTAAAATTAGGGCAGTCATCATGGAAACCAGTGGAACCAGCAGGCACATTCCATTGGTGACTCCTCCATTTTCCATTTTTATTGACTTTTAGAACTAAAAAGTCAACATTGCTTTCCACAACTCATTTACCATTATTAACGAGATACTCTAAGCACCAAAGCAACTTTAACTTAATGAAGCAGCTTTGGTGTATAGATCAACTCGCTGCTGTTTTAGAGTTCAACCACTTTGTTTATATGGTCTCGTCACACTTCACTGGCTGTGACTCACACAGCTTCCATGAAAAAAGGTTTCATTTTTTAACAACACAGTGTGTTTACTTTAAAAACTCTCTTATATCTTGCTTTGTTAATTTAACTTTAATCACAATCAGGCTGCTGTAGGATCTATCAGACAATTAACAGAGCAGACGATAAGAAATTAAATTAAGCACTGAGCAATGAGGGAAAGCAAAACATATTATGCTGCACTCTGACGAGGATCACAAGAACAGCTTGGGCACCCGACAGGAGAAAACAAGAGTTGCTGGACCACCAGAGAATGCCATTCCCCCCCCCCTCATCCAGATGTAAGAGGCTGGCTTAGAAGCGCCAGCTAGGGAGTTTCCATAGCAACCACAGCACATGCGCTGTGGTTGCTAGGGGTGAAGACTAGAGGGACCTCCTACTTTTCTGCTCTCCCTTGTCAGTCAGGGTCTTGGCACACCGATTAATTGACTGACAGCTAGGGGAAAATATATTTTTAAATAGTTTTCACTCCTAATCTATATATTAAATTTGCCAGCACAATGTACAGATATATACTTATGCTCAATCTTATGATTTAATACATCCCAAGCTCTTTGAAGCCACTTGCAATGTTTTCATGACTAGAGTAAATATTTATGTTAGATATGCAAAAAATATCACTCCCAACCCTTATCAATACGTTCAGCTGGCATATCTTAGTTACCACAAAACAGATAAATAAATCTTTTTGTGAATTCTTAAAAATGTCTTATGAAATAATTTGCATTTATTCAGACAAACCACAAAATATATAGCAATCCGACAGTGGACAGGAAGCAGATGCCTAGCTATTACAGAACTACAGCTCCTATGATGCTTTGCCAGCATTGTTCAGTTGGAGCTCTGTAACATCAGGGAATCAACATTTTGGCCATGCTCTTTACAATTCTTTTTTATCTCAAGGTATGTTACCTGCACTTCTAGATATCAAAAGCTACCTCTTTAAATGCAGTGTGGAAATGGGTGGAATGATATTTACTATTAATTGTGTAAAAAAAAAAAAAAAAAAAAGGCCGGGAAGGCAGGTCAATATTGACTGAAAGTCATTTAGTTGTTTGTACTAAGGTCGTTTTTTTTTTTTATGAAAGAGACACATCCTGACTCTAGAAGCCTGAAGTGATCATTGACTCTCAAGAACCATTTCCTGGTACTCTATAAAATAATTTAATTAAATAGACAATGTCTCTGATTCCATTTTCTTCTGTTAGTGGCAAAAAAAAGACAATGTTGGGCAATATATAATGTATTACCTGGTAATAAGTAGTATTTCCCAGATGCATATTGCAAGTTTCTCTAAATCAAATCCTTTTCAAATGGGATAATCTGAAAAATCTCCCCCCCCCCCCACCGATATGTTCTAGTTGGTTATACAAAATACATTTCCACTTTTACTTGATTTAGAATAGAGGTTAATTTACTTGCTATAAAAATGTATGCTGCCTTATTCACTTTAAAGGGTACCTTTCATGAGTATTTTCACGTATGCTCTATTGAAAGATCATCAATTTTCATGTATACGTCGTGCTCGCAGATTTGCCAACATATGTATAGATTGCGAGAAAAAAGCTGTTTAAAAATAGGTCTTATTCCCACCACACAGTCAAATCTTCTGCATACAATCTATGCCAGTAATTTGATTGACAGGGGAGAACAGAAAAGATCTCCCACATGCAGTCCTTCTGCTCTCCCAAGCATAGCAACCACAGCACAAACATTGTGGTTGCTATGATAACTCCACAGCCAACACTGCTAGCTCTGGCCAGAGAGTATAGAAACGGAGTGGGCATTTGTGATACATTATGTATCCAATGTATTTGGAGCTGATTTAGATTCACTGGTTTGTAGGTAATTTAAGGATGTGATACTGACTAAAAGGCTGTTTAACGTGGTAGTGTCACCCAACATTAAATATACTTTTAAAGAACTACCTATATCACATGCTTTTAGTTGTTTAGTTTGTTTTATTTCTCCTACTCTTTAATACCCACTATTTCATATATCTAAGAAAATTACCTTAAAAACATGACATATGCATAGTCGCCTTTCCGGCATATGCGTGATAAACCCCAAAACCCCCCACATATACTCGGACACCTTTATTTAAGAAATTATCACAGCTTTATTAATATATATATTTATTAATACATATAAATAAGTTAAAATAATTTAAGGTCATTGTCACATTAATATAACATATCCCCCCCAATAGTAACAATACTATGCCCGATAATGACCCACCACACAATAAGTAAAACCTCATTATAACATATAATTAACATATAAACATAACTATTGCCAACATGGGCATGATATAACCATTACCACCGAGGGCATGGTTACCAGCTTTCTTCCATGTAGGGGCATATCGAGATACAACCTACACACACCAGTTTCAAAGCTACCTACGAGCTCGAACCTACCAATACTCTTCCAAACCAAATTGTTCTTAAAACCCAACTGTAATGGACCATTTTGCACACAAGGGGTAAAAAACGTTTAGGCGATCGTCCCCCTTTCCAGAGATGCAGGCACAGCTATTGTAGAACACCAAACACACGAACCGTCAATAAGTGAATGCTCCAAATTCCTGAACGGCATCCAATATAGCACTCCAAACACACGAACAGGAACCATACGAATCGCTGCTAGCAGACGAATAGGAAAAGCATCCAAGCGGCTTCCACTCCTAGCAATCAGTCTCTATCAGCATTCAGTAAATCCCCACAAAGACGAGACAAGGCTCCGTGTGGTCTGTTTAATGAGGGCTACCTGCCCAGTATTTATGCAGGTCTCCCACCTGGTGGACACTCCCCTAGGGGACCAAATGGGAGACTGTGACAAAAGACAGACAAGTTGACAAATAGGACACACAGTCACATTATATTCCCACAATGCATCCTGGCTTCCTCCCCTCTGCCTTGGAGATAATTGAGAAGTGATTCAATTATCTCCCAAGGCAAAGGCAAATCGCCATTATGCACGTGGAGATACTAAAACACGAATTACTGTTAAAATACACTATGTAAGACACATTACATTAAAACCATACATTTAACATATCCCCAGATAGCTCAGATCTGAGCGCAAATTATTAAGCGAATGGCGCTCAGACCACACGAATACAGTTTAATCGCCATGGAGCTAAAGTCTTTACACAGTCAGTTTAATGTGAATGGGATTCCTATCTGGGGTATAACATAGACAAGTAAAACTACCGAACACCGGCCGTTCGTGTACTTCCACCGAACAAGAAGGGAGTTTGGCGGCTTCCGCGGTGTTCGCGCAAAACTGTGTCCGATTTTAGTTCTACGAATTAAGCGTTGAACACCGCTGTGCATTCGCATGTTTAAAATGGCCGCGACCTCGTGTTCGGAATACGAATGGCGGCCACCCAGCATTCGTCAATTAAGCTGCGGTTAACCGCAGCTTCGGGAGGTTAATTGCCGGCATACTCCAGCTCCCAGGTGGTCTATTCATTCATGCGGTTGTTCGGTAGATTGAATCTGAAGCACGAATAAAGCTTTTCTGCAGGCGAAACAAAGTCTTTTAACATGGGGGCCATAGTCCAAAGGCAGCAGGCGAGCAACCAGGCTTCTCCAATGCAATGTGGCGAGATTGCTCTCGTCACACCAACTATTTTCCTTTAGGAGAAAATACCTACACCCCAACTTCTCTATCCATCCCCCACCATAGCTTGGAGCTCGACACCTTGAGCTACCCAAGTGCCCCCCAACCAAAAACAATGCTCGCTGACAACCTTCCTGAAACTCTAACAGCAAGAAATCCGTACCTACGTCTGACAGATGCACCCCATCATGCCTGTAATAACCAGCCAACTGAGTTTCCAACTCCCTATGCCGAACAACTACTTCCCCTAAGCACCTAACGTAAGTTGACATAATTTTATCTACTTTCCACCTACTTTTCACCAATGCCTGGTGGTCCCTGGCATGGTGCCATTGTAACCGCAGTACCATCTCCAACCATATGACAACCATGCCAGGGGCCATCTGCCTCAATCTTTCCAAATTTGGACAATGAGGAACCATCAGCATGCATCAAAAATGAATCTCCTAACCCGGAGCGAGCCTCCCGGAAAACCACTGCACAAGCCACCAGACATGCTGCTATCTCTGGCACCGCAAAAAGCATTACAGCGGAACCCTTCCTGAACACGAGATGTAGATGGAGATGTAGCACTACCCAATTCTGCCACAGCTCCACGTCTGCACACTGTAACCCGCTGCCGGCCAAGCGGTTGCTGCTCACCAACTCACTTATCCTGAATGCCCCTGAAAAAGGCCCAACTAAACGCTATGGAAAACAATAAAACTTCGTACCCCGAAAAACAAACTCTTGGAAGCACCCAGAGTAAACCTTGTAGAATTTCGAAGGCACTGGCCTGCACGAATCCCACGATGACCTGCCTCTCTGAAACCCCTTGATAGCCTGATGCACTAGGAAATGCTTGGTCAAATCCTCCCAGCCATTCAGCTTAACTAAAAATGCCAAGGCCGCCATGTTGCACCCTATGGCAAATAACCTGCAGATGAACTACACCGTGTTGAACCGCACCGCATCTTGACCTCCCGCACACACCATTGCAGCATCCCATTCTTGCCATACCTTGACGTAGGCCGCCCATGTGGATGGCGCCAACAACCCCCTTATGAGTCCGCCAAGCAAGATGTCCCGAGTTGCTACACATCCGCCGGAGAAGGCACTCCCTCCATCTGAGCACCTGGAGCCGCCGCCCAAAATCGTTCCCACTGAAAACGAGGGAGCGAATCAGCCACCACATTCAACAGCCCGGGCACATGCCGTGCCCTGAATACAACATTAAACTGCATGAAGGAAAGATCAAAGGAGTTGAATAACAGGGATAGAAGAAGCAGATAAACCATTAACAGCCTCCACCAACGACATGTTGTCGGTAAAGAAGATAACCCTCCTGTCCCTCAGCTGTTGCCCCCACAATGCCAGCGCCACTACTAAAGGAAAGAATTCAAGAAACACCAAGTTGCAGATGAGCAGGCTGGCTTTCCACTCCTCCGGCCATGGCTTGGTACACCACTGCCCCGCGAAATAAGCCCCAAACCCGATGCTCCCTGTTGCGTCCGTCAACAAATCCGACGAAGTCGCCGTGGGCTCCCAGAAATACACCCACCCATTAAAGTCCCTTAGAAAAACCTGGCACACTTCCAGATCGGATTTCACGGACACTGACACCCACTGTTTGCCCTTGAGAGGAATCTGTTGAAAACCCTCTCTACCGGGATCACCCGGTACGCAAAGTTGCGCCTGCCCACGAAAGACTGAAGCACCAGTAACGTAACCTTCTTAGCTTCCCGGACTTCCACCACCACCTGTCACACAGCCATCAACTTGTCCTCAGGTAACCGACATTCCCCCCAGACCGAATCTATCTCCAAATCCAGGAAGGACAAGCAATTAGTCGGCCCCACTGTCTTGTCACCCGCCAGTGGTATTCCGAAGACATTTGCGACCCATTCCAAAGTTCTCAACCTTATGCGGCACACCTCTGAACCCGCCGGCACGACACAAAGCAAATCGTCTAGGTAATGGACCACGAATATTGTGCCCATCTCGTATTTGACCACCCACTCCAGAAAAGTACTGAACTTTTTGAAGTATGCACACGAGATGGAACACCCCATCGGTAAACACAGATCGACAAAATACTGTCCTTCAAAAAAGCAGTCCAGCAAATTAAAAGCTGCCTCCACGTCCACCTTGGCCATCAACGCCTCACTGCTTGCCTGCCGAACCAACTCGACCGCTTGGTCGAATGATGCATACAACACCAAGCAAAGGACCTTGTCAGTATCATCATTTACTGAAGCCCCATGCGGGTATGATAAATGATGAATAAATCTGTACCGGGCTCCTTTTTTGGCACTACCCCCAATGGCAAAACCCGCAAGTCACTCAAAGGCTTCTCCAGGATCGGCCCCGCCATCCTCCCCAACTGTACTTCCTTAAATAGTTTCTCCCTCACCACCTCAGGGAAATCCTCCACCGACTTCAGATTCCTCAGATTCCGGTCCCCCTCCCACTGCCGAAACAGAATCACAAACCCCTTCAGGAACCTTCCCTTAACAACCCAGAATCCTTCTGGTTATCATAGTAGGTAACCTGAGTAGGCGTCCGACTGATACCTGGCCGCTCTACTCTCTTGCTGGGACCTGGGGAAATCCTCATCCTCTCTTCACCTGTCCACCCTTCTCCCATGGCTGTGCCCACTCCCCACCAGCATCGTCCCGCAGTCCGCCCTGGAACTCCCGCTAGCAGAGCCTGATCTGCTGCGCCTGCTGCCAGTAGCCCTAATGGGGAATACCAAATTATGCTCCTGGTCAGACACCCTGCGAGACCTCCCACCGTGGTGGCCTGTTAGCTCACTATGACCACTCCGGGATCTATAGTGTGACCTGCGTCGCCCAACACCCCCAGTGGGCCTGACGTGGTATTCCTGAGTGCAGTTCCTGGGCTCTCTCCTAGGGCCGCCTCTACTCACGCTAAGCGATCTGGACGCCGACCCGCGAGGTGACCCTTTGGACAAACTTCACTCTCGAGACCTACTAGGAGAAGCCCGTCGATGCCCACTGTCTTTAAGGGACCCGGCCGTTGCCTGAGTGCCTGGTGCCCACCTTCCCACCACCCGCTTGCTGACCCTGGACCTGCGACCCCTCAAGACTCACCCAACATGTCACCAGAACTGCCACTCCATCCTGACCAACAGCACTCCCAGCACCTCCATTGCCTACTGCAGAGCCCACTGTGGCTGTGACAGTCTTCTTCGTCCCAGCCGTTTGTGGTGATCCTGGCTCTTTCACGTGAATGCGGCCCGAACCTGGCAGTCCTGTTCGTGGCCTCGCAACCCGAACATGCAGCATCTTCCCGACCTTCCTGTTCGCGGCCCGAACCGACCTCCTGGTCGTAGCCTGAACGTTCAGCAGACCTGTCACACACCTGTTGCCGGCCCGAATGTGCGCCTGAAACAGCCTTTGGCTGTTTGCGGGCCGAACGTGTTCTCCTACCCGAACTTGCCTGTTCGCAGCCCGAACATAAGCCATCCTCCGTATTCGCCTGTTCGTGGGCCGAATGTTCTCCGCCTCCAGCCGAGTCCTGTTCACACCCTGAACGCTCCTCTTCTTCGCGGCCCAAACGTACGGTTACAGCCTCATTTCTAGGGATGTGCACAGACAATGCAGCCGCATGGCGATGCAGGCCACGACCTCCCAAACTGCTCCCATCAACACAGCAACGGAGGGAGTGCTTCCTGGTTTTCCCATTTGGAGAACCAGACCACCACAACACCTGAGCCCTGGAGCTGGCTCCAACAGGAGGAGAAGTGCGAGCCCGTCGATGGGAGCGAGGCCGGAGGCAGCTCTGCCAGGTACAGAGCTGCAGACCATGTGGTAAATGTCTCGCAATCTTCAGTCAGAGTGTTGCCGTGGTATAGCTCTGATTGACTGGAGATCACAAGATACTTCAGTCTGCAGCTCACACGCGGTGGAGCTGCAGACTGAAGGCTGGCTCTCTCCCAAGGTAGACCAAGCGGAGAGGCCTTGCACACATTGGCATAAAGGGCAAGCCAACGGTTCCCCTCATGTGTCGGGTCCTCGGTCATAGACCGAGAACCCGACAGTTCAGTCTGCCCTAAGGCGATTTAGGCGGCCGCGAGGCACCTGACAGCGCGAGGCCTTAGGTGGCCACCTAAATCGCCTAATTAGAGAGTCGCCTCTGTTGGCAGCATACATAGTGTTTCCACTGAGGTGCAGAAAATGAGAGAAGGGAGACAATGGGGAGCTTAATCAAATAGGGTTATTTACTAAAGTGAGAATTCAAAGTGAATTAAAAGTGAATTTCACATTTAAGGTCAGTGTAGCTGAATGGAAAGCAAAGCTGACTAAAATATTCCGGTTTGGCTATTTTGACATGCATCACTTTGAGACAACTGACTCATTCAAAAGCTTCAACTTTAAATGAGACAGTTGCCTCAGTCTGCAGATTGAAAAAAGTAGTTAAATATGATTTGTTTTTCTCCATATTTACCTGCTTCTTCTTTCTTATGCTTTCCATATCCATTCAAGGGGTGCATTGGGCATGGAAAGGTGCATTGGGCATGCCTGACAGATTTAGACGTGTAATTTGAAGATCTCTTCACTTTGCAACATACTGATGGGGAGAAGAGACGGAGTGTGATCAGTGGGATCATGCAGAGCAGGCTCCGGTGTCTGGTTTCTCTCTCCTGCTGCAGCACTATGATGCCCTGTTCCTGTCATTACTGTACGGGTCTAAAACTGAGCAGGATGGGTAAGAGGGATGGGGTAAAGAAAGTCCACTAGCTGAGCAGTGTGCCCAGAAATGTAAATGGACCATGTTTATTGAAAATTTTAAAATGTTTATTACAAACTTTTTACATTTTTTCTTGCTTTATTTTGGTGTATATTTGTTTAAAGATGTTAGCTTGCTGGTTTACAAAAAATAATTGTCAAGTGATTCATGTCCCTTTAAGTTTGAAATTTACTTTGAATTCACCATGAATTCTCACTTTAGTGAATAACTCTAAAATTGTTCTTACAAGTGCCTTTTATTTTTGGTCTGTTCTCTGTTCATATTTTTTTTAACTTGTTTTTAAAATGGGCTAATAAATATCTGCTTTTATTTAAATTTCATAAATTTCAGCAGAAATGCCCATTATAGAAAAGGCTGCCAAATTCCCTGTTGTGCCCAAGTGTGGGACTCCAGGGAACTAAAGTGGAATGGCAAGACAGGATCCAGAAATCGGGAATGTAGGAAAGCACATGAACTTTGCATAGAATCGTAAATAAAACAGGAAGCCAATATAGAGACTGACAGAGGGGTGAGAGTTGCTGGACATAAGGTAGTTTATTTTGGACTGTAGAGGGGCAATATTTTTGATGCAGTCAGATAGAGGGTTATAATACTCAAGGAAAGAAGCAGTATAAGAATGGACAGTAAGGGGGTGAAGGAAAGGTTGGTGTCAAAGAGCACACCAAGACCTTGTGCCTGCATGGTAGAAGTTATGATGGCTAATTGAAAATCTGCTTTCAGTTTGTTTATTTTGGCTTTATTTTGATTAACTTTGAGTTAGCAACAATTCTCAGTTTAGTAAGTAACCCTGACAGACTCATATTCTTTACACAACAGTTACATTTATAATAAAAAAATTGGACTCTGACATCCAAGTAAAAGTAGCATATAGTAACCACAAAATCCCAAAATACATTTAAAAAAAATCCTTGTTGTGTAGGTTTATTAAGAAAAAAATATAACACATGGCAAGTTCTGACCAAAATCAGTGAGAAGAAGAAAAAAATATAAAGTCATTCCCTACAACAGATAAAAGTGGTGGGAAAAACTAAATAAACACTGGATGAGTTTCTCTCCTTCTCACATATGTCTTTTTAACATTAGAAGTTAAACCATCACCATGCTTAAAAAGGTTGGGTAGTGGGAGGATACCCCCTCCCAGCTTAATTAATTTAATAATGTGGAACACCCTTTGTGTGCCTTCACTCCGATTTCATGTATTATAAATATGTGTTGTTAAAATTCTCCATGTAAGGTGGATCAAAGCTAATCAAGCTTCTCTAAATGATTAAAATTTATAATATTCAAAAGAGAAGAAATGGATTTAAATCCAGGGTTAAAAATATTTACCTGTTACTTTTATTTAACCCATTCAAAACAGGAAAAATATTTGCCCACTCGTACTAGGAGGCTTATCAAAACACCAAATATGCAGTTAAGTTTATATAAATATAAAAAAGATGCTTGTGTCCTTACACTCAGGCTAAACCAAATTGATTTGAAAGCTGGGTGCTATTTAAGCCATATATATATATATCTCTATCTATATAGTTAATTCTTTACTGTGGTTCCATATAATTTGGCCTAAAAATATCCCATGTAAGGATCACTATAGTCATCAAAACAACTTTATCATCATGCCCCTGCAGTCTCATTGCTCAATTCTTTACCATTTAGAAGTTAAATCACTTGATTTTGTCCATGCAGTCACACGTCCCCAGGCTGTAACTGACACAGCCTGCATGAATTTTTTTTTAATTTTCAATCAGATCTTAACTTAATTTACTTTTAACTCGGCAAATTAAACTTTAATCACACACAGAAGGCTCCTGCAGGTCTAGCAGGCTTTTAACCATGCAGGAGATAAGACATTTTAAATTGAATAGACTGCAATATAGGAAGTATAAACATTAGATGACTCTTTACAGAAAGTGCTTAGGGAGGCTGTGCAAGTCACATGCATGGAGGTGTAACACAGGCTGCATAAGCAAAGTGATTTAACTCCTACATGGCAGAGAACTGGGCAATGAGACTGCAGGGGCATAATCTATACATATAAAACATTTTAATCACTATTGTTTTTTTCTTAGACACATTATAGTTAGCACTACTTTTTCCTTGGTTTAATGTGCAATATTTTGATGCTTAAAGGGACACAATAGTTACCAAAACAACTTTACCTTAATGAAGCAATTGTACAGCGCTATGGAATTTGATGGCACTATATAAATTCTAAAATAATAAAAATAATAATGAAAATATTTTAGTGTATAGATCATACCCCTGCAGTCTCACTGCTCAATTAGCTGTCATTTAGGAATTAAATTACTTTTGTTTCTGTTTATGGAGTCCTAGTAACATCTACCCTGGCTGTCACTGACACAGCCTGCATGAATAAAAAATTGATTCATTTTTAGATGTTAGCTTGCATTAGAAGTTTTTATCTCTATTCCAACATTAATGACACACAGTTGGCTGTTGCAGGCTATTAACAGATCAGGAGAGAAATTGAAAATTAAACAGACTGTGCAATAAAGGAAGTTTAAATATTAAATCTTTCTTTACAGAGAGCATTTAAGAAGGCTTCAAGTCAGATGCAGGGATGTGTGACTAGGGTTATATAAACAAAGTGATTTAACTCTTAAATGGCAAATAATGCAGCAGTGACACTGCAGAGGCATTAACTATACACATAAAATTATGTTGGTGCCTATAGTGTTCCTTAAAATGATTTCCAGCATTTTTGATCTATCTAATGATTTTTTTCATTCATGCTTTTTCATAATTTTTCTTTATTCTCTTATTGATACTGTTTAGGCTCTTACAGGGTTATTCACCAAATGTCCGCATACCAAATGAGCAAAATAATCTGACTGCATACAGGCCATTCGGACTGCAATGCCTCATTCAGTAGTTTAAAAAATATAGAAATAGAATGTGACTGCAGATAATAACCATTCGGCCCATCTAGTCTGCCCAATTTTTGAAATACTTTTATTAGTCCCTGGCCTTATCTTATATCTAGGAGAGCTTTATGCCTATCCCATACATGCCTAAACTCCTTCACTGTGATCTACAACTTCAGCTGGAAGGCTATTCCATGCATCCACTACCCTCGCAGTTAAGTAATACTTCCTGATATTATTTTTAAACCTTTGCCCCTCTAGTTTAAGACTATGTCCTCTTGTTGTGGTAGTTTTTCTTCTTTTAAATATAGTCTCCTCCTTTACTGTGTTGATTCCCTTTATGTATTTAAATGTTTCTATCATATAGCCCCTGTCTTGTCTTTCCTCCAAGCTATAAATGTTAAGTTCCTTTAACCTTTCCTGTTAAGTTTCATCCTGCAATCCATGAACCAGTTTTGTAGTCCTTCTCTGAACTTTCTCCAAAGCATCAAAATCCTTCTGGAGATACGGTCTCCAGGATTGCGCAAAAGCCTATAGGCGTCAACAAGACCCTCATATTACTACAAGGGATATTTGAAACCTCTCTAAGTCTCTTGAGTCTTAGCTGTCAGAGCACTCTGGTTAGCACTGATTTTAACCCAGGCATTTGCTGCAGATGCTCTTGGGCTAACTAAATTCAGTCATTTTCATTGGATTTTGTTAACATTTTGTTACATTAACATCGTAAAAGAAACACTTTATACTAACTTTAAAATAATGTGAAATAAAATTGTATATTATGCTAGCTTTAGTGTACCTATAATCTTAATTTTATTAATGACAGGAGGCGAGTATTTGCTTAAGTCTCTCTTTACTAGAACTCCACAGCATCACAGAAAAAACAACCAATCAGAGAAAAGTTAAGTACTATAAAACTCCCCTTCCCATACATCATTTCCTCTTTCAAGCTGCGACAAACAGAACAAAAGACAGAAAAAAATAATGGGGAAGAAACAAAGTCCTAGATACAATGAATACAACAATGTCCACCATCCGAGAAGAACTGCCAAACCAGATAACGTTGATGGACTGTAAACTGAAACGAGAGAAAAAACAGAATCGAACAGGTTGGTTAGCCAATGAAATGTACTCTGAACAAACATGTAGATACCCAATGTAGCAACCAAAATTACGTTAATATGAAAACAGACATAAGAACAAGTGACAGGTAGCAGAGACAACAAGCAGAGTTGCATACGTACCTGATGAACCCAAACTATTAAAATTAAGAGAGGGATAAGAATGGGTGGGAAATACTCGCCCCCTGTCATTAATAAAATTAAGGTTATAGGTACACTTAAGGTAGCATAATCTACAATTTCATAACATGAAAGGAGGCTTGATATTTGCTGTTTTAACGCTCAGCCAACAAATCCAACGCTGTTTGTTTCGTTGGTACCTATTCCGGGAGATACCAGAGCAATCCTAAATGGACTTTCCAACTGCGATAAGTGACAGTAGACGGATCGATGAAGATGCCAGTTGTAGATGCACCCCAAAATACGGGAAAACACCATCCACTGTTAGATCCATTGTACGAGGGGTTGCGACCTGTTTCCTAGCAGACGGGTCATGAGCTGCCAAGCTGACCTATTAGCTATTTTCCTGTAGATGTAAAATGCTGAAGGTCATTTGCGGACTTCGGTCCGTGAGAAGAAACTGCCACCAGGTCTCAACCCTTGATGTAGAAGATGGCTCCTCCGATCGTGCCCGGATCACCAACCTCAAGTAATGCGTCTAAGTCTACCACCAATTCCATAACAGAACCGAGTTGGGTCTTTACGTTAGCTTATGACCTACCCGGTGAGTGGTCTCCTCCGAGAATGAAATTATTATGCAGATAAGAGTGCGGTCACAACTAACCGTATCCTAAGTGACTCCAGTACTCCAAATGGACTGCAGTAGTGAAGGAACCCCCAAAGGACCACCAATCAGGGTCCCAAACTGAACTTGTGTAGTGAAACGGTGTTTGACTACTCTGGGTATTGTGGATCCTGGAAATATCTAAAAGGAGTGGAACGTAAACAGGGGTTGAGATTTCCATCCAGGTATATCATTGTTGAGGATTGATAAGTGGTCCGGATCCAATGGTAAGTGGGACCTGTATAACAAAGGAGAATCCTCACGTGCTGTAGTGAGTGAAATAATCTGATTACTCGTTTGTACGATCCTGATCCATGCCCGACCTGTCAAATTCGTGTAGGAGCTCATGGTCTGCATGCCACCTACAAGACAGGGTATAATATAGTGAGACCTTTAGGTCCCTGTACCCCAAACTGTCCAGGCACGTATCTCCAAGAGTAGGCCCTAGGCCAAGGGACCCGGGAAAGTGAATTCGAGAACCGACATCAAGGCATGCCTATAGAGGAATACCTCCCTTCTTAGTCTGGAGTCCCACAAACTCATTGCGTTCTCTAACACGCAGGCAAGACGTAAAGTCCCTTCACTCACGACAGGGAGCAGATATAGCGAAAAAACAAGGGTTTAGCTTCAACCGTCCAAAGCAGGGGTTGTCCAGTTTGAGAATGGCGGCAGCCATATCTGAGCCTGCTACACATCCTGAGTAGAACTCCAGCGGTAGGTTGCGTCCCAACTTGTGACATCTGTGTAAGAACTGGGGACACACAGGGTTCCCCCATGGAGTCCAAGTAGGTCTCCTTGATGGTAACTGAATAGGTGGGTAGTGCGAACTCAAAACCAAGACAGTTCCTGTGAGGGATTCAGAGTATAGAAAGGAGGGCCCTCCATATCCAAATTATGTACTCCAGCCATGTTCTCAGAGGAGTAGAGGCAGTCCTGTAATCTTATCCCAAGATTTTTATTGACCAGGGAACCCAAGTCAACTGAGGACTCCAGTCTTTCCATGCGATCCTTGCGTACGGTGTACCTGCAGACCGGGTTTTGGACCTTCCCCAGTCTCGTAACCCGAGCAAGGCAGTGCACGTTTGCTCTACGAAGGCCTCATGATCTCATGTCACCTTGACATGGGAAAAACTGTCTGTGCAGTTTGTTCGCAATGGTCTGCCTAACCTAGACAGAGTGCGATTGCTTGTTAGATATAGCGCAGAATATACCAAAAACCTGCACTCTTGTTATAACGGAGGCTCATCCATTAGCCGTACCGTCTCCAGGTACCGTCAATAGGAAAGTATAGAGTCACCAACAAAAATGGGCCAATCCTGGGAGCTGAACCCAAGATGGTCGGTTCAAACAGCCCCCATACTGTCCCATAAAGTCCCCAGAGAGTGAGTAAATAAGCGGGGAATCTCCCCTAGTAATACCTCTGAGAGTATTTCTTGCGAGGGGAACAGTGGCCCGGATCCAGTGGATCCATTATAGGAGGTGAAATAGAGGAATCCAGTCTAAACATGTATACCCTGCACGAACAGGCAGTCCTCTACAATGAAATCGGTAGTACAGTCCTTAGATCTAATGTAGGGGTTCTCTCCCCTTGCCCAGTCGTTGTGAAGCATAGTCTCCCTTGCATACTGGCGAGGTACCATACCTCTAAACCAGAGCTGAAGCGTCAGCGGTAAACTCGGTATGTGGTACACATCTACATATTGAAATTGAATGCAGGAGGGAAGCCCCTATATGTAGTCTTTGTTGTCCTGTACAGGTACAAGCCTGTGTGACGAAACAAAGGGACGGCACCGTAGTGCGTTGAGTGTATAAGAGAGCCGCACTCTCTAATAATGTAACCGAACTCCGTGTCAGCAGCAGGTTGATAGTATGAGCGGGCCGTACCCGTTAATAACAAAATTAGTGTCTACATCCGTGTCCGGGTCTTTCTATGAGAGTGGGTCACACTAAAAACCTGTCCTCTGTATCCATCTCAGTATCGGGCTGACGTTGATAGGGCCGCGCCCTCTAATATGGAGTCAGTGTCCAGTTTAGTAAATGAGAGGGATCGCTCTCTACTCGTGTAAATAAATAACAGTCTCGGGCTGAGGTGATGGAGGGCTGCACCCTCTTGTAATCCAAACTAGAGTCCATATCGAACTCGGGCTAGGCGAATGCAGGGTACACCTTTAATAATATCAGCGTAGGACTGAGGTCCTGAGGAGGGTCCCTCTCTGACTCTGAGATCTCTCTCTCTGAATCACTCCCTGAGGGGTGGGATCAAATGGGAATAAACCCGACCGATGGTAGACGGCCTAGTATTTAACCTTGGGCCGTGCCCATCTGCAATGACTGAGAGAATGTAACCTCTGGAAACAAAAAAATGGCATCTACCAACGGGCCGCCCAGATCCCGCACGTGCGGGATCCAGGATGACCGCCGGTAGTTTGGGGAAACGGTGGAGACGTTCTCCGCGATCAACAAGCGCCCGGGAAGTTGAGGGGCCAAGTGAGGCCTCTCGACGCCCCGAGTGATAGGAGATGAGAAGACATGAAAACAGAGAAACGAGAAACCAAAGGATACGATACAGGAAATACGTACCTTGGGAAAAAACAACGGACAGGAAAGTAAACAACCGGTAAACCGGTCTGAAAGGGGACAAGAACCAAGCATGAAGTAGAAATAACTATCTAGACTGAAATTGGATACTGGATATGCAGCTAAAGGTTAGTTGCTAAAGGCAAGGGATTACCGTGATCCCCTGTTGGCGTCTGAGCCCTGGTCCTTGTATGTGCATCAGAGCAGAATTGGAGATGTGCTTTTGCCGGGCTGGAGCCAACTGAGGTTGTTCGCCCGGTAACTTAGTAGAAGCCTTGCCCCTCAGGGCGTGATGATTAGGGCCTTCACCCTTCCAATCATATTAATGTGCATGTATACCGGTGTCACCTCCGGGAATATGGCAGCCGTTTCAATAGTGGGTACTGGACTTTCCATCATTAATATTCCACCAGGCCTGTGACCAAAGGGGGGTTCGGGCAGAGGCTAATGTAAGCCTATCATTAGGGCACAGACGGAGTTGGCCAAACAAATGGGCACAGACAGAGCAGGACAATCCAATGGGGCACAGGCATAGCAGGCCAGTCAATGGGTCACAGACAAAGCAGGCCAATCACTGAGGCACAGACAGAGCAGGCCAATCACTGAGGCACAGACAGAGCAGGCCAATCAATGGGGCACATACATAGCAGGCCAATCAATGGAGCATAGACATAGCAGGCCAATCAATGGGGCACAGACACAGCAGGCCAATCAATGGCCTATGATCCTACGGTGTGACAAAGTGCTAAAATATGACATGCTTAATTCCCCAACCTTGTCCGCACAGCTGCTTCTGTGTGCTGGAACATTAAGCAGGTAGTAAGGAACAGGAAGTGGGAGAGCTTTGTTACCTGGCTCAGGGGGAGGAAACCTTTGGCACTCCAGATGTTGTGGACTGCATCTGCCAAAATGCCCTTACAGCCATAATGCTGGCAAAACATCAATGGAGATGTAATCCACAATATCTGGAGTGCCAAAGGTTGCCTACCCCGATCTTAGCTCAATGACAAATTTTAAATGGACCTTAGAAACTAGAAATGGCTAAGGTAGACTTGCCTGTAATAAAACCTGCAACCCTAAGGTTGTTACAGGTTCTACAGATTTTTCAGTAGCTACACTAGTAACCAATTGAGTTGTCCGACCAGTATTTTGGTTGTTTGGTCTTCTATGAACACCTTCTTAGACAGTTAGACTGTTGCTTATTTACACTTTTTGTGCCCGTTTTATAATGCATTGGAAAATATGAAAACAGCTGAGTGCCCACCGTATTTCATATTAGAATGCCAATGGGTAGAGTGATTATGAGAATGATATAGAGTGCCAATATTGTAGGTTTTATAGTACAGGTGTGGGTGGTATAAATCCTTCAATCAGATATCTAAATTGTAGTACAAAGAAAACCTGGAATATATTATGCTTCAAAGTGAAATTGCTTACAGTCTTTCTTGATCATTTTAATTAATATTTATAACTGATGAGTACTTCCATCTGTGTGCCTTTCAGATATCACAAATGCAATATTGCTATGGTTACGCTCAACAGCTCAAATATAACCCATATAACTTATTGATGTATATATTCTAAATGTCAGATGCCTGTTGTGAATAGGAGTAAATATATATAAATGCAAATAAAACCTTTTATTTTACTCATCCCTACCCATCAAAGCTACAGCTTTTAAATAACAATATAAAAAAGTGACCCTGGTTCACATTTCACCTTCCTCAGTTGAAAGAAAATAGTGACAGGTAAAGTAGAATGTTGAAATGTCAGTAAATGTAGCCACATGTGCCTGATGTTTAAATGTGTAAATATTTAGTAAGTAGGATGTCATCCCTGTTTTCTTTTACTTAAAGGGACACTATAGTCACCTGAACAACTTTAGCTTAATGAAGCAGATTTGGTGTATAGAACATGCCCCTGCAGCCTCACTTCTCAATCCTCTGCCATTTAGGAGTTAAATCCCTTTGTTTATGAACCCTAGTCACACCTCCCTGCATGTGACTTGCACAGCCTTCCATAAACACTTCCTGTAAAGAGAGCCCTATTTAGGCTATTTAGGCTTTCTTTATTGCAAGTTCTGTTTAATTAAGATTTTCTTATCCCCTGCTATGTTAATAGCTTGCTAGACCCTGCAAGAGCCTCCTGTATGTGATTAAAGTTCAATTTAGAGATTGAGATACAATTATTTAAGGTAAATTACATCTGTTTGAAAGTGAAACCAGTTTTTGATAATTTACAAATGTGCATCATGCCAGATACATTTGGTCCCAAATTTTTACAGAATCATTGCTTTGCGAATATTCAGATTCCTTTGCTTTGTATAGGGTTTGGATGCAAAAAGCACTGATTTAGTCCAGACACTGAATGCAGATTGTTGCATTTTTACATGAACTGACAGAGTTCTGACCGTATTTGGCTTTTGTAAATATCAGAATTACACTTGCAGATAGTATTTGGTCATTTTTTTCATACTTTGGCCGTTTGGCCGTTTTTTTTCAGATTTAGTGAATAACCCTGTTAATGGTTGTCATAAGTATTTTTCTGAATGTTATTCTTGAGGGTGATGGAATTGATGGTGATGTGGGAGATTGGGCTGGCCTGTCCATTCTATATGTGAACCCACCCATTTTCCTAATGTGATTTCACCTTATGGGTGGAGTCACTGATATGAATCTCCTCGATGGCCTGCCCTGAGATTGTCCATAAAACAGGTGTTCATCAATGTGCAAAGTGTCATGAACCAGAAAGGAAGCTCCTGATATCACCAACTCTCCGCTATAGTTCTCCAAGAAGCAATAGTTCTCCGCTATAGTTCTCCAAGAAGCAACAGCTTCTTTTGATAAAAGAAAAGTGCAAGAAGTTTATATAGTCCATCAATCAAAATAATTTGTTTCCAAAATACTTTCTCCTGGAGTCACTCCCAAACCATGTGGATGAAGTAGCATCACACCTTTTAATTCATCTACCTTAAATCCGAATGAATAACTCTCAATTGCAAGACCCACACTAGTGTGATGTATATTCTTGTCTGCATCTTGTAGCATTGCACCTGCAGGGTCAGACAAATTAAAAAAATCAGCAGCAACCTTTCACATGTATTGCCATTTGTCTCCATTTACCAGGACAATATTTGATTCCCATCAAGAGACATAGGTAAGAGGTGAACCCCATGGTCTCAGTGACCATTGTTATTCAGTATTGACACAAGGTGGAGGTGAGCCCCTTTTCATATTCACTCTTTAAGCAAACTTACTCATATCTAAAAGCCGGTTTTGCAACTTCAACCTTGTCCGCAAAACTACGCACCTGCAGATATCTAAAATAATTCCAGGGATTATTATTTACTTTCATTTCAACTACCAATACATCCTAACATGCCTTTCACCTATATTCTCCTCTTTTGAAGTTTACACTTTCTCAACTTGGTTTTCTCTAAAATTTCATTCCGCTGACAAGTCTTTCAATCACTACTTGATTTTATTGTGACTTGTACTTGTTAAATGGCAAGCTTGCCCAATGATAGCCAGAAAACAGTAATAATCACTATACTAAAGTATTTATCAAAGTAAATCATGGTGGAGCAGGAATAGACAGGGATTAAAAATAGGCTCACATTTAAATTCACAGATATGAGAATAAGGGCTAGTGTTTTGAGAATTAGAGTTAAGGGATTTAGATCTAGAAGAATAAGGATTTGGGGGATTAAGTGTGGCATTCATATAATTAGGGATATTAAGTTTAGAATTCACCTGTCTGAAAATCAATGAGTTATAGTTCATAGCACCTTGAAGACAGGTTACTACAAACTCTAAGCTCCCTTCATATAGAGTTAACCTATTTAACAGATACATTTTAAATGCACCTTTGAAGACATATATCTCTCCTCCCTTTCCCAGTTTC
This sequence comes from Pelobates cultripes, assembly GCA_933207985.1. Classification (NCBI taxonomy): domain Eukaryota; kingdom Metazoa; phylum Chordata; class Amphibia; order Anura; family Pelobatidae; genus Pelobates; species Pelobates cultripes. Next base: position 207,902,957 of record OW240914.1, read on the forward strand.
TTTTTATTTTCTCTACCAGTCTCTCTTCATCTCCATTTTTCTTCATCCTTCTTTTACAAGGGCCACCATTTCCTACATCCCCTAGTTCCCTATCCACTCTCCATTGCATGCCATTTTGAAGACACATTCACTGTTTTAGTAGTTGTGCCAAAAACAAAATCCAAACATAACAAAAAAGTTTGAATTTTATATTTTTAAATGTATATGTATTGCGTTTTAGTCAGTCATGTACAATGTTATGATCAATTAGTAAAATGAAAATAGACTATTCACTCTAAAATCCATTGCTTTTCTTTCTCCTGTTTATCAATTATTACCTCCATCGATCTTCCTGTCGACCTAGAGATTACCAGATTTTCTATTTGTGTCTCTCCATATCTATTAGGGTTGCAGTGCAGCAAAAAATATGAGGCAGAAAATCAGTTTCTGGCAGGTTTCCATTTTGGAAGCAGTACTACAAGTCTAAGCATTTATTCATTTCATATACTTCTTCAAAATAGATTTAGAACCTTCACACCTGGCAGAATTATAGTTATGGAAATTAGGCTGGAAATGCATGGCTAACGTGCCTCTGCAATGTTTTGTTACTTGAATAATGGACAGTGCTTCTCTCAAATCTCTTGCATCACATTACGGGTTTCACGGAGTACAAATGAGTCATGGTCCATAAATTCAGTAAAATATGAAAGATCTTGATCCTACAACCCCTTTCTATGGTATTCTACAGGTTAAATGGAAGAGCTTTGTCGATAGTGCTATACATCCTTACATACAGAATGTATTCTATTTAGTAGGCACAACTATACGATATCATGTGTTTCTGCATACTGCAGTAAAATAGTGTTTGCCAAGAAGGTTTTAGAACGGTTATAATGTTGCCTGTAAGTTATAATGTTTTCCCTCAATACACACGCAAACCTCACACCCAAAATATAAAATCTGATGGTTGATATTCAGTAGTGGTGGGTGAATTAAGCGATAGGGAGCAAAGCTGAGATATTTGCCTGTAAAGCTCTTGCCAAGATTTATGTATCTGATAGAGATGCTTAATCTGCCAGTAAGACTATGCATTTTTTTATATTACCACCCACTCCCTAGCTAATGAAGCCAGGGCCGCCATCAGAAATTTTTGGGCCCCTGACAAAGCACAAGGTCTGGGTCTCCCCTCCCTCCCTCTCCCCCAGCCCACCCACGCACTACCTAGTCCACTGACAATGATGCAGGACTGAATGTGGTGGGTTTAGTGGAAGTGAATTAGAATGTGTGTAATGGATGTAGTGTTTGTGTGTATTAGATACTGTTTGTGCAGTGAATGCAGAGTGTGTTTGTGTAGCGGATGCAGTGTGTATAGTGAACGCAGAGTGTGTTTGAGTAGTGGATGTAGTATGTGTACATTGATGTAGTGTGTGTTTGTGTAGTGGATGTAGTGTTTGTGTGTACTAGATGAAATGTGTTTAGTGGATGCAGTGTCTGTAGTGGATGTAGTGTGTGTATTAGACACAGTGTCTGTGTATAGTGAATGCAGAGTGTTTCAATTTGTGGTGGATGTAGTGTGTGTACTGTGAATACAGGATGTTTGTGTAGTGGATGCTGTGTGTATAGTTAATGCAGAGTGTATGTTAGTGTAGTGAATGCAGAGTGTGTGTCAGTATAGTAAATGCAGAGTGTGTGTCAGTATAGTGAATGCAGAGTGTGTGTCAGTATAGGGAATGCAGAGTGTGTGCATAGTTTAGTGAATGCAGAGTGTGTGTTAGTGTGTAATGAATGCAGAGTGTGTGTTAGTGTGTAGTGAATGCAGAGTGTGTCAGTGTAATGAATGTAGTGTGTGTGTTAGTGCAATGAATGCAGTGTGTGTAAATGTGTAGTGAATGCAGAGTGTGTGTTAATGTGTAGTGAATGCAGAGAGTTTGTTAGTGTGTAGCGAATGCAGAGAGTGTGTTAGTGTAGTGAATGCAGAGTGTTAATGTGTAGTGAATGCAGAGAGTGTGTTAGTGTGTAGCGGATGCAGAGTGTGTGTTAGTGTAGTGAATGCAGAGTGTTAATGTGTAGTGAATGCAGAGAGTGTGTTAGTGTGTACCGGATGCAGAGTGTGTGTTAGTGTATTGAATGCAGAGTGTGTTAATGTGTAGTGAATGTAGAGTGTGTGTTGTATTAGTGTGTGCAGTGTGTGTGTTGTATTAGTGTATGCAATGTGTGTGTTGTGTTAGTGTATGCAGAGTGTGTGTTGTATTAGTGTATGCAGTGTGTGTGTTGTGTTAGTGTTTGCAGTGTGTGTGTTGTATTAGTGTATGCAGAATGTGTGTTGTATTAGTGTATGCATTGTGTGTGTTGTGTTAGTTTATGCAGAGTGTGTGTTGTATTAGTGTATGCAGTGTGTGTGTTGTGTTAGTGTATGCAGTGTGTGTTGTATTAGTGTATGCAGAGTGTGTGTTGTATTAGTGTATGCAGTGTGTGTGTGTGTTGTGTTAGTGTATGCAGTGTGTGTGTTGTGTTAGTGTATGCAGGGCTGCCATCAGGGGGTGACAACCATGATGGTTGTTACGGGCCTGGAGGCTCTGGCAGTCCCGGGCCCCACTTTCCCTCTCTGCACACATAGATAGCGAATATCGCTATCTATATGTGCAGCTGCGGGCCCCTGGCTTACCGCAGAGGGGGCCCAGCACACTGCTTCTACCCTTCTCTTCTCCTCTCTTCCAATAACTCTTGCGAGACCCGCAGCCTTCTGAGCATTGCCACGGGTTACCATGGCAATGCTCCGCGCCGCACGCAGGCTGCGGGTCTCGCAAGAGTTATTGGAAGAGAGAAGAAGAGAAGAGTAGAAGCTGTGTGCTAGGCACCCTCTGCGGTAACAGGGAGTCGGGGGCCCGCGGCTGCACATATAGATAACGATATTCGCTATCTATGTGTGCAGAGAGGGAAAGTGGGGCCCGGGACTGCCAGAGCAGTCCGGGCCCCCAGGACCTCCAGGCCCGTGACAACCATCATGGTTGTCACCCCCTGATGGCGGCCCTGAGTGAAGCAAGTGAGCAGATCCTCACTGTAAAACAAGGCCTTCCAATATACTTGGCTTCATCTTAGTATATTAATATCTTGGTGGAGACATGGTAAGGTATGCTGATTTCTACAATATAAGTTCGTGTTTATGCAAACACTGTACAGATCGTAACTTGTACAAGAGACCTCATGGTTTATGTGGGAGCCTGTGCTACAGCTGCATGCATGAACTGAACTGCATGAACTGATGGGGAAATCTGTGAAAAACATGATTAAAAAGGATGTTTGTCAAAATAACTAGTTAACAAAAGTTAACTTCATTCTTTTCAGTAATGAAACTACTGCCAACTGCTGTATTTTATATATCATAAACACTTTCCTTTAAGGACTATATGAGTTATCCTTATTTCTTCTAGTGCAAATAATTGTAGAACCAAGATTGACTGAGAAATCCCAGCTATTTCTTACTCCCTGCAGAAGCTGCAGATTTGCATCAACCTAATATCCTTATTGGAGCTATACCTGTAAGCTTTATTTAATTTTTTTAATTAATCTGTGTATCCATTGTTCAAGTACCTTGAATCTGCCACCAGAGGTTCCAAAGACCAATCCTTCCCACTTGAGCTGCAATACCAAAACATAACGTTCACGATTTGCAGGATGATGTCCATGACGATTAGAAGTACATACATGAAAATCAGTACTCTAGACCAGTGATTGCAAAAGCAGATTAGAGTACAATCACACTCACTGCCAAGTACTTAATTTCCATTATGTTTCTGCAAGTTATTGATTAAAGTACATTTTTAAAACCTCTGAGGTTTGCTGGAAACATAAAGTTTGATTGAATGGTATGTTTGAACTATTTAATATACTGGAGCCTAGAAGACCACTGCATGTTGGATGTGGCAATTGTGATTACCTGTTACATAGAAGGCTCGCGAAGTTTTACAAATACGCCAGCAATATCTTGTTGGACAAATAGTTTGTTCCTCTAGCATGCTATAATGTAGTAAAAGGTGAGGGGCAGGGCTAGATTAAGAGCCCATTGGGCCTGGTGCTGACAATTATGATGGGCCTAATCACATAATCTTATCAACAGAAAACACTAAAACAGTTATATCTCCCAAGAGTCATGTATCTGGTGGAGATGGTGCTGGAGGGAAACTCTTCGGATATAGCTATCAGAAAACACAAACCCTATTCTAATCTCTCACTTTCATCTTTCAAGTAAATCCATACCCCCTAACAGCATCGCCCAGTGAAGTAGGATTTTGGTGGGCGGGGTAAAAGGGTGTGTCACTGATGTGAATCACATAACGAGAACCACCCAAAGGGACAAACATGCCCCAAAAGAAGCGTGTCCGCACGAGGAATTAGATGGAGTTGTTTTACATTGAAAGAACATGATCAACAAAAAAAATATTTACTTTTAATTTATTTATTTATTTATAATGAAGAAAAAAAAAACCTTTTATAGAAAAGGAAAAAAAATCTTCATGAACAGTTTTAATCATTAAATTTTGATTTGTAGTAAATTAAAGTCTGATGGCAAAATGTGGGCAGAGTAACTAGTCACAACTTGGCTGTATTGAGTGAATTTGAATATTCACAGTGTTATTCATTACAGTATGGAGACCATGTTATAGCACCTATCTGTGATAAAAGAGGCTCTTACAAACAAATAATGAATTATAGAAAGATACATAGAATAAACTACTACAACACTTGGATTGGTTTGTTCTTTACACCAAACCAGAACTGTACAAAAAAGATCTTATACTGTGTGACCTGATAACGACATCAGTAAATGAGTGGAATGCTTGCTGGTGAGTATATATTATCACTACGCAATCATTCAACCTTGATATGCACTGGGTGTGCAGGTACAACTGGCTCAGTCACCCAGGGAAGCTTGCTATTACTGAGGGTATTGGCCTTGTCTCTGTCTCCAGGACTCTGGTATTCAGGCAGACTTTATACCACCAGGATATCCATTATCAGCACTCTTTTGTAAATTGTATTATTAGCACTCTTTTGTAAATGCATCATTGCATTATCAGCACTCTTTTGTAAATTGCATTATTAGCACTCTTTTGTAAAATGCATCATTGCATTATCAGCACTCTTTAGTAAAATGCATCATTGCATTATCAGCGCACTTTTGTAAATTGTATTATTAGCATTCTTTTGGAAAATGCATCATTGCATTATCAGCACTATTTAGTAAAATGTATCGTTGCATTATCAGCACTCTTTTTGTAAATGCATTGTTGCATTATCAGTGCTCTTTTGTAAATTGCATCATTGCATGTATAAACTTTCCTAAATGCTCACCACAGAAACCTCCTAAATATCACCTATTTGTTAGAAAGAACATTCCATTTGTCACCACCAGTGGGGGAAGGTTTTAAACAAATTTAGAGTATACCCAGGTAGTCACCTTATGGAAGTGCTGTTTATTGGGTCTTCAGGGATAAGAGGCTGAACCCTGGAAGGTCCTCATGTATGCAGTGGACCACTGTCATCCCATGAGAGAGAGAGTTGGGTCAGAGCCCCGTTCACTAAAGGGACTACCCAGGCTGGCGGCTCAGAGAGATGGGTCTTCAGGGATAAGAGGCTGAACCCTGACATGTATGCAATGGACTGCTTTAATCCCCTGAGGGAGCGATTGGATCTGACCCCCAGTCATGAAAGGGGGTACCCAGGCTGGCGACTCATAGAGATTGGTCTTAAGGGATAAGAGGCTGAACCCTGGCTGGGCCTCAGATATACCGTGGACCGCATTTATCCCCTGAGAGAGAGAGTTAGGTCAGACCCCCAGTCACTAAAGGGGTTACCCAGGCTAGTGACTCATAGAGATATGCTGTTGCTGGGTCTTCAGGGATAAGAGGCATGGCATGGCTTCATGTATAGACTGCGTTCCTTCTCTGAAGGAGGGAATTGGGTCAGACCCCGGGTCACTAAATAGATACCCAGGCTAGCAACTCATAGACATATGCTGTTGCTGGGTCTTCAGGGATTAGAGGCTGAACCCTGGCATGTATGCAATGGACTGTTTTCATCCCCTGAGGGAGCGATTGGGTTTAAACCCAGGTCATTAAAGGAGGTACCCAGGCTAGCAACTCATAGAGATGTGATGTTGCTGGGTCTTCAGGGATAAGAGGCTGAACCCTGGCATGTATAGAGTGGACCGCTTTCTTCACCTGAGGGAGAGAGTGGGTCTGACCCCTGGTCAGTAAAGGAGATACCCAGGCTGGTGAGTCATAGAGATGTGCTGTTGCTAGGTCTTCATGGCTTAGAGGCTGAACCCTGGCAGGGACACATAAAATACTGGTCTGGTGAGCATAGAAGAAAAATCTAGGCCTGCTTAAGCAGACTCCTTCCAAACTGCTGTGAAGGACAGGAAAAAAGACTGCCTGATGGGGAGGGGATCAATCTATTTATACCAATTTCCTGTCCTTTCTGCTGTGAGGGGAGGAGCTAACTCATGAGTAAATTATGCCATGTTTGATCATAAAAAAATATATAGTGCAAAACTGTGGTTTAAAATGTGATGAGATGAGATGTGGTCAGAATGGACTTATTATAATTATTATTGTATGAATCATAATATGCTTTTTCCCTAATATTGGGACATGGCACTATATTTGTGACTGCATATTTACAGAGGCATGAGGATAATATATATTTAGTGTCAGTTATATATGGCAATTCATCAATGAAATATTATTTCCCCTATTTAAGGTGTTTAAATGTATTTTGTTTATCTTTGTGTTTTTGTAACCTACGTAATTAAAAAGTAACTATATAATGAATCCAGTCTTCTAATTTTATTTAGAGTGTTTGTCTTTACTACATTTGTACCAAGCGTTTATATATATATTATTTTAAGAGTTACAAAAATACAAAAAACGTGTATAAAATTTGGTGTTTAGTGAATAAACTGGTCAGATAAATATGCTACAATTCAATATTTAGTGAATTAGTTATCCAGATGAAGGCAAAAAACCTTGGACATACAATGGGTAAAATATCCAAGTAAAAAATTCCTTCTTGACCCCATATTAAGGCGATCTGTTACAAGTCTGTCCCTGGATCTGTATTCAATGTATTTCATATGAATCATTTACCCCATACGTTACCATCCTCCTCAGATCCTGTTTAGGTCCATGCAGCAGATTATCCAGAAGGTTTTGGTTTGTTCTGATGAGTTTCTGTTTACCCTGTAGTCTCAGCTTCATACTGATTGGCTTCAGATTTTTCAAACTCTTGTAAGATACTCTCAGATTATTATGATGCATGATGACATCACTGCTTAGTGGTATTCTTATAAACTAAATAGGCACATCAAATGTCTTGGGTTTATTTATCCTTAATAGTTGTCTATAACTACAAATTGTATATAAAAATAAGTCTGTACAATATAGTTGTGTTTATTTTTTTTATTTTATGATTTTATGACAATTTAATTAAAATTACTCTAATTGTTTGAAATGGTTTGGGAGAGGAACACTGCTTTACATATTCAAAGACAAATAGCTTTAACTATCCAAACATAAACCAAAGATAATCATCTATAGTCAGGGCCAGATTAAGAGCCCAGTGGGCCTGTTGCTGACAATTATGATGGGCCTAAATCTTAAATCTTATGATAGGACAAAATCTTATCGACCAAAAACACTAAAACAGTCCTACCCCACAAGCGTCATGTATCTGATGGAGATGGTGCTGGATGCAGCTATTCAAAAACACCAGGGCCGTCTTTAACGCGGGGCAAACGGGGCAGCTGCCCCGTGCCCAGTTTCTCTTGGGGGGCCCGAGGCACCTGCCCCGTGGGCCCTGCTGACCCCGGCGGGCGGGTGGCCGGTTGGGCAGGAAGGCGCGCGCGCGAGGGAGCACTTACTGCTTCCTCTTCAGCTCCCTCGCGCACCGCACTGATGCCGGAGCCGGAAGATGACGTCATCTTCCGGCGCCGGCATCCCTATGCGGCGCGCGAGGGAGCTGAAGAGGAAGCAGTGAGTGCTCCCTCGCGCGCCCGCCTTCCTGCCCGACCGGCCACCCGCCCAGGAGCCCAGCAGCACCACTGGACCCCAGGGAATCCCCCCAGCACTCCACAAGGTAAGGAGGCTGGGGGGATTACATTTAAAAAAAAATGTGTGTTTGTGTGTATGTGTTTGTGTGTTAGTGTATGTGTGTGTGTTAGTGTGTGTGTTTGTGTGTGTGTGTTTGTTTGTGTGTTAGTGTTTGTGTGTTAGTGTATGTGTGTGTTAGTGTATGTATGTGTGTGTTTGTGTGTGTTAGTGTATGTGTTTGTGTGTTAGTGTATGTGTGTGTTAGTGTATGTGTGTGTTTATGTGTGTTAGTGTGTGTTGTGTGTCTTAGTGTGTGTGTGTGTGTTGGTGTATGTGTGTGTGTTGGTGTATGTGTGTGTGTTGGTGTATGTGTGTGTGTTGGTGTATGTGTGTGTGTTGGTGTATGTGTGTGTGTTGGTGTGTATGTGTGTGTGTTGGTGTGTGTGTGTGTGTGTTGGTGTGTGTGTGTGTGTGTGGGTGTGTGTGTGTGTGTGGGGGTGTGTGTGTGTGTGTGTGTGTGTGTGTGTGTGTGTGTGTGTGTGTGTGTGTGTGTGTGTGTGTGTCAGTATGTCTGTGTGTGTGTGTGTGTCAGTATGTCTGTCTGTCTGTGTGTCAGTATATATGTGTGTGTATATCTGTGTGTGTCAGTATGTGTCAGTATGTCTGTCAGTGCGTCAGTATGTCTGTTAGTGCATGTGTATGCATGTGTCAGTATATCTGTCTGTGTGCCAGTATGTCTGTGTGTGTGTGTGTCAATATATCAGTCTGTGTGTGTCAGTGTATGTGCCTGTGTGTGTGTCAGTATTTCTCAGTGTATGTGGGTGTCAGTATATCTGTCAGTGTGTGGGTGTCAGTATTTCTGTCAGTGTATGTGTGTCAGTATGTTGATCAGTGTATGTGTCTGTGTCTGTGTGTGTGTGTCAGTATGTCGGTATATGTGTCTGTGTGTCAGTATGTGTGTGTCAGTATGTCTGTATATGTGCCTGTGTCAGTATGTCTGTCAGTACGTCTACCAGTGTATGTGTCTGTGTGTGTGTCAATATATGTACCTGTGTCAGTGTGTCTGTCAGTGTATGTGCCTGTTTATCTGTATGTAGTCAGTGTATGTATCTGTGTATCTGCTTGTGCGTCAGAGTGTGTACCTGTGCATCTGAGCCGCAACTTTAAATACAAATACACCCCTCCATTCAAACTTCAACACTACATATAAAACACACTCCTGCATTGAAACGTCAACACTACATACAAGCACACTCCTACATTCAAAAACAAACACTACACATAAATGCACACTTGCATTCAAACTCCAGTACCACATACAAACACATTCACACAAACATACTCCATACAAACACATGCTTACATTCAAACATACTAACATGGCTCAGTGCTAAATACAACCCTGCAAGCATGGGAAATTGGTAGAGTCCCAGCTGTCAAAGCATTGTTGGAGTTGCACGACAGATGGGGTTCTACCTTTAGTCCAACCTTGCAATTGGGGGTCCCAATAAAATTCATTCTACTTTAGTACCGCCACTGCGTTGGGATGGATGCCGTGATTGCATACCAGGGAGTGAGGGGCGAGAGCGGCAGGGCACAGGGGGCCCAAGCAAACACTTGCCCAGGGTCCATTCGTTATTAAAGACGGCCCTGAAAAACACTATGCTATTCAAAAACAATATGCTAAACACAATGCTAATCTCATGCTTTCACGTAAATCAATACCCCCTAACAGCAGTGACCAGTAAAGCAGGAAGTCTATGGATGGGGTAAAAGGGTGGGCCACTGATGCAAATCACATAACCAGAACTGCTGAAAGGGACGAACATATCCAAAAAGGGGGCATGTCTTTGTCCCCATGTCTCCCAATCCCCTAGTGTCTGCATCCCAATGTCCCCCAGTGTCCCCATGCCACTAGGACACTGGGGGACATTAAGAGATATTGGGACACTGGGATACATGGGGACACTGAGATACTAGGAAACACTGGGAGACCTGGGGACACAGACACTTGAGGACACTGGGAGACATGGGGACACTGGGTGACTTTGAGACATGAGGGGACACTGGGAGACATGGGGCATTGATACACTCTGATACATAGGGGACACTGGAGACTTGATAAAGACCTGGCTACAGGTCAAATGGTGCAGTGTCCAAAAACCTGCTTAAATCTATCACAGTGAGTGCCTGAGATTTATTTATTTTATACTAGGGGACACTGAGACACTTGGGGACACTGGGTGACTAGGGGACACTGAGACACTAAGAACACTGAGACACTACAGACACTGAGAGACACCAAGGACACTGGGAGACATGGGGCACTGAGACACTGTGATACATAGGGGACACTGAAATACATAAGGGACACTGGAGACTTGATAAAGACCTGGGTACAGATCGAAACTTTGTTTTTCTTTTATGCTAGGGGACACTGAGATATGGGGACACTGGGAGACATTGGGACACTGAGACACTGGGAGACTAGGGGACTTTGGGAGACTAGGAACACTGAGACACCAGGGACACATGTACCCAGGTTTTTATCAAGTCTCCAGTGTCCCCTATGTATCACAGTGTCCCCTATGTATCACAGTGCCCCATGTTTCCTAGGTCTCAAAGTCGCACAGTGTCCCCATGTCTCTCAGTGTCCCCTAGTGTCTCAGTGTCCCCATGTCACCCAGGGTCCCCTAGTATTTGTATCCCTATGTCTCCCAGTGTCCATTAGAGTCTGTGTCCCCATGTCTCCCAGTGTCCCCATGTCATTAGGACAATAGGGGATACTGGGAGACTAGGGGACTCTGGGAGACTAGGGACATAGACACTAGGGATACTGAGAGACATGGGGACACGGAGAGACTAGGGGCCACTGTGTCTCTTGTGTCTCAGGGCCCCCATGTTCCCTTAGTGTCTCAGTGTCCCCATGTCCCTTAGTATCCTATTGTTTTAGTGTCCCCAAGTCTCTCACGGTCCCTATGTCTCAATGTTTCCCCTAGTATCTCAGTGTCCTCAGGTCTCCAAGTGCCCCCTAGTGTCTTAGTGTTCCCAAGTGTCCCTATGTCTCCCAGTGTCCCCTAGTGTCCCCATGTTTCACTGTGTCCCCATGTGTCTCAGTGTCCCCTAGTGTCTCCAAGTGCCTGTGTCCCCATGTCTCCTGCAGCCTTTCCCCCATCCAACAACTTACCTGAGCTGTTGACTGTCTCTGCAGGCTCAGAGCTGCTGTCTGGACGCTCTGCACAGGGCTGCTCCCTGCGGATCTGTGAGGAGAGCAGGGAGGGAGATGCTGTAACTTCTTATCCCTGCCTCTCTCCACACACACAGCGACCCCTACTGGCTGATGCTGGTCTTGCAGAATAATCTCTGTTTATACTGAGACTGACATTTGTATTACCAGTATTAGTGCAATATCGGCACCAGGTAGGCAGGCTCAAATATCTGAGAAATACTTCTGAGAAATATCTGGCAACCCTAAGAAAATACCTGAGAAATACCTGGCAACCCTAAGAGTAGTGTGTAAAAAAAAAAAATATCAATGGGCCTATTCCATGGGCGTGGGCCTGGAGCTGCAGCTCGATCAGCCCCTATGCTAATCCGGCCCTGGTGAGGGGCAACATTAGTTTTGATAATATGTAAACATCATATACATATTTTTATTCAGTGATCAAGGGTGGTTAATGAATTAAAAATCAAATTCCAAAAGCTTCACAGATTGTTGCAAATAGGTTTTATTCAGGATCAGGAGAACAAAATTATATACAAGGTTTCGACATCAAGCCTTAATCATTTGATTTTGAATACATCTAAGGGACTGCAGATCCCTTCCATGGTGACCCAACCATGGTAGCAGACTCTATTGGGTTCCCTGAGTGCAGCACTACCTTTGAAATTGTTTAATGGATTAAAACATAATTAAGATTTTATAATATTCTAAGAGGGTTTTATTATGTGACATTGCAATGAAGTCTGTGCCATTCTGACATTTTTCTGCAAACATGTCAAGTGTAATTGATAAAGAGCTTTATTGCTGTTTGGGTTAGCTATGTTCTAATAGAACGACCTCAAAAGGGTACACTGTGTAGTATTACATTAACAAGGGTGATTGACATCATACAGGTTTGCACAGTACAACAAAAATTACAAAATAGAAAAATGCCCCCAAGATTTTAAAAGTAGAGTGTTTTTAAAAGCAGTTAAAATTTAGAAAGGAAAATGCAATTTGTATAATGTTACATATTCAGGCAGAGCACATCACAGTCGTTAAACTTGTAGCTTGCAGCAGTGGATCTGTACATCTTCCTTTCTGGTAAGTTTCCCAATGACAAACAGCTAAAACAGACAAATTTGATGTTATAATAGGTCTACTGGAGTTGGATTTATTGTGAGTTAGTTGGCACTAGGCATGATGGGACATAGTATATGAAATACAGAATATGGCAAGTTTTAACATGGAAGTCCAATGTGCATAGTGTCACAAGAAAATGTAAAGCAAAGTAATGACATTGAATTATATAGCTTTACCATTTCATGCAAAATAAAAAGGATAATAATGGCAGATAGAACTTGGTCCAGTTGTACAACTGTCAAACAACTAAACATTAAATGGAAATATAAAAGCTTCCGATAATGAAATTCTATGAATAATTAGGCCATGTGATATGGCTCGCAGCATATCAATGAATGTTCAGAATATAATCCATAAATATGCAGAAAAAAAACAACAGAAAAACAGAAAGTGGTTGGAAGAGAAGAACAGGGGGAGGTGTGAGAGGGTGTTGTTGGGGGAGACCATGACCATGACAACTGGTCACAGCTGGAGATAGATGAGTATACAAGACTTTCAGTAGACATAAAAAATTATTTACATCCAGCAGATCTGAGGAATTAGTAGATAGGATTATGATGAAATCATCTGGCAGCGTTGTCTCCATGGTGGTTGGACACGTAATCCATCCAGGGATACCACATGCGAGATGAACATAGCTTCAGAGGCTTTCATTTCTTCAATTGTAGAGAACCATATTTGAATGAAGGACTTTTCTGTGGATTTACAAAACAAAGTGATTAGATATTTGGCAGCATTCAATGAAAATCAAAGAATGTATTTTTTATATTTAGAAAGGGGTAGAGGGTGGAGGACATGCTCAGGCCGAAAGGGCAGACAACTGCCGGTATGTCTGAGATAGTATCTTTGACTTTCATCCAAAAAGATGTGATGTATGGGTGCAGGATTTTAAAGTTGAGGGGTAATTTGACAGCATGGTTTGGGCTTAACATAGCAGGCATGGCATTTATAAATATTGTTGAATCTATCAGAGATTTGGAGTCACATTTTGATTTATAAGTATTCCGATTTTACTTAGGTTGTGGTGTAGGGCTCGTTTGAAGAGAGGCTTAAGTCAACACATGCAGGAGATCAAAAAGTAAATTAAATTTACTCTTGGGCTAAAGCCCCTGGTCTTTTTGCCTTCAAGCAATGCACACAATGCTATGAAAGGAGATACCATCAAAGGACCTATTTACTTATATGTTAGCCTTACGAACTAATACACAATCTGGCTAGAAAATATTTATTTTAAATAATAATAGTTAATTGTAATGGTGTCCTATACCTGAGAAAGCATTACTGTAGTTAACTCCAATTGTGCCTAAACGTGATTCTAACCCTGTTTAAGTTACAGCAGGTTAAGTGTCATGACAGGTGTGTATATATATATATATATATATATTGTGGGGATATTTATGGGATAATAATAATAACAGTGAGAATTGCCCACTAATTCAATTCTCAGATCCCAAAGAACGTTTATCGTGTTAAGTGAGAAGTATATCATATAAATAATATTCACAATTTATAAAAATAGATTTTTATTTATAATGACAAATTAATAATAATATTATGCAACATGCATGATAATAATCAATGAATATTCAGTATAAAATGATATGCACTTCTACGATTTATGACTAGCTTTCACAGACTGAAAGTGAAACTTTTCACAGGGAAGAACAGAATTCCTCAGAATGCAGCGTAAGGTCGTAAAGTTTAACAGACAGTTAGAATAACCCTATCAATGCTGGCTAGATCTCCTAGGTAGTTAAGATCTATTCTTATGTAATTTTAAATAAAATAACATTTAACCCAGTTCATTAGTCATTTTCTGAAACCATTCAATAAGAGAATCTACCACATTATATAAGCAGATTTTAATTTGTCTAAAAGATATCTATCTTAATTTAGAGCAAATCAATACACCTGGATAAAAACAGTGATATGCTAACACGTGATAATATCACATCAATATATAATTATTCTTAATTCCACCTGCAGAATGGAATGTTTATAACTATATATTCTTTAGTTAACTAAGATTTCTTAATATGGAAATCTGACCGTGCTTTATCCAGTCATATATAATGCTATTAATACATTTTAATTAATTTAATTAATTAAATGAAACCAGTATAATTACCAGTTGAGTAGATATTTCATCCGATTGGTAGTCTCAGGAACTTATTTGGATGTCTCTCTGCATGGAGGTTGGAGTCCCCAAACTTCCAATTCCTCTCTCCTCTCCTTTGCATCTCTTGCAGATCTTCCCTATGCATCCATCTATCTTCCCTTTGTCTTAACTTTTAAAGGGCCAGACTCTCTGTACGTCATCAGTTGATAACCCAATAGAAGCACTAGAGGTGTGGTTATCTTCCAGATCGCAAATTAGTTATTTGGTCTGTAGAGGGCAGTCTTGTCCCACTAAACATACCTATCCAGGAAAGAGTTAACTTTTCCTGGTGGCTATTTTGACGTCATTTTGGCCTATCTAGATAGTGGCTATAACTTACGTATCCTTCAAAGATCAAAGGGTTTCTTAAATTTTGTCCAGACTATGTGTCTGCAAATCTGAGTTTTTTTCTGATATGGCAGATCATGAACTAAGTTTACCCTTTTCCATACAATGGTACCTTATATATATATAGACAGTTAAAGTTTATTATTTAATCTTCTCTGTCACAATTGTCTGGGTTTAGATTTGATTATATTCTTCTTATCACTTGTTTATACTATGCTATGCATTCCTTAGCTCTGGCAAAGAGGCCAGTCTTACAGAAAGAAATCCTGTGTCTCTTTGTTAACTTGGAATAACAAAATGGAGTCTGGTCTGTTCAGAGTGACTCAGAATATACACTTTTAGTTTCTATCATAGCACAAAATGTCTGCCGATATAAATACTCTGACATATATATACATATATATATATATACATACAGCAGATAAAGGGACACAATTTGTTTGACCCCAACTAAGGGCTCTCAGAATAAACAGCTACTAATGCCTGAATTTCCCTTAGCAGGGAGTAAAATCTCCTGCCTGAAAAAATACAGGATACAATCAATACATTATATCTCCTGCGGGTAAAATCACCTAAAATTTGTGATAAAAAAATAAATAAGATTTTTATTTTTCTAGTAGGAAAATTCAGAGTGAATATTAAAAAGAAAAATATTCCAGTTTAAGAGGAATTTCCTGCATTAAACCCGTCCGTTGGTCAGAAAAGAAAACATTGTGTAGTAAATGATTCGGAATTATTCTAGCTTTAGCGACTGAATAATCTAAATTTTATTAAAGACAGGAGGCGAATATTTGCTTAACCTTCTTTACTGAACCTCCCAGCAGCAAAGAAACAGTTAACATAAGTGAGAAAAAAAATCAACCAATCAGGACACATATTAGAACATAACAGTCTTTCAGGCTCCTCCCAAATCCTCTTTCTGATGCAGCCGATCATAAGTGTAGTCAACCGTGTAAACTTGAGTAAATCATCAACCATGTAAACCAGAAAAAACGCAGCCGAGATTAGAGACCAAGGGAACGTAGTCTTCGTGGCTCATGTAGAGAAACTTCACACTAAAAAACAGAGAAAGATCGTGAAAGTATGGGTACTTGGACTGGGTGTCCGCAAGATATCTATATACACAGATCCACCCCCTGGATATTATGAGTATAACTATTGCAAAATCTAAAATAGTCAGAACCAGGCAGATTAATAAGCACCTAACCAGAATAAACGGGAACAAACAGTCAGACATATATAAGTCTATACAAGGAAAACTTGAAAAATTTTAAGGATACATGCGACTTGATAAAAAGAAAAAACTGGGGTGGGAGATAAATAGGGTGGGAAAATATTCGCCTCCTGTCTTTAATAAAATTTAGATTATTCAGTCGCTAAAGCTAGAATAATCCCGAATTTTATGGCAAGACAGGAGGCTTCATATTTGCTGTTTTAAAGCGTGGAAACCAAAGAGTAGGAAGCATGGGACGATTGTCGAAAATAGAAGGTACGGAAGGTAGACTCTCGAGACCAGTCAGCGCATTTTAGGATGTCTGCGAGGGATCCCCCGGCCATAAAGGCGGAGGATGCAGCCGCACCTCTGACAGAATGAGCTCCAAAAGATGAGTCTATGCCCGCTAAACCTAGAAGCCATTTAATCCAGCGGGCAATCGTGGGACAAGACACTGGTTTGTGTGGTCGCACATATGAGATAAACAGGGGGCCCGTAGGGGTACGTAGAGGTGATGTAGAGACGACGTACTGTTGGACACAACGAGCAACGCAGAGCGACGGTCTGTCAGAAAAATAAGGGTAAGTAATTGTTAAAGAATTAGTTTTAGTTCTGCGAGAAATGTTAAAACGTACACCCTGGGGCGTGAAATCAATAGCATGAAAGTCAAATGCCTGAATATCAGACACTCTCCTAAATGAAACCAAGCAGAGAAGAAGAGCTAATTTGTCCGACAGTTGTCGTAAAGGGAGCGCTTCATTGGGTGGCCAAGTCTCCAGGAAGGACAAAACAAGAGCAACATCCCAAAAATGTGAATATTTTGGGGCAGGAGGTCGAGCAAGACGAATGCCATGCAACAGTCTACAGATGGAGGGATGTTTACCTATTGCTGTATTATCAACGGGGCCAAGAGCTGCCAAGATTGCTGAACGAAAGACGTTAATGGATCTGTAGGATTTACCCTGATCAAAAAGAGAGGACAGAAAGTTCATAACATTAATCAAAGAAGTTGAAACGGGATCAAAACCCCTTTCCAAACACCAGCGATGCCAAACTCGCCAGGCTGAGAGGTAAGAGCGTCTAGTCCCGGGGGCCCATGAGTCCCATAAGAGTGCTCTAGCAGTCTCCGAAAGTCCTGTGGCATCCCAGGATCCCCTGAAACAGTCCAGGCCACTAGCCGGAGATGACCCTGCAACGCAAGAGGGTGAAAATTGCCTGCGGGATCTTTGAGAAGATCGTTTGTGACAGGTAGTAGTAGTGGATAATTCACAGACATTTCTAAGAGATTGGGGAACCATGGTTGGGTACGCCACAAAGGGGTCAGCAGTGTTATTGTGGCCCCCTGAGTCCTGAGATGATGGAGAGTGCAAAGGATCATGGAGAACGGGGGAAAGGCATAAGCTCCGGTCATTGGCCAAGCTTGAAGGAAGGCGTCTACTGCCAGAGAGGTCGGATCCGGCAACCAACTGATAAATGCGTCTGTCTGTCGATTCAGACGAGACGCAAACAGGTCGAGGCTGAAAGGACCCCGAAGAAGATGGTGACGGTAAAAAACGTGTGGGTCTAATTGCCAGTCGCTGGAGTCTCTCCAGTGTCGAGAGAACCAATCTGCGACTAAGTTGTCGGAACCTGGCAGATACTCCGCTCGAAGGGAGATGTTCCTGTCTAGGCAAAATTGATACAGTTCTTTTGTGAGGTCTGAGAGCATTTTGGAACGGGATCCCCCTAAACGATTCACGTATTGAACAGCTGAGATGTTGTCCATTCTCAGTACTAGGGAACAATTGTAGGAGTCCTTCGCGAAACTGCGAATGGCAAAGGACTCGGCAATCAACTCGAGGCAATTGATGTGCAATGCCCGTTCTGATGGGGACCAAGGACCTCCGGTAGAGAGATTTGCGCATGATGCACCCCAGCCCAGAAGACTGGCATCCGATTCTAGGATGTAATCTGGCTGTGATCCGAAGATCGCTTTCCCATTCCATGCATTCATATGGTGTAGCCACCAGTTCAATTCGAGTCGGACTTCGTCTGTCAAGGAGATCAGTTGATCGTAAGACGCAGAGTGACGTAAGGAGCGAGTCTTCAGACGTTGCATTGCTCGGTAATGTAAAGGAGCTGGGAAGATCGCCTGAATTGAGGCGGAAAGCAGTCCGATTATGCGAGCTAAGTCGCGAAGACGGATAGCCGAAGAGGCTAGAATTTTCCTGATGTCTTTTTTGATGTTCTTGACCTTTACTGAAGGGAGTTGTAAGATCGCCAAAATGGAATCTATTTGGAATCCCAGGAATTGAACCACTTGAGTTGGGGTGAGGACGGATTTTTGGACATTGATCACGAACCCCAGGTTTTGTAACAGAGCTGTGGTCATATCCGTATGGAGGCGCAGAGTGTCTGGGTCTCGAGCCATAAGGAGGATATCGTCCAGATATATGATGGAGCGAATCCCCTGAGAGCGTAGTAAAGCCATGACCGGTTTCATCAGCTTGGTGAAACACCAAGGTGCGGAACAAAGTCCAAAGGGGAGGCATGTGAACTGCCATAAATCTTGATGCCAACGGAACTGTAGGAAACAGTGATGGGCCGGTGTTATAGGAACCGTGAGGTAAGCATCTGTCAAGTCTAAACGGGAGAACCAGTCTCCCTCGCAGAGTAGGTCTCGAAGGAGGTGGATACCCTCCATCTTGAAATGTTGGTAAACAATAAAATTGTTTAGTTCTTTCAGGTTGATAACTGGTCGAAACTGTTTTCGGACCAGAAATATGTTGCTTATGAATCTGTGAGGAGACCGAGAACGTTCTATAGCGCCCTTGGCGACAAGATCGTTCAGCGCGGCCTCTAAGGTCGCATTGTCCTCTTGAGACATGTGCAGAGGTGTAGGGGGAGACTCCTGTATAGGGTCGTTTGCAAAATCTATATGGAAACCAGATACAGTTTGAAGGATCCATGGATCCTGAGTTAAAGTGACCACTGTGGGAAAAAAAGGGTTAACCGACCTGCAATAGGAACTTGAGAATAAGGAAAGTCGATTACCTGAAGCAGTGCGGCCCCGGAGGGAAGCATATCCACGTCCTTTGATGGAACGTCTAGAGGGAAAGAACTGCTTGTGGTAGAAACGGGTATTGCCCGAATTCCATGAGTCTGCTGGTTGAGGCCTGTAGCCCGTAAAGGCAGCTCTGCCAGTCGTTCGGCCTCTATAGCGACCAGCTCTACCGGAAAAACGCTGGGGTCTGAACACCCTGCGAAGGTTCCATTGTGCCTTGTTAAGGGAAGTAAACACGGATACGTGTTTATTCAGGTCTCGTATGAACCTGTCCCCAAATAATAAACCGTTAGCCTCTGGACCAAGTTCTTTGGTGCCTAGTTCTGCCAATTTGGCATCAATTTTATATAATACGGCTTTACGCCGTTCAACGGACATTGCCACATTGGCGTTGCCTAACAGGCATAACGCTCTTTGTGCCCATTCACGCACCATGTGCCCCCTGCCAGCGTCTCATCAGCAATTATGAAAATCTGGATAAGCGGGCCCGCTATATCCATCAGTTTGTCCTGGGTGGCTTTTAAGCCAACTTCGATTCCCTTGCGGGGATCCTTACCCGTCTTAGTTAGAAAAAGTGACCAGGAGTGGATCAAGTTCAGGGGTGACAGCCACCTTATCAGGGATTATAGGCCGTGGACACTCTGCTCTTAATTTGGCCCTAATCTCCTTTTCTAAAGGTTTGCGAAGCCATAATCTGCTATACTTTGCAATGTGATCAGGAGGTGTCCACTCCGCTGAACGAGGGTGTCTGATACAGCGTGGATCAAAAAGTGGACGCCCTTTGGTATCCAGTAGGATATCATCTTTAGTAGAATCTAAATTAGTATTGGGCATGGGATCAGCGTCCTGAAAGGACTGATCTTGGGGTAGGAGGAAGGTTTCCGTAACAAATTCAGAAGAGGAAGGATCACGTGGAAGATCCTCATCTGAATAAGCATCGTAATCGTCCATCACTCGAAGGTGATAGTCAGAGGTTGAGCCCTTTAAGGGGTCAGCTTCTGTAGCCAAAGTGGGTTTGGTCTTAGACAATTTAGCCGTCTTCGCTGGGGCTTTGCCTTTGCCAGCAGAAGCACTGTCACCCTTCCATGGGCGCTTACGTGGGGCTTCGTCATGATCAGAGACTCTGGAATCATCAGAGTCAGATAATGGTGAGATGGTGGCAGTAGTGGCTGTCTGGTCACGAAACGCTGCTAGAGCCTTGGGAATAGAGTCTGCAATTGCAGCTTGAAGCCAGGCTTTTAGTTCTGCAGACATTGCAGGTTCTGTTTGGTCAGACATGGTGACCAGTAAAAAATAATAGTGGGTTCACCACAGAAAATAGTATTCAAACAGGTATATTAACTATCTCTATATATATTTTAATTTTATTTATCTGTTATTTATTTATTTCTTATTAATATTTTTTATATATTATATATATATATATATATATATATATATTTTTTTTTTCTTTTTTCTTTTTTCTTTTTTTTTTAATTTTTTTATTATTATTTATCAAGGCAACGTAAAAGGCAGGGGCTTTCTTCTGGGGTTCACCCAGACAAAGTATTCAGTCACTTTTTAAAGGAAAAACTCAGTGGGGTTCACCCACAATTGTGGCAGTTAAACTGCCAGTATAATAGTGACAGGTAGTACCTGTCAAATCAAAAAACAAGGGGTTCACCCTATATGTAATATATATAATAGGCTCAAAGATAAGGTAAGAGGGGGTCACCTTCACGAAAGAGGCAAGAGGGGGTCACCCTCTAATAGGCACAGAGCTGTAATAGGAAGAAAAAGGCAGCTGTAATAAAAACAAAATAAACAGTGATAAGTGACAGGTTCTAAAAACGAAAACTGTAATAATATAAAGAGCCACCAGAGGGCAAAATACTTACATTTGCACAGAGCTGCAGACAGCCGAACAGAGCTGACAGGAAAAAAAGCGCGCAAAATGGAACAAACCGCACGGAAGATGGCCGCCGGCAAGAAGAAGGGAGGGGGGAGCTGCGCGCCTAACAATGACGCGGGAAAAAGGGCGGCACAGAAAAGAGACTGCGGGCGTGAGTAAAAAATGGGCCGCGGCCACAGCAGTGGCGCGGCCCAACAGACCCTAACACGGAGGAAACGATCAGAGAGGCACAAAGCCCCCCCCCAAAAATAACAGGGATTAAAGAAAAAGGCAAGCACAGGGAAAACCTGGGCAGTAGATTGACCGGAGAAAACCAGTCAGACATAAAGGGCTAGACAGCACAAAAAATAAGTAGAGGGGTAAAGCAATTAAAGGAGCCAAAATATTAAATGAACAAAATGTAAACAATGTATATATACTATAGTCAAATATACACATAGAGAGCTATAATTGGAATAGACTCACCTGGGAGGCAAGCAGCAAAGAAAGAGGATTTGGGAGGAGCCTGAAAGACTGTTATGTTCTAATATGTGTCCTGATTGGTTGATTTTTTTCTCACTTATGTTAACTGTTTCTTTGCTGCTGGGAGGTTCAGTAAAGAAGGTTAAGCAAATATGAAGCCTCCTGTCTTGCCATAAAATTCAAAGCTGCTACAAGGAGGAAGCACTAGCTGCAGCCCATCCCTTAGTAACTGCTTGAGGGCAAATTGAACCTTTCATGCAAAGTGCCCATTATTAGCAATGATGGGATTAACAAGAATGGCTCCAATCACTTTCCTTGCCTCCTTGTATCTGTTACAAGTTATTCTTAGTTTGACAATGTATGTGGTAAATGATAGTATACCTCACAGTATAAGCAGAATCAGGTAAAATGTGATCAACAACTATTGTCCATGTTAGCTACTTGTGCAGCATGGCACATCATTTTGCTAGAGATTGTGCTGCCATTTCTAACAGGGTTATTTGCTAAAGTGAACATTTCAGGGAATGCTCTCTGCGTCGTCCAAATGCAGGTGTGTCTAAGGATTTGTTTGCGCTATGATGGCTGAATACAGTTCCTTAGTGGGAATAAAATCAGGATGGTGGGACAGGACCATGAAAATACAGACTGTCCCACCTAAAGCAGGACAGTTGAGAGGCATTGTATGGCCTTTTACGGACACTCCACTTCCCTCATAAATAAATCAATCAATCAATCACCGTTTACTAAATAGATCATACTGAAAACATAAATTAATTTAATTATGCCCTTTTATTATTAGGGGAATATATCTAAAAGCAGGTGCAAAAGCTGCAAATTTCTTGTCTGAAACCTTTACAAGCCCTCCTCTTCTAACCTAGCCCAGACTTTCTGTGGCTGTTAAATAAGACTTCCTAATGCAGGTCAATGAGAAGTCTTTGGAAGACACCACTGAGGTAAACAACCAGGAAGTACCAGGACTTGGTTATCTGATTGACAGCAAGGGGTGCCACATGGTTCATTTATAAAAGTGCCAATTTTTATTCAAATCTACACTTTTTAGTAAAAAAAAAGTGAAAAAATAAAATTTAATGGGACACTCCAGACCCCTAAGGCATTTCCCCTAATGCACTTCAGCCACTTTGACTTCCCTGCAATAATCACTTTAGTGAATAAACCTACAAAAGTCTCCCAGAAATAAGACTTCATTTATGGGGTTACTTGCTAAATGTATTTATTCAAAGTGAATTTTAAATTTAGTTTAAAATCTAGGCCAAAATTTAATATTGTTGGATAAGCTTTCCAAACTATTTAACATGTTTGGATAAAGTTAAAAAATGATTTAATATTATGAAAAATATTTGCTAATATTTTTTATATATTGATATACTTTTTTAATATATGATGTATTTTTGACATTTTTATATTTTGAAAAAAATAATTTTAAATGTTTATCCAAAAATCTTAATCATTTGGAAAGCGTATCCAACAATATTAAATTGCGGTATTTGTTAGAGAATTTTAGTTGGAGATTTTTTTCAGCTTGGCTATTTTGAACTTAAAGGGGCACTATAGTCACCTGAATAACTTCAGCTTAATGAGGTTGTTCAGGTGAGAACTATAGCTCCCTGCAGCCTTTCTCATTTAAACACTGTATTTTCTGAGAAAATACAGTGTTTACACTGAAAGCTAGGAACACCTCCAGTTGCAGTCACTCAGAATGCCACCAGAGGGACTTCCGAGATGATTAAGGCATAAAACTCCTCAATCCACTCAGATCTGCTGTCAGCAGAGCACAGGGCAGCACTGTGTCTCCTCCCTCTGCATGCAGACACTGAACTTTCCTCATAGAGAATCATTGATTCAATTCATCTCTATGAGGAGATGCTGATTGGCCAGGGCTGTGTTTGTATCATGCTGGCTCTGCCCCTGATCTGCCTCTTTGTCAGTCTCAGCCAATCCTATGGGGAAGCATTGTGATTGGATCAGGCTACAACTTCTGATGATGTCAGCAGACTGGTTTTTTTAGGCAAACAGAATGCAGAGTTACAGCTTCTGGCTTGAATACAGTAAGATGTTGCTATATTTATGGAGGCATGAGGGGCCCAGGTGGGCTAGATGGTGGTGTTAACACTATAAGGTCAGGAATACATGTAGTTGCACTGGTGACTATAGTGTCCCTTTAAAATTAAAGTTTACTTTTCATTTTTACTCGAATAACCCTGCCATTGTTGAGAGGTACAAAATAGAATAAGTCAAATACCTAGCATTCACAGATTTCTAAGGATTATGCACATAGATTTCAGGATATCACACAGATAACGAAATAGAATCAGAATACAAATGTTGACTGCCACTAAAGTGAAAATTCAAAGTAAATTAGAATTTGAGGGAAGAGTAGTCAAACTGAAAGCAAGACCTGACTTGGATGATTTTTCCAATTTGGTAATTTGTACCTAAAATGTAAAATTCCCTTTGAGTATTCATTTTAGTAAATATTCTTGTTAGTGTCTTTGTAAAGTTATGTTCTTACACAGTGGCAGAACTAAAGTAGAGTGTGTATGGACTGTTGCCATTAGAATGCAGTAGTGTACTACATATGTGTAGTTTTTGCATTTAAATACAGAGATGTGATTGTGTGTAGTGTTTCTGTTTAATTGCAGTCTTGTGTTTGTATGTAGTGTTGGATATTAAATGTGGGTGTACCTTTGTGTGTAGTATTGGTGTTTGAATAAATTGGTGTCTTTATACTGTTTGTGTTTGATTGCAGGAATGTGTTTGCATGTTGTGCTTGCTAAGATGTATGCACATACCTTGACACATACATATTTACAAAGACTGATGCTGACTTTTTCCTAGTGATGCACACGCGCCACTACACGACCCCCTGAGAGTGCGGGCTGCCGTGCATCTGCACCAACGGTAGTTCCGCCGCTGCCTTATATACATATTCCCTTATCTTTTTGTTGTTGTTGCTTTCTTTTGAATCAGTAGCAACAATGGAGGTTTATTCCAGGTTGATCTTAATGGACTTGAGTATTTTTTAAAACTAGATTTTGTAATTATATTGTTAAACAGCCATACAAAAGAGTTATGTGTACATGCCTATGTACCGAATTGCAAGTGATGCAATATGGGTGAACACAGGGCCGCCATCATAAATTGTGGGGCCCCTAACACAGCTCAAGGTCTGGGCCCCCAGGTGCCCACCTCCAAGCCCCGCCTCCAAATCCCGTCCACAGTAATACACACACAGACACAAAAAGACACAGACACACACACCGAAAGATATACACAAATACTGAAACAGACATACACACAGATACAGATACACACACACATACAGACACACACACTGACGTACATACATACTCACATACTGACACACACACATACATACAGACATACATACCAACTGACATACAGACATACAAACAGACAGACATACATACATACACATAAATACATACTGAAATACATACATACATACATAATGGCATACATACACATACATACTGATATACATACATACAGACACACCCATATAGATATATAGATACACAGATACATACAGACATACTGACATACACACACACAGACATACATACTGATAGATATATACGCACACACACACAGACATATATACATACTGACATACATACATACACACATACATACTGACACACACACAGACATACATACTTGCAGACACAGACATACATACTGACAAACAGACATACATATAGACATATATACATACTGACATACACACACAGACATACATACTTGCAGACACAGACATACATACTGACAAACAGACATACACACACACAGACATACAAACATACTTGCAGATACATACATATACACACACACTTCATTTAACAGCCACCCTCCTTACCTTTAAGTTGCAGGAGGGTGGCTGGGGATGATGGGAGCGGATGCCTCTGGTGTCCTCTCCTGTCCTCCGCTCTCCCTCTCCTCCGCTCTCCCTCGGCTCTCCCGCTGCTTTCCCCCTGCACGGAGTAAGCTGGGAGGAAGTGACCGGCTGTCACTTCCTCCCAGCAGCACTTGCTGTGTAGCAGCATTTTTTTTTTTTTTTTAAGGGGCCCGGTTGCGCAATTACACGGCCTCAGCGCTGACTGGGCCCCTGAAGATATAGGGCTCATCGGGTGGCCCTAAATTCTTGGGCCATCTGATGGGCCCCCGGTGCAGATGCACCTGTGGCAGTTTTGCCGCTCCACGTGGGGCCGTTCAGCTGGGCCCCCCAGGGCCGCCGGGCCCGTGACATCCGTTATGATTGTCACCCCCTGATGGCGGCCCTGGGTGAACGTATACATACCTTAGTTACAATATAAGTATAGGAAAGTTATATGTAAATAATTATATTTGTATTTTTATGAGCACAATGAATAGGTAAATTGTATTGAACAGTAAGAGCAGACAGGTTCATCTTATCACGTATTTATTTATGAAATATGTAAGTGTAATGTGGTAGGGAAGGAAAATATAGATAATTGCAAAGATAATAAAATATATATTGAAAAATATATGTTTTGCTATATAGAATGTGGACTGATTGCTTTTCCTTCCTTTTCTTCGGCTGCTGTGTTCTGCTTGTATGTTGGTCCAGTTTATTAGAGCTAGAGAGCGAGACAGGGGTTTAATAAAAAGCCCTTTTCTTCTCTGAGGGTTTGGTGGCTAATTAAAGAGGTGGTTGCTAAGTGATGAGAAGTAGCATCACCGTGAGTCGCTTATGTACTTTCTCTTCTTTTACCAACAATATTCAGATTCTGGACCACAATTCAGATACACTGGGTTAGTCAATGTGCAATGGCAGCTCTTGAAAATACTGCACCTGTTCGAGGCAACAATAAAGAAGACAAAGACAGAACTTCAGACGCTGCTCCCAAAGGTGGCATTAAAAGAGGATCTGATCCAGGAACACATGCTATGCTAGGGAAAGCATATGAGTTTTTCCAAATATGTGACATAGAAGATAAGGGCTTCATCACACGGCATGACATGCAGGTACTTCCTCCACATATCTTTGGCTCTTTAAGTATTATTTACGGATCTATCTATCTATCTATCTTTCTGTCTGTCTGTCTGTCATAACAAGATATGTCAGCCTACTTTTGACAAAGTATGAAAAATGTAAGATAGAAAGGACGATTGTACTATAAGATTAGCTTTCAAATGAATTGTTGCAACATCTTACAAACTGTAAACAAATATACATTATAATACAAGTCACAGTGTTGTGAATAATTAAGATAAAGTAATTTTACATTTTACTTCTTTTCAAATTGAATGACATAATCTGGGCATATCGTTTTACTAAAATATTAATTAATTTCCTTCCTGGGAATATTCCAAGGCATCTAGTATAATTTGCATTTAGTTGTTTCAGCATCACCTTGGCATTTTATAAAAATGTTACAATGTGTTTTTTTTAGTAAGCACTAAATAAAAAAATTAAAAATGTGGTTATGTGTTATGCACAATTTTGTGGCAACGTGATTAATGTGATGTAATCAGCAGTAATATTTCACTGGTTTCTATACTGATTGCTTCCCATTTTCCATTTGTACTTCCTGACAAGTACTTCAATCATACATTACCTGACACATCATACTATATCAAACTTGTGCATTTGGCTTCAAATTAATTGCAATTTATCAAAATTATGGGTGATCAGTGGGTCGCGTGAATTACAGAACTCCAAAGGAAGGGGGTATCACAAAGCAAACAACAGGGACAATGGACAAACAGTTTTGTTGATTCCTAATTCAGTGTCCCGTCTGTGGCGGCAAAAGAAGATTGATGGTTAGAGGGCAACCACTAATAAACCTATACTTATATATTTACTAATCATATAATATATAAATATAGATTTTTTGTATTGCTTCTCCTGTTTTCCGTCTATTGGTTACTTTTTCTCACTTGATATGTGAACCAAATGGTAGGATAACACACCTATCAGTGTACTGCGATATATATATATATATATATATATATACACAATATTTATATTATGTATATATTTTGCAACATACTGATCGGGCCATTTCCAAGCTCTCTTGGATCGTCTGAATTGTTATTTGTTAATG
This sequence comes from Pelobates cultripes, assembly GCA_933207985.1. NCBI lineage: Eukaryota > Metazoa > Chordata > Amphibia > Anura > Pelobatidae > Pelobates > Pelobates cultripes. The sequence continues at coordinate 207,930,596 of OW240914.1, forward strand.
ATTGCATGGTTAAAATCTATCCAAACCGATACCTCATGGACCAATTTTTGACTACCTAAAGAAAAATATTTTTGGGGATGATTTGACTTTGTTGGACCAAATTATTTCACCTTTTTTTCACAAATCTATATATACATCCTATTAGCTTAGAATAGATCAGAAAATGAGGTCTCCATGTGGTAAAACAGGTTTTTCTCTATTTCTCTGTAGCTAGTGTGCGTATCCACTGGACTTTTATCAAATGCAGACTACGTTTCTATTGAAAGTTTTTTTTTCAGGAATGGATTTATTTTTGTCATGCACATATGAAGCCCAGCTTTGCTCCAATCTCAGGATCTTTCGGAAATATAACTTTACTAAGAGGGTAGATAATGCCAGGGACAAATGAAAGTATTTCAAAGAAATTGGGCAGACTAGATGGGCCGAATGGTTCTTATCTGCCGTCACATTCTATGTGTCTATGATTCTATCTCAGTAGCTACCTCAGAGCTATCATTGACCTCTAGGATGCTACTCTGACCAATAACCGTCTAAATTAGAATTTTGGTGGAGAGACTTCTCTTGGCAACTTTGCTGTTGTGCCATGAGATTTCTGTTGTTTTTTTCCTTTTTTTAAATAATAGATTTATTGGTTTTCGAGGAGATGTTTCAATGTTGGCTATTTTTCTATGACTCAACTCTAATTGGGCTTTCTACAGAACTGTATCTGGGACTTGTTTTGATTGGTCCCTGGTCTTCATAACTCTGTTTAGATTTGCTCTCTAAGAAATCATTGGGTATTTGAGAAACTGGGGTATTTATATTGAGATCGCATGATGATTTAATTGTATGTAAGTGGGCTTTATTGAACTAGTTATTTAACTTATTTAGCTTTTTTGGGGGTTTCTCAGCACTAGGTGTGAATAATTATGCAACTAACAAATGCATGTTTTTTTCATAGAATTAAGGTCAATAAAAACATTTTGCACCTTTAAGGTGTTAGATATGCATCATCCATCAAATGTAAAACATCCCTGTAAAATCTGTTTCAGTTACAGGTGTAATGCTGTAAAATATTTAAATGGCTAAAGGGGGTAAATATTTCTACAAAACACTGGAAATAGGATATCATGAGCAAAACATTGTTTAAGAATACTACAGCAATGTGTTCTGTATTTTAGATACTTTTTATATTGTCCTTCAGTGCTGATTAAGGGGGCATTCAATGCAAAATGCAAACATTGTATTAAACATTTATACATAGGATTAATCATTTTGCAAGGCTTTGCAGAAAACTCACAAAGGAATTTAAACTTTAAGGCTATGACAGGATACCATGGCATTAAAATAAACCTTGAGAGTATTTTCTTTCCTTTCTCCCTCCCATTAGTTTTTTCAATCTTTTCAGTGGCTTTCTTGTCCCTAAACATGCCTATATCATACATGATATATGATCTTTGACCTGCACATGGTGTACACTCAGAAGGGGTACATCTGCACGGCCCTGTCAAATAGCTGGGAGAGCAACTGGGAGAATGGCTGTTGTCAAAGTTAGCCTTTGAGAGGCAGTGACACACTGTATGCCATGCTTCTGTCCTCTCAGCACACACTGAATTTCTGTACCAGGCTTGACTGCCTTAAGGGCATCAAAAGGACATGGGCTGGACAAGGGTAAGAGACACAATGGTGATAGGCACATTAAAAGAACTGGGGAATGGGTACACAAGGAGGTCATGGAGAGGGCCACATTTAAGGGGTGTTATAGCTTTGATAACCTATGTCAGCAGTTTACATTTGGAGCAAAAGTACTGAAACACATTTCTTAAACCCCTGCTGCCCAGGAAGTCGTGTGATATGCTCCTCACTCTATTTGGAAATAATGACACGTAAACATTTGACTAAAGAAGGTTAGTGTTTTTTTTTTTTCATGATTTCAGGGGAGTGCTGGCAGCCTTAGGCCTCGGGGGCAAAACCAGTCAAGTGGCCCATTGCACCACCAAATCAGTTCACCATCCATGCCCACCTTTTCCTGGTTTTATAACGGATATTGATGTTATGCTAATCAGTAGCTCTTTGCCATACCCGCTCCTTCACGGCTCCAGGCACTGCTTGCTGTGAGTGTGAGCCACTGTAAATTAGGGGCAGAGGGCACTTGCACTGCGGTAAAGATGGGGCTGGGCAGGAGGAGAGTGCAGTGCAATCAGTGCACTCCCCTCCCGTGGGTCACCAGTAGACTGGTGCACCTGCCCAGGATCAGAGCCGGTGCAAGGATTTTTGCCGCCCTAGACAAAATAAAAATTTGCTGCCCCCCCATGTAACATCACAATGCCCCACCCATATGAACTAACGCCAGTGCTGCACACAGTGTGTGTTTACACTAAAAAGCCTGCAGGGACCAGCTATAGACACCAGAACCACTTCATTAAGCTATAGTGTCCCTTTAATGTGAGGTACATTATAGATTAGTGTCACTAATATACTAGATTGCCTACTTACAAGCAGATGAGGATGATGATGGGCTGCAGTTTGGCTCCACTGGTCTGGTGTAGAACAGGATCTCTGGAGGCTGTTTGCAGCTGTGGTCACAAAATTCAATGTTCTGGGAGAATTGGAAGCAGCTCCATTTTTGGGGGCCCCTTACACAGCTCAAGGTCTGGGCCCCAGGGCCTGATGGTGAGTATGCCCATAAGGCCCACTCACTCCCAGGCCCCACCCACCCATGAGTTCGCCTGGGGCGGGAGTGGAGTGTGTAGGGGATGTGTTATGTGTTGGCTGTAGAGGATCTTATGTGTGCTGGCGGTGTGTATAGGGTTACCAGTTTG
>OW240914.1:207933496-207979635 GCA_933207985.1 Pelobates cultripes
CCCTCCTCCCTCTCTTCTTACCCCCTCCCCTGTAGCGTGGCCGAGCTGCACTCCGGTCCGCGGTGGCCCGCCGGCCGGAGTGATGGGAAGGTGCACACTCACTGTGCACTTCCTGTCAGTCCGGTCGGTAACAGGAAACAGAAACTCCGCGCGGAACAGGAGTTTCTGTTTCCTGTAACCGGCCGGACTGACAGGAAGTGCACACTCAGTGTGCACCCTCCTATCACTCCGGCCGGCTGGCCGGCCACCGCGGACCGGAGTGCAGCTCGGCCACGCTACAGGGGAGGGGAGAGGAGGGGAGAAGCTGCAGCCGCCTGAGGCTCTTAACAGAGCGCTCGGGCGGCTGCAGTATTTAAAGGGCCGGCCCGCCGCGGCCGGCCTTACAGGAATTTAGGGCGGCCTGGGGGGCAATTGCCTCCCTGCCCCCCGGCCCAGCCCGCCCCTGCATGATTTACATGTATTATCTATATAATACCAGTAAAAATGACAAATACATTTTAAAAATCAAATTTTCCTTTAAAAAAATTAAATAAATATAATATAGTCCATCTAAATGCCTAAGGATGTACTTGATCGCATAAATAAGATAAATTAAAATTATGTCTCATGGAAATTTCTTTTCTTTTAGAGGCTTCATGGGGAGCTACCTCTAAGTGTAGAAGAATTGGAGAATGTCTTTGATACACTGGATGCGGATGGAAATGGCTGCCTTACGTTGGAAGAATTCACTTCAGGATTTAGTGAGTTTCTTGCATTTCTAGTACATGATGGACTCACAGAAGATTGTTAATGATACTATGTCTGTTTTTTATTACTAGGTTTTGTTGTGTTTCTATTTAAAAGTGATTGGTGTCAACTGATTTAAAGGAGCACTCCATACACCATAACCACCGCTGACTTCTTACCTGGGGTCTTTTGGGCACAGGTAAGCCTGGCCATGCAGGTGCCTCATTGGTAGTGAGCGATCAGCTGATGAGCTACCCCTGCATTGGAAAGCTTAGCTTGGGAGAGCAAATGGAAGCTCCTAAACAAAAGCTTCTGGCACTCATTGAGCTGGAGAGGACCCCAGTGAAGAAGTAAAAATGTCCGAAAACGGTTTGCGGTTGTAGTGGTCATGGAGCTTGGAGTGTTCCTTTTAAGGCAATTTGCAACTGAAGAAACAAACTAGTTAAAAATGAAACATAATATTAATGATGATAATAAAAAAAACAGCAACTTTATAATTTCCTCTACATTTCCAGGAATAATGTTTCTGCAATGTATTTACATTCTCAGCTGTGCTTCTTTGCTCCTGTAGCTTTTCAAAGGAACATCTAAAAAAAATATATGCAAATAGAGGGTTCATGGGATTTGTAGTTCAGCTATCGTCCTTCCTCCTAAAGCAATACAGCCGCTTCAGACCCAGACCAAGTCAGTACATTCATAAAAAGCACAAGTGAAGCTGTTTGTGCAAGGTAATAGAGCTGCATCATGGCTCTGATTAGCATGTAGGTAGCTTTTTCATAATTGTTAATGCACAAACTTTATTGTAATTGTGCACATAAGTGACAGCTGTAAGGATTCTTTTAGATACAACCCCATTAAGCCTCTCATACTGTACCTTAATATAATGTACCTCTATGTGGTGATATGCTGCATAACTGTATTATTACAACATAAAAAGACATTCTGCAATTGGAAGGTAGGAACAGAGAAGTTTACATACCTCCCAACATTTCACATGGACAAAGAGGGGACACTTTAACTTTCGGTGACTTAATAGTAACAATTTATGTAATTTAGAACCAGAACAATGTATCTTATTAGCCCAGACTCATTTCTAAGTGCATTTATTGTAGTTTAAAGACATATTACTGTGAGTATCATTGATGTGGAGTTCTGTTATATGCTCATACACACCAACGATATGGAACTCTTAAAATAGCATAGAAAAGAGGGATAGAGGGATTGGGCTGAAATTAGGGACTGTCCCTTTCTAAATAGGGACACTTCGGAGGTATGAATTTAAGTAGAACAAGCAGAATAACACATTGTACAATTATTAAAAGTAAAAATAAATAAAGTAAAACCTGTTAATATATTTTGCATGTGATTGGCTTGCCCCCCGTCAAGCCCTAATAATATACTTCCAATGCACCTGGTATGCAGTTTCCATAGTAATTTAGCATTCAGATGTATTATTTTCTAAATCTATTTTAAAGTGCCTTTTTTTAAAAAGCACATGTTTCTGTAAATAACATTTGACAAAAGAAACAAGTGCATGTTTTACAAAATTTTAAAAATATTTTCCTGATATGTGATCCCTAGAAGTAGCATTAACCATGGAAACCCATAGAATGTGACACAAACAGTGTTATTTACTTAAGGTGAGAATTCAAAATGGGTTTTCAATTTAAGGTATTTATAGCTGAACCTGGAAACATTCTCTAAAGTTATTTAGCTTCCAAATCAGCAACTCTGGCCTGAAATTAAAAAAGTCACCTTGAATTCTCATGTTAGTGATTAATTTTGCCCCATAATTGCTCCTGTTTTACCTTTATAAATTTAGACACATATATATATATATATATATATATATATAAAAGAAGTGTAATACAGAAATTTCTCTATGCTAGAAATAATGAATCGGGGGCACATTATAAAGCCAAAATTGTACTTCATGAAATATTTAATGCAAAATTCTGTTCAGACATTCTTCAGCTAGACATAGCAAGCAGATAGTATTGACGCTATCTGACTCTTAAAGGTATACTCCAGACTCATAAAGCTTGCACATTTTGCAAAAAGCGCACCTTTCTAAAGAAACTGACACTTTTAAAACTTAACCTGCTTACACCCCCCGGCTTACAAGCAGACAACAGGTCCTATTACTTCCTGGTTTGCTTCGCTTAGCAGAGCTAAACTCAACAGTTAGGCAATTTTTCAGAGCATTTTCTCATTCAGCTGCATTGGGAAGTCTGTGATTGGACAGACACAGAAAGTCTGGGCGGAGTTATAAGAGGAGGCCTTGCAAATGGCTGCAGACAAGAGAACTGTGCCAGCTGTTTTTAGATATAATATATATCTATCTCATACCTATCTCATTACCTTATAGCTGACTTTTATATAAATCTGCAAAAGATAAAACTGTGCCCATTTTTGTGTCATACCCGTTTTTAGGAAAAGCATTCTAACACAAGTTGTCAGAGGCACGTGCCAGGTTTGCTTTGAAATGCCCTTGTACATGCACCCTGTCCCCATTTTCAGACCCTTCCTACACTTGTGAGTGAATTAATTTGGCTTAGCTCTTGAAAATAACATGACAACTAAATCCTTATTAGTTGTCATTGTCATTGAGTTTTCAATTTTCTATGCTATAAATAAAGTTTAGTTAGTAATATAAAATATAAACTAAGTTTTAGTTTGGAAACAATGGGGGTGGAATATATCAGTGCTTGTATTTTGGACTGCTAGAACTCCCCAGAAATCAGGGTCTCTTCTTTTCTGGCAATACGGTAGGTATGGAAGGTAGTGTCAGGAAGCAGCGCCTATGGTAGTCTTCTCAAGCTTAGGGCAATACAGAAGAAAAAAAAGGGTGGAGAAGACACATATATAGTGTAATATATTAGACTGCTGGTGATAGTAAATAAAGGAAAATTGCACTTACAATTTTCTGGAGCTTATATTCAGCTCCATATATTTGCGCCTAGAGGGTACGATCTGTGTATATGATGATGGTCTTGGTGCTCTCACAAAGGCGTCTATAGGGTATGTAAGGGTGTTCCTTTACTAAATAGCAGCAAATCAGCAATCAAGTATCCTCAGTGTATGGGACGGAAGATAAAAACACAATATAGTGCTCTCTGTATGGTCCAAAATAAAACTGGAATTAGAGAAAGGAGGTATACTCACAAACGAGGAGCAAATGAAATATTGCTCAGTATAGAAGGCCTAGGTGGAATAATCCCCACCAAGGATATCACTTGCGAGTCCTCAGGACTAGGATAAAGCTATTGGATGTTTAAAATGATAGGAGGCTAGAAGGCTCCAAATAGCATAAAATGGCTATCTTTATTGGAGACAAATAGAATAAAAACAATATAGCAAAAAGGCTTTTTAAAACACTAACGCGTTTCACCTGTTAGCAATGCTTTTTCAAAGTGTTACAGTATGAGGGGCCTATTCTGTTTAACCCCTTAAGACCGCAGCCAAATGTACAAGTTGTGATGAAAACAAAACGTAAACAAAATCTGGCATTTGCGCTATATGTCTGTCCAACCGTAATTCATCTCTTTCATATTAAATGCACCCACACTTATTATATATAATTTTATTCAGGGGAAACAGAGCTTTCATTTAACATCAAATATTTAGGTATGGAACATAATTTAATATGAATAAAATGTAAAAAATTGGGAGAAAATAAGATTTTTTAAAAAAATTCTTAGTTCTATGTGACATTTTAACTGTGAATGTCAAAATATTGTTTGCGTTTACTGCAATAAAATACACATATTTGTATTCAGCGATGTCTCACGTGTAAAACAGTACCCCCTATATACAGGTTTTATGGTGTTTTGGGAAGTTACAGGGTCAAATATAGCATGTTAAATTTTTCAGTTTTTTCACATTGAATTTCGCCAGATTGATTACATTGTCTTTAAGACCATATGATAGCCCAGGAATGAGAATTACCCCCATGGTGACATACCATTTGCAAAAGTAGACAACCCAAGGTATTGCAAATGGGGTATGTCCAGTCATTTTTAGTAGTCACTTGGTCACAAACACCCAGTTATTTTCCTGCCTGTGATAATTACGTTAGCCCATTGTGTTCAGTAATTATATCACAGGCAGAGGGGAGGATTTGTTTGCCCTGAATGGGAGTGTTTTATTATGTCTGATTGGTTGTTCTTCAAAACCCTGTGGGCGGTACTATGTGTGAAAAATGGGCATAAAAGCAAAGTGTTTCATTAAAAGCTTCAGTTCTTCTTCACCCTCAATCTAGAGTCCTGTCTCTTATTGGGGGAATTGCCAAATCACTACAAGGGATTGCTATGCTCTGCATGCTCCCTTGGATAATCACTTCTAAGCTTTTTTAAGAGCTTGTTCCTGTCTTGCTCTCGGAAGGAGTCTACGGCGGTTATGGTGTCGGCTGGAGTGCTTGGAGCCCTCAGGAAGCGCTAGGAGCATCCTTCAACGGAGGTACCCAGTGCCAGGTGATCCGTTACACATATTTGCTTATTTTATATTATATATAAATATATATATAATAATAATTATATATATATATTTAGTCAATATCATTGTACGTGTACTTTGATATGAATATATATATATATTAAAATTAAAATACACTTAGACAGTTTATGTGTATGTGTGTATATGTGTATATATATATATATACTTAAATATATATATGATCTAAGTATATATTATTTAATTTTACACTGTTTTAAACTGTATTTATTTATTTTTTTCAGACAGCAGGGGGAGTACCTGTCATTACAGGAACTCCCCCTGCTGGCAATGCCTTAGACGGCTAAGCCGTCCATGTGATCGCGAGGTCCTCGCATCGACCTCGTGATCACATGGCCCAGAGGGGCCGAAGAGGAAGGAGGGGGACTCCCTGGGCTCTCAGGTGATTCCCCATACAGCAATCGCTGGCGTGGGATCACCGGCGACTGGGTAAGTACATAAGATCGCAGGGACATTCTATGCCGCCCTGCGGCGTTTAGAGCCCCTTCCTTAAGGACGGCATAGAATGCCCTGCGGTCTTAAGGGGTTAAATAGCATTACAATTAGTGACATCATTGTAATTAGTGACATCATTGATCATGTGACAAAAACATTCAGTAGAATATCGGAATAATAAAAGTCAAATTAGAAATGGAAACATAAAATAGATATGAGCTTAGAATCCTAATAGTATAAAAGGTTTGTAAAGAATATAAAAGAATTCTGCCAGGAGCAGAAAGGGATCAGAAAGAGAAAGGCGCAGAATGGTGCAAAATAAGCAGAAAGTAGCAGAAAAGTAAAGGAGCAGAAGGAGCCAAGGAAGAAAATATCCATCATTGAAAACAATCTTAATTAAAAGGAAAACAACCAACCATAATTTAAAATATATGAAATACAATAAAATATATGAAATAAGACCATACATAGAGGCATAAAAATTACACAGAATCTTAATCTTTGGTTATATAGTAACAGAAATTTGCAGAATATTTAAAAGGTCCATGGCCATGACCATTAAATGACAAAGCCTTGACTTGATCATTTCACACGGGAACATTTTAATCAGTCTATTGTCATGACCTAGACATCTTATGTATGCTAGGACTAAAAGTTAAGGTTGGACATGACTTAGTAAGGTCTTGACTTGGTGTCACATTAACCTAAGACAAGATGGTGTCTTAACATCTAAACATCTAATGCGTTGAATCTGGGTAAAAGGTCATTTATTAAAGAAACATTGTATGAAAATCAATATTTTCCATTTCTAACATCTTGACAGTTTACAAAATCTCTTAAAGACAATGTACACAGGTTAAGAAATTCAACTTTTCATTCTAAAACTTGTAATATTTGCACATGCACATAACAGTATCCATACTTAATGATAAATAAATAAACTTGCAAATAATACAGGAAACACATTGTATCATTTCAGGTGAATTTGTGTTCGGAAACCAGATCTCACCAAAGGCAACAACCGATGGGGAACTTGCTGAGCAGCTGGAATTTCAGAATGCTTATCAAACTAAATGGGAGGAATTTGCACAAAAAGCAGAAGATGATGACAATGAAGATGAAAATGCCCAGTTCTACAACTTGATTGACAGTTTAGGAGCAAACAAAGTTTTAGAGGAGTAAGTAACTCAATCATCTTTGAGCTGTATCCCTATCATACTCACTTATTGATTTGAACACTCAAAGCACCATAACAACTACATATTATTGTTTGTCTAACTGTTTTTGAGTGATTTGACTAAATCATTCTAGAAGAAAGCCACTAGAGGAGGAGTTAACCCTGCAAGGTAATTATTGCAGTTTATAAAAAAACACAATATTTACACTTACAGGATTAAGGGTAGTGGGAGTTGGCACCCAGACCATTCCAATGGGCAGAACTGGTCTGGGTGCCTGGAGTGTCCCTTCAAGCAGCACTACCCTTGATACTAAGAATGCATACCAAAGTGAAATGTAATAGTCACAGAAAAATAAAACTTACCAGGATAACAAGTCAAAATAAAATTGGTATTTAACCCCTTAAGGACACATGACATGTGTGACATGTCATGATTCCCTTTTATTCCAGAAGTTTGGTCCTTAAGGGGTTAAGTTTGCAATAAGATTGTGAACTATTGTGTGCCTTCGTGGGCACATTTGCTAAGTAAAAAAAAGTATAACGTGATTAAGCGCACATAAAGGAATAAATTTACCTTATGGAATATATAAATATATATAACATAGGTTCCTCTTGTAGAACAATTCTTTAACCTATATAAAATAGATGTACATATACATAGTGTAATCTGTATTTATATAAAATATAATAGATAGAAGTAGTCTATAAACTCACAATTTTTTGAGCCTATTAAAAGTTGGCTCTGAACTTAAGAGCATTTCATCTCACTCCAGGAGATAAGTAAAGAGATATACTCAGCAGTCATATCCACAGGAACTCAGGAACTTAGTGATGTCAGCAACAAAGATTCCAGGATCCCAGGTGACAAGTATAAAAAGAATTTATTTAAACTTTAGTATATAAAATAAAAAAAATAATTTACTAAAGTTTAAATAAATACTTTTTATACTTGTCACCTGGGATCCTGAAAAGTTGATTCAAAGCATCTCTATGAGGAGATGTTGTTTGGCCTGGGCTGTGTTTGACCTGTGCTGGCTGATCTGCATCCTTGACAGGCTGATCTGCCTCCTTGACAGTCTCAACCAGTCCTATGTAAAAGCAATGTGATTGGTTCAGAGAATCACTTCTGATTATGTCAGCCAGCCAGCCAGGCAGGCAGACCATAAGCTAGATGGTGGTTTTAACACTATAGGGTAAGAAAAACATGTTTGTGTTACTGACTCTATAGTGTTCCTTTAAATACCAGAGATCTTTAAGCTGTTTTTTAGTGCATGAAACTATCCTTCCTCTAATACTGCTCAAATAAGCATCATAATAATAAAAAAATGCAAAGTGCTTTGATTTCTTTTCTTATTGTGCGTCTCTGTTTTGAAAAAAAAGACTGAAAAAGCACAGAATAATAACTCCTGCTAAAACCATTAATTTCAATATCATAAAAATCGGAAGTCACGCCATAATTTATATTCACATTACCAGGATAAATTCAATATGCTCTGTTCTGCGTGACCGTATTAAGCTGCAAATAGCTGTTTTAGCCTAGAGTCTGATCATAATTAAGCATGAAAGCACTATCACTTTTATACTTGTTATAATGCAGGATAATTTGAGTGTTCTGCAAGATAATTACATAGATCCCAATAGCACAATGACTCCGGTAAATTCAAAAAAACACATTCTGGATTTACTTGAAAGAGTGTATTGTAAGGGCGGTCAACCTTTTACATCCATAGCAAGCGCTTAAATGAAAATGTGGGATTTGATAAACAAAATCCACAATAGTGATATAATTAATCATACTTTCTTTTGTTGTTTCAAACAGATATAATTAGATGAGCAGAGACTGTATTATATTATATTGCAAGCATTTGATATGATGTTAGAAACAACAATATCTCATGGTGCGAGAGATGATCATTTACTGTCTGTGTAGGGAAGTTACTGCTGACCTTAGATGGACTCAATATTTTGTTTAACAAAAAATACCATCACTCTCATCTATACTGAAGGTACTAGGAATAGAAAATATCCAGGTAATACAGCTGGAAGATACCTGATTTATTTCCAAGTGCTACAAGGTTGCGAGTTTTATGGTAATTCCAAGACGTGCCGTATGCCAGTCAATGATTGCCAGTTTTTTGTGCCTGGGGATCAAAGTCTCTGAACCTCCAGGGCTACTGTGCAATCATAAGGGGAAAAAATTATAATTACTTTTACATAAAGGGACATTTTCTTTATTAAAAATAAAAAAGAACAGAGATAACATTTTCTTGTTTATAGCTAATTGAAAATTCAGAAAAAAATATCTACTTCCATGTCCATGTTCAAGTTGTCCATTAGTTTCTGATGAGAGAAAAGATTTTGGAACATTTTATTGATGTCAGCCATCCCATATGATCAACATAGACCACCTTCAGTGCCACGTGCTCTGTGGGATCTTAAAGGGACATTATAGGCACCCTGACCACTTCAGCTCATTGAAGTGGTCTGGGTGCAGTGTCCCTATAGTACTTAGTGCTGCAATATTAAACATTGCAGTTCCAGAGAAACTGCAATGCTTACATTGCAGCTCTAAGTCCGCCTCCAATGGCTGTCTACCATACAACCACTGGGGGAGTTTCCTGCATCCAAATGGACCTTTGGTCCAGTAAGTGACGCTGGACGTTCACACGCTCTGAATGTAAATAAAGGGTTTTTAACCATTTTTTACAGCGGTGGGGTTGGGGGGAGGCAGAGGGAGTGAGGGTGCCAGGAATACAGCTTTTATTCCTGGCACTTATAGTATATCTTTAATCTATCTCTGCCCATGGTTAATAAGGGCACCATCACAGTGTATGGACCCTATAGATCTGAATTTATTGCCCTTTTCTCTAAATTGTTTAAATAAATCTGTCTTTGTATACATTCCCTGTAAGCCTAAAAATGTCATATAGTGTTGTTGTCCTTTAATACAAAGACAATAAATTCCTCCTCCCTGTATAGGTAAATCACCAATATGAGTTAATATTCATTGAAATTGCAGGTCTGTCACAAAACATTGTGCTACAAATTGCAACAAGGTTTTCAAGTCAGAACACTAGCATAAATTTTGGTAAAATATATTTTACTCCAACTCAATGCAATGCGACATAACATATTCTGCTATCCACTGAGGTATGAATAATGCAGAGATGTTATCATTATAAATATTCCGGGGATGGTCTACAGAGTACTGAGATATAGTATATCACTTAGTACAGATGGATAAATCTAATAGTTACTTTCATTGTATAGTGTTATAAAAACACATGGCTGAATGGCGTAATGTTGAAGGGGCTAACTGCGTATGACTAGCACCGCTCCTCAAATATTCTTCTTACTCCAGTGCTAAATGTCTCATAACTCCATGTATAAGGGTGCATAAAGGAACTGAGCATGGTTATCTGTTAGATATCAAATACCCACGTAAGGCCCTTCCTTGATAAAAACAACATTGAGTTTGTATTGACAAATGATAATAAATTATATTTTGTTATAGTTATTCCACAGTACAGTCCATCAGAGCAGCACTGTGAGGGGAGGCTGGACAGAGCAATAAAGAAATACAGACCCCCTCAAACAATGTAATCCCACTCACTCAGTCACATGATCCTGCTCTATACAAAGTCACATTATACCTACCCTAACACACTGGCAACACACACAACCAGATTTTCAGTTTTTATTGTCCCAGTCACCATGTAACACTCATATTGCCACAGTCACCCTGTCACACTCACTGTCTCACAATCAACCTGCCTCATCCACTTTCATACACAGGCTCCCCCCACAGACAGTAGCCCTGTCACAGTCACTCCCCCCACCTCAGTCACTATGTCACAGTCACCCTGTCACACTTACTCTCTCACAATCACCCTGTCAACCTCATACATACACATGGATATGCATTCTAGGCACAGATTTGGTATGGGAAATGTCATGGTAATAATGGCAACATAAATAATGTTTTTTGTTTCCTTTAAATAATGCTCTATCTATGCAAAAAGAAACAAAAAATACATTTAGACATTACTTTCCAGAATATCCAAAGTACTCTGGGAGAATCTGGGGGTTTTTTTTTGCATACCACTTGATAGAGAAGGATAAAATATAAAAAATCTTTATATTGTGCAGATAATTTGCACTAATGACTTAAGAGTTCTAAAGATGGCCACCCTTACAAGAGTATGGATAAGCCATGGAACGCACTACATGGAGTTTTAATGTCAGAAAATATAGATTTATTAAAGACAGGAGACAGTAAAATGGTAAGTTTAAATGATAGGGATTTTAAAGATAATGAGTTATTATCACCCCAAGATTCTAATAACTGGAGAATCAGATTAACATCCCATGTAGAATTTTATCTAGGCAAGGAGGGTGTTTGAATCTAATGCCCTTCATAAGTCTACAGACTACAGGGTGTTTGCCCACTGGAAAGGATTCAATCAGATTATGGTACGCTGATAAAGCTGAACGATACACATTAATGGTTCGATATGCTTTCCCTGAGTCAAAAGAGAAAAAAAAAAATGTAGTACATTTGTTAAATCTGAATGTGTGGGATCCACAGCATGTTCTTTGCACCAATTAAGCAGAATTTTCCAGGCTGATCCGTAACTTGCACGGGCACCTGGTGCCCATGCTTCTGTTTCTAGTTGAATCTGAAAATTCTCTATTAGCGTCGCGTGACCCCATATAAGTGATGCTATTAGTGGTAATTGGCCTGACACCACAAGTGCTTGGAGGTTCCGGTCCAGATCTCGAATAAAATCCCAACGCATTGATATGAGTCTCCGATAATCTATCAGCATGCTGAGAAGTTGAGAGAACAACGGCTGTGATGGCTAATGAAGAGTCACTAAAACTAGGGTTGATCTCTGAGACCATGCTTTCAACAGAACCCGAGATATCATTGCAAACATTAGGAATGCATAATTTACTCAGTTGTTCCAGCATTGAAGAAACACATCTTAATCTAATGCTTCTGGGTCTGAACGCCAGCTGAAACTTTTTTAACTGGTGAATGAGACTTTATGCAAAAAAGTCATATTGCAATGGGCCCCATAGGGAACAAAGGTGTTGAAAAATGCTGGGATCTAGCATCTAGTCGCTGTAATCCACTAGGAAACAGGAATTCCAATTTGCTATCGTATTGGACAGGCCGGGAAAATAATCTGCTCTCAGAACTATGTTGTGATCAAGGCAAAAATGACAAAATTATTTGGCAATGTCTGCTAGTTGTTTGGATTTCCTGCCTCCTAATCGATTTACGTATTGAACTGCTGAAATATTGTCCATCTTGAGAAGGACGCAATAATTGTATTTTTCTTTCGCAAAACTGCGTAAGGCGAAGAATCCTGCCATGAGTTCCAGGCAATTTATATGCATGTGTGTCTCTGTCAGAGACCATCTGACCCCTGTGGAACCTCCTCTGCAATGGGCACCCCAACCCATCTGACTCGCATCCGATTCTATTATTAGATCGGGAAATGATGTGAAAATGGCTTTCCCGTTCCATATTTGAACATGGTCTAGCCACCAGAACAATTCTGTTTTTGTATCTGGAGTAAAGGCGATTTCATCTGAATAACACAGGCCATTGCCTAAATGTTCTCTTTCTAGCCTTTGGGGGGTTCTGTAATGTAGAGGGGCTCGAAATATCGCTTGAATGGAAGCCGATAATAGGCCTACAATCCGTGCTAGAGATCTGATGGAAATCAATTCCTTGTTCAAAATTGATCTGATCTCTTTCTTTCTGTCTTTAATTTATTCGATGGACGACAGAGAGTAGCCAATTTGGAGTTGACTAGAAACCCCAGAAATTCTATCTCTTGTAAGGGGGTTAAAATTGACTTTTCATAGTTTATTACAAACCGAGGCTTGTTAATAGATTCGATGTCCATTGAGAATGTATCTGAAAAGTATGTAAACTCTGTGACATGATTAAAAGATCGTCTAAGTATATCATCATTCTTACGCCTCTGCTCCAAAGAATGGATACTATTGGTTTGAGTAATTTGATGAAACACCAAGGTGCAGAGGATAAACTAAAAGGCATTGTTCTGAATTGCCATTTCTACCCTTCCCATATGAATTGTAAGTAACTCTGACAAGAGTGGTGAATAGATACTGTGAGGTACGCATCTTTCAAGTCTATTTTTATCAACCAGTCATTGAGTATTAACAAATCTTTAAGATAATAAATGCCTTCTTTCTTGAAATGATGGTATCTGACAAAATTGTTTATGTATTTTAAATTTATGACTGGTCTGTGACCAGCATCTTTCTTTTTTACCAGGAATAAATTGCTTATGAAACCTGGACTGCTCATGGGAACTTGGATAATGGCATTTTTGAAAACAAATTTAATATTTCTTGATGTATCAGACTCTGGTTATGAAAATTTTATTGGAAAAGGTATCTGTATTTGAATGGGACTTGATATGAAATCTATTTAGTATCCTAGAACAGTACTTAAAGATCCAGGCATTGTTTGTAATCTGGCTCCAGACATGGAAATAGTGAGAAAGTCTGCCTTCCGATTTTTCTGGGGAAGAAAGGGGATAAGAGTAATACTCACAAGTGTAGAGTAGAACTATTGATATAGCGATGGTGGTATGATCCCCAACTCGGATTTACTTGGAGTAACAGCATAGGGCAGGCTTACATAAACACTTCTCTATTGATATAGCGTTGGTGGTATGATCCCCACCTCGGATTTACTTGGAGTAACAGCTTAGGGCAGGCTTACATAAGCCTGTCCTATGCTGTTATTCCAAGTAAATCCGAGGTGGGGATCATACCACCAATGCTATATCAATAAAGCAGTGTTTCTGCTCTACACTTGTGAGTATTACTCTTATCACTCTTTTATACTCTATTTTATCACAATTGACAGCAATATTGTTGCCTTTTATCTTACCTTTGGAGCTTTGGATTACCAGACGGTGCTGACGGATACATCGTCCCACATCTCAAAAGCGATGATTATACCGCTGTATGTTCGTCACACCAGAGCTGGCTATAGCTCTTTTAAATGTGAGTTCTCTACCTCTTGTTACTTACTGCACTTTTGGACTGTAGACGTACTGTACTATTGGTTGCTTTCTGCCTCTTCTCTGTTTCATATATACGAACTAACACCCTGAGGCGTATCCACTCCCATTGAAGAGAATACGTCTTATCAAGTTTCCCTGATTATCTACTGCTACTCTAGCGAGACCTCCTACCCTTTCTAAAATTATTTTATTTGTATTGGTGCAGCCCTACTGCATCTTTTTTGTGTTGTATTTGATCCATTGATGGATTTGAGGGGTTTCCTTCGCTTGGGTTGCTGCCCATTCTGCATATATTGTGTGTTGATTATTGCTGAACTCCTGCTGTATTCTGTGTGTCAATCTTTATGAGTATTGACCTTCATCTTTCTGTGGTTAGAGCTGTATTAGCATTTCCTAGAAAACATACAATTTGTTGTATCCATCCTCTAAAATGTCAATACTGGGGGAACTCACTGAAGCAGAAGCTTGTTCTAGTAATTCAAATATATTTGCCATGGGACCAGAAATATCCATTAGCTTGTCCTGACAGGATTTTAGTGACCTGTGAAGTCCCCTGAACGGGGATGTTTTATATTATCTGGATTCAATAAAGGTTTTCCTGCAGTATCCATAATATTTTCATCATCAGATTTTGATACATGTTCAGGTACCTCAGAGTATGCAGAATAATCAGAATCAGCAGCAGATTCTTCATCTTCAGAAGATGAGGATGAATTATCAGAGGAGGTTTTATAAGAGTAAGATATGCTCCTGTGAATGGCCTTCCAAGCTTGTTTGTCTTCCTCACAAGCAGAGGGTCTTTTGAGTAAGTTACTCTCATCAAATTTGTGTGATATAGGCAGGGCCGGATTAACATAGGGGCTGATGGAGCTGCAGCTCCAGGCCCAGGCCCAGGCCCATGGAATAGGCCCATAAAAAAAAATACTTTTTTTTTTTTTTTACACACTATTCTTAGGTCTGCAACTTGACTGGTATTTTAAGGCACAGCCAATATTTGAGGCTGCAGGGCCGTGACGGTATTGCAGTAATACCGGCAATACAAATGCAAATATTTTTCTCAGTATAAACGGAGGTTACATTGCAATACCAGCACCGGCCAGTAGGGGTCACTGTGTATGGAGAGAGGCAGGGATTGGAAGTTACATCATCTACCTGCCTCTTTCTACTCCACTGATCCGCGGGGGAGCAGCTACACAGCACAGAGTCCAGACAGCAGCTCCCAGCCTGCAGAGACAGACTACAGCTCAGGTATGTGAAGGATGGGGGGAAAGGCAGCAGGGACACATGGGGACACAGACACTAGGGGACACAGGGAGACGTGGGGGACACAGACACTTGGGGACAATGAGACACTAGGGGAGACTGAGACATGGGGAAGCTGAGACACATGGGGATGCTGTGAGACATAGGGAGACACATTGGGACACCGAGACACTTGGGACACAGTGTCCCCATGTGCCCCAGCCAGTGTCCCTAGTGTCTGTGTCCCCATGGCTCCCAGTGTCCCCTAGTCTCCCAGTGTCTGTGTCCCCATGTCTCTCAGTGTCCCCAAATGTCTGTGTCCCCATGTCTGTGTCCTCATGTCTCCCAGCTAGTGTCTCAGTGTCCCCATGTCTCCCAGTGTCCCCATGTCTATGTCCACAAGTGCTCCCATGTTTTCTGGTGTCCCCAAGTATCTGTGTCCCCATGCCTCCCAGCTAGTGTCTGTGTCCCCATGTCTTCCAATGTCCCCTAGTCTCCCAGTGTCTGTTTCCATGTCTCCCAGTGCCTCTAGTGTCTTAGTTTTACCAAATGTCTTTGTCCCCATGTCTCCCAGTGTCTGTGTCCCCATGTATCTGTGTCCCTAGTGTCTGTGACCCCATTTCTCCCAGTGTCCTCAAATGTCTGTGTCCCAGTGTCCCCATGTCTGTATCCACAAGTGCCCAGTGTCTCTCTGTGTCCCCAGGTCTCTGTGTCCCTGTGACGAGACCAATCTCGCCACATTGCATTGGAGAAGCCTGGTTGCTCGCCTGCTGCCTTTGGACTATGGCCCCCTTTTAAAAGACTTTATTTTTCCATGCAGAAAAGCCATATTCATGCTTTTCTGCCGGTTGTTCGGTAGTTTCAATCTACCGAACAACCGTACGAATGACTGGACCACCTGGGAGCTGGAGTGTGCCGGCAATTAACCTCCCTGAAGCTGCGGTTAACCGCAGCTTAATTGATGAACGCTGGGTGGCCGCCGTTCGTATCCCGAACACGAGGTCGCGGCCATTTTAAACCATACGAATGAACAGCGGTGTTCGCCTCTATTTTCATGGAACTAAAATCGGACACAGTTTTGCGCGAACACCGCTGAAGCCGCCGACCTCCCTTCTTGTTCGGTGAAAGCACACGAATGACCCGGTGTTCGGTATTTTTGTGTGAATGTCTTATACCCCAGATAGGAATCCCATGGAGCCCATTCGTATGAAACTGACTGTAAAGACTTTGGCTCCATGGCGATTGAACTGTATTCGTGTAGTCTGAGTGCCATTCACCTAATAATGTGCACTCAGACCTGAGCTATCTGGGGATGTGTTACATGCCTGTGTTTAATGTAGTAAATGTTACTCTATGTATTTTAAAGTATAATGCTGTTTTTGTGTTCCCACGTGTGTAATGGAGTTTTGCCTTTGTCTTGGGAGATAATTGAGTTACTTCCCAATTATCTCCCAGGGCAGAGGGGAGGAAGCCAGGATGCATTGTGGGAATATACTGTGACTGTGTGTCCTTTTTGTATACTTGTCTGTCCCTTGTCACAGTCTCCCATTTGGTCCCCTAGGGGAGTGTCCACCAGGTGGGAGACCTGCATAAAAGCTGGGCAGGTAGCCCTCATTAAACAGACCACTGCTTGACCCTCAACACGGAGCCTTGTCTCGTCTTTGGGGGGATTTACTGTATACTGCTAAGGACTGATTGCCAGGAGTGTAAGCCGCTTGGGAGCTTTTCCTGCTCGTCTGCTAGCAGCTATTCGTATGGTTCCTGTTAGTTTATTTGAAGTGCTACCTTATTCCCTTGTATGCCGTTCGGGAGTTTGGAGCATTCACTTATTGGCGGTTCGTGAGTTTTGGTGATTCTACAGTAGCTGTGCCTGTCTCTGAAAAGGGGGATTATCGTCTAAGTGGTTTTTTCCCCTTTTGTGCAAAACGGTCCATTACAGTCCCCATGTCTCTTAATGTCCCCTAGTATCATAGTGACACGGGACACACTGAGATATGGGGACACTGAGAGAAATGGGGACACAGACACTGGGAGACTAGGGGACTGGGGGACATAGGGACACTGACACTGTGAAATATAGGGACACTGATACCAGGCTGGCCTTCTAATTCTTTGGACAGACATGCCCCCTTTTTGTGCCTTTCCCACCCCCCACATTTGGTAGTTCTGGTCACGTGATTCGCGTCAGTGGCCCACCCTTTTACCCCACCCATTGACTTCCTTCTTCACTGGACACTGCTGTTAGGGGGTATGGATTTACTTGAAAGATGAAAGCATAAATTAGAAAGAGATTAGCATAGAGTATGTGTTTTCTTATAGCTGCATCTTTTGAGTTTCCCTCCAACACTATCTCTATCAGATACATGACGCTCAAGAGGTATCACTGTTTTAGTGTTTTTGGTCGATAAGATTCTGTAATTAGGCCCCATCATAATTGTCAGCACCAGGCCCACTGAGCTCTTAATCTGGCCCTGGATATAGGAATTTAATTATGGTCCTTCCCTTTTTAGATGCTTTTGAGCAAGAAGGGGAATCATAAGGACTATCACAACAATGCTTATGCTTCTCGGTGGCCTCCCCAGACCTCCTGAAACTTTGTGCCAAATTCCTTACAGACTCAACAAATGGCCAGAATTGGTCAGAGGGAGTATTAATTACCTCAGTCTGTTGCGCAGGTTTGGTAGATTGGCTGATAGCATGAGCTACAGATTTTGCAAATGCCACTTGCATAGAGGACATAGCAGAAAATATTGCAGATAATACTGATTTGTTGACAGATAAATCAACAATATTCTGTGACGAGTCCTCAGTGAGGATTTCACATTCAGCATTCGCACCAGTAATTGGTGACTGTGGAAGAGTTTTCTTAGACTCTTTAGAATTCATAATAATAATCAAATTCTAGTAGTCTGCAATAAAATAATTCTAATAGACTGCTATAAAGTAAATATTGCTTGATATATTGCAATAAACTTTACAATAGTATAAGTATTAATTGGTAAAATAACCTGAACTGGATACAAATTGTGTCAATGTAATCTTTCTCAGAGAAGAAACAATGTCAGCTGAAGGAATATGCTGAGGTATAGTAGGCGGTAATGGGCAGGTAAAAAGGGGCAGGAAAGAGCCAGCTGACAACCAATTAACTGTGAAAAAAAGCCAGGGAAATGACATCAGATTGAATCTAGGTAAATTGAATGTATGAAACAACCGCACGGTTAAACCCGTTCGCGTTGCGAATGAGAGGAAAAAAATGCCAAATTAAAGGGTTGTTCACAAAAAGTAATAGAAGCGTGAATAGCGTTCGGCTAGAATTCACGAAAGATACACAAAATGAACGAACTGTTCTCAAACGAAAATAATAAGAGTATAATGGTAATATCGTTCGTGAGTTTTGCCTCACAAATTAACTTTGGCCAGTAGCAATAACTGAAAATATATATACCTAAAAAAAAATTATAAAATATAATTATAAAAATATCCAAAAATAAATATTTGTCTTTACAATTATGGTATAAATAAAACAATACTAATTATTATCTATATATATGCCAAAACTAAAGATTAAATAGAATATAGAATAACTGTAATGTATGTATATATGTTACTTATCTCCACTGGAGCAGCAAAGAAAGAAGAAGAGGATTGGGGGTCATTCCCTATATATAGACTACGCCAGATGCTGATTGGCTATTGGATATTCCATTGCAGTTACTTGACTGGTTTTTCTTATATTGTTTTACTAAACTTTATTGAAATATTCTTTGCTGCTGGAGTTTAGTAAGGAAAGTTAATGCATAATATAAGCCTCCTGTCTTGTTATAAAATCTTATAGTTACAGCAATAATAAAAAAATGTTAACACTTTTCCTTTACAAGGAATGTTGCATTGATTTCCTTTGTGATTATTGCACTTTTCACCTGATTTGTACTTCATATATCCTTAAAGGAACACTCTAAGCACCATAATAACTTAATCGAAATAAAGTTATAATGGTGCCAGGTTGTCCCTCGTGCTTCTCCAGCTCCAGAACTCCTTGTCCAGAGAAGTGTCGACTTTCTCCAATTCAGTTTGAGAAAGAACAGAGTGCTGCTGGGACACGGATTGGCTTAGAGCAGTTAGCTGATGCTCTAAGGCAAACAGTAGCTCCCCATTTATCAATTTGTTGATGACGTTGTTATGGTGCTTATGCAGTTCCTTTTATTTATTCACTAATACACTAATGTGAGAATTAAAGTGAATTTCAAATTTAAGGTCAAAATTGCTGAATTTGAACAATTCTCTATCAGGATTATTCACTAAAGTGAGACTTAAAAGTGAATTCCAAGTGAATTTCAAATTTAAGGTCAAAATAGCCAAATTGGAAAAACTCTCTTAGTGAGTTATTCTTTCAGTCGAACTACTCTGGTATTAAATTTGAAATGCGCTTTAATAAATAACCCTGATAATGTTCATAAAAATAGGGTAAGCAATCTTAATAAGTTGGTCCAGAGAAGACGATTAAGGGGCAAATACAAATTATTATTATTATTAAATATATAATTATTATTTTATTTGTTAATGTCTACATATGAATGCTGCTTACATTACTCCTACATTTTTTTTGTAGTGAAAATCGCATTAAAAAATTGTGGATGGATTTGAAAAAAGATGAACCCCATCTGCTGCCAAGTTTTGAAGAATTCTTGGTTCGTGTTTTCTCCCAACTTCAGGAAGCAAATGAGGAAAAGAATGAAATGGAAAGTGCCCTAAAGAAGTAGGTTGGTTTAATCCATATTGCCTGATGCTTGCTCTTTAAAGTGAACTTGTGCTGACAGGTTCACTTTGCATTCCAGCATCTCTGAACTTTAAGAACAAACACAAGGCTCCTGCAGGCTCTAACATGGGAGCAACATAGCATTTTATTTTAGCTGCTGTCCGTCCTCAGAATACTCTTGCGACCCATTTTTTGCTCTCCATAAGACATTCTAAATTAAACAGACTGTGCCGTAAAGGGAGTGTTAACACAAGAAATGTGTAGGGAGACTGTGTAAGCAGAGGCAAGAGAGATATGGCTAGGGCTGTATAAACAAAGAGATTTAACTCTTCAATAGCAGAGAATTGAGCAGTGAGACTGCAGGGACATGATTGATACATCAAAACCACTTTGTTAAGCTACGGTTTGTGCTTACAGTGTCCATTTTATACTCTCTTCCTTTCCATGCATGGCTTCTATACTATTGTAACACCCACTCTGCATTCTTACCCACCACCCGCTATAAAAAAGCACTGTTGGGAAGCACTTCCTCAAACAGCGTAGTCCTCTTCACTGTGTGTATCTGTGAGTGTAAGCCTTTGTGAGTATCTGTAAATGTGTGTGTGTGTGTGTATGAGAGTGTGTATCTGTGTGCGCAAAGTAACTGCATCAGGTTCTGGGATTTTATAAATTGAAAGGTGCAGAGTTAATGCAGCGTGACATGGAGTTAGTGGTGCAGTTGTTTGTGTGTATACAGGAATGTATATGCATGGCAGTGTTTATTTCTCAGTGTCAAACAGGATGTATGTGTGTTTCTGGCAGTACAAATCTTTATCTAAGAGTACACATCTGTTTATTGTGTGTGTGTGTGTGTGTATGTGCGTGTATCAGGGAGTAGAAATCTGTGGACCCCATGGAAGAAGACCGCTTGTCCAATTGCTCTCATGTAAACTGAAGTGGACTGTCTTGCTATTGAGAATCGTCAAAACTACACTGCAACTTTCGTAGCACAAAGCATGGATGGAATTGAATGTGTTTTCTTTTTATAAAAAGTGAGAGTACAATGACAGGTACACTTTAAATTAAATCTTAGAATACATCTTCAAGTCACAACCCTTACTCAAAACGCCTGAATCGAAGAACTGTCCCAACTTGTGATCACAGTTAATCACATGCTAATACTATTACTATAGATTAGTGTATATAGCTATTTCTGAAAGCAAATAAACATAATTCCACAATGTGTGCTTAAAGCAACTAGTGAAATATAATGGAGATATAATCTATAACTAGTGAAAACTAAGCACAAAACTCTCATACACCTGAACAGAAAAAATAGAGTGGTAACAAAAAAACTAAATTGTCAAACTAGGCTGAACACTATTTGCATTTATTACATGACATCATCAGCATGTAATAAACACCAACCATCATTTAATAGGTGCAAAACAGTTAAAAAAAATTTTTTTTTTTTTTTCTAAACAGGAAGATTGCAACATATGATGTAGAAATTCAAAATCTTTATGAGGAAATGGAGCAGCAGATAAAATCTGAGAAAGAACAATTTCTCCTACAGGTAAGATACAATGTTTGTATTAAAATGAATGAATTATGTATAAATAATACATCTCATACTCTATCTGCACTGCTACCCCATGTTCCCTTCCATCCTACTTCTTTCCATTCTTTTCAATGAGAGAAATCACTACACAACCCATACAGGAATAAGAGGAGTGAGTAAGTGAGTTTCTTACTAGATGGAAAAAACATTTTTTTTCAAACAGAAAAGTCATGATCTAGATGTAAATCATGGGGGATACACTAAGTTCTAAATATTGTAACAGACCCTCTACCTGGCACAAAATAAAAAAAAGTCCCCAAATCAACAATGCCTATTGAGTCATTGAAGAGCTGCTGAGGATATTGCCTAATCACTGGTAGCTGGATTATCATGAACTCATTTAATTACATTGCAAATATATAGTATAAACAACATACAATTGTCAATATATGCTGCTTTGCACTTTATTTGTTCTGAATTGTACACAAAAAAGAAAGCACAAAAGTCAGATCTTCATCAAAGTAAGGTTGGACCCCTTGCATTACATCATGTTCATCAAATACAGTATAAATATGCTTGTGATTCTTTACAGTTTTTATTATTAACCCCTTAGTGACCAGACCGTTTTTCAATTTTCTTACCGCTAAGGACCAGGGCTGCTTTTACATTTCTGCGGTGTTTGTGTTTAGCTGTAATTTTCCTCTCAATCTTTTACTGTACCCACACATATTGTATACAGTTTTTCTCACCATTAAATGGTCTTTCTAGAGATATCATTATTTTCATCATATCATATAATTTACTATAAAAAACTGATAAAATATGATGAAAATGTTTTAAAAAACACACTTTTTCTAACTCTGACCCCCAAAATCTGTTACGCATCTACAACCGCCAAAAAACACCTGTTCTAAATAGCTTCTAAATTTTGTCCTGAGTTTAGACGTACCCAATGTTAACATGTTCTTGCAAGTTATAGAGCCATAACTTAGTACAAGTTGGACATTGCTGTTTCAAAATATATATTTTTAAAATTTATTAATAGTGACATTGTAACACTGTAAACTGTCATAAATCTCTGAATCACACCTCACATGTAGACAACCCAGGGTATTCAATATGGGTTATGTCCAGTTTTTTATAGTAGCCACTTAGTCACAAACACTGGCAAAAGTTAGCATTTATATACGTTTGAGTGTTAAAAATGCTAAAACAATTATGAACGCTAACTTTGGCCAGTGTTTGTGACTAAGTGGCTACTAATTTGCAATACCTTGGGTTGTCTTCTTTTGCAAATGGTATGCCATCATGGCGGTAAGTCTCTTTCCTGGGCTACCATACGCTCTCAAAGGCAACATAACCAATCTGGCAAATTTCAATGTGAAAAAATGGAAAATCAAGCCTTATACTTGACCCTTTAACTTTTAAAACCACTATAAAACCTGTACATGGGGGGTACTGTTATACTCAGGAGACTTTGCTGAACACAAATATTAGTGTTTTGAAACAGTAAAACGTATCACAACCTTGGGTTGTCTTCTTTTGCAAATGGTATGCCATCATGGCGGTAAGTCTCTTTCCTGGGCTACCATACGCTCTCAAAGGCAACATAACCAATCTGGCAAATTTCAATGTGAAAAAATGGAAAATCAAGCCTTATACTTGACCCTTTAACTATTAAAACCACTATAAAACCTGTACATGGGGGGTACTGTTATACTCAGGAGACTTTGCTGAACACAAATATTAGTGTTTTGAAACAGTAAAACGTATCACAACAATGATACTGTTTGTGTGTGAAAAATGCAAAAAACTTAACTTTCACTGACCGTATCATCACTGTGATATGATATGTTTTACAGTTTTAAAACACTGGTATTTGTGTTCAGCAAAGTCTTCAGAGTAAAACCGTACCCCCCATGTACAGGTTTTAGGGTATCATGGAAAGTTACAGGGTTTAATACAGTGCTAGCAAATTAAATTCTCTGGACTTTCAGTCTGGGTTGTCAGGCAATGAATAAAATTACTTAATTATGTAAAAATATTACATAAAAATGCACATATAATTTAAATATATATATACATATTTATTAAATTATTTATGTAATTATGTATATGGCTATATATATTTATTTTTTATTATCTTTATTTATTTATATATGCAAAGCTATATATATATATATATATATTAATATCAAAATACAGTTAGAACAAAATTACATATATATATATATAAAATTAATTTTTAAAATTATTTTTACATTTTAAAATATATTTTTTATTTACTTAATATTTATATTTTATAATAATATATATATATACAATATATATAGTTATTATAAATTATATATATATATATATATTTGTGTGTAATTTGTGTATATTAATATAAAAATACACTTAGTGTAAGTAATATATTTGCTGCGGACATACTAGGTACGTCCACGGACCTTAAGAACCATTTTTGTCTGACGTACCTAGTACGTCCGTGGTCCTTAAGGAGTTAAAGGAACAATATAAGGCCAGGAACACAAACATCTATTCCTGACCCTAAAGTGTTAAAACCACCATCTAGCCCCCCCACTCCCTCTGCTCCTCTTGTTTCCCTAAATATAGTAAAATCTTTTTGTATTCAAGTCTGCAGCTGCTGCATCTGCACCTGATTTGCATGCTCGGCTGACATCATCAGAAGTTGTGGTCTGATGAAATTACAAAGTGTTTCTAAATCCAATATGCCCAAATAGTGTTTTTAAATGGCAAAGTCTCCCAGGGACCATAGTCACATGGCAGGAGGCTGGCAATAAGTCCTCTCCAGGCACAAGTGGCGAAGGGCACTTTGTCACATCTGCATACCATACAATATAAAGCACAGGAATTTGAGACTTATCAATCACCACATGGTGGCAGAAATGAAACCAAATGCATCCGGCAAGATGCACATTTGCAATTTATGATTCACTTGCTTTTTGCAAGTGAATTGATAATTCGAATAAGTATTTTCCCACTGGCGCCTGGGTTAATTATGTAGCAGCTGGCTGGAACTTGCTAGCAAGCACCACATTACAAAAGTGATTAAATTAAAAATTAATTAAAAATACCATGGGGGTCGATAAAACCCCCATATTAATATAGTGTTTTTTGCCCTTAACTGACACTACCTGCCGTATGGCCTGTCTGCTAAATGCTTAAACCTAGAAACTGGGTGCTTCCCAGTCACTTAAAATAGTCTCATCCCATAGGGATGGAACCTGAGAAATAGCAGGTGGACATAGTCTTCCTGTGGGCATCAGATGGAGGCTGATATAAATATGCATGAAGACCTAGGTCCTGTCTGACCTCCACCCATGGGCTACAGGTGAGGGGCCTAATATTAATGATAAATTAGGGCAGCTAGTGTCCCCCCCGGTAAGTAGATCGGATGTTTTATTTGTAATCTGGGCTCAGACCTCAACTATCTAGTGGCCCAGCCCGGCTAAAATCTGGACCAAATTCAGGCCCATTAATTACCTGATTTACACAATCTGTACATTGTTGTATTCCATCAACAATGCCTGGAGTTTGCTGTCCAAATGGCTCTGTGTGCAGCTGTAAGGTTTTGCCCCATTCGGTATGGGGCCGTTTGGACTTTGATGAACAACTCTGTAACTTCAGCTTAATGTAGATGTTCTGGTGTCTATAGCATGTCCCTGCAGGCATTTTAATGTAATGTTCAGAGAAGAGGCAGTGTTTACCTTACTGACTAGGAACCCCTGTAATAGCAATCACTCAGAAGGCCACTAGAGGTGCTTCCTGTGTCAATGCTGCACATTTGTTCAGTGTTTACATGCTTTGCATGGAGCCACTAAATGTTCCACATAAATATGGATTGATTTAATTAATCTCTATGTTCCTTTAATAAAGATTAATAAATCTTCTCAACAAAAATTTGTGCAAATAAACTCATAAAGTGTTTTCAATCAATGAGCAATCCAATAATCAATATTTTAACAATATATTGTAATCTTGTAGTGTTCAAAGTGTTTATGGTACCAAACAAAAGAGGTTGTGTCTCTTTAAAAAACAAAAATAAAAGTAAAACTGTGTTACACCCTTTTATACCTTTAAATGTTACTCAGATCACGCTTTAGTGTTTGTAAAGACATTAATTGGCCAACAAGAAACAAAAAAAAAACAACAAAATTAAAACAATTTTAGAATCAGTAAAAAGAGCTTATCTTCATCCAAAATGTGTTTTACCTTGTAGAATTCCTTAGTCACTAACTGGCAATCTTACTGATTTCAAAAGTCTCTTTCTGTCTTAAAATTTTGTCTGCACTGTTATTTTTTTAAGTTTTGTCTTTGAGGTTTCTACCAAAACTAAAGAGCGATCTGAATAACATTAAATGGTATAAAAGTGTTCTCTTTTAAGTTGCACCATAAGCTCTTTAAATAGTACAATGTCACAATATTTTCAAAAATGTATTATTGAATTGTACATTCAGTGGAAACTCTTTATGTGTGTATCTGCACAGATTTGCATAAATAAGCACTTTTGATTGGGATAACCAAGAGTTATTAGTCTTAATTAAGATTATGTCACACTAAGCACTCCACCAATCCAACACATAAATTTGAAGTTAATAATGGAATAACGTTAAGGTGTTTAAGCAGCTAATCAAAATGATTGTTTACATAATCACTGAATTATAATTTGAAGCACCTTTAAAACGTGTATAACCTCCCACCATTTCAAATAACTCTGTAAGTGTTTAGGCATTTTTATGTATTACTGTGATGGGATTCCAGCATGGTCAAAATTTAGTAGGCCAAAATCTCCACATGGCATATGCTAATTAGTATCTGATTACAAACAGTTGGATGAGTCATCAGTATACTGAGCATGTGTGGAAGTGGATAGTAAAATCCTTTGTCTTCAACAAGCCATGTGGTCTGCCATATAAGGTGATCCTGTGTGCTGATTGGTCTGAGGAATATAGGAGGGGTTATACTGTATGGGAGGAGATATGCTGTTAACAAAAGTCTCATGCACCAGGTATTTGTCTCTCAGAAATTTGGAACAGGAGTTCATCTGAGACCCGATCGGTAATGTGAATAAAGGCCTCTTACTTCCTGAAGACTTGTGTCCATATCTCTGTGTTTGGCTTCTGCATGCTTACACTGCTACATTACAAGTTTAAAAAGATAGCAGAATTATTATTATTTTATTATTTATATTGTGACAATAGATTCCGTGGCTCTGTACAATGGGTATGATGCTTTTACTAAGTAAATTGACTTTAAGCAAAAATCATATTTTAGAAACACGTACACTTTAAACAAACAGTTTTAGTAAAACCGTATTTTATCCCCTGCTGCCCTTTTATTGTCCCACAGAAAGATGTTTACAATAATAGTAATTACACACATTGATTTGAACTGCACTTATTCTTAATTCTTTATTTTCAAAATATTTTATCTATTATTTATTTATTTTTTTAAATTTAAAAGCCTGTAGTTTTTTCATTAGAGACATTTCAGTATTCCATAAACAAAATTACTACCTAATGCATCTGAACAAAGCTGTGTGGGTGAAGATTAATGGAACACTTTTAGTTTTTATCATCCAGGAAATTCACTTTAATTGAATCTTTGTATAAAAATAAACTTCAAAATACATAAAGAACAGCAACTCTATATAGAACCTCTTATAAACGACTTAGCAAACAGTAATGTTTTCATAGTGTTCTGAAATGCTTTTAGCAAGAGTGGGAGATGAAAAAAGAAGTCTATAATATTTGCTATGTAGGTTTGAAAAGTTTGACCAACCCCTGTGTTCTTAAATTTCCTTTTAACTTTACAGTATAGACTAAAAAATACAATGAGTATGATATATATTAGTTATGTATGTTTTTCCCGACAGGCATTTAATATTTAACTAACACAATACTAATACAAAAGGAATTGAAATCATGGTGTTTTGGGTCCTGGCAGGCACGTGTCGGTGTGGCGGCATTTCCACATCGCAGTGGGAAAGCCGCCGAATAATCACCCTGTCTCCAGGCACCTGCCCTGTCCACTCCTGCCCGGGAGCAGACTGGGACCCGGCGGGCACATCTTGTTGTGGCGGCATTCCTACGTGGTAATGGGAATGCCGCCTATCATTTACCTACTCCTTCGCTGCCTGCTATCCTCTGACAGGCACTTCTTCCCGCACACTGCAGCCGGCTCTGTAATCATTAGAGACGACCGCCGCTGCAAGTAAGAACCTTTTAAACTTCATTAACCCTTTGAGAGCCTAACTTTAGAAACGTGTGTGTGTGACGTCACACACGCGTTCATTGTCACATGCTCCCCTGTAGCCAATCAAGGAGCACCTTAGGCTATTTAAACCCTTCTCCTTCATTTCTCTGTGCCCTGTCGTGGTTTCCATTCTGGGTATCCGAGAGCGCGTTTCTGGTACTGTTTCTTGTGTATTTTGACCTTGGCTTTATTTTGTCCTCAGCCTGTCTTGTGTTTTTCCTTTTATACGTTAAATCCGGCCGTTCTAAGGCCCGGTAATACGCCTTAGGGTTTTCTTTATTTTTTACTTAAGTTCTGCGTGTTGTGCATATTAGTGTATCCTGACTGCACATTTCCGATTATTTTTTCATTTTTATTTGTATTGTCTTGCTACAGACATTTTGCAAAGTGATTTAGTTTAAAATAAAAATAGTCATGACTTCTCCCTTAACACCATTCATATTCGGTGCTGTCATCACAATCTTGTCTATTCACCACCATGAAACAAACTTTTTATATATGTCCAGCAAACATGTCACGATATGTATAGGACATTCCACTTCATGGTAGACTGCTTTGGTTGATATTATTTATATATAATTAGTAGCATATTATATATCTCTACACAGTGTTTAAACTTACATCAATCGCCATTATTCTTTAAAAAAAAATTGTCACTTGGGTGTCTCTTTCCATCTGTTTGATGTCCTAGAGGAGAGGAAAAAAAGGAATCCCTTGGTGATTTCACAAATGTGCATTAAGATACCATAATAATTTACTGGGCAGTAGCCGATAAGATTCTTGTTCTTATCAGCTAATGTTGTTTCTGTGACCATAGTGTTCCTTTAAGTTCACTACCCATTTCTGCAAGTTACATGTAGTGTCGTGAGAGACAACTGATTAGACCTGAGAGACAACTGATTAGAAAAAGTAAAACATGTTCGGGGAAGCTGCTTCATGCTCCTTATTTTGACACATTATCCCAATTATTAGGGGTCATGAAACACAAAGTCGCTCCTAATTTTTTGTTTTTATATCTTTATTTTTTTCAATTCATTTTTCAATTAAAATATATATATATATGTATTTCTTATTGCTTACATTATATTTGCTTATTTTTTGTCTTCTTTTTACTTCCCTCAATTCACTTTTTC
The DNA here is from genome assembly GCA_933207985.1 of Pelobates cultripes. NCBI lineage: Eukaryota > Metazoa > Chordata > Amphibia > Anura > Pelobatidae > Pelobates > Pelobates cultripes. Next base: position 207,962,373 of record OW240914.1, read on the forward strand.
ATCAGCAATTTTATGGGTACTATCTTTTTAATAAAATGCATTACTTTATTCTCCAGGAGGTAAAAAAGTCTTGAAAAATAAAATGGTTACCTAGTTTAACATCTACAACTTTGTCTTTTTTATGATAAACAATGAGATTTTTAACTACGGTAGTCATTTAATAAAACGTACAGTAGGAGTCAACAGTAATTATTTGAATTTTGTTTGTACACATCTACATCTTTTATTTGTAATTCTAGGACACAGAAAGGTTTCAATCCAGGAGTCACGACCTAGAAGAGAAACTTGTATCCAAGGAACAAGAATTAGAACAACTCCTTAAAAAACAGAAGAGGGTATGCTCCTATTTACAGCTGTTTAATCATGGCTTTGATGTACCTCCGAAGTCTATTTAGTTGCTGTGATTATAATATGTTCTAGTTCTTTTTTATAAGTAGTAAAAAAAAAAAAAGTCTCTCCGAGGCATTAAGTATTCTTGACAAATCTCTTTCATGTTGCAGAGAAAGCTTCAAAAAGTATAATGAGTATTGCTACATTTTATTTTTAATATTTATGCAGATCCTGCCGTTCTGTTCTTTTATTTTGAATGTGTTAAGTAGTGCTATTAGGTAAGATGAATAGGACTTTCAAGAATAAATTCAGCAAAGCAAAGAAGCCATTACACCAATTTAGAACTATTACATAAAAATATAAAATTAGTTCCATTTGTGATTTTTCATCTTTTTAACTTGTGATAAGCTATTAGCAAGACTGAAACAGTATCAAAAAGGAACAATGTTATGAATAAAATAAAGTTGTGCTTGCTTGTGTTAATATATTATAGAATTAAATACAATAATACTTTATTAAAGTTCAAGCTACATGCACTGCAATTGACGTGCATAATTTTCAACTATTCAGTAAAAGCAAGTTAATTTGTAAAATATGGAGTGATGACCAATATAATTCCATTGGTTTCCACCATGACTTCACCAGACTCAGCACTTTGCTACAGTATTGCTTACTTGACCTAAATGGGTCTAATTATGATTTAATTCTTATTTGGAGTTTGATGAGTTTACATCTTCATTCTTTGGCCATTTTATTGATCTTAGGAAAACTTTGAAATTACAATACCATTAACACTTATACATTGTAGGGCAGTACAATATAGTTTTCAGGACCAAATAAAGACCTTAAATCACAAATTAAGATCATGGTAGAGGTTCTTCACGTAACATATATATATATATATATATATATATATATATATATATATGTATATATATATATATATATACACAGTGGAACCTCGGAATTCTAACTTAATCCGTTCCCGAAGGCTGTTTGAGTCCCAAAGTGTTCGAGAACCGAATCAACATTTCCCATAAGAATTAATGTAAAATCCGTTTCCAGACCCCCACTATTACATCATTTTACATTTATATGTAATCATTAAAAATGCAGAGATAACTCTAATATTAAGCACCCTACATTTATTTGAGTGGTTCCTGCCTTTCAACTTGCTAAAAATGTACTGTTGGCCATTATTGCAATTATTTATAATAATTGTCTTACTTGAAAATGAGACATGGCTCTTGTGTGTATGTTGTATGTTTGGGTACCGAAGATTGTTTGTGTATCGAGACATTTGGCTCTTTGTTGTATGTTTGGGTACCGAAGATCGTTCGCGTACAAAGCCATTTTTTAACTCATGGCTCTTTGTTGTATGTTTGGGTACCGAAGATCATTCCCGCTCCGAGACATTTTTTACTCAAAATTTTTGTTTGACTTCCGAATTGTTCAAGAACAGGACCGTTCGAGTTCTGAGGTTCCACTGTACATATAAATATATATATATATAGTTGCAAGAAAAAGTATGTGAACCCTTTGGAATGATATGGATTTCTGCACAAATTGGTCATAACATGTGATCTGATCATCATCTAAGTCACAACAATAGACAATCACAGTCTGCTTAAACTAATAACACACAAAGAATGAAATGTTGCCATGTTTTTATTGAACACACCATGTAAACATTCACAGTGCAGGTGGAAAAAGTATGTGAACCCCTAGACTAATGACATCTCCAAGAGCTAATTGGAGTGAGATGTCAGTCAACTGGAGTCCAATCAATGAGATGAGATTGGAGGTGTTGGTTAAGGCTGCCCTGCCCTATAAAAAACACACACCAGTTCTGGGTTTGCTTTTCACAAGAAGCATTGCCTGATGTAAATGATGCCTCGCACAAAAACGCTCTCAGAAGACCTACGATTAAGAATTGTTGACTTGCATAAAGCTGGACAGGGTTACAAAAGTATCTCCAAAAGCCTTGCTGTTCATCAGTCCACAGTAAGACAAATTGTCTATAAATGGAGAAAGTTCAGCACTGCTGCTACTCTCCCTAGGAGTGGTTGTCCTGTAAAGATGACTGCAAGAGCACAGCGCAGACTGCTCATTGAGGTGAAGAAGAATCCTAGTGTCAGCTAAAGACTTACAAAAGTCACTGGCAAATGCTAACATCCCTGTTAGCGAATCTACAATACGTAAAACACTAAACAAGAATGTATTTCATGGGAGGATACCACAGAGGAAGCCACTGCTGTCCAAACAAAATATTGATGCACATTTACAGTTTGCACAAGAGCACCTGGATGTTCCACAGCAGTACTGGCAAAATATTATGTGGACAGATGAAATCAAAGTTGAGTTGTTTGGAAGAAACCCACAACACTATGTGTGGCGAAAAAAAGGCACAGCACACCAACATCAAAACCAACTGTGAAGTATGGTGGTGGGGTCATCATGGCTTGGGGCTGCTTTGCTGTGTCAGGGCCTGGACGGATTGCTACCATCGAAGGAAAAATTAATTCCTAAGTTTATCAAGACATTTTGCAGGAGAACTTAAGGCCATCTGTCTACCAGCTGAAGCTCAACAGAAGATGGGTGTTGCAACAGGAGAATGACCCAAAGCATAGAAGTAAATCAACAACAGAATGGCTTAAACAGAAGAAAATACGCCTTCTGAAGTGGCCCTGACCTCAACCCGATTGAGATGCTGTGGCATGACCTCAAGAAAGCGATTCACATCAGACATCCCAAGAATATTGCTGAACTGAAACCGTTCTGTAAAGAGGAATGGTCAAGAATTACTCCTGACCGTTGTGCACGTCTGATCTGCAACTACAGGAAACGTTTGGTTGAAGTTATTGCTGCCAAAGGAGGTTCAACCAGTTATTAAATCCAAGGGTTCACATACTTTTCCCACCTGCACTGTGAATGTTTACATGGTGTGTTCCATAAAAACATGGCAACATTTCATTCTTTGTGTGTTAATAGTTTAAGCAGACTGTGATTGTCTATTGTTGTGACTTAGACAGGGCCGGTGCTAGGATTTTTGACTACACAGGCTAAGATGCATTTTGACGCCCCCCCCACCCCCCCAAAAAAAAATAAACAATGCATCTTCACCTCTGTGTCTCGTAGCCCCCTTTTGAATTTCTTACCCCCATTAGTGTTGCATATCCACTCTCTTGAATGTCTTATCCCTTTGGCCCCTTTGTGCCTTACACCCCCCTTTAGTGTGTCTCCTACAACACCTCTTATGTATTTCTTACTTCCCCGCCAGCCCCTATCTATCTCTCTTTTTCTCCCACATAGACATAGATACAGGCAAACATACATACATGCACAAATACACAAACATACAGACACACAACCATACAAGCACACAGACATAATTTTTCAGGCACACAGTCACAAAGATATACAGACACACAGTCATAAAAGGCACACAAACAAACACAGTCATACAATCTACACATACAGGTACATTGTCATACAAACACAGACATACATTCATACAGACACAGGCCCTCACAGAAATACAGACAGACATAAAGAAACATAGAGATAGGCATACAGAGACATACATACACAGACAAACAAAGAACCCTGCACACTGATACCGTGTAAATGCTCCGGCCATCAACAGTGGTGGATGCTCCGTGTCAGGCGGACATCGCTGGATCCACCAGTAAAGTCTTCAAAAGGAATAAACGCAGGCAACACTCCAATAGTAAGGATGGTATATTTATTGGTAGGTGAACCACCCCATAGAAAGTGTGATGTTTCAGCTCATGCAATAAGGCTCTGCTGAGCCGAAACGACGCACTTTCTTTGGGGTGGTTCACCTATCAATAAATATACCATCCGTACTATTGGAGTGTTGCCTGCGTTTATTCCTTTTGAATACATACACAGTCATACAGAGACATACATACTGTATGTCTCTGTATGACGGTCTGTGTATGTACACAGGATGGCTAAAAGATAGATCCCCATCTGTCGTGCAACTTCAACAATGCTTTGAAAGCTGGGGCTCTACCGATTCCCCATGCTTGCAGGATTGTATTTAGCATGGAGCAGTATTTGTGTGTTTGACTGTAAGCATGTGTTTGTATGGAGTATGTTTGTATGATTGTAGCGGTGTGTTTGTATGTAGTGTTTGCATTTGAATGCAAGCATGCATTTATGTGTAGTGTTGGTTTTTGAACATAGGTGTGTGTTTATATATAATTTTGGTGTCTGATACAGAGATGTGTTTGTATGTAGTGTTGACATTTGAATGCAGGGGTGTGTTTGTATGTAGTGTTGACGTTTGCATGCAGGTGTTTATTTGTGTGTAGTGTTGGTGTTTGAATGCTGAGATATATGCACATATACACATACACTGCCACACACGCACACACTGTGATACACATACACAAAGATACACACACTGACACACATGCAGATATACATATACACAAACTGATACACATTCAGATAGACAGACACACATATACAGATACACACAAACACTGACAGACATACAGATAAACACACACTGACATACAGACACGCTGACAGACATACAGATACACACATACACAATGATAGACATACACAAACACACAGACACACAGACATACACACACACACTGACAGACATTTAGATACACACAGACACATGGACAGATACATTTACATACACACACACACACTGACAGACATAGATACACACACACTGACAGACATAGATACACACACTGACAGACATATACAAACACACTGACAGAAATACAGATACACACATACACAATGATAGACATACACAGACACACTAACAGACAGACATACACAAACACTGACAGACATTTAGATACACACAGACACACGGACAGAGACATATACATACACACACACTGACAGACATGGATACACACACACTGACAGACATAGATACACACACACACTGACAGACATGGATATACACACACTGACAGACATAGATACACACACACACACTGACAGACATGGATACACACACAGACACACTGACCAACAGGTTCAGGAGGGTGGCTTACCTGGGATCCAAAGTGCTGCCTGAGGTAGTTGGGAGTTGGAGGAGCTGGTCCTGCCCAGCCCCCCTCCTCTCTGCCTTCTGCTGCTCTAGTCTTCTTGGGAGGACTTCCTCCCATGCTGACAAAAAAGGGACCGGTGGTAGCTCCGCCCCTGCTGGGCACCAGCCGCACTGTGTGCTACAGAGGGAGCAGGGATATGACGTTCATATCCCCGCCCCTCCACACAATCCGCGGCACTGCAGGTTGGCGCTCGGACACGCTACAAGAAGTGACCGGCAGGAGAGGGGAGCTGTGCGCTTCCCTCCTGCCGGTCACCCGGACATTTGCGCCCCCGGGCCGATGCGCCCTAAGGCGGCCGCCTGTGCCGCCTTATGGACGCGCCGGCCCTGGACTTAGATGATGATCAGATCACATTTTATGACCAATTTGTGCAGAAATCCATATCATTCCAAAGAGTTCACATACTTTTTCTTGCAACTGTATATATATATATTGTGAGCGTAAAAGAGGAATTGTGCTTGATGGAAGATACATCAGGCCTGATTTGTTAAACAGCAACCTGAGAATTTTCAGTTAAATGCCCCAGGGAGAGATGTTAGAGTTTGCAATCTACATTGCTAAGGTTCTGCAAAACATGGTATGGGTCCCTGGGGCGGAGTATTTGGAGAGCAGGGTGGGCCAATGCTCCAACAGCATTAGTTGCTGTGTAACCGACCACTATTTGGATCTGACTTACGAGTTAGTTAATTGGCACTCACCTGTAGCCAGTCAATTAGTAGACAGGCCTTTAAAAGAAGAGGGCAGAGTGCAGAGTGAGGGAGAAAAAGACAGCTAGGAGAGATTCTGTTTATTGCAAAGACATTTCTTTTGTTTGGAAAATTGGTAAGTGGGAAAGCCACCCAATTGCAGATAGCAATTACTGTCTAGTAAGAGCTCAAGTAAGAGCAAGGGATTTTTGTTTGTTTTTGTTATTATTTAAAGCACCTGTTTTCTTACTGAATAAAAAAGGAAAACCGAGCTGAATGTGTCCTGGACTTTGTATACCCTAGAAGGCTGTGGTTACTGCAAGATCTGTGACAATCCTACCTGTAAAAGAGGTGGTTTGTTACAATATATATATATAAACTGATCAGCCACAACATTTAACCCACCTGCCTAATAGCGTGTAGGTCCCCCTTGTGCTGCCAACAGCACTGATACATCGAGGCATGGATTCCACAAAACCCCTGAAGATTTCCTGTGGTATCTGGTACCAAGACATTAGCAGCAGATCTTTTAAGTCTTGCAAGTTGCCAGGTTGGGCCTCCATGGATTGGATTGGATTGCTGAATCTGATTTAGATCTGGGGAATTTGGAGGATAAGGGAACACCTTCAGCTCTTTGTCATGTTCCTCAAACTATTCCTGAACAATTTTTGCAATGCGGCAGGATGCATTATCCTGCTGAAAGAGGCCACTACCATCATAGGACACCATTTCTTTGATAAGGTATACTTGGTCAACAACTATTTTTAGGTAGGTGGTACGTGTCAAAGTAACATCCACATGAATGCCAGGACCCAAGGTTTCCCAGCAGAACATTGATCAGAGGATACATTCTGCTGCTTTCACTTATCCAGGTAAAGAATGTACGACTGGGCTATCCACCTGATTATAAATAAAACGTGACTCATCAGACTAGGCAACATTATTCCATTGCTCCATGGCCCAGTTCTGTTGCTTACTTCCCCACTGAAGTGATGAACAGGGATTACCATGTGCCCTCTGACTGGTCTGTGACTACACTGCCCCAAAGGGGCTCCATATCATGGCCACTATTAAGTTTTTCAGCAATTTGGGATACAGTAACTCTTATGTGTGATTGGACCAGATGGGCTAGAGCATTCATTACCCTGATGCCAGTTTGCTAGTTTACTGGCTGTCCTTTCTTGCACCACTTTTGGTAAGTACTAACCACTGAATACCGGGGCCACCCCACAAGACTTGCCATTTTGGAGATGCTTTGACTCAGTCGTCAAGCTATCACTATAGGGCCCTTGCCAAGTAACTCCGATCTTTTTGTTTGCCTATTTTCCCTGATTCCAACACTTGCAAATCAATAATTAACTGTTCACTTGTCGACTAATATATCTCATTCATTGACCATTGTGCCATTTCCATTGTAACGATCTAATCAATGTTATTCAATTTACCTGTCAATTGTTTTAATGTTGTGGCAGATCTGTGTGTATGTATACATATATACATACATACAGTATGTATATATATATATATACAATCCCTACAATCCTCAACCTTTCTCAGTTTGTTTTTCTGTACTTATGTTTTTGTTAAACTCATGTTAATTATAAAATAATTCTGAAAATGTATTTTAGTCAGGTCTACTCGCCGTTGACTGTACAGTGTAATGTACTTTTCTTGTCCTGACTTTCAATAGAGAATGTAAATTTGTTTTAATCTGAATAAGCAATAATGTAACAGGTTCATTCAATAAGAGATGGGACAATTATAAATGCTATTGGAATTTTTTAATAGCTTTAAAATAACATTCACTGTTTTTAAGAATAACATTATTTTATTTTATGTTTATATAACTTTTTGTTTTTTGTAGCTGGAAAATCAATGTAAGGAACTTAATAATGATAAGTATGAAACAAAGGCAGAAAATGAAAAGCTGAGATTAACCAATAAAGAGATGACAAGAGAACTTGACAGGACATCCCAAGAATTATTAACTGCACAGAGACAGTTGAAGATTCTACAAGAGGAGGCCTCACAACTACATGAAGAAAGAGAAATGTACATGAGTTTTCTATAGTAAATATCATGATTAGTGATTTTTATTAGTTATGTGGCCATATAGTTTCAGAATTGAAAGTTTATATATTTTGTCTCTTTCAATCCGACCTCTCCTTCACTCCTCATGTCCAGTCTTTCGCCAAATCCTGCCGCTTCCATCTCAAAAACATAGCGCGCATTTACCCTTATTTAACACCAGACACGGCTAAAGTGCTTGTCCATGCCGTTGTTCTTTCTCGACTTGACTACTGCAAACCCCTTCTCAGTGGTCTTACGTATTCCCAGATTGCACAGCTGCAATCTATAATGAATGCGGCGGCAAGGCTCATTTTCCTGTCCGCCCGCACCTCCCACGCCTCCCCCCTCTGTCAGTCCCTACATTGGCTACCAGTTAGATATAGGGTTCAATTTAAGATTCTGGTGCTTGCTTACAAGTCTGTATATAATGCTGCTTCAAACTACCTATCCTCCCTAATACACAAGTATGTCCCGTTGAGGCCCATACGCTCTGCCAAAGACCTACGTCTAGCCTCTGTCCATACTCCCACATCTGATGCTCGCCTCTAAGACTTCTCCAGGGCTGCACCTTTTCTGTGAAACTCCCTTCCCTTCTCCGTTAGACTTTCACCCAGTCTCAACTCCTTCAAAAAATCTTTTAAAACACACTTCTTCAGGAAAGCTTATAATTTATACTGTTAGCAGGTATTCATTCATTACCCCCCCATGACTCCTCTCCTGCAACTGTCAAAAATAACCTAATACTTTTCTAGCAACCTATTTCATTGCCCCTCCTTATACCTTTTGTGTCACTATACCCCATGTAAGCTCATTGAGCAGGACCCTCAACCCCTCTGTTCCTGTGAGTCCATTTCTCTGGTTACAATTATGTGTCTGTTAGTCCATCCATTGTACAGCGCTATGGAATTTGCTGGCGCTATATAAATAATATAATAATAATAATATAAACATAGTGATCTGCATAAAAAATAAATGGCTAAATACAGTATGTATGCAAAAATGTTTCTCTGCAAATTTGCTTTTGCTAAAATTAATGACACCCACACAAAATATGAACTAAGCATTGCTTAATGTGATTAAAGAATTAGTTCTTCACAATGTGTTTGAATTTAAAAAAGTAATGGTTGGGGACATAAATGTGTTTCCTGCCAGAAAATATAAACATTCAAAAATATGCAACTTTACTTTCGCTAGGAATTCTAACAAACCTAAAACACTTACATCAGCAAATCAACTTCCACAAATCCATGAAAAACCAAACAGTAAATGCCACTTTGCAGGTATTTTTGTTCCTTAATATAAGAAAGGTTCTACTAAGGTGACATAATTGTAACATGCTAACATTCTTAATAACGCTGTGGTATGCAGATTTTTTCCTTGAGATCCACAAAAATCATTTAAGTGGAAACTTGCTGACAAAATGTTTTAGGGAATTTCCCACTGGAAATGTAAATATTTTGAGTAGTGATTTGGAAATGTGCTGAAAGTGAAATTAGAAATTAATGCTTATTCTTTATAAAATACTAAATATATTAGAAATATATTTTGTTTTATATACTATATTTTTTTTAGATTAGTTGGGGCAGCACATTTAAAATTACATAACATGCAGAACCATGATTCTTACACTATATAAGTCATTATTATTTATTACATAACATGCAGAACCATGATTCTTACACTATATAAGTCATTATTATTTATTACATAACATGCAGAACCATGATTCTTACACTATATAAGTCATTATTATTTATTACATAAAATGCAGAACCATGATTCTTACACTATATAAGTCATTATTATTTATTACATAACATGCAGAACCATGATTCTTACACTATATGTAATTATTATTTATTACATAACATGCAGAACCATGATTCTTACACTATATAAGTCATTATTATTTATTACATAACATGCAGAACCATGATTCTTACACTATATAAGTCATTATTATTTATTACATAACATGCAGAACCATGATTCTTACACTATATAAGTCATTATTATTTTTTCCCATAGAAATGAGCAGACATCCACATGCATATATAGCCATATATGTTATCTTATTGTTTTGAAAAAATATATATATGGCTGATTTAAGTGATGTACTTACGTCACTTGTACTTACATTCACAAGAGTAACACGATGTATTGTTTATTTATTTCAAATAAATGAACGCTCCTTTTGACTGTATTGTTTATGCTTTAGAATATTATAGGAACTGGTAAAAGTGCACATGTGACGTTTTAAATTTTCAATACCAAACCTAATTTTGGATAACAGAAAAGAATGAAACTGCAGACATTGGGAAATTAATATTTAAAGTCACATATTATCAGGGTGGCTGTGAGACCATAACCTGTTTTTTAATCTAGTGTATTGAACTTTACACTGACCTAGAAAGTGAACCCAGGTTACATTTATGCCTCATTTCCAATCAGCATAACGGTTCGGGTCGGTACAGTTCGGAAGGTTTAGAATGGTCCAGCCTATTCAGGTGAGCGTTTCCACTGCAAGTCGGACCGCCAGGGGCCATGCGGGGTTTTGAAAAAGTGCCTAGCATGTTATTTGTCGTGAGCATTGACGTTTTCCTGTCAATCAATGGATTGTATAGTGTGATGCTAGTAGCTCGGCCCTAACCGTACCGTACCACTTCCTATGGCTTTACATCTGAAGGAGGACCATGAATAGTGCAGTTTGGTTCGGTTGTATGGGCCACTTTCATAATGGGAACACTCAAAATAGCGTACCGTACCGAACCGACCCGAACCGATCCGCTCAGTGGAAATGAGGCATTATACAACTATTTCTAACTTGTGAGTGTTCCAAAACCCTTTGATATATTATTCAGGCTGCTGTTACGATTTCCAAGGCTGAACAGTCAGACATATTACGTGATATAGTAACCCTCTTCCTAGCAGCACATAAAAGCAGAACGGAAGCCAGCACTACAAAAAAAAAAAATAATAATAATGCGTTATCTGAACTCTTCAAATAACATTTTATATTTTCAGGATAATATTCTGACAAGTAAATAGACTAATTTATTATATAAAAAGTGGCACTACACTTTCCCTTTTACTTTTAGTTCCATCATAGAACATTAAACATAGCTGTTTTTTTCCGCTTAAAAGACAATTTGAATTCACTCTGAATTCCTGAAAATTCACACACTGTAAATAACTCTTGTAGAGTGTGGGTATGGCATTTATCCCAAGCACTAGTGAAGGAGAAACAAAGGGAGTCTAAATGCCAACTGCAATTAGCAAATTACTTACTCTATGACAAGCTGGAATTAAAGAGAGGTTTTGTAAGTTTAGGCACTGACAACACAGACAGGGTTAATCACTAAAGATTTATTCTGATTATTCACTAGAGAATTGAATAATAAAGGGAATTTTGCATTGAAGGCCAAATTAGCTGAACTGCAAACGTGCGTGACTCAGAGAATTGCTTCTAGTTCAGATATTTTGGTCTTTCATTTTAAATTGACTCTGAATAACTGACAATTCTCACTTTAGTAAATATGTCTGAGAAGGAACCTAGCTTTGGATGGACACTTTTAACTACAAGTTGTATTATTTTATTAGCTATATATTATACATGAGGTTATTTTTTTTGAGTTTGTTACTATGGCACATACCATTTGTATTGCATTGTTGCGTATAATATATGGGTGCTTTATGTCTCTGATTTCATTATGAGTAATTGCAATATGAGTAAGTGAATATGTTTATTTCTCATTGATAATACAACACGTAGCTTTTGCTTATATGAAAATACATATATTTGGCTTTATTAATATTGTTATATTGTTTTTATTTTAATAGGGAGGTGTACAGGGTTACAGAGAGCCTGCATCGTGAAAGGACAGCTCTACTGAAACAGCTTGATTTATTACGGTAACAGCCTGGTTTACTAATTATTTACATGCAACTCAAGTTTTTGGGAGCTTTGCACATTACTGGAATGAATTATAATTCCACATTGTACGTATCTTTTATCGTGCTTCATTCCATTCTCAGTGTTCATTTTCAAAGCAGGAGGTGCTCCTTTTACTTATTGGAATAGCAGAAGGCTCCAAAGGAATGTATTCATCCATCCATAGTCATTGCAGTCAGGAGGGATCTCGGATTTATGCTTATGCCAGCACAGATACACAATTTTAAGGTCTGAAAATGTCTGAGGGTGCATTTTGTGAGACCCAATACTTAAGTGTGATATTAGACTTTGTCAACATGCACTAGCATTTATTTATCTGCATCGTTTTTGGTCAGATAATCATTGCTTCCAACCAAAGAGTAACTAAAGGTGGCTACTCCCATAGAGCATAGGTAAGCCAAGAGCATAGGTAAGCCACTGAAAATAGTTATTTAGTTAAATGTACATATTTTGCAAAATAATACACACAGAGGCTATAGCATATATGATCTTTCATTTTAAATAATACCAAAACATGACAATGGTTTTCCTTTAAGATTGCAGAGCTGTGATTTCATAGCTTCACCATTCAACTGCAGATCTGAGGTCCTTCACAGTTAATCTACCAGCCATCAGGTCTCAAACCTGTTGAAAAAGATATGTTAAATGACAGCATAAAATATATTTTATATTTTTTTAAGGTCAAATAGTAAGGGTTACCCATAAACAGCCTCAGAAAATATGTCACGCCTTGGTAGAAATACAACAGCCCTAAACCAAAATGATTGTTAAAACTAAGATGATACAGACTTCGTATATCTCAAATGTGGCTCGACATTACAGATACTTAGCAAAGCATACATATAGTTGTATAATCATAAGGACTGTTAAATACAATAAATCATCTATTTTAATGTGAAATTTGTAGTGTTTATTTTTAATTCTGTCAAGGTAGTACATTTATGAAGGTTATACATGCATACAGATCAAATATAAGTTTGTTTGATTCAATAGAATCTGAAACCGAGATTTAGGAAACTGTATGTTTAGTCAAAAAGATTTCTTTCTAAATAACTCTAAATAAATGTCTTCTTTAGGGAAATGAATAAGCACCTCCGAGATGAACGTGACAGCTGTTTGCAGGTAAAACCTTTCCATGTACACAACTTACATAATAATTGCGGTACAAACAATATATAGATATTATTATTGATGTCATTGAGAAACCGACTGCACCACATGTATAAACAAATATACAGCTCCGATATTCACAGATTAGAACATTAAAATCAAACTTCTATTTGTATTTGTCTTAAACTGAAATGTTTAAGATCATTTTTATCTAAAACCCTGCTCATGTCTATATACGTAAAAAAAAAATCTGCGTACTTTGTTGAATTTTTATTTTTCTTATTCCTGCCATTCCTGCCTTCAAACAGCAACATAACTGTAATATTTCTGGCATGTATCTATGAATATACATACCAATTTATACTGATCGCAGTCTCCATAATTTGTCAGGTCTGAGGTGTGCTTGTGCGCAAGACAAACTTGTTGGTAAAGGGGACTGAGTTTGAGAAAAGAGTCTCTCGCTATGGTACATTAATTGTTCACAAGTGGAGTAAATACTTTACAATCAAGCATCGAATAAAATTTTATGTACCTCAAATGTGTTCCCAGTGTCCATGGTTATTCAATTAAAGGAGCAATGTGAGCAACAAAACAGCTTTAGTATAATGAGTGGTTTGGTGTAGGAAAAATAAATTTGTTTATGCGACCAGACCTCCCCTTTCTGTGACTGACACAGCCTCCCTGCACACTTCCTTGAAATGAAGTACTGAGATTTTAACTTTCTTCATTGCAAAGAATTTCTTATCTCCTGCTCAGTTAATTGCATGCAACAGCCCGCAACAACCTATTGTGTGTGATTAAACTTCAATTAACAGAGTAGGAGATAAAAACTTCTAAAGTAAACATACAGTGCTGTAAGATGTGATTGAAAATGAAACCTTACTGTCATGAAGGCTGTGTGGGAGATGTAGCTAAGGCTGCATAAACAGAAAGAAAAGTAATTTAATTCCCAAATGACAGAAATTTGAACAGTGAGATTTTAGGGGCTTCGTCTGTACACCAAAACTGCGTCATAAAGCTAAAGTTGTTTTGGTTCTTAGAATGTCCCTTTAATCAAAAATTGTTGTGAATTGAATGAAGTCTGGAAAAATATTGACCAAAATAGCTGTGATAGAAACTACATTATTAAATGTCCCAGGTTAGTTGATAAAAACAACTTTTACAGTGATCTTTATTCTTAATTAAGAATTTATTCTTAATTATGATTTATAAATATATTACAAACCATATTGTAGCTTTTTAATAACCTACTTAATGTACCAATTGGCAGCATTGGTACCGTTGCAGGGATCAGAGAAGGGGGAGTTCTTCTGTGACAGCATCAATCTTTGAATGGAAAGCTCCTTTCTTTTATTGACTTTTATTGACTCTTTCCCTTACTGATCCATCTTTTGGAAAACTTCTTACTTGACCTGCTTTCTCACAATTTACAAAATCATGTTGCTCGCTATTTAGAATGTTTAGGAGATGGCTTAACTGCCCGTTACTACAAGGCTTTTCTCCCAACCTTCTCCGATTATTATTTACAATCCTTCAATGCGATCACTAAATCGGCCACAATCCTCCCTTGAGGCACATATTACATTGATTCCCAAACCAGGCAAGGACCCGACCAGTTGCAGTTGTTACCGCCCAATGTCATTGATCAACGTAGACCTCAAATTGTTCACAAAAAGTCTCAACTGCCTACAACCACTACTTACCATCCTCATACATGCAGACCAATCTGGCTTTGTACCAGGACGTGAAGCTAAGCACAACACCACCAAAATAATAAAAATAATGCACATCTCCAAAACCTCCAAAGCCCAAAGTCTGATGCTCTCCATTGATGCTGAGAAAGCGTTTGATAGGGTGACTGGACCTTGTAAACGACTACCCTTCAAATGCTAGGCTTTGGCCCCAACTGGGTGAAATGGATATAGGCAATATATTCCACCCAGACCGCAAAATTAAGGTTAAATGGGCAGCTGTCCAAATCAGTACACATTAAAAACGGAATGAGGCAAGGTTGTCCCCTGTCTCCCTTACGCTTCATTCTGATTTTAGAACCCTTCTTACAAGGTATACAAGACCACCGAGACATACACGGGTTCCAGGTTCAACACCAAGAACACAAAATATCTGCATTTGCAGATGATCTGCTTTTTACTTTAACAGACCCTAATACATTGTTACCTCCCCTTATGGACGAGATATCCACCTATCATACCTTATCCAATTTCCAAGTCAATTATACGAAGAGTGAGATCCTACCCCTGCAATTAGATAAACACGCGAAGATTGAAATCCAAGCTTCATACCCATTCTCAAGGGCTGCTACCTCTATTACGTACCTTGGTATAAAACTCCCATGTGACACTATACAACTATATAACTTACATTTTATGCCCTCCTTGGAAGAGATCTCCAAAGATCTTACTGGTTGGCACAAACCCCATTTCAGCTGGTTCTGTAGGATCGACATACTCAAAATGAACTCCCTCCTGAAAATACTCTACAAACTACAGACCCTCCCAATAGCCATACCCACTTCCTTCTTCACTAAACTGAGACAGCTGTTCACAGGATTAATCTGGGCCAATAAACACCCCAGAATTTCACACTCTATCCTCACAACACATAAGACATTATGGGGGCCTGGGCTTTCCGCACATAGAACTGTACTACAGGGCAATAATCCTGCCCAGACCTTACACATGGTCAGCCGCCCCGCCTCTCACACAATCAACACATATTGAAAGCACAATTTTCCAAGCTCCACTACATACCATACTGTGGCACCAAGCGGGACATGCACTCCTCCTGCCACAACACTCACACCACCCCACTATAGTACCAAAAGGACCTTTTCCCACACCTATCCCCACTCTATCCACTTACACAAAACCCTAATTTCCCTCCTGGCACAGACAGGAGACTTCGCAACTCTTTCCCCAAAACGCAAGACACTAAATACCCTATGCTCAGCTCAGCATTGGACCAAGGGAAAATTATACCAATATTGTCCCTCACTCAAACCGACCACCCTACCAACCTACATCAATTCCATTATGCCCAACTACTACACTTCATGACCGCTAATCCAAACCTCCTCAAAGGGGACTGTCCACAAACCATATTTGAAACCCACTGTACCTCCCAGTCACTCAGATCTAAACACCTCTCCACATTCTATAAAATAGTACACAACACTGACAAGGACAGATTGCCACCATTTACATCCTCCTGGGCACAAGAATTAAATATCACCATCTCAAAACAAGACTGGCGACGGATCTTTACTTATATATACAACTCCTCGATAAGCACCACAGTTAGGAAGAGCTCATACAAATGCATCTCCAAATTGCTCTACTCCCCGACTAAACTCCACAAGCTGTTCCCATCCACACAGGACACATGTTGGAGATGTTCCCAACAGGGAGGCACTACGACACATATCTGGTGGTCCTGCCCAATAATCCAGTCATACTGGTCACGAATATTAGACATTATACATTCCATAGTAGGCACTCGCATCTCAAGGTCCCCGGAAACGCTACTGTTCCTCCTACACCCACATCCTATTCCTAAACGGCAACGTATACTCATCAACCACATGCTCACAGCTGCAAACTCACTAATTCCAGTACACTGGAAAAAAACACAGCTCCCTCTATCAGGGACTGGATACTAAAGCTAGAATCAAACAAATGAAGGAAATAGAAGCCTCAATGTCTAACAGATGTTCACTTTTCTCCTCAACATGGGAAACCTGGACACATTTTCTACAAAGCAGTCACGTATAGACCATGGCAGACAGTATGCTGCCTCTCCCCACCTTACTTCAGTCACTGTACACAAAAGCACACTGAATAGCAAGGTTATGGAAGCATAAATTGAATATGTTAAGTTTCTTTCATTCTTTTTATATATTGTAAAATGTTACACAACATGAATGTTCCTAAATTGGAAATCCAAGCAGCCCGCCGGAACAATACTTATCAAAAAGGTCC
>OW240914.1:207979735-208166562 GCA_933207985.1 Pelobates cultripes
GGGAGCACTGCTCCCTGCCACTTCTATAGTTACAAATTACAAGGAGGGAGCTGCACGCCGGTAGCTCCCTCCTTGTAATAAACTAAACGAACAAACATACACTGATACATTGTGTTTGTTTGTTTGTTCGGCTGATATTTCTATTCACTCATTCGTCTGTCTGATGAATGAATGAATAGCTGAAATTCCCGTTCGCATTTCCAGGTGTTTCACTGGGCATGTGCGGGAATCTCAGTGTCTGCCTAGTGTGGGCTGATGACGTGTCCCTGAGGGACTTCACCTACCCACACAAAGATGGCGGCGCCCTGAATCAAGATCGGGGCAGAAAATAAGGATTTAAAAATAGGTAATGTGGGGGGCTTAGGGGCATTTGGGGGTGACTAGTGGTTCTATTGGATGTAGTGGAGGCGGGAGAGGGGTTAAAAAAAAAAACGGGATTCGGCATGACAGTGCCGCTTTAAGATAATAAATGCCTTCTATCTTGAAATGATGGTATCTGACAAAATTGTTTATGTATTTTAAATTTATGACTGGTCTGTGACCAGCATCTTTCTTTTTTACCAGGAATAAATTGCTTATGAAACCTGGACTGCTCATGGGAACTTGGATAATGGCATTTTTGAAAACAAATTTAATATTTCTTGATGTATCAGACTCTGGTTATGAAAATTTTATTGGAAAAGGTATCTGTATTTGAATGGGACTTGATATGAAATCTATTTTGTATCCTAGAACAGTATTTAAGATCCAGGCATTGTTTGTAATCTGGCTCCAGACATGGAAATAGTGAGAAAGTCTGCTTTCCGATTTTTCTGGGGAAGAAAGGGGATAAGAGTAATACTCACAAGTGTAGAGTAGAACTATTGATATAGAGATGGTGGTATGATCCCCAACTCGGATTTACTTGGAGTAACAGCATAGGGCAGGCTTACATAAACACTTCTCTATTGATATAGCGTTGGTGGTATGATCCCCACCTCAGATTTACTTGGAGTAACAGCTTAGGGCAGGCTTACATAAGCCTGCCCTATGCTGTTATTCCAAGTAAATCCGAGGTGGGGATCATAACACCAATGCTATATCAATAAAGCAGTGTTTCTGCTCTACACTTGTGAGTATTACTCTTATCACTCTTTTATACTCTATTTTATCACAATTGAGAGCAATATTGTTGCCTTTTATCTTACCTTTGGAGCTTTGGATTACCAGACGGTGCTGACGGATACATCGTCCCACATCTCAAAAGCGATGATTATACCGCTGTATGTTCGTCACACCAGAGCTGGCTATAGCTCTTTTAAATGTGAGTTCTCTACCTCTTGTTACTTACTGCACTTTTGGACTGTAGACGTACTGTACTATTGGTTGCTTTCTGCCTCTTCTCTGTTTCATATATACGAACTAACACCCTGAGGCGTATCCACTCCCATTGAAGAGAATACGTCTTATCAAGTTTCCCTGATTATCTACTGCTACTCTAGCGAGACCTCCTACCCTTTCTAAGACTATTTTATTTGTATTGGTGCAGCCCTACTGCATCTTTTTTGTGTTGTATTTGATTCATTGATGGATCCTATGGCAAGAGATATGCAAATGTTTGCTGCAAAAAACTTGCAAATAACTTGTGACTGGATAACTCGAGACAAGGTGCTACAGCTATTAAAGAAAATTAATGTAAATAAAGCTCCGGGGCCTGACTGTATTCACCCACGAGTACTTAAGGAGCTAAGTGGGGAAATAAGTGAACCTCTGTATTTAATTTTTCAAGATTCTTTTGTTTCAGGTGTTGTACCGGAGGATTGGAGGAAGGCAGATGTTGTTCCTATATTTAAAAAGGGTTCAAAATCCTTGCCTGGAAATTATAGACCTGTGAGCTTAACTTCAGTAACTGGGAAAATATTTGAAGGGCTATTAAGGGATAATATTCAGGAATTCATTGGGAAGAACTTTGTTATTAGCAATAATCAGCATGGTTTTATGAAACATAGGTCATGTCAAACTAACCTAATTGCATTCTACGAAGAAGTAAGTAGAAGTATAGATCAGGGTGTTGCAGTGGATGTGATCTACTTGGACTTTGCCAAGGCATTTGATACGGTTCCTCACAATAGGTTAGTCTTCAAACTAAAAGAAATTGGTCTAGATGAATATTCCTGTTCTTGGGTAGAACATTGGCTTAAGGACAGAGTACAACGAGTTGTCATTAATGGTAAATTTTCAGGCTGGACAAAAGTGGTAAGTGGTGTCCCTCAGGGTTCTGTTTTGGGACCACTTCTATTTAACATATTTATAAATGATCTTGAAATAGGCATTGAAAGCCATGTATCAGTGTTTGCAGATGACACAAAACTTTGTAAAGTAATAAAATGTGAGCAGGATATTGCTTTGCTGCAGAGAGCTTTAGATAGATTGGGGGACTGGGCACTAAAATGGCAGATGAAATTTAACATAGAGAAATGCAAAGTTATGCACTTTGGGGTTAAGAATACACAAGCAACTTACACACTAAATGGTAGTAAATTAGGGATAACCACACACGAGAAGGATGGGAATTGTTATAGACAACAAATTAGGCAGCAATATGCAATGTCAATCTGCAGTTGCTAAGGCCAGTAAGATTTTGTCATGTATAAATAGGGGCATAA
Organism: Pelobates cultripes; assembly: GCA_933207985.1. Classification (NCBI taxonomy): domain Eukaryota; kingdom Metazoa; phylum Chordata; class Amphibia; order Anura; family Pelobatidae; genus Pelobates; species Pelobates cultripes. Next base: position 207,982,381 of record OW240914.1, read on the forward strand.
ATTCTCGGGATGAAAATATAATTTTGCCTCTTTATAAATCGCTGGTAAGACCACACCTTGAATATGCTGTGCAATTTTGGGCGCCTGTTCTAAAGAAGGATATCATGGCACTGGAGAGGGTCCAGAGACGAGCTACAAAATTGATAAAAGGAATGGAGCATTTTAGTTATGAAGAAAGGTTACAAAAATTAAATCTGTTTCGTTTGGAAAAACGGCGCCTGAGAGGGGATATGATAACTTTATACAAATATATTCGGGGCCAGTACAAACCTTTATCTGGAAATCTATTCATAAACAGGGTTATACATAGGACACGAGGTCACACATTTAGGCTGGAAGAAAGGAGATTTCATCTAAGGCAAAGAAAAGGTTTTTTTACAGTAAGAACAATAAGGATATGGAATTCTCTGCCTGAAGAGGTGGTTTTGTCAGAGTCCATACAGATGTTTAAACTGAAATTGGATAAATACTTACAAAAACATAACATACAGGGATATAATTTCTAATTAGTGGGGTAATAGCTGATTGATCCAAGGAGACATCTGACTGCTATTTTGGGGTCAAGAAGGAATTTTTTCCTAGTTTGTGGCAAAATTGGAAGTGCTTCAGACCAGGTTTTTTGCCTTCTTTTGGATCAACAGCAACAACATTTCTGAGGAAGGCTGAACTTGATGGACGCAAGTCTCTTTTCAGCTATGTAACTATGATTTGAGGGGTTTCCTTCGCTTGGGTTGCTGCCCATTCTGCATATATTGTGTGTTGATTAGTGCTGAACTCCTGCTGTATTCTGTGTGTCAATCTTTATGAGTATTGACCTTCATCTTTCTGTGGTTAGAGCTGTATTAGCATTTCCTAGAAAACATACAATTTGTTGTATCCATCCTCTAAAATGTCAATACTGGGGGAACTCACTGAAGCAGAAGCTTGTTCTAGGAATTCAAATATATTTGCCATGGGACCAGAAATATCCATTAGCTTGTCCTGACAGGATTTTAGTGACCTGTGAAGTCCCCTGAACGGGGATGTTTTATATTATCTGGATTCAATATAGGTTTTCCTGCAGTATCCATAATATTTTCATCATCAGATTTTGATACATGTTCAGGTACCTCAGAGTATGCAGAATAATCAGAATCAGCAGCAGATTCTTCATCTTCAGAAGATGAGGATGAATTATCAGAGGAGGTTTTATAAGAGTAAGATATGCTCCTGTGAATGGCCTTCCAAGCTTGTTTGTCTTCCTCACAAGCAGAGGGTCTTTTGAGTAAGTTACTCTCATCAAATTTGTGTGATATAGGCAGGGCCGGATTAACATAGGGGCTGATGGAGCTGCAGCTCCAGGCCCAGGCCCAGGCCCATGGAATAGGCCCATAAAAAAAAAAAATACTTTTTTTTTTTTTACACACTATTCTTAGGTCTGCAACCTGACTGGTATTTTAAGGCACAGCCAGTATTTGAGGCTGCAGGGCCGTGACGGTATTGCAGTAATACCGGCAATACAAATGCAAATATTTTTCTCAGTATAAACGGAGGTTACATTGCAATACCAGCACCGGCCAGTAGGGGTCACTGTGTATGGAGAGAGGCAGGGATTGGAAGTTACATCATCTACCTGCCTCTTTCTACTCCACTGATCCGCGGGGGAGCAGCTACACAGCACAGAGTCCAGACAGCAGCTCCCAGCCTGCAGAGACAGACTACAGCTCAGGTATGTGAAGGATGGGGGGAAAGGCAGCAGGGACACATGGGGACACAGACACTAGGGGACACAGGGAGACGTGGGGGACACAGACACTTGGGGACAATGAGACACTAGGGGAGACTGAGACATGGGGATGCTGTGAGACATAGGGAGACACATTGGGACACTGAGACACTTGGGACACAGTGTCCCCATGTGCCCCAGCCAGTGTCCCTAGTGTCTCAGTGTCCCCATGGCTCCCAGTGTCCCCTAGTCTCCCAGTGTCTGTGTCCCCATGTCTCTCAGTGTCCCCAAATGTCTGTGTCCTCATGTCTCCCAGCCAGTGTTTCAGTGTCCCCATGTCTCCCAGTGTCCCCATGTCTATGTCCACAAGTGCTCCCATGTTTTCTGGTGTCCCCAAGTATCTGTGTCCCCATACCTCCCAGCTAGTGTCTGTGTCCCCATGTCTTCCAATGTCCCCTAGTCTTCCAGTGTCTATTTCCATGTCTCCCAGTGCCTCTAGTGTCTTAGTTTTACCAAATGTCTTTGTCCCCATGTCTCCCAGTGTCTGTGTCCCCATGTATCTGTGTCCCTAGTGTCTGTGACCCCATTTCTCCCAGTGTCCTCAAATGTCTGTGTCCCAGTGTCCCCATGTCTGTATCCACAAGTGCCCCAGTGTCTCTCAGTGCCCCAGTGTCTCTCAGTGCCCCAGTGTCTCTCTGTGTCCCCATGTCTCTGTGTCCCCATGTCTCCTAATGTCCCCTAGTATCATAGTGACACGGGACACACTGAGATATGGGGACACTGAGAGAAATGGGGACACAGACACTGGGAGACTAGGGGACTGGGGGACATAGGGACACTGACACTGTGAAATATAGGGACACTGGCCTTCTAATTCTTTGGACAGACATGCCCCCTTTTTGTGCCTTTCCCACCCCCCACATTTGGTAGTTCTGGTCACGTGATTCGCGTCAGTGGCCCACCCTTTTACCCCGCCCATTGACTTCCTTCTTCACTGGACACTGCTGTTAGGGGTTATGGATTTACTTGAAAGATGAAAGCATAAATTAGAAAGAGATTAGCATAGAGTATGTGTTTTCTTATAGCTGCATCTTTTGAGTTTCCCTCCAACACTATCTCTATCAGATACATGACGCTCAAGAGGTATCACTGTTTTAGTGTTTTTGGTCAATAAGATTCTGTAATTAGGCCCCATCATAATTGTCAGCACCAGGCCCACTGAGCTCTTAATCTGGCCCTGGATATAGGCATTTCATTATGGTCCTTCCCTTTTTAGATGCTTTTGAGCAAGAAGGGGAATCATAAGGACTGTCACAACAATGCTTATGCTTCTCGGTGGCCTCCCCAGACCTCCTGAAACTTTGTGCCAAATTCCTTACAGACTCAACAAATGACCAGAATTGGTCAGAGGGAGTATTAATTACCTCAGTCTGTTGCGCAGGTTTGGTAGATTGGCTGATAGCATGAGCTACAGATTTTGCAAATGCCACTTGCATAGAGGACATAGCAGAAAATATTGCAGATGATACTGATTTGTTGACAGATAAATCAACAATATTCTGTAACGAGTCCTCAGTGAGGATTTCACATTCAGCATTCGCACCAGTAATTGGTGACTGTGGAAGAGTTTTCTTAGACTCTTTAGAATTCATAATAATAATCAAATTCTAGTAGTCTGCAATAAAATAATTCTAATAGTCTGCAATAAAGTAAATATTGCTTGATATATTGCAATAAACTTTACAATAGTATAAGTATTAATTGGTAAAAAAACCTGAACTGGATACAAATTGTGTCAATGTAATCTTTCTCAGAGAAGAAACAATGTCAGCTGAAGGAATATGCTGAGGTATAGTAGGCGGTAATGGGCAGGTAAAAAGGGGCAGGAAAGAGCCAGCTGACAACCAATTAACTGTGAAAAAAAGCCAGGGAAATGACATCAGATTGAATCTAGGTAAATTGAATGTATGAAACAACCGCACGGTTAAACCCGTTCGCGCTGCGAATGAGAGGAAAAAAATGCCAAATTAAAGGGTTGTTCACAAAAAGTAATAGAAGCGTGAATAGTGTTCGGCTAGAATTCACGAAAGATACACAAAATGAACTAACTGTTCTCAAACGAAAATAATAAGAGTATAATGGTAATATCGTTCGTGAGTTTTGCCTTACAAATTAACTTTGGCCAGTAGCAATAACTGAAAATATATATACCTAAAAAAAAATTATAAAATATAATTATAAAAATATCCAAAAATAAATATTTGTCTTTACAATTATGGTATAAATAAAACAATACTAATTATTATCTATATATATGCCAAAACTAAAGATTAAATAGAATATAGAATAACTGTAATGTATGTATATATGTTACTTATCTCCACTGGAGCAGCAAAGAAAGAAGAAGAGGATTGGGGGTCATTCCCTATATATAGACTATGCCAGATGCTGATTGGCTATTGGATATTCCATTGCAGTTACTTGACTGGTTTTTCTTATATTGTTTCACTAAACTTTATTGAAATATTCTTTGCTGCTGGAGTTTAGTAAGGAAAGTTAATGCATAATATAAGTCTCCTGTCTTGTTATAAAATCTTATAGTTACAGCAATAATAAAAAAAATGTTAACACTTTTCCTTTACAAGGAATGTTGCATTGATTTAATTTGTGATTATTGCACTTTTCACCTGATTTGTACTTCATATATCCTTAAAGGAACACTCTAAGCACCATAATAACTTAATCGAAATAAAGTTATAATGGTGCCAGGTTGTCCTTCGTGCTTGTTCTCCAGCTCCAGAACTCCTTGTCCAGAGAAGTGTCGACTTTCTCCAATTCAATTTGAGAAAGAACAGAGTGCTGCTGGGACACGGATTGGCTTAGAGAAGTTAGCTGATGCTCTAAGGCAAACAGTGGCTCCCCATTTATCAATTTGTTGATGATGTTGTTATGGTGCTTATGCAGTTCCTTTTATTTATTCACTAATACACTAATGTGAGAATTAAAGTGAATTTCAAATTTAAGGTCAAAATTGCTGAATTTGAACAATTCTCTATCAGGATTATTCACTAAAGTGAGACTTAAAAGTGAATTCCAAGTGAATTTCAAATTTAAGGTTAAAATAGCCAAATTGGAAAAACTCTCTTAGTGAGTTATTCTTTCAGTCGAACTACTCTGGTATTAAATTTGAAATGCGCTTTAATAAATAACCCTGATAATGTTCATAAAAATAGGGTAAGCAATCTTAATAAGTTGGTCCAGAGAAGACGATTAAGGGGCAAATACAAATTATTATTATTAAATATATAATTATTTTATTTGTTAATGTCTACATATGAATGCTGCTTACATTACTCCTAAATTTTTTTTGTAGTGAAAATCGCATTAAAAAATTGTGGATGGATTTGAAAAAAGATGAACCCCACCTGCTGCCAAGTTTTGAAGAATTCTTGGTTCGTGTTTTCTCCCAACTTCAGGAAGCAAATGAGGAAAAGAATGAAATGGAAAGTGCCCTAAAGAAGTAGGTTGGTTTAATCCATATTGCCTTATGCTTGCTCTTTAAAGTGAACTTGTGCTGACAGGTTCACTTTGCATTCCAGCATCTCTGAACTTTAAGAACAAACACAAGGCTCCTGTAGGCTCTAACATGGGAGCAACATAGCAGGAGATAAGACATTCTAAATTAAACAGTCTGTGCCGTAAAGGGAGTGTTAACACAAGAAATGTGTAGGGAGACTGTGTAAGCAGAGGCAAGAGAGATATGGCTAGGGCTGTATAAACAAAGAGATTTAACTCTTCAATAGCAGAGAATTGAGCAGTGAGACTGCAGGGTCATGATTGACACATCAAAACCACTTTGTTAAGCTACGGTTTGTGCTTACAGTGTCCATTTTATACTCTCTTCCTTTCCATGCATGGCTTCTATACTATTGTAACACCCACTCTGCATTCTTACCCACCACCCGCTATAAAAAAGCACTGTTGGGAAGCACTTCCTCAAACAGGGTAGTCCTCTTCACTGTGTGTATCTGTGAGTGTAAGCCTTTGTGAGTATCTGTAAATGTGTGTGTGTGTATGAGTGTGTGTATCTGTGAGCGCAAAGTAACTGCATCAGGTTCTGGGATTTTATAAATTGAAAGGTGCAGAGTTAATGCAGCGTGACATGGAGTTAGTGGTGCAGTTGTTTGTGTGTATACAGGAATGTATATGCATGGCAGTGTTTATCTCTCAGTGTCAAACAGGATGTATGTGTGTGTCTGGCAGTACAAATCTTTATCTAAGAGTACACATCTGTTTATTGTGGGTGTGTGTGAGTGTGTGTGTGTGTGTGTGTGAGAGAGAGAGATTACAGATATGTGTGTTCACCTCTGGGACTATCAGTGTGTGTGTGTGTATGTGCGTGTACCAGGGAGTAGAAATCTGTGGACCCCATGGAAGAAGACCGCTTGTCCAATTGCTCTCATGTAAACTGAAGTGGACTGTCTTGCTATTGAGAATCGTCAAAACTACACTGCAACTTTCGTAGCACAAAGCATGGATGGAATTGAATGTGTTTTCTTTTTATAAAAAGTGAGAGTACAATGACAGGTACACTTTAAATTAAATCTTAGAATACATCTTCAAGTCACAACCCTTACTCAAAACGCCTGAATCGAAGAACTGTCCCAACTTGTGATCACAGTTAATCACATGCTAATACTATTACTATAGATTAGTGTATATAACTATTTCTGAAAGCAAATAAACATAATTCCACAATGTGTGCTTAAAGCAACTAGTGAAATATAATGGAGATATAATCTATAACTAGTGAAAACTAAGCACAAAACTCTCATACACCTGAACAGAAAAAATAGAGTGGTAACAAAAAAACAAAATTGTCAAACTAGGCTGAACACTATTTGCATTTATTACATGACATCATCAGCATGTAATAAACACCAACCATCATTTAATAGGTGCAAAACAGTTAAAAAAAATAATATATATTTTTTTTATTCTAAACAGGAAGATTGCAACATATGATGTAGAAATTCAAAATCTTTATGAGGAAATGGAGCAGCAGATAAAATCTGAGAAAGAACAATTTCTCCTACAGGTAAGATACAATGTTTGTGAAATGGAAAAATCAATTAAAGTATTGATTATTTCTTTGTGTATCTGCCCCTGGCCAAATCAATGAAACTATGCGTGCACGCTCCCTGAAGTAATTCACACCAGACACAGGTTCCAGGTTGTTGAATAACTTGAGGAAAGTTTATTCAGAGGGGACGGCAGGTCCCTTTTAAAGCAAAATTACATCATAAGCATTGTCAGAGATAACATGGAATAATACATCAATTATTGGTTAGGTGTTAAGTGGTTGCTTCAATGCTCTGCCTACTGTAGGTGATGTCACCGGGGCCATGAGGGTCTCCCACGGTTTCCCAGCGCCATCTTGGTGCACGAGGTAGTTAGTCAATGTTAGGAAGGAGAAAGGGAAGGGGGGGGGGAAAAGGAGCTAGAAGCTTCTAGCAGCCATCTTAATTATAGCGTGTGTGCTTAGATATATATATATATCGTGAAATGAGTAAATAGACATTTTTCACTAACTAGGAAATATGTGTAAGACCTTATTTCCACAACAGTCCCCCCTAAAATGGCTATTTACCATAACAACTGCTACTGTCCCTAATATGTCCCTAGTTGCCTGCAACCTATCTGCCTTAACTAGCATCGAACACTTCACTCCGCGGGTAACCCGCAGTGGCTAGTCCACTACATCTCCACACGTGAGACTCGCCAGTTAAGACAGACGCTTTCCCTATACTGTCCCTACAGGAAAGCAGTTGTTTGTTTGAACTGATGTGATTGAAGGGGTGTATGTGGAGTATCATCTTCGAGGTCTGTGATGTCTTGGTGTATGAAAGTAGGGGTCACGTCATCTATAGTCTTGTCTACCGCTTTCTGTAGATACTTCTGTATGCAGGGGAATATACAACAGGTCAGAAATAAGAAAATGACGATCATTATGAGAACAGCTGTCCCCACCTGGAAGAGGGTCCTTTGCCAACCATTCATCCATCCAAACCATCTGTCCCAAGTGTCGATGACTCCTGAATTTTTCTTTAGCTCATCTGCAAGATTATCTAGCTTCTCTATGGCCATAGTCACCTTACCATTGGGCCCAGTGTTGTCTGGAATGTATGTGCAGCATGTCATGGTCTCAGGGAGGATTTTACATACACCCCCTTTCTCAGCTAATATCATATCTAGGGCCATTCTGTTCTGAAATGTCATTTGGGTAGTGGCTTGTAATTGTTCTGCCAGGCCCTGTAGGGCATCCCTAGTGTAGTTGACAAAACGCTGTTGATTATAGTAAATGTAGTTAATCCAATTGACATTTTTGTTAGCAGTTATCATTGGAATTAGGGACTCAAATCCTGCAGCCACTTCATCTCTTGCTTTGAATTCGTTAGGCACCCCCCTTGGCACACCTATGGCATCAATATACACATGGGGGTCGAAACTCCCTCGAATAGGAGTCTCTCGTTTGGTTCTAGAGTGTACATGTGTGAGATTTAATGTGTTATGGTCACCATCTGGGATGATATGGATAGGCATTATGACTTTAGTTAGGGCACACTCCCCCCACCATTGTCCAATTAATTGGGACCTCAATTGTTTATCCCCACATAACCAATAGATATCACCGATTGTCTTTGTGTGATTCATTAGCAGTGATACGGGTGGATTATGGTAAGTTGAGCAATACCCTGATGGGAATTTGCCCAGATATAAACCGGTGTTTTTAGATATTGTATAACATGTGTAATTACCTGGGTAAATGGTGACTCCATCAGGTGGTTTTACATGTCCATGAGTGATTGGGTAAATTCTCTTCCATGATTCACATGTCGAGGAATTGGTGACGGACTGTGTGTAAAGACTCAGAACACATGATTCTACTTCAGGAGGCAAATTCAGAGGAACTGTGCCCAGATGGGGCCTGGCTCCTCCACACACGTAACAATTGGTCTTATTGTGTGAGTTGGCATTATACCTCATCCATTCTAGCCATAAATTAGTGTCTGAAAAACCAGTTTCCACTGCCATAGTGTCTTCAAAGGTGGGGTTGGCTATAGCTACCATGTCATGTAGGGTCTTAATATGTGGTTTTAATGGGTTAACGATCATGTGAGTGGTCCCTACCCAGTCTGGGGAGGTGAGCATGTCTTGTAGGTAGAATGTCCCCAGTGCATTGTGTGAGCCACCTCCCTTCCAGTACATCCCCATCACATATTCCCCCGCGTCCCTTGGACTAGGGTGTTCTATATTCAAGGTAAGTTTAATGGGAGTTGACCCTGTGGGTTTACTAAGAGTCATTCTAGAAAGTAGGGGCTTCCCGTCTTTGTCAAGTCTGTCTAGTGCAACCTGAGGTCTGTAACCCCATGGTCTACCTGTATTCCACCCGGCAGCTTTCCATGAACTACAGTGGTGTCCCCAAGCTCCTCCAGTCACACAAATGTATGGGTCCTTTTTGTCAGGTATGTCCTTGTATATGGCTGCATGTTGTGTCTGTGGGAATGTACAGGTAACTATGTCACAATAATCAAAGGTGTATGTAGCTACATCAGTATCAGAAGAATTGTACCAGAAAGTGTAAACATGATTATCTTTGGTTATGGCCACTTGTTGGGCCCAGGCAAAATGCAACAATATAAGAAAACACGAGACACATAATAAATTCATGTTTCAACAAGATCAGCTTCTTCTGGAGCAGGCACTTTTTTGCAATGTGAAGCGTGTATCCAGGAACTTTTTCCAGCTAGTTTAACTGACGTTGCTGTAATCAGGAGCACTTGATAAGGACCATCAAATCTCGGTTCTAGGGTGTGTTTCCTGAGGAACTTCTTAACCATAACCCAGTCACCAGGAAGCAGCTTGTGTGTACCTGTATTCGACTCAGGATCTGGAATAGAAGAAAACACTTGGGCATGTATCTTGGTCAGGGCATGAGAGAGAGCGGTCACATAGTCTACCATAGCATCTGACTGAATCTGAAGCTGTTGGGGAAAGTAACAACCTAACCTGGGTGCTGTACCAAACAAAATCTCATAGGGTGATAGGCTGTATTTTCCCCTAGGTGTGTACCTTACACTAAACAATGCCAGTGGGAGACTCTCGGGCCAGGGCATCTTAGTTTCTTGTGACATCTTGAGCATTCTGGCTTTCAAAGTGCCATTCATGCGTTCTACCTTACCACTACTCTGTGGGTGATATGGTGTGTGAAATGCAAGGGTCACCCCCAGTGCTGACCAGACTTCCCGTGTTAGCGAGGCAGTGAAGGAGGTCCCCTGGTCACTTTCAATCACTTCTGGGACCCCATAGCGGCAAACAATTTCTGTCAGAAGATACTTGGCTGTAGTCCTCGCGGTGAAGTTAGTCACTGGGAAGGCCTCTGGCCATCCTGAAAACATGTCCACTATGACCAATGCATATTCATAACGTCCACTTTTTGGCATCTGAATGTGATCAATCTGAATCCTCTGGAAGGGATATTGTGGCTTGGCTAGGTGATTAGGTGCAGTCTTTATAATCTTTCCAGGATTGCATTTAGCACATATAGTACAAGACTTGCAGTAATTCTGTGTTAAGGTAGTGATGCCTGGTGCTTCAAAATATTTGTCAATCAATGAGTTCATCAGATGTTTTGACAGGTGGGCTGGCCCATGAGCCCATTGGACCACCGCTGGATACATATTTCTGGGTAGGCAAAACTTGAGATTGATAGTGTAAACATCATCACGGAGTATAGCTCCTTTGCTCTTCCAACTTTGTTTCTCCTGTGGAGTAGCAGCAGCTTGTTGTTCCTTCAGGAGTCTAAGATCTGTAGGTAATGTTTGCATAGTGTAGATAGGTAATGTATCTGCGGCCACTCTTCTGTCCACTTCCCATCTTTGCCGTGCCGCTTCCTTAGCTGTTTGATCCGCTAGGTGATTACCACGTGCTTCTTCTGTGTCTAGTCTTCCATGGGCTTTTACTTTCAGTACTTCCACTTCTGCTGGAAGCTCCAATGCATCCATCAGTTCTGCAATGGCTGCCCCATGCTTTACTGGGGTACCAGTGGCCGTTAGAAATCCTCTGGTCTTCCAGATTAGGCCAAAGTCATGTGCTACTCCCAGGGCATATCTTGAATCCGTATAAATGTTGACACGTAACCCTTTAGACAATTTGCAGGCCGCAGTTAGGGCTGTCAATTCAGCTTCCTGAGCGGACTTAGTTGGTTGTAGGGCAGCTGCTTGCAATACTTGGCATTCTGTGGTGACTGCATACCCAGTGTGATATTGTCCCTGTTCATCAGCAAATCTTGACCCATCCACAAATAGGGTTTGGTCCGGGTTGAGTAATGCAGCTTCGTAGACAGTTGGTAGGTGTGTAGTTTCCATTTTCATTTGTTCAAAACAATCATGAGGGATATCGAGGTCACAGTCTGTGGTGTGTGGATCCTCACAGGCTTCTGTGTGGTACCTGGGGTACCCAGCTGTACAGTAATTAATAGTCTTTTTATTGACCCCCGTAGCAGTCAGTTTTTCTGGGGTCATTTGACTCCAGGTTTTGGCCATCGGGCCTAGATCTTTCCACGAGATGTCGGGGGGTTTGGTGACGGATATGTGTGGGATCGATGTTCCCCAATGGTGATAGAGATGTGTCACACTCTCTGGGAGGTGGACCAAGATGAGCATGGTACCTGTGAGGTCCCAAAACAAGTAAGTCAGGGTAATTTGGATTTCTTTAAGTTGGAACACTTCTTTCTCATAGTTCATATCAGGGCCTGGTTCATCCCTAACCCACAAGGTACAGTGAGGTAGGGCCACTGATTGTTCATCATGTGGAGGTGCAAGTGTAGGTAGTTGCAGATCTGTTAGAACTTCCGGGTTGATATCCAGGCTATACCAGTGGTACACAATTCCCCCCTTGGGAAGTGGCAGAAGAGTGGCTGGATTCAGGGTAAGGCATCTCTGGAGTTTCACATTGTCAGGTAAAAGCAATGAGGTTTGCAGGCGGAGGTGGCGTTGGGAGGAAAGGTGCTTAGGTTGGACTTGTTGCAGGATAGCGGTAATGTCATGGGGGGCCAACACCGTGAGGTGATGGCCTAGAACAAAGTCATTAGTCTTATCCAGGAGGGCACTGGCGGCAAACACAGCACGGAGGCAAGAGGGGCTGCCCCTTGCAACAGGGTCAAGCATGCAGGAAAAGTAGCCAATAGGCCGTTGTCTGGACCCATGTTTCTGAGTAAGGACTCCAGAAGCATGTCCTGATCTCTCAGAGACAAACAAATTGAAAGAGAGTTGGTAGTTGGGTAGGCCCAAAGCAGGTGCAGAAGCAATAGCTCGTTTCAGAGTATGGAAACAGTTAATAGTGTCTTCAGTGAGGTGAAAAGGCTCACTCCGGAGTGCATCATAGAGAGGCTGCATGAGTTTGGATGCTTCAGGTATCCAGGACCTGCAGTATGTGATGAGACCCAAAAAAGCATGAAGAGAGTGGTGGGTTGCAGGTAATGGGAGTTGAAGGATAGCTTGCACCCGTTGAGAGGTTAGGTGTTTGGTGCCATGGGAAATGCAATGTCCCAAGAAGACCACAGAGGGCCGGCACCATTGCAGCTTCGATTTTGAGGCCTTGCACCCTGCAGTAACAAGGAAACATAGGAGATCTTCTGAGTCACTTTCTGCAACAAGCAAATTAGGAGCACAGAGAAGGAGGTCATCAACATATTGAAGTAGAACAACATCCAGATGAGATTTCTGCCAGGGATCCAAAACTAGAGACATGGCATGAGCAAATTGTGTGGGAGAATTCTGAGCTCCCTGAGGCATGACAGTCCAGGTATATTGTTGTCCTTCATGTGTGAAGGCGAAGAGAAAACGGCAGGAAGGGTCAAGGGGAACACTGAAAAAGGCATTAGCTAGATCCACAACAGTAAAAACTGTTGAATTTGGTGGCACTTGGGACAAAAGGGTGTGGGGGTTAGGAACAATAGCAGTGTCTTTAATGGTTACTTCATTAACAGCACGGAGGTCCTGTACCATGCGGTACTGGTCGGGTTGGCCCTTAACAGTTCGTTTTTTAACAGGGAAGAGTGGGGTGTTGCATGGAGATGTACACTTGGTGAGGGCACCTTTGGCAAGCAGAGACTCAACTTGTTTGGTGATGGCATCAGCTTGTGCTGGCTTCAGAGGATACTGAGGTCGACGAGGAGGAAGTGCTCCAGGCAGGAGCTGGACCAGGACGGGGGGTACATGTAAGCGTCCAATATCATCCGGACCGGTGGACCAAAGTTCTTGGGGGATACGATCCAGAGCACTGGGGGTGTGTGTGACCCGTGCATTCCCTGTATTGTCTGTTAGGTTCAACAGTATGGGGAGTGAGCAGAGCACAGAAGTATCTTTTTGTGATAAGGGGGTTGTTAACTCAACTTGTCCATCAGCAGTAAAGGTTATGGAAGCCTGGAGCCGAGAGAGAACATCGGCACCTAGGAGGTTGATGGGGCAAGTGGAGGAAACAACAAAACGGGACAGGATGTGTGAACCTACATGTAAGAGTTTGGTAAGGGGGTTACTGCGTGGTGTACCATCCACCCCAACACAGGATACATCAGTGTCAGACAGGAAGGAAGGGTCTGGCAGGTCTTGTTCCCTAAGGACACTACGGGCTGCACCTGTGTCAACTAAAAAAGTGGTTGGGTGACCCTCCACGGGGAGAACTACAGTAGCCAAGGGTCCTCCCCCATCCCCTGCAGACACTGCCATAGCAGGGGTTGCTGACACAGGCTTGCCGGTTACCTATTGTAATAGATCAAGGTGGGCCTGATCTGGTCCCTGGTACCGGCGGGAGGTGGAGGGAGGGTTGACAGAATGCATTGGTGGGCGGGATGGACGGAGGGCATGGCGGGGGTGAGGTTGGTTGTCTTGGAAGTCATCAGTATCATACCCTTCAGTGGAGGGTGAAGTGTATGCACGGGCCTCTGCTGCGGGGAGCCGGGCTTGGGAGTACTCAGGAGGCGGGGGAGGGGGAGGTGGAGGAGGTAGCTGAGGCAACTGTGGATGGGGTAGGGCAGGGAGATAACCAGTGGAGGGGAAGTTGTAGCTGGTGACATGGGGGTTATGGTACCTGAGGGTCTGTTGGCGGAGCACTCTAGGGTGTGGGCAGTCTCTCCTAAAGTGACCTGGTTGATTACAATTGAAGCAGGTCCGGATTGTCGTGACAGTCCGGTCACGGGAGAAGGGAATTGGTGCAGGCAGTGCCTGGGGGGGCTGGGTGAACTGTTGGGGGAGCAACTGAGAGCCCTGGGTTGGACCTGCGATTGGGGTGGAGGTAGCATACATAAGAGGACTAGTTCTACGCTGTGTAGGAAGCAAAACAGACTCTAAGCCTTTGGCTACCAACAAGAGAGTGTCCAATGGAATAATTCTATACTCCGGGCGAGCTAGAATTAAACCCTTACGAATATTTTCCCTAAGCCCTGCCACAAAAGCTGCAGATAACATCTGGGTGTGTGCTTTGTTGTAAGTACTAAACCCTAAGTCTGAAAAAGTCTGAGTCAACCTAGAGTGATACTTCTCAACTGTCTCAAGTTTGTCCTGTAGGATATCATTGATGCAAGTAGCCTGGTCTGCTAGTTTATCCTGTGCCCAGGCACGAAGCTGTTCACAAAAAATTTCACCAGAACGAAAGTCAGTATGAGAAGTAAGTGGAGCATCAATAAAGCTCCGTTCCATGATAGGCCAGTATGCATCACCAGCCTTTATTTCACATAGACTAATGAGATCCCGCCAAGCAGCGGAATATGTTTTACGGATCTGAGCCATCCTACGGAAAAAGGGCATGGGGTGTTTTTCAGGATCAGGGAGTGAGGTCACAAGGGTAGCAGCTTGGGAAGGGTTAAAGGTAACATACATAGGTGGAGCACCATCCGCACCATGGTTGATTGGGGTATATCCCTGAGGGATAGTTTGCTGTTGGGGGAGCCTATTCACCCCCAGGTGGGGTGAATTCTGGTCAACCACAACTACCTCGGCGGGCAGCACTGGGCCACGACGGAGGGTAGTCTCAGGAGTAGCTGTCGCTGGGACAACAGGGAGGGCGGTGACAGGTGAGGTAGCTGGGTGGAAACCTGAAGCCTGGGGGGAGGCACCCATCGCATAGGGCTGGTCAGATGTCCCTGACACCTCGGATCCAACCACCATGATTGGGTAACTAGGGCCGGCGGAAGGGATACGAGGGACCAAGGCTGTGGAAGGGGCTGTCACGGGGGCCGATTGGGTAGGGCGTGAGAGGTGGGTGTTGAGGACATTTGCGAGGGCGGAGATGGGATCGGAGGGCTCGGGGGTATCGGCAGGAGACAAGGGTGGGGTTGGAGGCTCGGGGGGAGGGGGAGGAGGAAGAGGAGATACGTCAATGGGAGGCGGCACGGGGATTGCGGAATTAACCAGGGAGGTAACAGCAGTGAAGAGGGCGGATATCGAGCCAGACAGGTCATCGGTCATGGGTGTGTCAGAGGTCACGGGGGAAGGGGTCAGAGGGACGGGGTCAAGGGGCTGTGATAAGGTCGGGGGAGCAGGGATGTCGGGGGGAGATAACACGGGAGAAGGGGCTGGAGGGGTGGCGGCATAGGGTAGGGTTAGGGCAGTGAGGGCGGAGATCAGGGACGGCAAATCGGCCGCGGGAGTGGGAGGCAACGAGGTAAAGGGGCCGGGGTTTCGGGAGGAGGTAACACTGGAGGAGGAGCAGGAGGGGTGACGGCATAGGGTTGGGTTAGGGCAGTGAGGGCGGAGATCAGGGACGGCAAATCGGCCGCGGGAGTGGGAGGCAACGAGGTAAAGGGGGCCGGGGTTTCGGGAGGAGGTAACACTGGAGGAGGAGCAGGAGGGGTGACGGCATAGGGTTGGGTTAGGGCAGTGAGGGCGGAGATCAGGGACGGCAAATCGGCCGCGGGAGTGGGAGGCAACGAGGTAAAGGGGGCCGGGGTTTCGGGAGGAGGTAACACTGGAGGAGGAGCAGGAGGGGTGACGGCATAGGGTTGGGTTAGGGCAGTGAGGGCGGAGATCAGGGACGGCAAATCGGCCGCGGGAGTGGGAGGCAACGAGGTAAAGGGGGCCGGGGTTTCGGGAGGAGGTAACACTGGAGGAGGAGCAGGAGGGGTGACGGCATAGGGTTGGGTTAGGGCAGTGAGGGCGGAGATCAGGGACGGCAAATCGGCAGCGGGAGTGGGAGGCAACGAGGTAAAGGGGGCCGGGGTTTCGGGAGGAGGTAACACTGGAGGAGGAGCAGTAGGAGAGAACTTGAGGATGGGAGGGGAATCAGTGGGTAAGGGGGCGGAGACAAGGGAACCAGGACTAGCGGGCTGGACAGGATTCATGAGAGTGGAGAGTAGGGGCGGGGGATCCTTGGAAATGGAGGAGGAGGAGGAGGAGGGGGGATGAGAAGGAATGGGAGAAGATGGGGATACAGGGATAGGGGTCACGGGGATTCCTGAGGAGACTGGAGAAGGGAAGTCAACCGGGGGACAGGGGTCCGGGGAGACGGGGTTGGTTGAGTGGGTAGGAGCGGGGGGCGTAGGAAGTAGGATGGACGAAGAGGGTGAGGGAACGGGGTTTACCAGTGACGGGGTACTCAGAGGGGAGAGGGATTGAGAGGAGGAGGAGGATGGGACTTCAATAGTTGAGACGGGAATAGTCGGGGCAGTACTCGGAGTAAGGACAGGCCCTGGGAAAGGTAACAGGGAGCATGGGGGTGGGGGAGCTCCGACGGGCAAAACAGGATGATGGCTGAACGAGGGGGTTTGGTCACAGGAGGGTTGGTGCACGGGAGTGGGTGGGAACGAGTGGTGTGGCACTGGGAAATAGTAAGCTCCATCTACGCCGAGCACGGGACATAGGGGGGTGGGGGCTGGAGACACACCCCCGGGGGGTGGGGTCTGTGCTGTGACGGGGGAGGCAGGGCGGGAAGTTACTGTTGCGCTCTGGGCGCCATCATAGGGTGGTGGCCGTGGAACAATAGAAACAACATCATCATTGTGAATATTCCTATGGTACACATGTACAATCTGCCCCTCAAACTCCAACTCTTCTTCGACCCAACCTTCCCGTTTCAAACCTCTAGCTACACGATACCAGGCCTCTGCAACCTTTGTGAGTCCGTTATCCAACAGTAAACCTTCCTTGTCTATGAGTAGCTTTCTCCAAAATTCTGGCTGCAATCTCCCACTGGGCAGCATCTGGAAGCCACACACCTTAGCAATCTTTTTAAGTTTCATCATTGCATCCTCCCCTGCTCTTTCTTTCACAATGTCGCAAGCCAACAAGCCCTTAGCAGGTCTAGCATGTTCCTGCCCCATCTTGACTAATCAAAGCGTGCCACTAGTTCAGGACAGATGAATAGAGGAGGTATAAGGAAGGAGGGGAAAAAGAGTGTCTACAGTGCTCGACTGCCACGAGAACTTGAGCCCCGTGCGTCTTCCCCAAACGTAGACTAGTCACGGAGATCCGCCCACCCGGGGTGATGGTCACGGACAGGAGCGAATGAGCGTGGGTGACTAACACAGCTCTGGGCAACAGGCACAGGAGAGATAAAGCACAAAAGAAAAGATGAACGTGGCTGCACTAATTAGAAGACATTTGCAAAAATCACAAACATATAAATGAGCATAAACTCCGGAGTCCAGAACTAACCACACAATACACACACACACACCAAGGGTACCCACGCTGTAACAACAATTGAACAAAAACCACAGAATGACAGAGAGTAAAATGGCCATGTACATGTTAATGACACCGGTGCCAAATAATCGAAGTATAGCAATCCTCAGCCTCCACCCACCAGGCTGGTCCCGGTATAACCCAGGTATTAATGGGAGCACAGTAATAAACAAACAAAATCCCAGCCCCACCGGCTGTAATGCATTCCCTGCCCGCTAGGCAGTCAAGCTAACTTAAAATCCCAGCCCCACCGGCTGTAAAGTCCCAGCCCCACCGGCTGTAAAATCCCAGCCCCACCGGCTGTAAAATCCCAGCCCCACCGGCTGTAAAGTCCCAGCCCAACCGGCTGTAAAATCCCAGCCCCACCGGCTGTAAAGTCCCAGCCCCACCGGCTGTAAAGTCCCAGCCCCACCGGCTTTAAAATCCCAGCCCCACCGGCTGTAATGCGTCCCCTGCCCGCTAGGCAGTCAAGCAAACTTAAAAGAAGTATGAGAAACACGCACCCACACATACAAACGAATACAGGAGGCAGATAGACAATTGACAGGTTCACCTTAAAAAGGCACACCGGATGAGTTAATTACCTGTCTCTAGTAGCCTTCTGGAAGCCGGAAGTGGACTCGGAGGCAGACCGACACAAAACAGGAGAATAACACAGGCAACAGCTGTATTATGGAGGTGATCAGGCTCCGCTTGTCCCACTTTCCAGAGGTCCGCTCCGGTCCGTTGGTTCCGGCCCTCCGAACCGGCCCTCCGGTGGCCCCACGTTGGGCGCCAATTGAAATGGAAAAATCAATTAAAGTATTGATTATTTCTTTGTGTATCTGCCCCTGGCCAAATCAATGAAACTATGCGTGCACGCTCCCTGAAGTAATTCACACCAGACACAGGTTCCAGGTTGTTGAATAACTTGAGGAAAGTTTATTCAGGGGGGACGGCAGGTCCCTTTTAAAGCAAAATTACATCATAAGCATTGTCAGAGATAACATGGAATAATACATCAATAATTGGTTAGGTGTTAAGTGGTTGCTTCAATGCTCTGCCTACTGTAGGTGATGTCACCGGGGCCATGAGGGTCTCCCACGGTTTCCCAGCGCCATCTTGGTGCACGAGGTAGTTAGTCAATGTTAGGAAGGAGAAAGGGAAGGGGGGGGGAAAAGGAGCTAGAAGCTTCTAGCAGCCATCTTAATTATAGCGTGTGTGCTTAGATATATATATATATCGTGAAATGAGTAAATAGACATTTTTCTCTAACTAGGAAATATGTGTAAACCTTATTTCCACAACAGTTTGTATTAAAAGGAATGAATTATGTATAAATAATACATCTCATACTCTATTTGCACTGCTACCCCATGTTCCCTTCCATCCTACTTCTTTCCATTCTTTTCAATGAGAGAAATCACTACACAACCCATACAGGAATAAGAGGAGTGAGTAAGTGAGTTTCTTACTAGATGGAAAAAACATTTTTTTTCAAACAGAAAAGTCATGATCTAGATGTAAATCATGGGGGATACACTAAGTTCTAAATATTGTAACAGACCCTCTACCTGGCACAAAATAAAAAAAAGTCCCCAAATCAACAATGCCTATTGAGTCATTGAAGAGCTGCTGAGGATATTGCCGAATCACTGGTAGCTGGATTATCATGAACTCATTTAATTACATTGCAAATATATAGTATAAACAACATACAATTGTCAATATATGCTGCTTTGCACTGTATTTGTTCTGTATTGTACACAAAAAAGAAAGCACAAAAGTCAGATCTTCATCAAAGTAAGGTTGGACCCCTTGCATTACATCAAGTTCATCAAATACAGTATAAATATGCTTGTGATTCTTTACAGTTTTTATTATTAACCCCTTAGTGACCAGACCGTTTTTCAATTTTCTTACCGCTAAGGACCAGGGCTGCTTTTACATTTCTGGGGTGTTTGTGTTTAGCTGTAATTTTCCTCTCAATCTTTTACTGTACCCACACATATTGTATACAGTTTTTCTCACCATTAAATGGTCTTTCTAGAGATATCATTATTTTCATCATATCATATAATTTACTATAAAAAACTGATAAAATATGATGAAAATGTTTTAAAAAACACACTTTTTCTAACTCTGACCCCCAAAATCTGTTACGCATCTACAACCGCCAAAAAACACCTGTTCTAAATAGCTTCTAAATTTTGTCCTGAGTTTAGAAGTACCCAATGTTAACATGTTCTTGCAAGTTATAGAGCCATAACTTAGTACAAGTTGGACATTGCTGTTTCAAAATATATATTTTTAAAATTTATTAATAGTGACATTGTAACACTGTAAACTGTCATAAATCTCTGAATCACACCTCACATGTAGACAACCCAGGGTATTCAATATGGGCTATGTCCAGTTTTTTATAGTAGCCACTTAGTCACAAACACTGGCAAAAGTTAGCATTTATATACGTTTGTGTGTTAAAAATGCAAAAACAATTATGAACGCTAACTTTGGCCAGTGTTTGTGACTAAGTGGCTACTAATTTGCAATACCTTGGGTTGTCTTCTTTTGCAAATGGTATGCCATCATGGCGGTAAGTCTCTTTCCTGGGCTACCATACGCTCTCAAAGGCAACATAACCAATCTGGCAAATTTCAATGTGAAAAAATGGAAAATCAAGCCATATACTTGACCCTTTAACTTTTAAAACCACTATAAAACCTGTACATGGGGGGTACTGTTATACTCAGGAGACTTTGCTGAACACAAATATTAGTGTTTTGAAACAGTAAAACGTATCACAACAATGATACTGTTTGTGTGTGAAAAATGCAAAAAACTTAACTTTCACTGACCGTATCATCACTGTGATATGATATGTTTTACAGTTTTAAAACACTGGTATTTGTGTTCAGCAAAGTCTTCAGAGTATAACAGTACCCCCCATGTACAGGTTTTAGGGTATCATGGAAAGTTACAGGGTTTAATACAGTGCTAGCAAATTAAATTCTCTGGACTTTCAGTCTGGGTTGTCAGGCAATGAATAAAATTACTTAATTATGTAAAAATATTACATAAAAATGCACATATAATTTAAATATATATATACATATTTATTAAATTATTTATGTAATTATGTATATGGATATATATATTTATTTTGTATTATCTTTATTTATTTATATATGCAAAGCTATATATATATATATATATATATATATATATTAATATCAAAATACAGTTAGAACAAAATTCCACGGACCTTAAGAACCATTTTTGTCTGACGTACCTAGTACGTCCGTGGTCCTTAAGGAGTTAAAGGAACAATATAAGGTCAGGAACACAAACATCTATTCCTGACCCTAATGTGTTAAAACCACCATCTAGCCCCCCCACTCCCTCCGCTCCTCTTGTTTCCCTAAATATAGTAAAATCTTTTTGTATTCAAGTCTGCAGCTGCTGCATCTGCACCTGATTTGCATGCTCGGCTGACATCATCAGAAGTTGTGGTCTGATGAAATTACAAAGTGTTTCTAAATCCAATATGCCCAAATAGTGTTTTTAAATGGCAAAGTCTCCCAGGGACCATAGTCACATGGCAGGAGACAATGGCAATAAGTCCTCTCCAGGCACAAGTGGCGAAGGGCACTTTGTCACATCTGCATACCATACAATATAAAGCACAGGAATTTGAGACTTATCAATCACCACATGGTGGCAGAAATGAAACCAAATGCATCCGGCAAGATGCACATTTGCAATTTATGATTCACTTGCTTTTTGCAAGTGAATTGATAATTCGAATAAGTATTTTCCCACTGGCGCCTGGGTTAATTATGTAGCAGCTGGCTGGAACTTGCTAGCAAGCACCACATTACAAAAGTGATTAAATGAAAAATTAATTAAAAATACCATGGGGGTCGATAAAACCCCCATATTAATATAGTGTTTTTTGCCCTTAACTGACACTACCTGCCGTATGGCCTGTCTGCTAAATGCTTAAACCTAGAAACTGGGTGCTTCCCAGTCACTTAAAATAGTCTCATCCCATAGGGATGGAACCTGAGAAATAGCAGGGGGACATAGTCTTCCTGTGAGCATCAGATGGAGGCTGATATAAATATGCATGAAGACCTAGGTCCTGTCTGACCTCCACCCATGGGCTACAGGTGAGGGGCCTAATATTAATGATAAATTAGGGCAGCTAGTGTCCCCCCCGGTAAGTAGATTGGATGTTTTATTTGTAATCTGGGCTCAGACCTCAACTATCTAGTGGCCCAGCCCGGCTAAAATCTGGACCAAATTCAGGCCCATTAATTACCTGATTTACACAATCTGTACATTGTTGTATTCCATCAACAATGCCTGGAGTTTGCTGTCCAAATGGCTCTGTGTGCAGCTGTAAGGTTTTGCCCCATTCGGTATGGGGCCGTTTGGACTTTGGTGAACAACTCTGTAACTTCAGCTTAATGTAGATGTTCTGGTGTCTATAGCATGTCCCTGCAGGCATTTTAATGTAATGTTCAGAGAAGAGGCAGTGTTTACCTTACTGACTAGGAACCCCTGTAATAGCAATCACTCAGAAGGCCACTAGAGGTGCTTCCTGTGTCAATGCTGCACATTTGTTCAGTGTTTACATGCTTTGCATGGAGCCACTAAATGTTCCACATAAATATGCATTGATTTAATTAATCTCTATGTTCCTTTAATAAAGATTAATAAATCTTCTCAACAAAAATTTGTGCAAATAAACTCATAAAGTGTTTTCAATCAATGAGCAATCCAATAATCAATATTTTAACAATATATTGTAATCTTGTACTGTTCAAAGTGTTTATGGTACCAAACAAAAGAGGTTGTGTCTCTTTAAAAAACAAAAATAAAAGTAAAACTGTGTTACACCCTTTTATACCTTTAAATGTTACTCAGATCACGCTTTAGTGTTTGTAAAGACATTAATTGGCCAACAAGAAACAAAAAAAACCAACAAAATTAAAACAATTTTAGAATCAGTAAAAAGAGCTTATCTTCATCCAAAATGTGTTTTACCTTGAAGAATTCCTTAGTCACTAACTGGCAATCTTACTGATTTCAAAAGTCTCTTTCTGTCTTAAAATTTTGTCTGCACTGTTATTTTTTTTAAGTTTTGTCTTTGAGGTTTCTACCAAAACTAAAGAGCGATCTGAATAACATTAAATGGTATAAACGTGTTCTCTTTTAAGTTGCACCATAAGCTCTTTAAATAGTACAATGTCACAATATTTTCAAAAATGTATTATGGAATTGTACATTCAGTGGAAACTCTTTATGTGTGTATCTGCACAGATTTGCATAAATAAGCACTTTTTATTGGGATAACCAAGAGTTATTAGTCTTAATTAAGATTATGTCACACTAAGCACTCCACCAATCCAACACATAAATTTGAAGTTAATAATGGAATAACGTTAAGGTGTTTAACCCCTTAAGGACACAGCTTCAGAAGCTTGACTTACGCTTAATGACACAAGCAATTTTTGCATTTTCTTGCTGTTTGCGTTCAACTGCAATTTGCATCTCTCTCATTTATTGCACCGACACATATTATATACTGTTTTTTAAAGGACAGAAAGGGCTTTAATTTGATATAACATATATATATATATATATAAATGCTTACTTATTATAAAAAAATACAGAAAAATGCAAAAAAAATGAAAAATATTGTTTTTTTTTACAGTTTTTGCAATAATAATGTGTGCATAATTAGTGCAGGTTAAGGAAAGTAATTAAAGATAAATTTATTTATTTGTTCTGATTTACAGAATATATAATGTGTCTGGGATTTTAAGTTTTTTTTGGTAGTTACAGGTCACAAAGCACAAGGAGTAAAATAAAATTTTAATGTGGAGCGATTTTAGAATTTGGTATGTTTGTCTTGTAAGCTTAATAGCCATAAAAGAAAACAAAATTGCCACACAAAAGTATATATTTATATAAAGTAGACATCACGGGCTATTTACCTAAGGTTGTTTTGACACTTTCTACGTAGCCATTTCACCGCCAACCTCTGCTAAATATTGGAGTAAAATTGTGTTCTTTTTGGTTTTTGGCACACAAACTTATAACAGAGAAATTCTCGTGTATATTTTGTAAAGTTGGTGTGTGCTATTCCTGTACAAAGTTTTATTTTGTGTTCAGTTACATCTGCTGAGTAAAATGACACCCCCATTGTATGTCTTTTGCACTATTTCGTGAAGTTACAGTGCCATACAGGATACCTGTCCTTTTCAGTATTCACAGTAGAATGTTGAGAGATGAATTTAATGAGCCTTAGCTTCCATTTGGGGTATTATAACAGTTTGACTGTTCAAAAAACCCCCACAAAGGCCTACCATTTGTAAAAGTAGACACTCCAGGGTATCTTATAAGGTGCATATTGTGCCTTAACATGCCCCCATTTTTTCACCAATATATGCCAAAGTATGTGGTAAAAATAATTTTGTGCATTTTTTACATACGGATTGCATTTTTGCTGGGCGTTTTGTATATTTCATATGTGCCACTAAGTTCAAACCCCCCAAATTATGCTCAGCTAAGTCTTCTGAGTAAAATGACACCCCATATGAATGTCTTTGGCACTATTTCGTGAAGCTACAGTGCCATATAGGAGACCTGTCCTTTACAGTATTCACAGTAGAATTTTGAGAGATGGATTTAATGAGCCTTAGCTTCCATTTGGGGTATTATAACAGTTTGACTGTTCAAAAAACCCCCACAAAGGCCTACCATTTGTAAAAGTAGACACTCCAGGGTATCTCATAAGGTGCATATTGTGCCTTAACATACCCCCATTTTTTCACCAATATATGCCAAAGTATGTGGTAAAAAAAATATTTTGTGCATTTTTTACATACGGATTGCATTTTTGCTGGGCGTTTTGTATATTTCATATGTGCCACTAAGTTCAAACCTCCCAAATTATGCTCAGCTAAGTCTTTGGAGTAAAAATACACCCCCAATGAATGTCTTTGTCACTATTTTGTGAAGCTACAGTGCCATATAGGAGACCAAGCCATATCCGTTTTTACCAAACTTTGAATTTTGACGCTGGGCCTATGTGCAATTTCCAAGCATCTTCGCAGGTTTTAAATTCAATCTACCCCACAAAGGCCTACCATTTCTTAAAGTAGACACCCCAGGGTGTTTCAAAAGGTATAGTTTGAACCTTAGCGTGGGATCATTTTTCCGCTAGCTTGTACCAGATGTAGTGGTAATAAGCGTTTTTTCTGCCTTTTTGACATACAAAGTGAGTTTGCACAGTATATTTTGCAAACCTTATGTGTGCTACGACTGTATAATACTTCATATGTTGCTCAGCTATGTCGGCTGAGTACAGCAATACCCCCGTATGTACCTTTGCCAGGTATGTGTGGACATCGGAGGGGCACATTTGGGACACAGCCATTCCAGTTTTTTTCAAACTTTGAATTTTTATGCTGTGCCTATGTCCCATTTTAGAGTATTTTACCAGGCTATATAATCCAAATTACCCCATAAAGCCATACCATTTCTTAAAGAAGACATCCCAGGGTATTTCAAAAGGCATATTTTGAACCTTAGCGTGGGATCATTTTTCCGCTAGCTTGTACCAAGTGTAGTGGTAATAAGCATTTTTTCTGCTTTTTTGACATACAAAGTGAGTTTGCGCAGCATATTTTGCAACCCTTATGTGTACTATGACTGTATAATACTTCATATGTTGCTCAGCTATGTCGGCTGAGTACAGCAATACCCCCGTATGTACCTTTGCCAGGTATGTGTGGACATCGGAGGGGCACATTTGGGACACAGCCATTCCAGTTTTTTTCAAACTTTGAATTTTTATGCTGTGCCTATGTCCCATTTTAGAGTATTTTACCAGGCTATATAATCCAAATTCCCCATAAAGCCATACCATTTCTTAAAGAAGACATCCCAGGGTATTTCAAAAGGCATATTTTGAACCTTAGTGTGGGATCATTTTTCCGCTAGCTTGTACCAAGTGTAGTGGTAATAAGCATTTTTTCTGCCTTTTTGACATACAAAGTGAGTTTGCGCAGCATATTTTGCAAACCTTATGTGTGCTATGACTGTATAATACTTCATATGTTGCTCAGCTATGTCGGCTGAGTACAGCAATACCCCCGTATGTACCTTTGCCAGGTATATGTGGATGTTGAAGGGGCGCATTTGAGACGCAGCCATTCAGTTTTTTTCTAACTTTGAAGTTTTACGCTGTGTCCATGTTCCAATTTGGAATAGTTTAGACGGTTGGTTATTGAAACTTGCCCACAAACACATACTATTTATTAAAGATTACGCCCTGGGGTAATTCAAAAGGCATATTTTGAACCTTGGCGTGGGATACTTTTTTCTCTAGTTTGTTCCAGGTGTAGTGGTAATGAGCGTTTTTAAAATGTATTTTTTTACTTTTTATAACTTTTTTACTTTTAAAAACTAGTTTTTAAACTTTTGTTTTGCTTATAAATTTTTTTTAAACTTTCCTGAACTTTCTTAAAACTTTTTTACAGATTTAACATTTTTCTAAGCTATTTTTTTTTACTGTTAACCCCTAACTAGCAGTACGCAGCACTAACAGTAAATTTCCCATTTTCCCATAACTCCCACCCACCCCAGCTAGCAAAATATATAGTTATAAAATATTTAAATTAATTAATTAAATAAATTGAACCCCTGAGGGTTAAAAAAATAAATAAAAGTTAATCCTCAGGGGTTAAAAATAATTAGATCACAGTATAATACTGTGATCTCTATTTGATCGCTGTAGGCAGTGATCGACTGGCAGGGAAGGGGTTAATTTTTATTTGGACTAGGTAAAGTGTGTTTTTTTGTTTTTATTACTTAAATGTTATTAAAACATTTTTTAAGCTTAATTTTTAACTTTTTAAAATTTCTTTTAAAACTTTTTTTTAACGTTAACCCCTAGTTAGCCTAACGTCAAATCCCCCAATTCCCCACTAACTTCCACCTACCCCAGCTATCTAAATATATAATTTAAAAATAATTTAATTAATTAATTTAATTAATTTAACCCCTGAGGGTTAAAAAAAAAAAAATTAACCCTCAGGGGTTAAAAAAAAAAATCAGATCATAGTAAAATGTAATCCCTGCCAATTGATCACTGTAGTCAGTGATCAATTGGCAGGGAAGGGGTTAATTTTTTATTAAAATGGGTAAGGGGGGGGACACTTTAAATAAACTTTATTTTTTTTAACAGCAGGGGGCAGGATCAGCACTGATCCGGCTCCCTGCACTTCACACAGAACCCGGAAGTGCAGGGAGCCGGTAGGTGAGTATCAGAGCACATGTGCTCGCTCCGACTTGTGGTCAGAGCGAGCACATGTGCTGGGCAGCTTGACCGGGTGCTCCCGGTATGCCTCCAATGCAGAGGCATACCGGGAGCACCATTAACCCCGCGATCGCCGCGATAGCGGCGATCCGGGGTTAATTTTACCGCGTGACGGACGAGGTCCGTCACCCGTCGTTAAGGGTCTCCCCTGCGTGACGGACCTCGTCCGTCACCCGTCCTGAAGGGGTTAAGCAGCTAATCAAAATGATTGTTTACATAATCACTGAATTATAATTTTAAGCACCTTTAAAACGTGTATAACCTCCCACCATTTCAAATAACTCTGTAAGTGTTTAGGCATTTTTATGTATTACTGTGATGGGATTCCAGCATGGTCAAAATTTAGTAGGCCAAAATCTCCACATGGCATATGCTAATTAGTATCTGATTACAAACAGTTGGATGAGTCATCAGTATACTGAGCATGTGTGGAAGTGGATAGTAAAATCCTTTGTCTTCAACAAGCCATGTGGTCTGCCATATAAGGTGATCCTGTGTGCTGATTGGTCTGAGGAATATAGGAGGGGTTATACTGTATGGGAGGAGATATGCTGTTAACAAAAGTCTCATGCACCAGGTATTTGTCTCTCAGAAATTTGGAACAGGAGTTCATCTGAGACCCGATCGGTAATGTGAATAAAGGCCTCTTACTTCCTGAAGACTTGTGTCCATATCTCTGTGTTTGGCTTCTGCATGCTTACACTGCTACATTACAAGTTTAAAAAGATAGCAGAATTATTATTATTTTATTATTTATATTGTGACAATAGATTCCGTGGCTCTGTACAATGGGTATGATGCTTTTACTAAGTAAATTGACTTTAAGCAAAAATCATATTTTAGAAACACATACACTTTAAACAAACAGTTTTAGTAAAACCGTATTTTATCCCCTGCTGCCCTTTTATTGTCCCACAGAAAGATGTTTACAATAATAGTAATTACACACATTGATTTGAACTGCACTTATTCTTAATTCTTTATTTTCAAAATATTTTATCTATTATTTATTTATTTTTTTAAATTTAAAAGCCTGTAGTTTTTTCATTAGAGACATTTCAGTATTCCATAAACAAAATTACTACCTAATGCATCTGAACAAAGCTGTGTGGGTGAAGATTAATGGAACACTTTTAGTTTTTATCATCCAGGAAATTCACTTTAATTGAATCTTTGTATAAAAATAAACTTCAAAATACATAAAGAGCAGCAACTCTATATAGAACCTCTTATAAACGACTTAGCAAACAGTAATGTTTTCATAGTGTTCTGAAATGCTTTTAGCAAGAGTGGGAGATGAAAAAAGAAGTCTATAATATTTGCTATGTAGGTTTGAAAAGTTTGACCAACCACTGTGTTCTTAAATTTCCTTTTAACTTTACAGTATAGACTAAAAAATACAATGAGTATGATATATATTAGCTATGTATGTTTTTCCCGACAGGCATTTAATATTTAACTAACACAATACTAATACAAAAGGAATTGAAATCATGGTGTTTTGGGTCCCGGCAGGCACGTGTCGGTGTGGCGGCATTTCCACATCGCAAGGGGAAAGCCGCCGAATAATCACCCTGTCTCCAGGCACCTGCCCTGTCCACTCCTGCCCGGGAGCAGACTGGGACCCGGCGGGCACACCTTGTTGTGGCGGCATTCCTACGTGGTAATGGGAATGCTGCCTATCATTTAGATCCTCCTTCGCTGCCTGCTATCCTCTGACAGGCACTTCTTCCCGCACACAGCAGCCGGCTCTGTAATCATTAGAGACGACGGCCGCTGCAAGTAAGAACCTAACTTTAGAAACGTGTATGTGTGACGTGGCGTTCATTGTCACATGCTCCCCTGTAGCCAATCAAGGAGCACCCTAGGCTATTTAAACCCTTCTCCTTCATTTCTCTGTGCCCTGTCGTGGTTTCCATTCTGGGTATCCGAGAGCGCATTTCTGGTACTGTTTCTTGTGTATTTTGACCTTGGCTTTACTTGTCCTCAGCCTGTCTTGTGTTTTTCCTTTTATACGTTAAATCCGGCCGTTCTAAACCTTAGGGTTTTCTTTATTTTTTACTTAAGTTCTGCGTGTTGTGCATATTAGTGTATCCTGACAGCACATTTCCGATTATTTTTTCATTTTTATTTGTATTGTCTTGCTACAGACATTTTGCAAAGTGATTTAGTTTAAAATAAAAATAGTCATGACTTCTCCCTTAACACCAATCATATTCGGTGCTGTCATCACAATCTTGTCTATTCACCACCACGAAACAAACTTTTTATATATGTCCAGCAAACATGTCACGATATGTATAGGACATTCCACTTCATGGTAGACTGCTTTGGTTGATATTATTTATATATACTTAGTAGCATATTATATATCTCTACACAGTGTTTAAACTTACATCAATCGCCATTATTCTTTAAAAAAAAAATTGTCACTTGGGTGTCTCTTTCCATCTGTTTGATGTCCTAGAGGAGAGGAAAAAAAGGAATCCCTTGGTGATTTCACAAATGTGCATTAAGATACCATAATAATTTACTGGGCAGTAGCCGATAAGATTCTTGTTCTTATCAGCTAATGTTGTTTCTGTGACCATAGTGTTCCTTTAAGTTCACTACCCATTTCTGCAAGTTACATGTAGTGTCGTGAGAGACAACTGATTGGACCTGAGAGACAACTGATTAGAAAAAGTAAAACATGTTCGGGGAAGCTGCTTCATGCTCCTTATTTTGACACATTATCCCAATTATTAGGGGTCATGAAACACAAAGTCGCTCCTAATTTTTTGTTTTTATATCTTTATTTTTTTCAATTCATTTTTCTATTAAAAAAATATATATCTGTGTTTCTTATTGCTTACATTATATTTGCTTATTTTTTTGTCGTCTTTTTATTTCCCTCAATTCACTTTTTCATCAGCAATTTTATGGGTACTATCTTTTTAATAAAATGCATTACTTTATTCTCCAGGAGGTAAAAAAGTCTTGAAAAATAAAATGGTTACCTAGTTTAACATCTACAACTTTGTCTTTTTTATGATAAACAATGAGATTTTTAACTACGGTAGTCATTTAATAAAACGTACAGTAGGAGTCAACAGTAATTATTTGAATTTTGTTTGTACACATCTACATCTTTTATTTGTAATTCTAGGACACAGAAAGGTTTCAGTCCAGGAGTCACGACCTAGAAGAGAAACTTGTATCCAAGGAACAAGAATTAGAACAACTCCTTAAAAAACAGAAGAGGGTATGCTCCTATTTACAGCTGTTTAATCATGGCTTTGATGTACCTCCGAAGTCTATTTAGTTGCTGTGATTATAATATGTTCTAGTTCTTTTTTATAAGTAGTAAAAAAAAAAAAAAAGTCTCTCCGAGGCATTAAGTATTCTTGACAAATCTCTTTCATGTTGCAGAGAAAGCTTCAAAAAGTATAATGAGTATTGCTACATTTTATTTTTAATATTTATGCAGATCCTGCCGTTCTGTTCTTTTATTTTGAATGTGTTAAGTAGTGCTATTAGGTAAGATGAATAGGACTTTCAAGAATAAATTCAGCAAAGCAAAGAAGCCATTACACCAATTTAGAACTATTACATAAAAATATAAAATTAGTTCAATTTGTGATTTTTCATCTTTTTAACTTGTGATAAGCTATTAGCAAGACTGAAACAGTATCAAAAAGGAACAATGTTATGAATAAAATAAAGTTGTGCTTGCTTGTGTTAATATATTATAGAATTAAATACAATAATACTTTATTAAAGTTCAAGCTACATGCACTGCAATTGACGTGCATAATTTTCAACTATTCAGTAAAAGCAAGTTAATTTGTAAAATATGGAGTGATGACCAATATAATTCCATTGGTTTCCACCATGACTTCACCAGACTCAGCACTTTGCTACAGTATTGCTTACTTGACCTAAATGGGTCTAATTATGATTTAACTATTATTTGGAGTTTGATGAGTTTACATCTTCATTCTTTGGCCATTTTATTGATCTTAGGAAAACTTTGAAATTACAATACCATTAACACTTATACATTGTAGGGCAGTACAATATAGTTTTCAGGACCAAATAGAGACCTTAAATCACAAATTAAGATCATGGTAGAGGTTCTTCACATAACATATATATATATATATATATATATATATATACACACAGTGGAACCTCGGAATTCTAACTTAATCCGTTCCCGAAGGCTGTTTGAGTCCCAAAGTGTTCGAGAACCGAATCAACATTTCCCATAAGAATTAATGTAAAATCCGTTTCCAGACCCCCACTATTACATCATTTTACATTTATATGTAATCATTAAAAATGCAGAGATAACTCTAATATTAAGCACCCTACATTTATTTGAGTGGTTCCTGCCTTTCAACTTGCTAAAAATGTACTGTTGGCCATTATTGCAATTATTTATAATAATTGTCTTACTTGAAAATGAGACATGGCTCTTGTGTGTATGTTGTATGTTTGGGTACCGAAGATCGTTTGTGTATCGAGACATTTGGCTCTTTGTTGTATGTTTGGGTACCGAAGATCGTTCGCGTACAAAGCCATTTTTTAACTCATGGCTCTTTGTTGTATGTTTGGGTACCGAAGATCATTCCCGCTCCGAGACATTTTTTACTCAAAATTTTTGTTTGACTTCCGAATTGTTCAAGAACAGGACCGTTCGAGTTCTGAGGTTCCACTGTACATATAAATATATATATATATAGTTGCAAGAAAAAGTATGTGAACCCTTTGGAATGATATGGATTTCTGCACAAATTGGTCATAACATGTGATCTGATCATCATCTAAGTCACAACAATAGACAATCACAGTCTGCTTAAACTAATAACACACAAAGAATGAAATGTTGCCATATTTTTATTGAACACACCATGTAAACATTCACAGTGCAGGTGGAAAAAGTATGTGAACCCCTAGACTAATGACATCTCCAAGAGCTAATTGGAGTGAGATGTCAGTCAACTGGAGTCCAATCAATGAGATGAGATTGGAGGTGTTGGTTAAGGCTGCCCTGCCCTATAAAAAACACACACCAGTTCTGGGTTTGCTTTTCACAAGAAGCATTGCCTGATGTAAATGATGCCTCGCACAAAAACGCTCTCAGAAGACCTACGATTAAGAATTGTTGACTTGCATAAAGCTGGACAGGGTTACAAAAGTATCTCCAAAAGCCTTGCTGTTCATCAGTCCACAGTAAGACAAATTGTCTATAAATGGAGAAAGTTCAGCACTGCTGCTACTCTCCCTAGGAGTGGTTGTCCTGTAAAGATGACTGCAAGAGCACAGCGCAGACTGCTCATTGAGGTGAAGAAGAATCCTAGTGTCAGCTAAAGACTTACAAAAGTCACTGGCAAATGCTAACATCCCTGTTAGCGAATCTACAATACGTAAAACACTAAACAAGAATGTATTTCATGGGAGGATACCACAGAGGGAGCTACTGCTGTCCAAACAAAATATTGCTGCACATTTACAGTTTGCACAAGAGCACCTGGATGTTCCACAGCAGTACTGGCAAAATATTATGTGGACAGATGAAATCAAAGTTGAGTTGTTTGGAAGAAGCCCACAACACTATGTGTGGCGAAAATAAGGCACAGCACACCAACATCAAAACCAACTGTGAAGTATGGTGGTGGGGTCATCATGGTAGGGGCTGCTTTGCTGTGTCAGGGCCTGGACGGATTGCTACCATCGAAGGAAAAATGAAATCCTAAGTTTATCAAGACATTTTGCAAGAGAACTTAAGGCCATCTGTCTACCAGCTGAAGCTCAACAGAAGATGGGTGTTGCAACAGGACAATGACCCAAAGCATAGAAGTAAATCAACAACAGAATGGCTTAAACAGAAGAAAATACGCCTTCTGAAGTGGCCCAGTCAGAGTCCTGACCTCAACCCGATTGAGATGCTGTGGCATGACCTCAAGAAAGCGATTCACACCAGACATCCCAAGAATATTGCTGAACTGAAACAGTTCTGTAAAGAGGAATGGTCAAGAATTACTCCTGACCGTTGTGCACGTCTGATCTGCAACTACAGGAAACGTTTGGTTGAAGTTATTGCTGCCAAAGGAGGTTCAACCAGTTATTAAATCCAAGGGTTCACATACTTTTCCCACCTGCACTGTGAATGTTTACATGGTGTGTTCCATAAAAACATGGCAACATTTCATTCTTTGTGTGTTAATAGTTTAAGCAGACTGTGATTGTCTATTGTTGTGACTTAGACAGGGCCGGTGCTAGGATTTTTGACTACACAGGCTAAGATGCATTTTGACGCCCCCCCCCACCCCCCCAAAAAAAATAAACAATGCATCTTCACCTCTGTGTCTCGTAGCCCCCTTTTGAATTTCTTACCCCCATTAGTGTTGCATATCCACTCTCTTGAATGTCTTATCCCTTTGGCCCCTTTGTGCCTTACACCCCCCTTTAGTGTGTCTCCTACAACACCTCTTATGTATTTCTTACTTCCCCGCCAGCCCCTATCTATCTCTCTTTTTCTCCCACATAGACATAGATACAGGCAAAAATACATACATGCACAAATACACAAACATACAGACACACAACCATACAAGCACACAGACATAATTTTTCAGGCACACAGTCACAAAGATATACAGACACACAGTCATAAAAGGCACACAAACAAACACAGTCATACAATCTACACATACAGGTACATTGTCATACAAACACAGACATACATTCATACAGACACAGGCCCTCACAGAAATACAGACAGACATAAAGAAACATAGAGATAGGCATACAGAGACATACATACACAGACAAACAAAGAACCCTGCACACTGATACCGTGTAAATGCTCCGGCCATCAACAGTGGTGGATGCTCCGTGTCAGGCGGACATCGCTGGATCCACCAGTAAAGTCTTCAAAAGGAATAAACGCAGGCAACACTCCAATAGTAAGGATGGTATATTTATTGGTAGGTGAACCACCCCATAGAAAGTGTGATGTTTCAGCTCATGCAATAAGGCTCTGCTGAGCCGAAACGACGCACTTTCTTTGGGGTGGTTCACCTATCAATAAATATACCATCCGTACTATTGGAGTGTTGCCTGCGTTTATTCCTTTTGAATACATACACACAGTCATATAGAGACATACATACTGTATGTCTCTGTATGACGGTCTGTGTATGTACACAGGATGGCTAAAAGATAGATCCCCATCTGTCGTGCAACTTCAACAATGCTTTGAAAGCTGGGGCTCTACCGATTCCCCATGCTTGGAGGATTGTATTTAGCATGGAGCAGTATTTGTGTGTTTGACTGTAAGCATGTGTTTGTATGGAGTATGTTTGTATGATTGTAGCGGTGTGTTTGTATGTAGTGTTTGCATTTGAATGCAAGCATGCATTTATGTGTAGTGTTGGTTTTTGAACGTAGGTGTGTGTTTATATATAATTTTGGTGTCTGATACAGAGGTGTGTTTGTATGTAGTGTTGACATTTGAATGCAGGGTGTGTTTGTATGTAGTGTTGACGTTTGCATGCAGGTGTTTATTTGTGTGTAGTGTTGGTGTTTGAATGCTGAGATATATGCACATATACACATACACTGCCACACACGCACACACTGTGATACACATACACAAAGATACACACACTGACACACATGCAGATATACATATACACAAACTGATACACATTCAGATAGACAGACACACATATAGAGATACACACAAACACTGACAGACATACAGATAAACACACACTGACATACAGACACGCTGACAGACATACAGATACACACATACACAATGATAGACATACACAAACACACAGACACACAGACATACACACACACACTGACAGACATTTAGATACACACAGACACACGGACAGAGACATTTACATACACACACACACTGACAGACATAGATACACACACACTGACAGACATATACAAACACACTGACAGAAATACAGATACACACATACACAATGATAGACATACACGGACACACTAACAGACAGACATACACAAACACTGACAGACATTTAGATACACACAGACACATGGACAGAGACATATACATACACACACACTGACAGACATGGATACACACACACTGACAGACATAGATACACACACACTGACAGACATGGATACACACACACTGACAGACATAGATACACTCACACACACACTGACAGACATGGATACACACACAGACACACTGACCAACAGGTTCAGGAGGGTGGCTTACCTGGGATCCAAAGTGCTGCCTGAGGTAGTTGGGAGTTGGAGGAGCTGGTCCTGCCCAGCCCCCCTCCTCTCTGCCTTCTGCTGCTCTAGTCTTCTTGGGAGGACTTCCTCCCATGCTGACAAAAAAGGGACCAGTGGTAGCTCCGCCCCTGCTGGGCACCAGCCGCACTGTGTGCTACAGAGGGAGCAGGGATATGACATTCATATCCCCGCCCCCTCCACACAATCCGCGGCACTGCAGGTTGGCGCTCGGACACGCTACAAGAAGTGACCGGCAGGAGAGGGGAGCTGTGCGCTTCCCTCCTGCCGGTCACCCGGACATTTGCGCCCCTGGGCCGGTGCGCCCTAAGGCGGCCGCCTGTGCCGCCTTATGGACGCGCCGGCCCTGGACTTAGATGATGATCAGATCACATTTTATGACCAATTTGTGCAGAAATCCATATCATTCCAAAGAGTTCACATACTTTTTCTTGCAACTGTATATATATATATATATATATATATATATATATATATAAAATGATCAGCCACAACATTTAACCCACCTGCCTAATAGCGTGTAGGTCCCCCTTGTGCTGCCAACAGCACTGATACATCGAGGCATGGATTCCACAAAACCCCTGAAGATTTCCTGTGGTATCTGGTACCAAGACATTAGCAGCAGATCTTTTAAGTCTTGCAAGTTGCCAGGTTGGGCCTCCATGGATTGGATTGGATTGCTGAATCTGATTTAGATCTGGGGAATTTGGAGGATAAGGGAACACCTTCAGCTCTTTGTCATGTTCCTCAAACTATTCCTGAACAATTTTTGCAATGCGGCAGGATGCATTATCCTGCTGAAAGAGGCCACTACCATCATAGGACACCATTTCTTTGATAAGGTATACTTGGTCAACAACTATTTTTAGGTAGGTGGTACGTGTCAAAGTAACATCCACATGAATGCCAGGACCCAAGGTTTCCCAGCAGAACATTGATCAGAGGATACATTCTGCTGCTATCACTTATCCAGGTAAAGAATGTACCACTGGGCTATCCACCTGATTATAAATAAAACGTGACTCATCAGACTAGGCAACATTATTCCATTGCTCCATGGCCCAGTTCTGTTGCTTACTTCCCCACTGAAGTGATGAACAGGGATTACCATGTGCCCTCTGACTGGTCTGTGACTACACTGCCCCAAAGGGGCTCCATATCATGGCCACTATTAAGTTTTTCAGCAATTTGGGATACAGTAACTCTTATGTGTGATTGGACCAGATGGGCTAGAGCATTCATTACCCTGATGCCAGTTTGCTAGTTTACCGGCTGTCCTTTCTTGCACCACTTTTGGTAAGTACTAACCACTGAATACCGGGGCCACCCCACAAGACTTGCCATTTTGGAGATGCTTTGACTCAGTCGTCAAGCTATCACTATAGGGCCCTTGCCAAGTAACTCCAATCTTTTTGTTTGCCTATTTTCCCTGATTCCAACACTTGCAAATCAATAATTAACTGTTCACTTGTCGACTAATATATCTCATTCATTGACCATTGTGCCATTTCCATTGTAACGATCTAATCAATGTTATTCAATTTACCTGTCAATTGATTTAATGTTGTGGCAGATCTGTGTGTATGTATACATATATACATACATACAGTATGTATATATATATATATATACAATCCCTACAATCCTCAACCTTTCTCAGTTTGTTTTTCTGTACTTATGTTTTTGTTAAACTCATGTTAATTATAAAATAATTCTGAAAATGTATTTTAGTCAGGTCTACTCGCCGTTGACTGTACAGTGTAATGTACTTTTCTTGTCCTGACTTTCAATAGAGAATGTAAATTTGTTTTAATCTGAATAAGCAATAATGTAACAGGTTCATTCAATAAGAGATGGGACAATTATAAATGCTATTGGAATTTTTTAATAGCTTTAAAATAACATTCACTGTTTTTAAGAATAACATTATTTTATTTTATGTTTATATAACTTTTTGTTTTTTGTAGCTGGAAAATCAATGTAAGGAACTTAATAATGATAAGTATGAAACAAAAGCAGAAAATGAAAAGCTGAGATTAACCAATAAAGAGATGACAAGAGAACTTGACAGGACATCCCAAGAATTATTAACTGCACAGAGACAGTTGAAGATTCTACAAGAGGAGGCCTCACAACTACATGAAGAAAGAGAAATGTACATGAGTTTTCTATAGTAAATATCATGATTAGTGATTTTTATTAGTTATGTGGCCATATAGTTTCAGAATTGAAAGTTTATATATTTTGTCTCTTTCAATCCGACCTCTCCTTCACTCCTCATGTCCAGTTGATCGCCAAATCCTGCCGCTTCCATCTCAAAAACATAGTGCGCATTTACCCTTATTTAACACCAGACACGGCTAAAGTGCTTGTCCATGCCGTTGTTCTTTCTCGACTTGACTACTGCAAACCCCTTCTCAGGGGTCTTACGTATTCCCAGATTGCACAGCTGCAATCTATAATGAATGCGGCGGCAAGGCTCATTTTCCTGTCCGCTTGCACCTCCCACGCCTCCCCCCTCTGTCAGTCCCTACATTGGCTACCAGTTAGATATAAGGTTCAATTTAAGATTCTGGTTCTTGCTTACAAGTCTGTATATAATGCTGCTTCAAACTACCTATCCTCCCTAATACACAAGTATGTCCCGTTGAGGCCCATACGCTCTGCCAAAGACCTACGTCTAGCCTCTGTCCATACTCCCACATCTGATGCTCGCCTCTAAGACTTCTCCAGGGCTGCACCTTTTCTGTGAAACTCCCTTCCCTTCTCCGTTAGACTTTCACCCAGTCTCAACTCCTTCAAAAAATCTTTGAAAACACACTTCTTCAGGAAAGCTTATAATTTATACTGTTAGCAGGTATTCATTCATTACCCCCCCATGACTCCTCTCCTGCAACTGTCAAAAATAACCTAATACTTTTCTAGCAACCTATTTCATTGCCCCTCCTTATACCTTTTGTGTCACTATACCCCATGTAAGCTCATTGAGCAGGACCCTCAACCCCTCTGTTCCTGTGAGTCCATTTCTCTGGTTACAATTATGTGTCTGTTAGTCCATCCATTGTACAGCGCTATGGAATTTGCTGGCGCTATATAAATAATATAATAATAATAATATAAACATAGTGATCTGCATAAAAAATAAATGGCTAAATACAGTATGTATGCAAAAATGTTTCTCTGCAAATTTGCTTTTGCTAAAATTAATGACACCCACACAAAATATGAACTAAGCATTGCTTAATGTGATTAAAGAATTAGTTCTTCACAACGTGTTTGAATTTAAAAAAGTAATGGTTGGGGACATAAATGTGTTTCCTGCCAGAAAATATAAACATTCAAAAATATGCAACTTTACTTTCGCTAGGAATTCTAACAAACCTAAAACACTTACATCAGCAAATCAACTTCCACAAATCCATGAAAAACCAAACAGTAAATGCCACTTTGCAGGTATTTTTGTTCCTTAATATAAGAAAGGTTCTACTAAGGTGACATAATTGTAACATGCTAACATTCTTAATAACGCTGTGGTATGCAGATTTTTTCCTTGAGATCCACAAAAATCATTTAAGTGGAAACTTGCTGACAAAATGTTTTAGGGAATTTCCCACTGGAAATGTAAATATTTTGAGTAGTGATTTGGAAATGTGCTGAAAGTGAAATTAGAAATTAATGCTTATTCTTTATAAAATACTAAATATATTAGAAATATATTTTGTTTTATATACTATATTTTTTTTAGATTAGTTGGGGCAGCACATTTAAAATTACAAAACATGCAGAACCATGATTCTTACACTATATAAGTCATTATTATTTATTACATAACATGCAGAACCATGATTCTTACACTATATAAGTCATTATTATTTATTACATAACATGCAGAACCATGATTCTTACACTATATAAGTCATTATTATTTATTACATAAAATGCAGAACCATGATTCTTACACTATATAAGTCATTATTATTTATTACATAACATGCAGAACCATGATTCTTACACTATATGTAATTATTATTTATTACATAACATGCAGAACCATGATTCTTACACTATATAAGTCATTATTATTTATTACATAAAATGCAGAACCATGATTCTTACACTATATGTAATTATTATTTATTACATAACATGCAGAACCATGATTCTTACACTATATAAGTCATTATTATTTATTACATAAAATGCAGAACCATGATTCTTACACTATATAAGTCATTATTATTTATTACATAACATGCAGAACCATGATTCTTACACTATATGTAATTATTATTTATTACATAACATGCAGAACCATGATTCTTACACTATATAAGTCATTATTATTTATTACATAACATGCAGAACCATGATTCTTACACTATATAAGTCATTATTATTTATTACATAACATGCAGAACCATGATTCTTACACTATATAAGTCATTATTATTTTTTCCCATAGAAATGAGCAGACATCCACATGCATATATAGCCATATATGTTATCTTATTGTTTTGAAAAAATATATATATGGCTGATTTAAGTGATGTACTTACGTCACTTGTACTTACATTCACAAGAGTAACACGATGTATTGTTTATTTATTTCAAATAAATGAACGCTCCTTTTGACTGTATTGTTTATGCTTTAGAATATTATAGGAACTGGTAAAAGTGCACATGTGACGTTTTAAATTTTCAATACCAAACCTAATTTTGGATAACAGAAAAGAATGAAACTGCAGACATTGGGAAATTAATATTTAAAGTCACATATTATCAGGGTGGCTGTGAGACCATAACCTGTTTTTTAATCTAGTGTATTGAACTTTACACTGACCTAGAAAGTGAA
The DNA here is from genome assembly GCA_933207985.1 of Pelobates cultripes. NCBI lineage: Eukaryota > Metazoa > Chordata > Amphibia > Anura > Pelobatidae > Pelobates > Pelobates cultripes. The sequence goes on from OW240914.1 coordinate 208,022,349, forward strand.
CCCAGGTTACATTTATGCCTCATTTCCAATCAGCATAACGGTTCGGGTCGGTACAGTTCGGAAGGTTTAGAATGGTCCAGCCTATTCAGGTGAGCGTTTCCACTGCAAGTCGGACCGCCAGGGGCCATGCGGGGTTTTGAAAAAGTGCCTAGCATGTTATTTGTCGTGAGCATTGACGTTTTCCTGTCAATCAATGGATTGTATAGTGTGATGCTAGTAGCTCGGCCCTAACCGTACCGTACCACTTCCTATGGCTTTACATCTGAAGGAGGACCATGAATAGTGCAGTTTGGTTCGGTTGTATGGGCCACTTTCATAATGGGAACACTCAAAATAGCGTACCGTACCGAACCGACCCGAACCGATCCGCTCAGTGGAAATGAGGCATTATACAACTATTTCTAACTTGTGAGTGTTCCAAAACCCTTTGATATATTATTCAGGCTGCTGTTACGATTTCCAAGGCTGAACAGTCAGACATATTACGTGATATAGTAACCCTCTTCCTAGCAGCACATAAAAGCAGAACGGAAGCCAGCACTACAAAAAAAAAAAATAATAATAATGCGTTATCTGAACTCTTCAAATAACATTTTATATTTTCAGGATAATATTCTGACAAGTAAATAGACTAATTTATTATATAAAAAGTGGCACTACACTTTCCCTTTTACTTTTAGTTCCATCATAGAACATTAAACATAGCTGTTTTTTTCCGCTTAAAAGACAATTTGAATTCACTCTGAATTCCTGAAAATTCACACACTGTAAATAACTCTTGTAGAGTGTGGGTATGGCATTTATCCCAAGCACTAGTGAAGGAGAAACAAAGGGAGTCTAAATGCCAACTGCAATTAGCAAATTACTTACTCTATGACAAGCTGGAATTAAAGAGAGGTTTTGTAAGTTTAGGCACTGACAACACAGACAGGGTTAATCACTAAAGATTTATTCTGATTATTCACTAGAGAATTGAATAATAAAGGGAATTTTGCATTGAAGGCCAAATTAGCTGAACTGCAAACGTGCGTGACTCAGAGAATTGCTTCTAGTTCAGATATTTTGGTCTTTCATTTTAAATTGACTCTGAATAACTGACAATTCTCACTTTAGTAAATACGTCTGAGAAGGAACCTAGCTTTGGATGGACACTTTTAACTACAAGTTGTATTATTTTATTAGCTATATATTATACATGAGGTTATTTTTTTTGAGTTTGTTACTATGGCACATACCATTTGTATTGCATTGTTGCGTATAATATATGGGTGCTTTATGTCTCTGATTTCATTATGAGTAATTGCAATATGAGTAAGTGAATATGTTTATTTCTCATTGATAATACAACACGTAGCTTTTGCTTATATGAAAATACATATATTTGGCTTTATTAATATTGTTATATTGTTTTTATTTTAATAGGGAGGTGTACAGGGTTACAGAGAGCCTGCATCGTGAAAGGACAGCTCTACTGAAACAGCTTGATTTATTACGGTAACAGCCTGGTTTACTAATTATTTACATGCAACTCAAGTTTTTGGGAGCTTTGCACATTACTGGAATGAATTATAATTCCACATTGTACGTATCTTTTATCGTGCTTCATTCCATTCTCAGTGTTCATTTTCAAAGCAGGAGGTGCTCCTTTTACTCATTGGAATAGCAGAAGGCTCCAAAGGAATGTATTCATCCATCCATAGTCATTGTAGTCAGGAGGGATCTCGGGTTTATGCTTATGCCAGCACAGATACACAATTTTAAGGTCTGAAAATGCCTGAGTGTGCATTTTGTGGGACCCAATACTTAAGTGTGATATTAGACTTTGTCAACATGCACTAGCATTTATTTATCTGCATCGTTTTTGGTCAGATAATCATTGCTTCCAACCAAAGAGTAACTAAAGGTGGCTACCCCCATAGAGCATAGGTAAGCCAGGAGATGTACTGAAAATAGTTATTTAGTTAAATGTACATATTTTGTGAAATAATACACACGGAGGCTATAGGATATATGATCTTTCATTTTAAATAATACCAAAACATGACAACGGTTTTCCTTTAAGATTGCAGAGCTGTGATTTCATAGCTTTACCATTCAACTGCAGATCTAAGGTCCTTCACAGTTAATCTGCCAGCCATCAGGTCTCAAACCTGTTGAAAAAGATATGTTAAATGACAGCATAAAATATATTTTATATTTTTTTAAGGTCAAATAGTAAGGGTTACCCATAAACAGCCTCAGAAAATATGTCACGCCTTGGTAGAAATACAACAGCCCTAAACCAAAATGATTGTTAAAACTAAGATGATACAGGCTTCGTATATCTCAAATGTGGCTCGACATTACAGATACTTAGCAAAGCATACAGATAGTTGTTTAATCATAAGGACTGTTAAATACAATAAATCATCTATTTTAATGTGAAATTTGTAGTGTTTATTTTAAATTCTGTCAAGGTAGTACATTTATGAAGGTTATACATGCATACAGATCAAATATAAGTTTGTTTGATTCAATAGAATCTGAAACCGAGATTTAGGAAACTGTATGTTTAGTCAAAAAGATTTCTTTCTAAATAACTCTAAATAAATGTCTTCTTTAGGGAAATGAATAAGCACCTCCGAGATGAACGTGACAGCTGTTTGCAGGTAAAACCTTTCCATGTACACAACTTACATAATAATTGCGGTACAAACAATATATAGATATTATTATTGATGTCATTGAGAAACCGACTGCACCACATGTATAAACAAATATACAGCTCCGATATTCACAGATTAGAACATTAAAATCAAACTTCTATTTGTATTTGTCTTAAACTGAAATGTTTAAGATCATTTTTATCTAAAACCCTGCTCATGTCTATATACGTAAAAAAAAAATCTGCGTACTTTGTTGAATTTTTATTTTTCTTATTCCTGCCATTCCTGCCTTCAAACAGCAACATAACTGTAATATTTCTGGCATGTATCTATGAATATACATACCAATTTATACTGATCGCAGTCTCCATAATTTGTCAGGTCTGAGGTGTGCTTGTGCGCAAGACAAACTTGTTGGTAAAGGGGACTGAGTTTGAGAAAAGAGTCTCTCGCTATGGTACATTAATTGTTCACAAGTGGAGTAAATACTTTACAATCAAGCATCGAATAAAATTTTATGTACCTCAAATGTGTTCCCAGTGTCCATGGTTATTCAATTAAAGGAGCAATGTGAGCAACAAAACAGCTTTAGTATAATGAGTGGTTTGGTGTAGGAAAAATAAATTTGTTTATGCGACCAGACCTCCCCTTTCTGTGACTGACACAGCCTCCCTGCACACTTCCTTGAAATGAAGTACTGAGATTTTAACTTTCTTCATTGCAAAGAATTTCTTATCTCCTGCTCAGTTAATTGCATGCAACAGCCCGCAACAACCTATTGTGTGTGATTAAACTTCAATTAACAGAGTAGGAGATAAAAACTTCTAAAGTAAACATACAGTGCTGTAAGATGTGATTGAAAATGAAACCTTACTGTCATGAAGGCTGTGTGGGAGATGTAGCTAAGGCTGCATAAACAGAAAGAAAAGTAATTTGATTCCCAAATGACAGAAATTTGAACAGTGAGATTTTAGGGGCTTCGTCTGTACACCAAAACTGCGTCATAAAGCTAAAGTTGTTTTGGTTCTTAGAATGTCCCTTTAATCAAAAATTGTTGTGAATTGAATGAAGTCTGGAAAAATATTGACCAAAATAGCTGTGATAGAAACTACATTATTAAATGTCCCAGGTTAGTTGATAAAAACAACTTTTACAGTGATCTTTATTCTTCTTAATTATGATTTATAAATATATTACAAACCATATTGTAGCTTTTTAATAACCTACTTAATGTACCAATTGGCAGCATTGGTACTGTTGCAGGGATCAGAGAAGGGGGAGTTCTTCTGTGACAGCATCAATCTTTGAATGGAAAGCTCCTTTCTTTTATTGACTTTTATTGACTCTTTCCCTTACTGATCCATCTTTTGGAAAACTTCTTACTTGACCTGCTTTCTCACAATTTACAAAATCATGTTGCTCGCTATTTAGAATGTTTAGGAGATGGCTTAACTGCCCGTTACTACAAGGCTTTTCTCCCAACCTTCTCCGATTATTATTTACAATCCTTCAATGCGATCACTAAATCGGCCACAATCCTCCCTTGAGGCACATATTACATTGATTCCCAAACCAGGCAAGGACCCGACCAATTGGAGTTGTTACCGCCCAATGTCATTGATCAACGTAGACCTCAAATTGTTCACAAAAAGTCTCAACTGCCTACAACCACTACTTACCATCCTCATACATGCAGACCAATCTGGCTTTGTACCAGGACGTGAAGCTAAGCACAACACCACCAAAATAATAAAAATAATGCACATCTCCAAAACCTCCAAAGCCCAAAGTCTGATGCTCTCCATTGATGCTGAGATAGCGTTTGATAGGGTAGACTGGACCTTGTAAACGACTACCCTTCAAATGCTAGGCTTTGGCCCCAACTGGGTGAAATGGATATAGGCAATATATTCCACCCAGACCGCAAAATTAAGGTTAAATGGGCAGCTGTCCAAATCAGTACACATTAAAAACGGAATGAGGCAAGGTTGTCCCCTGTCTCCCTTACGCTTCATTCTGATTTTAGAACCCTTCTTACAAGGTATACAAGACCACCGAGACATACACGGGTTCCAGGTTCAACACCAAGAACACAAAATATCTGCATTTGCAGATGATCTGCTTTTTACTTTAACAGACCCTAATACATTGTTACCTCCCCTTATGGACGAGATATCCACCTATCATACCTTATCCAATTTCCAAGTCAATTATACGAAGAGTGAGATCCTACCCCTGCAATTAGATAAACACGCGAAGATTGAAATCCAAGCTTCATACCCATTCTCAAGGGCTGCTACCTCTATTACGTACCTTGGTATAAAACTCCCATGTGACACTATACAACTATATAACTTACATTTTATGCCCTCCTTGGAAGAGATCTCCAAAGATCTTACTGGTTGGCACAAACCCCATTTCAGCTGGTTCTGTAGGATCGACATACTCAAAATGAACTCCCTCCTGAAAATACTCTACAAACTACAGACCCTCCCAATAGCCATACCCACTTCCTTCTTCACTAAACTGAGACAGCTGTTCACAGGATTAATCTGGGCCAATAAACACCCCAGAATTTCACACTCTATCCTCACAACACATAAGACATTATGGGGGCCTGGGCTTTCCGCACATAGAACTGTACTACAGGGCAATAATCCTGCCCAGACCTTACACATGGTCAGCCGCCCCGCCTCTCACACAATCAACACATATTGAAAGCACAATTTTCCAAGCTCCACTACATACCATACTGTGGCACCAAGCGGGACATGCACTCCTCCTGCCACAACACTCACACCACCCCACTATAGTACCAAAAGGACCTTTTCCCACACCTATCCCCACTCTATCCACTTACACAAAACCCTAATTTCCCTCCTGGCACAGACAGGAGACTTCGCAACTCTTTCCCCAAAACGCAAGACACTAAATACCCTATGCTCAGCTCAGCATTGGACCAAGGGAAAATTATACCAATATTGTCCCTCACTCAAACCGACCACCCTACCAACCTACATCAATTCCATTATGCCCAACTACTACACTTCATGACCGCTAATCCAAACCTCCTCAAAGGGGACTGTCCACAAACCATATTTGAAACCCACTGTACCTCCCAGTCACTCAGATCTAAACACCTCTCCACATTCTATAAAATAGTACACAACACTGACAAGGACAGATTGCCACCATTTACATCCTCCTGGGCACAAGAATTAAATATCACCATCTCAAAACAAGACTGGCGACGGATCTTTACTTATATACACAACTCCTCGATAAGCACCACAGTTAGGAAGAGCTCATACAAATGCATCTCCAAATTGCTCTACTCCCCGACTAAACTCCACAAGCTGTTCCCATCCACACAGGACACATGTTGGAGATGTTCCCAACAGGGAGGCACTACGACACATATCTGGTGGTCCTGCCCAATAATCCAGTCATACTGGTCACGAATATTAGACATTATACATTCCATAGTAGGCACTCGCATCTCAAGGTCCCCGGAAACGCTACTGTTCCTCCTACACCCACATCCTATTCCTAAACGGCAACGTATACTCATCAACCACATGCTCACAGCCGCAAACTCACTAATTCCAGTACACTGGAAAAAAGCACAGCTCCCTCTATCAGGGACTGGATACTAAAGCTAGAATCAAACAAATGAAGGAAATAGAAGCCTCAATGTCTAACAGATGTTCACTTTTCTCCTCAACATGGGAAACCTGGACACATTTTCTACAAAGCAGTCACGTATAGACCATGGCAGACAGTATGCTGCCTCTCCCCACCTTACTTCAGTCACTGTACACAAAAGCACACTGAATAGCAAGGTTATGGAAGCATAAATTGAATATGTTAAGTTTCTTTCATTCTTTTTATATATTGTAAAATGTTACACAACATGAATGTTCCTAAATTGGAAATCCAAGCAGCCCGCCGGAACAATACTTATCAAAAAGGTCCACGCCCGCCTATCTATTTAGGCACACAAAACCACCGTAACCACCATCCCGATCCCACACTCAACTAATTCACAGATTATAGCTGTTACACAGCCTAGGTGGCTATATCCACATATAATGTAAAACAGTTCATCGATACACCAGAAATACCCTACCAAATACAACCAGGAACAGAGCAATTGACACCAGTGTAATGTTTTGTTGTCTTGTATGATGATGTATTATGACAGACCGAATGTTCAGCACGATATACCCACTTCTGCATTGCAACATAGCTATGCCGTAATGATGTACTCCTTTCTGTGGAATGTATTTCTTTATGCTGATTGATGATAAATGCTGTTGATGAACAAAATAAAAATTAAATTAATTCTATGAGAATTCAGCACTTTTATAAATTAACTGGGGAACTCCCCCCGGGCTGTCAATCAAACAGCCAGAGAGGATTCCTTCCTACTTTCGTTAGCTCCTCTGATCTAACGGAAGTGGCAGGCACGCTCTACCCGAATGTGCCTGCCTCCCTCTCCCTCCCTAACAGACCTCAGACCAGCTTCTGTAGTCAGGGCCGGTGCAAGGATTTTTGCCGCCCTAGTTTCTTTCTTCCCCCTCCCTGTTTCCTTCTCCCCCTCCCTCCCTCCCTCTTTCTTCCCCCTCCCTCCCTGTTTCTTTCTTCCCCCTCCCTCCCTGTTTCTTTCTTCCCCCTCCCTCCCTGTTTCCTTCTCCCCCCTCCCTCCCTGTTTCTGTCCCCCCTCCTCCCTGTTTCCTTCTTCCCCCCTCCCTCCCTCCCTCCCTCCCTCCCTCTCTTTCTTCCCCCCTCCCTCCCTGTTTCCTTCTCCCCCCCCCTCCCTGTTTCCCTTCTTCCCCCTCCCTCCATGTTTCTTTCTTCCCTCCTCCCTCTCTCTTTCTTCCCCCTCCCTCCCGGTTTCCTTCTCCCCCCTCCCTCCCTTTTTCTTCCCCCTTCTCCCCTACCTGTGTAGTAGCGTGGCCGAGCCCAGTATAGTCCGCGGGTACAGCTGCTCCCTGTACCCGCCGACTATAGAGGGCTCGGCCACGCTACTACAGAGGGAGTGACAGGAGGGAGCGCTGAGCGCTTCCCTCCTGTCAGCCCCTCTCCTCAGGCTGCACCCGGGCGGCTGCCTAGTCCGCCTTACAGGTAGCGCCGGCCCTGTCTGTAGTGCACTGGCAGCGGGCGCGTGTGCAAGTGGGGACCAAGATTGGTTATTTTCCTGTGAAGGCACTGAAAGAACTGCAGCTTTCGTAATCTATTTTAGACTATATTCCCAATGAATACATGCATAAAAATATACATGCATGTATTCATTGGGGATATATCTACTAAACTGTTAAGGTTTTTGAGGGGTGGTGGGTTGGAAGAGTGGAGTGGTCCTTTAACTGATCTTCATCTTCGTTTAGGAATATGGATGTTTTGCACCCAATTCCACCATATTCTGCCAATTTTATGACTGACCTATGAATGAATTCCCCACTACGTCTTAATTTAACATTTTCCATCATTTAAGAAGCTGCATTTACATATATATAAGTTGTAGCACAATGAATTTTCCATTATAATGTAAAGAAAAATATAATTGTCCTTCATCTTGTCAGAACTAGGCACTCCAACACCCAAACCTCAGTACTAAGAGTAAGTTATACTACATGACATTGAATTACCTGTCATTTAGGGTAGTTAGGGTTAACCTGTGACTGTTATAATTGAAAAAATAAATATAACAAAATTTGTAACACAATACTGTATTTCTATATGTTTTACAGAAATCCAAGGTAACTCCTACAGCTCCTATGAAAAATGAAAGATCTGGATCCATTATTGGAAAATATATTGACAGGAAACCATCAGTAAAAAGGTATTGAAGCTTGGTTAATGAACACATGTTAAATGTTATTATATTTAGTAACAACACATTTTACCCTTTAAAGTCAACCTACCATATCGGATGTACGGATACATTCTAACGTAAAAAATAAAATAATGCAAGGTTGTTTATGGGAAATCCGGTAACTGACAATGCAAAGTGTCCCATGATTCCAAATAATTTGTTCCCAAACTATATGACAGCAAAGTTAATCATGTGAAAAGGATACTTGACATGAATGTTGAAGGTTGTGGCACCAATCATCTCTAACTTGTTGCACTGGTGAGGTTACCTCATTTAAAAATCAAAACCCAATAAATGGTTTTATTGGTGTGAGAAACATAAGAATTGTCTTTAATGAAAAGATGAAAGTTGTTCTTTACCACATTCTGCCAACACAACCAATCTGTGCTTTAATATAGAATGCCATGTCTATTTATCATGTGTGGCTCTGTAAGACCTTGTTGTAGCTAAAGGAGTAGAATGTTGGAGAAGATTATGATAGCATCAGCTGTCTTTGGTCATTAGTGAGTGAAACAATATATCTTTAGTTATTTACTTGGCTTTTTAGGTCTAATGCTTGATACCGATAATGGGAGAGTTGGCAGTGGCCCAGCACACTCAGGCTGGCACATCCATAAGGCTGCACAGACGGCAGTCATAGGACGCACCGGCTCTGGGGGCACAAGAATCCAGTGACGGGCAGGCAGGAAGTGCACAGCGCTCCCCCCTACTAGTCACTCAGTGCAGCGTGGTTAAGCAGAATGAACTGCGATACAGGAGCTTCAGTTTCCTGTACCCGGCCGGACTGACAGGAAGTGTCAGTATGGCCAAGTACAGGAAACTGAAGCTCCGATACGGTGGTCCACTGCGCTCGGCCAAGCTACAAAAGAGATAATGAGGCACACCATGGAGGGGAGAGGACCACTAAGGAGGGACACACACACGCACACACGCACACACGCACACACTAAAGGACAGGGAGTGAGAGAGGGGAAGGGAGAGGACCACTAAGGGACAGGGAAGGCAGGGGAGAGGTACACTAAGGGACAGGTAGGGCAGGTGAAGGGAAAGGAACACTAAGGGACAGGGAAGAGAGGGGAGAGGTTCACCAAGGGACAGGGAAGGGAGAGGAGAGGTACACTAAGGGTCAGGGAAGAGAAGGGAGAGGAACACTAAATATTCTTGAAAACAAAAAAAATCTGACTGGCATGTTTTTTTTTTGCATTTACCAATTAAAAAAAGTTATCGCCTATTGGCCTAAAAGTTCACAGATTATCGGTATCGGCTCTAAAAAAATCAATATCGGTCGATCACTAGTCTGACGTATTAATATATAAGTAAAATTGCAGTGCTTGTCACAGTAGATTTGTGAAAAATAGATTGTAAACCCATAAATTGCAAGCTCGTTTGAGCAGGCTCATCCTCACCCCTTTCTATAATTGTAATGTGCTGAAGAATACATGCTAATAATAATAATAATTAAAGGACCACTATAGTGCCAGGAAAACAAACTCATTTTCCTGGCACTATATAGTCCTAGGTCCCCCCCCAGCCTCAGGGCCCCCTCCCTCTGGGCTGAAGGGGTTAAGACCCCTTCAGCTACTTACCTTAATCCAGCGCCAGGCTCCTTCGGCGCTTGTGACCTCTCCTCCCCCTCCGACACCAGCTCCCAAGTAGAGCCGAATGCGCATGTGCAGCCAGAGCCGCGCGCACATTCAAACCGCCCTTAGGCAAGCATTACTCAATGCTTTCCTATGGACATTCTGCATGCTCAATGCGATTTTAGGATTGAGTGTTGCGGAGGCGTCTCTAGCCCACTAGAGGTTGGATTAACCCTGCAATGTAAACACAGTTTTTCTGAAACTGCTATGTTTACAGCTGCAGGGTTAAAACCTGGGGGACCTGGCACCCAGACAACTTCATTGAGCTGAAGTGCTCTGGGTGACTATAGTGGTACTTTAAAACTGTAATCACTTTTTATGGGTAATTTGAAGGAATCTAAATATGATTGGGAATTCAACTTCTTAAACATGCCACTATATTATAAAAATAATGTCTACCTACATACATTATACATTGTTAGTTGACTAAAATACTATATCTCTACCAAATAGGAAATTGCAGGCATCAAAGAAGCCCTGTAGTGTACTTATGGTCCTTCCTCCTTGTAAAATGTTAAAGAAGAGGCGGGCATAATTTACGGCTCTGTGCAAGCTGTCATTGTTCATATGGCCACAGAGGGACCATATTATAACTTATTGTATTGTAAGCTTTTTCCAGCAAGCTTGAAAAAACACAATGTTTAGCAAAGTTAATGTAATATAAAACTTCTCACTTACCTTTTCAGTTGATCTTAGACTGGCCTTCACTAAGTATCAATACAAAGTTCTCTGGTTATGATCTGATTATCTCCAAATCTATGTCACTGTGTAGCAACCTGCAAGACTGGGTACACATAATGATTAATATATGTGACATAATGGTTTCTATATTTGACTTTGCACCAACTGTACATCAACTACTTAAAATCAGCCAAACTCTTCATATTATTTTGGCATTTACTTACTTTTTTCCCTATCACTTTGTCATACCTATTTTATTTGATGAAATTGCTGATTCTTCTGTATTAAACATCTCCAAGACTAAAAATATGTAAACCAATAAAAAAAAATGACAAAAATATTTTCGAAAATATATATTTTTCCTTCTTCTTAGTCATGTCTAGTTGATGAAATGGCTGTTCTGCCTGTGCTGTAAGTTTATGTGCTAGAAAATAATTTTTTTCTTTCCCGAGTGTTTTCAAATAAACATTTAATACATTTTTCTAACAATAATTCAGCAGTGAAGGGGTTAATCTTGAACTTCCTGTGATTGAAGTGTATTTAACACAGGCAAAAATGTAGACATTTACTTTTGTGGTTTCTTGTTATATTAGTTATTTATTTATGATTCTAAGTGGAATTAATTGTATTTATACCATTCGTAAAGATCTGACTTACAATACTTTATCAATTATTCAATTATCCTAAATAAAAATAATATACATTTAAGCTTCAGGATGGTTTCTTTTGTGTTAATAATTACACAAAAATCATATGTGATATACTTAAAATATCAGCATTTTAGGAATTGCTAAATTAAGCAATTCATTTTGTAATGCTAAATGGGTTTTTATTTGCTAATTAGAAATAAATCTCAAGAGACTCTTTCTGTTATTAATATCCTGCAAATTGATTGCATTCTCTAGACACCTCCTCCCATACTATTACATTTATCTAAACCATGTAGCTGGACATTGTTTATATATTAAAACATAGTTAGTGCTAGTGCTAAGTAGGTCATGATTGACCCTAACAATGCAAGCTTACGCTATAGCTTCAAAGTAGTTAGTCAGAGGTGCACGCAATACATATTTCCTACTGCTAGGCCACCATGGAAAATTATATAACTATTATTTTATATGAAAGTGCAATAACAAGATTAAGTGATAGGTGGCGCTATAACCCACACAATAACAGCAGCAACAAAGTTATTTTACTGGCAGTATAGCTCCCAATAGTCCCTGTCCTGTCCCCGCAGCCTCCCACCCTCATGAGGTGCAGAAGGGGTTAAAAAACTCTTTTGTCACTTACCTGAGTCCAGTGCCGATGTCGCTGGTTTAGGCTCTGCCTTAACTCCTCCCCCACCGGTTGCTGGTGGTGGTGAATTAATGTGCATACGCAGCCGCGCTCGCATTATTATTTCCCCCATAGGAAAGCATGTAAAATGCTTTCCTATGGGATTTTATGGGATGCTTAATGTCCTCATGCCTAATGACCTGGAAGTCCCTCTAGAGGTGGAGTTAACGCTTAAAGATAATTTATTAAAAACTGCAATAATTGCCTTTGCAGGGTTATGGGACCTGGGACCATGTACCCAGATCACTTCAATGAGCTGAAGTGGTCTGGGTGCCTATAATGTCCCTTTAATAAAATGCAATGGCAAAACACTTCACACACACAAAAATAATGTAACTAAGGCACTTTTTTTGTCAGTCACGTAATGATTTTCTATATTCTTACAGTCAATCTTCTGAAGAAGAAGATGGATTCCAAACAAAAAAGAGTCCTGTTGGTTTGAATGGGTATTCATCATCCACTAGCGACTCTGAACCTATTCTCGAACTCAGACATAGTACAAAAAGACAATTACAAAGAATTATATCAATTGAAGAAGATCCCTTGCCCCAGATTTTTGAAATCCAGCAAGAAAGACCCTTACATCAGTGGGAAGAGATTGATGAGTATGAAGACAACACAAGTGAAGTCTCAGAATCTATCAGGAGAGATGTTCGTATTCCTAGTGAAGAGGTACCGTCATCCCCACGAGGGCAACCAGTTGGAAAAGAAACGTTATCAAGTGTAAGACACCTGATTTTCATTTATAGTTGCATTTTATGATGGTGAATGTAGAATAAACATATTATTTGTGTAAAAGTTTCTCTATTGGATAAGTATATGTGTAGATAATAAAATGAAACATGAGGGACTTGCAAATCACAGGCTAGGTTAGTTCATAGTGTAAAAAGTGAAATACTTCGAAGTTAGATAATAAATGCTAATAAACTGTTAATGCAAACGTGTATAACATGATCTTGCTTGTAGCAGTTATGCTACTGCTGTTCCTTTAGAAGCCAAGGGGTAATTCTTTATGCCACATGCCGTCTACTTATTTGTGCTGTATGGAACAAATGGGTGGACATAATTGAAAGCTTTATATATATATCTTATCCAGCTTTACACACTTGTTTTTTTTTTTATTAAAGATGTGCCTCCAAAATTTGACAATGGGAACTTGCAGTTGCAGTTCTTCCAGAGGCCATGGGTAAATAATCTCTGGTTAGGAGTTGTCCCATTGTGTCTGTACTGATGAATTGGGGCAACCTTGGATTGGTAAAAAAGAGGGGTCTGTTTTCAGAAGCTTCAACTACATTACTACCACTTTCATATAGACTAACATTCATTTCTAAGAGTGTCGCAGTTGATATTGGTGCTCTCTTATGTACTCCCTAACCCTTTGTAGAAGGCCTGGCAGAGAATCAATGGCATAACTGTCTACATCACTGTGATTGCAGGCACCCCTTTTAGCAAGTAACCCCTAATATTAATCTGCAGCTGTACAAGCACACCCAAAAACTGTAAAGATTTTTACATTTATTTCAGATTTTACAATATCTGTTATCCTGTATGACACAGTAGATTTGACAAATGGAAATACATAAAAATAATTCAGTATCATTTATATGGATTGGTTTAAAAGGATCCTCTTGCATTTTGACAAAAACAATAGAAGAGCACCAGCAGAATCCTAATTTCCTGACTGTATTTGGGCACAATGCTCATATACAATAAATACAGTTGACAAGTTAAAACCAGGAATCAGTTTTTCAATAGACATTGCTGTTGCAGCCACCACATCCAGAGTTCTTGCTTCCTTTCTTCCAACCTAAAAGATGTTCAAGAACCCTGTTAACACTGATCCACACGGTTCACCTGAGGATGGGTCTGTAGAATTTACAGTCTCCCTGTACTACGCTTCTAATATTTTAAAACTTAGAGATACATTTCTCAGGACCAGTAATGGTATGGAAGTGAAAAGAAGTGAATTTTTGCAACCCATTTATGCAATGCAACCCAAATCAACTACTTAAAGGATTTCGTTTTCAAAATTTTAGTAAGTTGACAACAAAGGAAACAGCATCAGGGTTGAGCAAAAACAGCTAAAATAGAAAATATCTCTAATGTAATGTTGATCAAAATTTTGCAACTTTTTCTCACTTCACAGTAACACATTGTTTAATTGTAAACCTAAAAATTTGACAGATAATGGTTCACATCATTTAAAGTTTTATCCTTTGTAGTTTGACAGTTTCTTTTCATTTCAATATCCCTTGTATATCAGTCTCTATGGACATAATGCATTTGTACTAAACTTGCATTTATTTAAAGGAAGAACACATGTATTCACCTCCAGATCGTTTATTCAAGATAGTAATGGTTGGAAATTCCAGTGTTGGAAAGACATCCTTTCTCAGAAGATTTTGTGAAGGCAGTTTTTTTCCTGGGACATCAGCAACCGTTGGTAAGGCAGAATGAACAGCAAAAACTGTAAACAAATTAGCCACTAAAGAAATATAAAGTGTAATAAATACCTAGAATGTTTGTTATTTTTTTATACTGCACGTGACAGGACTCCTAAACTGTGCTTAGCCAGACCCCAAATGTTATCTGAATACAACTCCAGTATTTGTCAGCAACTACAGCTTAAAATATAATAAGTCTCTTCTTAACTTCTTAACCAAATTTTCATTCCTGCACATATTCCCGTACAAATTATTGGGACCCACTTACACATGTACAACATGGCCAAGAGCACTTTTCCATGTATTTAATAAAAATAGATTGACCAAAAGTCACTTACAACTGTATTGGTAATCTCCACATGGTAGTGAACTATAAACAGACTCAAAATAGTGTTGCTCGTCAATGTTTAAAGGAACACTCCAAGCACCATAACCACTGCTGCCCTCTATAGTGGCTATGGTGCCAGAAGTGCCCTGGAACACTCACAGAGTAATATGTCAAACCATTTAAGAGTGGGTGCTCTTAGCCAATGGCTGTATCAGGCCATTCTGAGCTCAGGTTAGACATCTGGCTTCTCATGTGGTGCGTGCACTACAAGACTCAGGTAAGTTGTCAAATTGTTTTTAGATGGTTTGGCAAATTACCCTGGGAAGGCACAAGAGCACTCCTGGCACCATAACCACTATCAGGGCCTCCATCAGGGGGTGACAACCATAACAGTTGTCATGGGCATGGCGGTCCTGGGTGGCATGGCCCCCACATTCTCTATGTGCACATAAATATAGCAATTATCGCTATATGTATGTGCACTTGCGGGCCCCGGCTACCTGTACACAGCAGAGGGGCCTGCAGCACACTCAGTCTTTAGTTCCCAACTGCTCTTCTACCTCTAACTCTCAGGAGTCCCTTGGCTGTAGGAGCGTTGCCACGAGTTACCATAAGGCAAGGCTCACGAGAGGTAGAAGAGGGATCGGTTGGGAAGTAAAGATGGCGCTGGCTGAGCCCCCTCTGCTTTGTAGAGCACCTGGCTCACTGCACTGAGCAACTGGATAACCAGGAAATGTCATCTGCTTCCTCCCTGGCCACCAGTAAGAAGCAAGGAGGCGGGAATAAAGTAAAAATTTTTAAAATAAATGAATACAAAAATGCTCTGTTTTCCCCACAGAATGCTATCCCTATTCGACACAACATTTACACACACTACACAAAAACACACACTGCATTCACTACACACACTGCATCTAATACACATAAACACTACATTCACTACACAAACACACACTCTGCATTCACTATACACACACTACATCCAGAACCCTAGGGAGAACAAATTTGAGGTTCCACAGCAATTTGCCCATCGGATGGCCCAAGCATTTAGGGCCCCCAATGGGTATCGCTAAACGACTGCGACTGGGCCCCTGTAGCGTGGCATGCTGGGAAGAAGTGAAAGCACTTCCTCCCAAACAGAATGCACCTGATAGAGCCCCGGCTGGAGGGAGAAAGGGAACAGCGGTGACCGACCCGCACAGCAGCCTCAGCCAGTAGCACTAAAGGAAGTCACCTTCCTGCAGAAAAAGGGTAAGTGAACAGGAGGGTGATTCTATATATAAACATGTGTGTGTATGTCTCTATGTGTGTATATATCTGTGTCAGTTTGTGTATCTGTATGTCAATGTGTATCTGTGTGTGTATGCGCCTGTGTGTGTGTATCTGTCGGTGTGTTTGAGTATGTGCCAATGTGTGTATAATTTTTCCAGTGTGCGTGTATCTGTGTGCCAAAGTGTGTGCATCTGTTAGTATGTGTATCTGTGTGCCAGTGTGTGTCAATGTGTATGTGCCAGTTTGTCTATCTGTGTGTCAAGGTGTGTCCATCTGTGTATTTGTATGTCAGTGTCTGTATCTGTGTGCCAGTATGGGTATCTGTGTGTATGTGTCAGTGTATCTGTCAGTGTGTGTATGTGCCAGTGTGTGTATCTGTGTGTCAAGGCATGTCCATCTGTGTAACTGTATGTCAGTGTCTGTATCTGTGTGCCAGTGTGTGTATCTGTGTGCAGGGCCGGATTAACATTGTGGCTGATGGAGCTGCAGCTCCAGGCCCAGGCCCAGGCCCATGGAATTTTTTTTTTTTACACACTACTCTTAGGTTTGTCACCTGACTGGTATTTTACTGGCACAGCCGGTATTTGAGGCTTCCTGGCCGTGCCAAATACAAATACAAATGCAGATATTTTTCTCAGCATAAATGGAGATTACTCTGCAATACCAGCACCGGCCAGTAGGGGTCACTGTGTGTGGAGAGAGGCAGGGATAGAAGTTACAGCATCTCCCTGCCTCTCCCTACTACTCACTGATCTGTGGGGGAGCAGCAACACAACACAGAGAGTCTAGACAGCTGCTCAACAGCTCAGGTAAGTGAGGGATGGGGGAAAGGCAGCAGGGAGACATGGGGACACTGAGACACTAGGGTACACATGGGGACACTGAGACACTAGGGAACACATGGAGACACTAGGGGACACTGGTAGACCTGGGGACACTGAGACACTTGGGGACACTGGAAACCATGAGGACACTGAGACACTAGGGGACACTGTGAGACATGGGGACACTGTGAGACATAGGGACATTGGGAGACACTGAGACATTGGGACACGGAGACACTATGTCCCATGTCTTCCAGTGTCCCCATTTCCCTCAGCCAGTGTCCCTAGTGTCTGTGTCCCAAGTCTCCCAGTGTCTGTGTCCCCATGTCTCTTAGTGTGCCTAGTGTCCCCATGTCTCCCAGTGTCCCTAATTGTCCCAGTGTCCCCATGTCTATGTCCACAACTGTCCCCATGTCTCCCAGTGTCCCCAAGTGTCTGTCTCCCAGCCAGTGTCCCCATGTCTCTCAATGTCCCCATGTCTCTCAATGTCCCCATGTCTCCCAGTGTCCCCTAGTCTCCCAGTGTCTGTGTTCCCATGTCTCTCAGTGTCCCTAGTGTCTTAGTGTTCCCAAATGTTTCAGTGTCCCCATGTCTCCCAGTGTCCCCATTTCTGTATCCACAAGTGTCCCTATGTGTCTCAGTGTCCCCATGTCTCACTGTGTCCCCTAGTATCCCAGCGACATGACACACTGAGACATGGGCACACTGGGAGAAATGGGGACAGTGAGACACTGGGAGACTAGGGGACTGGGCAACATGGGGACACTGACACTGTGATACATAGGGACATAGACACTGCGTGACTTGCAAGACTGAGACACTGGGAGACAAGAAGACACTGGGAGCAATCCATCTATACAGCAGAATCAAACTGTGAGTAGTTTGTTGGTGACTTTACAGATTTTTTTCTTATGTCACTCCTTGTGATTTACATCATGTGATGTCACGCATAACTAATTAATTATACAAATGATTAAGGCTGGTATTTTTTTCCAAGAAAGGTGGCAACCCTAACTACTCTTCACATACTCTTGCTTAAAGGAGCACTATAGGGTCAGAAACATAATCATGTATTTCTGACCCTATTATGTTAAAACCACCATCTAGCCCCTTTGGCTCCCTCTTGCATCTCTAAATATAGTAAAATATTACTTGTATTCAAGTCTGCAGCTGCTGGCTCTGCCTCTGAACTGACTATCTGCTGGCATCATCAGAAGTGGTGGTCTGAGCAAATTACAATACTTCCTCATAGGATTGGCTGAGACTGTCAACTAGGCAGATCAGGGGCAGAGCGAGCACAAGTCAAACATAGCCCTGGCCAATCAGCATATCCTTATAAAGATAAATTTAATCAATGCATCTCTATGAGGAAAGTTCAGTGTCTGCCTGCAGAGGGTGGAGACACTGAATGGCAGTGCTGCACACTAGGCAGTACTGCCCAGGAAGCACCTCTGGTCATCAGAGTTATTTTCTCTGAAAAGACAGTGTTTACTGCAAAAGGCCTGGAGGGAATGATTCTACTTACCAGAACATATACCATAAGCTGTAGTTGTTCTGGTGACTATAGTGTCCCTTTAAGTTTGAAAGCTTAAGAGGGATGTATGGGAACAAAACTTGTGTGGACTGGCTGACAATAAAATCAGTTTAGGTAATGCAGACGTTGGTCTCTCTAACACTGTGGCATGTCCCCTTTCTTCTACACTCACTACAGACACCCTTTCTCTGCTAGTAAGAAGGTAAGGAGACAAGGAGACAAGTGGACATGTGAGTGCTAGGGGACAGTCCTTAGAAAGCATGGAGTGAGCGCATCATTAGATGCATTTATATCAAACTCCGTGTGCTCTGCTTAGTATGCCCTTAGTTGGACAGCCTGACACGCATTCATGCCAGGCTGTCCTTCAAATTCTTTGAACAGACATGCCCTCTTTCTGGGCATGTTCAACCCTTTTGGCAGGTCTGGTCACGTGATTCGCACCAGTGACCCACCCTTTTACCCTGCCCATTGACTTTCTGCTTCACTGGACACTGCTGTTAAGGGGTATGGATTTACTTGAAAGATGACAGCTTAAATTAGAGAGAGTTTAGCATAGGGTATGAGTTTTCTTATAACTGCATTCTATGAATTTCCCTCCAGGACCATCTCCATCAGATAAATGACGCTTGGGAGGTATGACTGTTTTAGTGTATTTGGTCGATAAGATTTCGTAATTAGGCCCATCATAATTGTCAGCACCAGGCCTACTGGGCTCTTAATCTGGCCCTGCCTGTGTGTATGTGTCAGTGTATCTGTCAGTGAGTTTATGTGCCAGTGTGTGTATCTGTGTGTCAAGTTGTGTATATTTGTGTCTGTATGTATGTGTCATGTGTATCTGTGTTTGTATGTGCCAATGTGTGCATCTGTGTGTCAAGGCGTGTGTATCTGTGTCAGTGTGTGTGTCTGTATGTGTATGTGTTAATGTGTATATGACTGTGTATGTGTCAGTGTGTTTCTGTTTGTAAATGTGTAAGTATGTATGTGCCAGTACACGTACAGACATCCCAGCAATCAAACACTAACACAACACACACTCCTGCAAACACAAACATGACATAAAGAGACACCCCTGAGCTCTAAATTTATATACAAACACCAGTACGGGGCAGACTAGATGGGCCAAATGGTTCTTATCTGCCATCACATTCTATGTTTCTAATGCTACACACAAATGTACATTCGCATTTAAAAATCCAACAATACACACAAACACACCTCTGCATGCAAATGCAAACATTACATACAAACACATCCCTGTATTAAAATGCTAAAATGATATACAAACATCAACTCTAAACACAGAAGCACACCTGCTTCTAAGTACTACAATCTGTTTACTATGTGTAGAAATTAGTGTGTATAGATAGCGGGAAAAAAAAAGTTCCAAAGAAGAAAACATTATGCTCTGCTAATTAAAAGGTTTATGCTACGGCACAAAGTATTTTTTGTTTTTTGGGGGGGCGGGGTACGATGATGATACACTATGTCAAAGGGTCCACGGGAAAAGTTAATTGGCAACCCTTCACTAAACAAACACACACACTGCATTCACTCTACACACACTGCATCCACTCCACACACACACACAAACACACACACACACACACACACACAAACACTCTGTATTCACTATACATACTCTGTATTCGATATACACACACTCTCAGCATTCACTATACTCACTATACACACTGCATCCACCACACAAACACACACTCTACATTCACTACATATACTGCATCCATTACACACACCGCATCCACTTTAAACACAAATTCTGCATCCACTTTACACACTCACTCTGCTTCTACTACATACATTCCACATCCTCTGTACACACACCACATGCAGCAAACAAACTGCGTCCACTACACACACTGCGTCCTTGTGGACGGACTCAGGATGAGCCCTGTGGACATACTCGGTAGCAGGCCCTGGGGGCCCAGACCTTGAGCTGTGTCAAGGGCCCCAAAATTTCTGATGGCAGCCCTGACCACTGTGACAAGCTGTAGTAGTTGTAGTGCGCTGAGTGTTTATTTAACACAATCCACCTCAAAGAAATAAGAATAGAAACTTTGTATGGTGTTAACATAAATGGACTAATGGCGCAGTAAAACTATACATGATTTATGTACAGAAATGAAAAATTGTGGTAAACATTACCCTATATAGAGGAACCACACAAATGTATGGCAGAAATCTTATATTGTGCACAAAGCAACACACAATACCAGTAGATGAATGGCATATTTTACTAGGAAACAGTTTGCTCCCTTCCAATATTCGAAAACCTGTTCCTGCAGCGTCCTTGTGGTTTTCATGCCATAGACTCTGCCCACACTGCCATTATTAGATCCACACGTGTCTTGGAGCTCAAAGTGTATTCCATTGCAATGGATCTGTTGTTCTTTGTTATTAGTTAAAGTTTCTTACACTTAAAATAGCAATTTCAAATGGGTTACACTTTGGCCACTAACATGAATGTCAGGATGGGGTAATCGTAAAAGCTATGGGGTCATCCAGGACACCATTCCATCTGGTCTTAGCAAGAAGTATTACAAAAAACTAAACTCACCCTCACATGCATAAAGATGTCGAGCATTCATATATCACCACAAGCCCAAACCTTCTGGGTTTGCCTAGATATTTCTGGCTTTGGCAGCTAATGTCTGGCACTCCATGACAGTGCAGCCAACATTGGATAAGAATTTTATTGACTAACCCCTTATTGGGCGAGCCCTTTATCACACACGTTCTTTTCTGTTGATATCTTTGTAATGATGCAGCTGAGTTCTCTAATACAATAGAACCGATTTCAACAATCTCACTTTCTGAAATGATCTATAAAAGTTGTTCAACACTGGTTCTTTTTATGAGAAGGCAGTTTTATTTAATGCAGCTATCCAATACTAAATCAGATTTCACAAAATTAGATTACTTAGATTTTAATCAACGCTTTGAGACCAAATTAACCTAATTTGTAGAAGTTTTTTCTTTTCAATGTTATCCTGAAATTATGCACCGAATTGAAATATAACACAATGAGTACCATTTGAAATATACATGGTCAGTAAATGAAATACTCTTTAAGAACAAAATTGATTGTCAAGTTCAAATCTCTAGAAACAATTTTCCCTGCTTAAATACTATTCTTTGTGTGCTCCATTACTTATCAATCAGGGTTTGACTGCCACAGAACTTTTAAATACAATGTTAAATAGCCCTCGGGAGTTCTATTAGTGTTACAAAAGTAGGTTGAAATATGTGATATTACAAGTTATAGTGTCAAAGACACCACACGGCTACCCATGCATACTTTATTCTTCCAACTCAGTCTTGTTCTGCTTTTAACTGACTTTTACAAATGCATTTTATAAGCCTATATTTTCTTGTCCATGAAATGAGTGTCGGGAGGGAAATTAAATGTTTTGGGGAAGTAAAGGTTCCAGCTCTCTTCTACACATCATGAATAGAGATTCAGGTCCTTTTCTAATAAATGCTGTTGGGATTTTTATTTTAACACTGTCAATATTTGGGACTAGTGTGGTGGGTTTCCACGGGAAAACACTGGCTATGGTCATTAATTTCTTGTGGCTAGACAAATATAGAAATCTATACACTGAGGATTATTTTCTAAGCTCTAAATTTGCAGAAAGCTTTCATTCTGATGCCAAAACTCTGAATGTAAAGTAACATTTTTCAGCAAACCCTAAATTGAGTAAAATGTATTTCAAA
Organism: Pelobates cultripes; assembly: GCA_933207985.1. Lineage (NCBI taxonomy): Eukaryota > Metazoa > Chordata > Amphibia > Anura > Pelobatidae > Pelobates > Pelobates cultripes. The sequence goes on from OW240914.1 coordinate 208,044,662, forward strand.
CGGTTGCAGTATAATCTGAATTGTAATTGGAACAGAATAGCCTTGGTATAGTTATCTTCATAGAGATTTTCCTTTGGCAGCATGAGGGCGTTTGGGGACTTTTTTTTCTAGATTTGACAGAAGTGGGGCACCAGAGAAAACAACCTAGGAGGGTCACTTCCCAAATCATGATTGTTCAACTGAATTCAGGGCAGTTTGCATCTGTTGTTGTAGAACACAATTATATTTTTTCTATATGCTTGTGGGCAGGTGTTGATTACAGCGTCAAGACAGTAACGGTGGATAACAGTCAGATAGCATTGCAGCTTTGGGACACAGCAGGACAAGAAAGGTCAGTAGATATGTACTCATCTCAATTAATTAATTACAGCCTTATGCAATGCAAATTATGTTGATATATTTAGATTTCATGGAGATGATTTGTTGAACTGTAACAATGCTGTTTAATGCTACTGCTGTCTGCCTTAGATCCCTCTTGGGCAGACCAGTCCCCTTTTTTGTCTACATATCTGTAGAAGCATATAACACTTAGTAGTCTTTTTTTTAATTTAAGAACTCCCTTCATAGACCACATACCTTCTGTTCTGACCTTCTAAAACTCCAGGTCATGCCTATATCATCTTAAATTTTGGAATTAAGGCTTGTGTCAAATGGAGGCCTTCAATGTCACTGAATCACTCTGTTTGCACTCAGAATCCATTCTTTCCAATTGTCGTTGAAGTCGTCAATATGTCCTTGATTGAATGACCCAATTTATCTTGATGTCACTGGTGTTTTTGACCACTCTACTTTTTTGTCTAGACCTTAAAAATAATATTATGTATACCATCTCTTGCTCGTGCCCTGATACCATATCTGACCTTGATGCTACATATACTGATATTAGCTAGTATCCAAATGCCACTAGAGATCTGATCCCACAATATTGTGTATTTCCCATAGGAAAGCATTGGATAGGCTGAGATTGTTTATTCTGATGATCTCAGCCATGGTGGCCGGGTGGTAATCAATTAATCAATGCATCTCTATGTGGAAAGTTCAGCGTCTCCATGCAGAGCATGTTGTGGAGCACTAACCTAGAAAGTACCTCTATTGGCCATCTGAGTGACTGCCACTGGAGGTGTCCCTAGGCCAGGGATAGGCAGCCTTCGGAACTCTAGATGTTGTGGACTACATCCCTCATAATGCTCTTACACCCATAATGCTGGCAAAGCATCATGGGAGGTATAGTCCAAAACATCTGGAGTGCCGAAGGTTGCCTATGCCTGCCCTAGGCTATAATGTAAACACCGCTTTTTCTCTGAAAAGACAGTGTTTACAATGAAAAGCTTCAAGGACTGACTATATTCACCAGAACAGCTATATTAAGCTATAGTTGTTCTGGTGACTATAGTGTCCCTTTAATTGTTTGCTAGAGACATCTGATCAGTCAATCTGAGTATTTTTTTTTTTTTTTTACTGGCTCTTTAGAAGAATGCATACTTTAATGATGCCAGTGTGTCAACATGATAGTGTAAGAGCTTCCTGGTATTTACTAAATAACTCTTAAAGCAATGCAATTAATAATTTATCTCTATTATAAATATGTTCGGTGCTTTAGGAACTGTATCCAGAAAATTTAGTTGGTCATTAAAAACTTTATAGGTATCATATTTATATCACTGAAATTGTCTTTTATTTATTGCTAAAACGCATCAACTACACTCCAGTCTCGCAAAATGGCAGTTAACCAATTAAGTATTCTGCTGAAAAGGCTTTTATATACATACATTTGATTTGTGTTGAACATAGATAATATTTCAGGTATATTGTTAGAAATGGAATCCATTATTTCAAAAGGATGGATAGTTATTTATTTTTTATTTTCTTTATCAAGGTACCGAAGCATTACAAAGCAATTCTTTAGAAAAGCAGATGGAGTCATTATAATGTATGATATTACATCTAAAGACACATTTACTTCAGTTCGACAGTGGCTGAGCAGCGTGGAGGTAATGTATTCCCTTTCAGTATTGGCTTATTCACTAATCAACAAGTTGTAGTGATGTGACATTTGAATTTAGGGCACAATTGTTGGTGCTCTGCTTGATTAAGTTGGAGATTGCTGTCTAGTTTATAAGTTTGTGATAAAGTCCCAAATTAAAAAATATATATAACAATTTGTTTCTGTTAAAAAACTGATAAGATTTTTATTTATTTTGTGGTTTTTAATTTTTTTCTGAACAATAAATGAGAATAAGATGGGCATTTGTCTTTATGAAGTGAATCTGAATTTTTATTTTCATTGATATACATTACATGTAAGTACACAGCAGCAATATGAACCCCTTTGCTACCAGCACTGTGCACAACACTGTAAACCCTACAACAGTGCTTTCCAAACCAGTCCTCAAGACACCCCAATGGTCGAGGTTTTGTCATTTTCTCCATTGGACTAAAACAGGGAAACACATATACCCTAGATTGTTAGTGCACCATTAGGACTGGTTTGGGAATCACTGTCCTACTAGACAAGCTCTCAGCTGAGAAGCAACTTTTCAGCTGGAGTTGTAAATTACATCAGTCCCGTTTACACTCCAGTAGTACAGGAGCCTGCACAGGTTAATGTACTAAGGGCTCCTTAAAGGATCACTATAGGGTCAGGAACACACACATGTATTCCTGACCCTATAGTGGTAACATCACCATCTAGCCCCCCTGGGTCCCTCGTGTCTTCATAAATATAGCAAAATCTTACTGTATTCAAGCCAGAAGTTGTAACTCTGCATGCTGTTTGCCTTAAAAAAAAAACAAGCAGTCTGCTGACAACATCAGAAGTGGTAGCCTGAGCCAATCACAATGCTTCCCCATAGGATTGGCTGAGACTGACAAGGAGGCAGATCAGGGGCAGAGCCAGCATGATTCAAACACAGCCCTGGCCAATCAGCATCTCCTCATAGAAATGAATTGAATCAATGAATCTCTGTGAGGAAAGGTCAGTGTCTGCACGCAGAGGGAGGAGATACTGAATGTTTGGATGCATTTTAGGCAGCCATGACCCAGGAAGGATCTGTAACAGCTATCTGAGGAGTGGCCAGTGAAGTTATCACTAGGCTGTAATGTAAACAGTGCTTTTTCTCTGAAAAGACAGTGTTTACAGCAAAAAGCCTGAAGGTAATGATTCTACTCACCAGAACAAATTCAATAAGCTGTAGTTGTTATGGTGACCATAGTGTCCCTTTAACAGAATCCAGGGAGTGGAGTACGTAGCACAATGTATGGTATACTGCTAATGTAAATATTATCATTGACACTATTCGCATTGTAATGCTATTTCAGATGATATGCATTTTTTAAGACATTCCATTAAGCAGAGCATTTCATCATTTTTATTGTTATATTTCGTCACACCTACCTATATGTTGCTCCTTCTATTTAGTTTTTTTGGCCCTTTCAGAAGTGTTACAAGACATGATTTTTGGAACCCCTCAATATTTCTAAGAAGGATGGTACATAGTTACAGAGTAACATAGTTAAAAAGTTGAAAAGAGACTTGCATCCATTAAGTTCAGCCTTTCTTACATCTGTTTTTGCTGTTGATCCAAAAGAAGGCAATTAACCTAGTCTGAAACGCTTCAAATTTTGCAACAAACTAGGAAAAAATTCCTTCTTGACCCCAAAATGACAGTCAGATACCTCCTTGGATCAAGAAGCTACTACCCCACTAATTAGAAATTATATCCCTGTATGTTATGTTTTTCCAAGTATTTATCCAATTGCTGTTTAAACATCTATATGGACTCTGACAAAACCTGATACATTTATTTATGGTAAATAAATTAAAAGACAAACACAATATATATAGTTATTTTTTAAATATCCCTGAACAGAAATGTATTTCTGAAATGCTTTGTTTTCTGATTTTATGTTCTAGTCATGCATCCCAAGTCTTATAAATATATGTTTCTTAATTTAGTGGAATGATTTACTGTGTATGCTTCATGTTAGCGCTGAAAAAAAATATGTTTTATAATAAAAAGATTAGAAGCAAACTGAACAAACATACAAACAGTCAATCTTGATTTCACACAAAATATAACAACTCAATACATAGTTTTTATTTATTATCTAGAACTTCCCTGAGGGTGCACATCAGAGTATTCCCGGTTTTACTGCATGTCTCTCGCTATATTAGGCTTTACTGCACATCTCTGGAAAACATGATTTTAATTGTCTGTGTTGTATATTACATTTTTTATTACAACCAATTATAATAAACAAAATGTGTTTATTAATAGGACCTCTACTGCCAGTGGGCTACACTAGTCTTAATGAAACCACAAACCACTGGAATCAATATTATGTACTGGAGTGTATGCTAAGTTTAAATTAAATTCTCCTTAACTGATTTTCAGTGAAAAGTGGCAAAAAATATGATCATGATGGTTTTTTTTGTGGAAAGGAAGATTGTGTAAGGGGATTTTAATTTTGAATGACACATATAATTACAAAACAATAAAAGATATACAACTAACAGAAATATTTTCATTGTATCCAGTCAGAATTAAAATCAGCTCTTCTCACAGGTATGTGATTGTTAAAGAACCACTCCAAGCACTGTAGCACTCCTAGCAACATAAACACTAGTGTTTATGTTGCTAGGAGTGACCTGGTACAGGATTTTACAATGAGCAGCTGAACTTCTTGTGTGGGGTCCAACAGGTACAACTCCCCCACCTCCACTACCTCTCATAGAAATCTAAAAGATCCAGCTGATCTTGGCTTAGCTCAGACCGAGAGCTTCCTGTTTTCTATCGGAAGTAGACATGTGCAATTCGTTTCGGTCCGAATATGAATTCGGACGAATTTCGGGCAATTCTGACATTCGGGTACTTCCGAATGTCCGAATTGCCGAATTGCCGAGGTCCCAAATTTCCAAAAATACAGAATTTACGAAGTGTCGAATTGCCAAAGTGCCGAAGTTCTGAAGTGCTGAAGTCAGTGCCGAAGTTCCAAAGTTGACAAAGTGTCGAAGTGCCGAAGTTCCGAAGCACAGTATTGCCTAAGTACTAATATACTTACCCAATGGAAGAAGAAGAATGTTACACTGTATACAAGTTTAAATAAAAAGTATACAAACATAGCCAGGATTCAGCTGTAAGCATTTGCAACACTTACAAAAATCAAGTAACATACATTCATATAAAATGTAAGTTACTTTGCCAGTCAATGTAATGACAGGAATGAATAAGTAGATAACTCCCTAATTCCCACGGTATTAGGGAGCTATCTACTAAAAGGCTGAAAGATCTGAATTGGTCTTTAGCCAAATTTACTAATACTAAGTATGAATGGCGGATGGGGGCCCTAAAGTTAAATAAGGGGGGGACCTATTGTCATCCCCCCTTGGCCCCCACCCATGAGCGGTGGGTTGGGGCCCTAAAGTAAAATAATGGGGGGGACCTAATGTCCTCCCCCATGGCCCCCACCCCTTAGCAGTGGGTGGGGGCCCTAAATTAGAATGAGGGGGGGACCTAATGTCCTCCACACTGGCCCCCACCCCTGAGCGATGGGTGGTGACCCTAAATTAGAATGGGGGGGGGACCTAATGTGTGTTATGAGTCAAATTACACAGTGTGGGAAAATTCCAAAGAACTTTCCTACGCTGTGTAAAATGACACAGAGCACTCTGATTGGTGGATTTCAAGCCAACCAATCAGAGTGCTGTGACAGGTAAATGTAGAGACTTACCTGTCAGTCTCTTCATTTACCTGTCAGAGCACTCTGATTGGATGGCTTAAACCTACCAATCAGAGTGCTCTGAGCCTAACTGAAGGGTGGGGAAAGGCTTTATAAGCCTTCTCCCGCCCTGCAAAGCTCAGTCTGCGCAGAGCCCTCCATGGGTGAAAATAAATAAAAAAAATTTGCACTCATTTTTTTTAAAGTGCGTTGGTTATTATGCCTTTTTATTTGGCCTTTTTTGGGGCTGAAAAAATAAGATTTTAGAAGAAAGAAAACATCAAATGGTAAGTTTTATTTAATTTTTTTGCAGGTACTTAGTTAAATGGTCCCCCCTCATTATTTTTAGGGTGAGGGGGGTAGGTAGGGGTTTATTTTTTGGGGAGGGGGATGACTAGGGGTTTGGGGACCCCTAGTCACCTGGAGGAGGGGGGTTATTTTTTTTATTTAGGGCCCCCCACCTGCCGCTCAGGGGTGGGGGCCAGGGGGGAGGACATTAGGTCCCCCCCTCATTAGTATTTAGGGCCCCACCCACCACTTAGGGGTGAGGCCCGGGGGAGGACATTAGGTCCCCCTCCTTATTCTAGTTTAAGGCCCCCACCCACCACTCAGGGGTGGGGGCCTGGGGGGAGGACAATAGGTCCCCCCTATTATTTTACTTTAGGGCCCCCACCCGCCGCTCAGGGGTGGGGGCTGGGGGGGCAATAGGTCTTCCCCCCTTATTCAAATTTAGGGCCCTCATCCGCCGTTCAGGGATGGGGTCTGGGGGGGCAATAGGCCCCCCCTTTAGTTTAACCCCTTAGGGACACATGACATGTCTGACATGTCATGATTCCCTTTTATTCCAGAAGTTTGGTCTTTAAGGGGTTAAAAGCGGGGGGACCCTTTTTTAAAACAAAATAAATTTTTAACAGTGAGCAGCCACAGGCTGCTCACTGTTTACTAGACATGCCCCTACTCGCGGTATAGCGAGTAGGGGCATAATTTACTTATACTAAGCAATCTTTACTTAGTATTAGTAAATTTGGCTGAAAGACCAATTTAGGTCTTTCAGCCTTTTGGTAGATAACTCCCTAATACCGTGGGAATTAGGGAGTTATCTACCAAGCGGCTGCAAGAGAAGTTCAGAAATTCCAAAGTTCCAAACTGTCGAAGTGCCGAATTGCCGAAGTCCTTCATTTCGGAATGCCGAACCGAACAGAAATATTTTCCCATTGCCTAATCGGAAGTAATGGAGGTAGCAATCGGTGAAACCCAGATGAGAAGTCAAACCATTCTAAACCAGTTTGACTACTTACAAAGAATAGGTGCTAGGGCCACTACGCTGTATTTTTTATGGTGCTTGCAATTTTCTTTCAAAGTTTCCTGGGTTAGATGTTTGAACTCTGGACTATGTAGCTATTAATAGGTAATACGATCCAAGGGTGGTGCTTTTCTAATTGATAGGTTGCCCATCTGTCATGTGTATTTGCTGAAATGTGTCTAATTTAAAGGTTTAACTAACACTCTATCCTTTACAGGAAGCTGCAGGTGAAAACATTCCTATACTAATGATAGGTAACAAAATAGACATTGAAAAAGAAAGAGAAGTTCCACTTGGTCTAGGAGAACATTTAGCTAAGGTATGGTACATCATGTCGCTATAAATTCACTAGATACTATCATAGGCAAGTTCTCCACCATCTCATCATCATCACGTTGGACATTTTATTTTAGTAGCAGCAACAATGGATTAACTAATCTCTATCAAGATATAGGCTTGAGAGATGCTCTAGTTATATTTGAAAAAAAATTTCTGTTCTTATTTCACAAAACTTGAATGTCTGCAGCTGACTCAACCTAAAATAAATCATGCTTTACTCAACTGACACACACACATACACAGATGCACACACAAATGCACACAGAGAAGCCCCTCCACATTATCCATCCTAAATTAATTTACACCTTCTAGATTCCATGGCAAATTGGGTAACTCTGCCATAAATCAGAAGTCAAATCATTGGTTTTGTTGATGACCAAGAGTTTTTACTCTCTCTAAGTTGTATTGCGGTCTGGATTTTCATATCAGGAACCCTTAAAGAATCCATGCACCACTCCTTTGTCCTAAATATGTAAAATAAATGAAAATATTTCAGCAAAGGATCTGTGATCATATGCTATGTCTGCCTATCTATCTATCTATCTATCTATCCAAAATACAATCCTATTTATGGAGTCTTAAACTAGTTCTGGACTACCCTCACTGTATCCGTTCAATAAAGACAAAAATGTATGTTTATAACCACCATTGCTACTTTTATTGGACTTTCTATAAATGTGCTTTCTTCCTACACTCAATATTGAATGCTAAAATGAATGTTATGCAATATAGTTAATAAATAAAGGCATATATATATATATGTGTGTGTGTATATATATATATATATATATATAACATCAAATAAACAGCAAACACATATGCTTTTGAGAGCATCTTATACAGCTGTTCAGTTTTTAAATAGCAATGAAAGATAATGAGCCAAGAAAATTACAATTAAGTGAGGTTGCATTGGAAATGCCTTAGAGTGCTAAGAATTCTCGTAGAAATTTAAATCTAGGTAACCAACAAATGTAATATATAGCATGCGGAAAGAATCTCTGCTATAACCTAGAATATGTATTCTTGGTTAAATATTTATAATTACTTTAACACTTATTTTAAACACCCAAAAAATCTAACTTATATTTTTCAAGAAAATTTACCAGACCTTTTTTACATTATGAATGATGTTATGATTGCCTTTCAATTTTTGTTCAGAGTAAGTTTTTTTTTAAATTTTCAACAAGATGGCAAATTTAAATGAGTGTCTCTGGCATATAACTGACAGCGATAAATAATCTATTGAAAGGTATAAAAAATGAAAATAATCATCAACATATATATTAAAATGCTTGCATTAAACAAAATGACTCATGTAGCCAAAAACCTAATAACGTGTAACAAAATGGTGTCCTAATTCCTATTTCCAGTTGCCTAATTGCAATGCACCTATTTGTTAAGTTTGCTTTGTGAGATTTTATTTGATAGAATGGTCAATGGAGTTCCACTAACAAAAATGGTTTTAGTACTGGGACTGCAGGCTATTTTGAGGGGTTAGATCAGTGGTGTATCCTGGTTTTGTGCTGCCCTAGGCAGGACAAAACTCAGACGCCCCCGCGTGCCACCCCCACCCAACTCTTCCCCCCTGCCCCGCATTCTAAATACACACACATTTTCACTGACAGAAACACATACTCACTAACAGACTCACTCACTAACAGACATACACTCACTAACAGACACACACACACTAACAGACACACACACTCACTAACAGACACAGACACACACTAGCAGGCAAACACACACTAACAGACACACAGACACACACAGTCAGACACACACACTAACAGACAAACACACTAACAGACACACACACACACACACTAACAGACACAGTCAGACACACACACACTAACAGACACACACAAACACACACACAAATAGACACACACAAACAGACAGAAACAGAAACACACGAACAGACACACACAAACAGACAGACACACACACACAGTCAGACACACTCACTAACAGACACACACACACACTAGCAGGCAAACACACACTAACAGACACACACACTCACTAACAGACACACACACACACTAGCAGGCAAACACACACTAACAGACACACACACACACACACACTAACAGACACACACAGTCAGACACACACACTAACAGACAAACACACTAACAGACACACACACACACACACACTAACAGACACAGTCAGACACACACACACACACACTAACAGACACACACAAACACACACACAAATGGACACACACAAACAGACAGAAACAGACACACATGAACAGACACACACAAACAGACACACAAACACACACAGTCAGACACACACACAAACAAACAAACAGACAAACACACTCACACGCATTAACACACTCACTTTTTTTTTTTTAATTTAACCCCCCCAGCCTCCTTACCCTGGGGCTGCTGGGCGGGTGGCGCTGGCGAGGGAGCACTTTCCCCTGAGCTGTGTGCTCAGCTCCCTCGCCAGCGCCGCCCAGCATACCGCCTGCCTGGACTGTTAGCCGCAAGGCTAACAAGACATTTGCCCTGGGCATTTGGGGGCGGCTTTTTTTACAATTTGCCTTGGTCCCATTTAAACCCTTCAAACACATTTTTCCTATATGTGAGGAAGATTAATCTCAAAATGAATACAGTCAATAATTAAACTAATATATATAGGAAAAACAATGAAAAGGAAAATAAATTGGTATAGAAGGGAATACAGCAAAAGATAAAACAAAATCACAGATGAATATGAATGGATGTCAGCTAGATGTTGATGTCATCGGTGCAAGAATGATTATCAACTATGCAGTAATTTGGTCAGGCAGACTCTCAGGCATTCCAATTTATGGATAATCTGTCCCTGTGCTGGAACATATACAAGATCTAGCTGAATCTGTAATACATCGGTCAACATAAGTGGTAACCTACCTTACTCTTACCTATATAAAGCCTATCTTCCCTACAGGCACAAACAACCATGTCAACAAAAATTAAAAAGTAACCTGTTCTGGCTGATCAGCAAAAAGACAATCAGGATCACTGTGTCACTCGCACACATGAACATGATTATAACTTTTCTTCCTAAGGCGGTTTCATCTCATTTCCCAAGAATGCAATGTTAACATTTCACATATCCATTTTTATGAATGAGCAGATGCGCATGTAGTATGAGCCACTTTAGGTACACACACTACAAGAGATAGTTGCTTAAAAAAAGTCATCTATTTGAAAAAAAATTTTCTAAGATACAATACAATACACTGAGTCAGAACAGAATAGCAAACAGATCAATAAAGTAAAAACAGTTAAAGAAACATTACCAGTGTGTAGATCAAAATATACAAATAATCTGCTAAAATTTAATGTAGAAATGTTCACAGAAAGTGCTGCTACATCTCTCGATAACAGCAAATCTTTTTTTTTTTTTTTCGTAGGATTACAATTTCATGTTCAATGAATGCAGTGCCTATACTGGGCACAACGTAACGGAAGCCATACTTAATTTAGCAAGGTAAGAAGAAGGGTTTTCTTTTGATTATCACCTTCACAGAGCATTAGTGATATCATATGAATAGTGTCTGCAGCGTTATTTAGAGATAGATTGCAGATTAGAATTGCACATTAAAAAATAGAATATTGAATTATATCTATGTTAAACAATATAGCAACATGCACTGTGTTCAGTAATTGTTGGTTACTGGGGTGTTTTGTTACAGTTTTTGACATATATTAGTGGTATGACAATGCTGATGACTAACAGATGTTGCATAGCATCTACACATTAATTATTGTCATAATAATCTCAATGAGAGCACTGCCAACATCTGCTTGAGAATCCATTATATCTATAGTAGTAATTTTGGAAATTGCTTCTTTCAGCAGATATGCTGGATTCTTTGCCAAGTAATTAGATAAATTATTCTCTTATCACTTCCCTTAAATATCAATAATCTCTTTGCCAATGTAAGAGGGCAACATGATTAACGTTTACATTTTTAATTTTAATAAAGAGTCCATGAACACATGGCCATGAAATAGTGTTTAGGTGGCATTAGACTTTTCTTGTATCGATATATAAAAAGGAATAATTGGCATTCTGTGAAAAGACTATACGTCAGATATGCAGAAATGCACAGGGAAAGAATAAGCAATATGGAAATGTAACTTTCTATGCTCTGATATTTTTGTGCATGTCTCATGTAATTTTATTTATATTTTTCTGCTTACTTGTCTAACTCCACCATGGCCTAAGGTTACAAACAATTAGAATTTCCCTAGCATTTATTCTAATGCTTTCAATGGGCTCAAATGGTTTATTCATTTTATAGTTTTTCCAGCATTAAGCTTTTACCAAAGAAGGATGTTCTACAAATGATGCAGTGTGGCATAATCACAATGAATTTGAAGACACCAGTTTAATTAAATAATTAACTGGTAATTTTACTCCTTTAAGATAATTTCCACCATTTGTTAAAAAATATAGTATATCAGTGTTGATTCTTGCCTATATACAGGGCCGTCTTTAACGCGGGGCAAACAGGGCAGCTGCCCCGGGCCCAGTTTCTCTTGGGGGGCCCGAGGCACCTGCCCCGTGGGCCCCGCTGGTGGCCTGCCGGCAGGAAGGCGGGCGCCGCTGAGGGAAGCACCACTACTGCTTCTCTTTCAGCTCCTCGCTACAAGATTGCGATTGATGGAGCCGAAGATGACGCCGGCCTTCCGGGCGCGCCGGGCATCCCTTACGCTGCGCCGCTGAGGGAGCTGAAGAGGAAGCAGTACTGCCGCTCAGCTTCTTCCTGCCCATCACACTTCAGGAGCCCAGCAGCACCACTGACCCTAGACCCCCCCAGCACTCCAAAAAGGTAAGAAGGTTGGGGGATTACATTTTAAAAAAAAAATGTGTGTTTGTGTGTATGTGTGTGTTAGTGTGTGTGTTAGTGTGTGTGTTTGTGTATGTGTGTGTTAGTGTGTGTGTGTGTTTGTGTGTTAGTGTATGTGTTTGTGTGTGTGTGTGTATGTGTGTGTTTGTTTGTGTGTGTGTATGTGTGTGTTAGTGTTTGTGTATTAGTGTATGTGTGTGTTAGTGTTTGTGTGTTAGTGTATGTGTGTGTGTGTGTTAGTGTATGTGTGTGTTAGTGTATGTATGTGTGTGTTTATGTGTGTTAGTGTATGTGTTTGTTTGTGTGTTAGTGTATGTGTTTGTGTGTTAGTGTATGTGTTTGTGTGTGTGTTTGTGTGTTAGTGTGTGTTTGTGTATGTGTGTTAGTGTGTGTGTTAGTGTATGTGTGTGTTAGTGTATGTGTGTTAATGTGTGTGTGTGTTAGTGTGTGTTAGTGTATGTGTGTTAGTGTGTGTGTTTGTGTGTTAGTGTATGTGTGTGTTAGTGTATCTGTGTGTTAGTGTATGTGTGTGTGTCAGCATGTCTGTGTGTGTGTCAGTATGTCTGTGTGTGTGTGTGTCAGTATGTCTGTCTGTGTGTCAGTATATATGTGTGTGTATATCTGTGTGTGTCAGTATGTGTATGTGTCAGTATGTCTGTCAGTGCGTCAGTATGTCTGTTAGTGCATGTGTATGCATGTGTCAGTATATCTGTCTGTGTTCCAGTATGTCTGTGTGTGTGTGTGTCAGTATATCAGTCTGTGTGTGTCAGTGTATGTGCCTGTGTGTGTGTGTCAGTATTTCTCAGTGTATGTGGGTGTCAGTATATCTGTCAGTGTGTGGGTGTCAGTATTTCTGTCAGTGTATGTGTGTCAGTATGTTGATCAGTGTATGTGTCTGTGTGTGTGTGTCAGTATGTCGGTATGTCTGTATATGTGCCTGTGTCAGTATGTCTGTCAGTACGTCTACCAGTGTATGTGTCTGTGTGTGTGTCAATATATGTACCTGTGTCAGTGTGTCTGTCAGTGTATGTGCCTGTTTATCTGTATGTAGTCAGTGTATGTATCTGTGTATCTGCTTGTGCGTCAGAGTGTGTACCTGTGCATCTGAGCCGCAACTTTAAATACAAATACACCCCTCCATTCAAACTTCAACACTACATATAAAACACACTCCTGCATTGAAACGTCAACACTACATACAAGCACACTCCTACATTCAAAACAAACACTACACATAAATGCACACTTGCATTCAAACTCCAGTACCACATACAAACACATTCACACAAACATACTCCATACAAACACATGCTTACATTCAAACATACTAACATGGCTCAGTGCTAAATACAACCCTGCAAGCATGGGAAATTGGTAGAGTCCCAGCTGTCAAAGCATTGTTGGAGTTGCACGACAGATGGGGTTCTACCTTTAGTCCAACCTTGCAATTGGGGGTCCCAATAAAATTCATTCTACTTTAGTACCGCCACTGCGTTGGGATGGATGCCGTGATTGCATACCAGGGAGTGAGGGGCGAGAGCGGAAGGGCACAGGGGGCCCAAGCAAACACTTGCCCAGGGTCCATTCGTTATTAAAGACGGCCCTGCCTATATAGCAGTTTCTAAAAGTAAACAAGAGCATCTTTTTTATTTGGAAACCATTTACCTAATGTTAAAGGGACATTCCACTACCAAAATACAAAAAAGCACACTATTTAGTAGATACACCCTTTCACCCTCAATGTAAACACGCATACATTTAATTATACATTTTTTCATTATGTATATATCTAAAAATATCTTGCAAAATATGTAGATCTCGTCTGCACCCTTTGCTAACCTCCCCTTCTTCCCCGGCCTAGACTGGCTGTCACAAACCTCCCAATGCAGCTCAATGAGACATCTTTGCAAGGCAGGTGCTCTGAGAAATTGTCTACTTCTTGAGTTTAGCTCCACTGAGCTAACCAAACCAGGAAGTAACATGATCTGTGTCTGATTGACAGCCAAGGAGTGTAACAAGGTTTATTGCCAATTTCTATTGAAATCTGCACTTTTTGTAAATTTTAAAAACTGAGGACTTACTCTTCAAACATAATGCAAGTTAAAGTGCTTTAGGTGTGTGGACTATCCCTTTAAGAAGTTCTCATAACAACCCTGGCATCTGTTCTGACACCCTTTTTATTTTCCTTTATCTTATTGATACATATCACCAACACAATCAATTATTCTGATATCATAACTATTTTATCATTCTCCTAGCATAAACATTTATGTATTATAATTTTGTGTTTATAGGTTTAAAGCTATTTACATTTCTAACTGTTGATTTTCAACTATTTTTAATTTACTTTTGTATACTTTTTTATTTAAATGCTAACAACGCTTGTTTGATAAAAACATACAGTGTTTCTCACTTATTCTCTATTTAAATGCATGCAACATATTTAAAACATATATATTTTTAAAATGCTCTTATTTATTTGTTGCAGGATTTTGAAGGAACAGGAAGATAAGGTTAAGGAGAACACTGTCCGTTTACTTGAATCTCCAAAGAAAAAAAAATGCTGTTTCAGCCAATAGAGAGGCCTCAGAACAGTGGCACATTAACACTACTTGCTTTATAGTTAGATTTTAAGTTAAATATTTGCACAAATTGTTAGAGACATTACACTGCCATAGGGGGATGCTCTACAGGATCATAAATTCCTACAAAACTGTAAAGCAAATCATATATGTAATAAAACATATTTATTTGGAGATATTTAAAATTCAGAAGATATTACATAGTATATGTTGAACATTTTAAAGAGGCTCTGACACCT
Organism: Pelobates cultripes; assembly: GCA_933207985.1. Taxonomy (NCBI): domain Eukaryota; kingdom Metazoa; phylum Chordata; class Amphibia; order Anura; family Pelobatidae; genus Pelobates; species Pelobates cultripes. The sequence goes on from OW240914.1 coordinate 208,059,710, forward strand.
ATAATGTTGCTTTTATTTTTATTTATTTGTCAGAAAACATTTTAAAGCAATAATCGTAGCAGACTAATTACATTTTCACTTACGCTGGTGAGGGCATATATAGCTGTAATTACATTTTTAATATGTCACTATTTTGTGTGTTTGTGCCATCTGGGGACTGCATTAGAAGCTGTGAGCCCAAAATTTACACTTCCTGATTTAAGGCATTTACTGACACAAATATGGCTGCTGTAAGCTTAAACTGCAGACTGCCAATCAGATCATGGATGTTCTGAGTTTAACAGATTTTTACTGTGTGTTTCTGAGCTGTGAGTAAATAACGTTTTAGAACTGGTCAATGATGTAGAATTCTCTAACTGACAAAATAAACTGAAAATATGAGTAGGTCAGTTATATATGTTGTATCAATTATCTTAAAAAAACTGAAGAAATGAAAGAAGAGCCAAGGCAAAGTGTAAGCAGTTTTATACAGTGAGGTATGATAGTGGAAATAAAACTTATGATGGAGTAAATGGTTTGCTTAAAAATAAGCAAACTACAATTATATAATTAAGACAGGTGATTTCCTTTCAGACAGGTGATTTGATTGATCCTGTTTTAAAGGGACATCCATTGCCCAAACTCCCCCCCCCCCCAAAAAAAAACAACCCCAGTGTTTAGTAGATATACCCCAAAAGTAAATTTGCATGCATTTAGTAATGCATTTTTTCCAATGGTGGTATATCTAAAAACAGCTTGCAAAAACTGCAGATCTCTTGCCTGCTGCCTTTACAAGTCCACCCCTTCTAATCCCGCCCAGACTTTTTGTGCCTGTCCAATCACAGACTTACAATTCAACTCAATGTAAAGTCTTTGCAAGGCAGGTGCTCTGGGTAATTACTGCCTCTTGAGGTCAATGCGAATAAGCTAACCAAATCAGGAGGTAACATGACCTGCTGTCTGCTTGAAAAGTCAAGGGATGTAACCTGGTTAACCTGCACTATTTGCAAAATGAAGAAAAGTGGACATTCTTCACACATAAAGCTTTTCAGCAAGCTAAAGCGCTTTAGGGGTCTGGAAGGTAGGAAATCAGCCCTGATGCACTTGATGTCAACTGCTTACAGTTTAACTAAAGCTGGTGCTTGCGGTAAATATAACATTACAGCTAGTAGTTTAGGCCCTTAGTCCAACAGACTTTTGTCTGGTTTTTTTCAAATGGTCAAACGACAAGTAGTAAAGTGTACAAGGTTTCACCTTTTGTTTTTTCATATTCTGGACCTTGTTGAAGTCAGTGCAACTAATAATAATGACCTATTTCCTCTAACGCCATGAAAAACCTTAAAGGAGCACCATAGTGCCAGGAAAACAAACTCATTTTCCTAGCACTATAGGGTTATTAGGTCCCCTCCTCCCTCGGAGCCCGCCTCCCACTAGGCTGAAGGGGTTAAAACCCTTTCAGCCACTTACCTTAATCCAGCGCCGGGCTCCCTCGGTGCTGGTGATCTCTCCTCCCCGTCCCTACATCAGCTCGGAATGCGCATGCGCAGCTAGAGCTGAGCACGCATTCAAACGGCCTGTAGGAAAGCATTACTCAGTGCTTTTCTATGGACGTCCAGCGTGAGTTCAGTGCGATTTTCGCATTGAGGTTTGCGGAAGCGGCCTTCAGTGAGATCGCCACTAGAGGCTGGATTAACCCTCAGTAAAACATAGCAGTTTGGCTGCAGGGTTAAAACTAGAGGGACCTGGCACCCAGACCCCTTCATTGAGCTGAAGTGGTCTGGGTGCCTATAGTGTCCTTTAAGTGATAAGTCTATGTGCTCATATTTAACCAAACTAGCTGTAACATTTGCAAAAGAAAAGGAAATCGAGCTACCAATCTCTATCAGTCTCATGATAAAAAGACTAAACTGATACTTTCAAACCTGCTACATTGAGAATTGGACAGGTTTTCCAGTAGATGCATTGACCAACTGAGCAAAATAACCAACTTCAAAGAGTGTAGAATATATGTCTTGACTTTATTCTTGAGACAAAATCATTATAGCTTCAACTGAGCCATATTGTATCTGAAATAGCTGAAACATTGAAAAAAGAGTGCACTTTCTCATGTTCTTGTAATTTTAATTCAATATTTAATTGCTTTCTATTAGAGAAAAAAATGAATGACAACTATTTTGTAAATTACCGTCAAATGGTTTATGTTATTTCTGATCCTTAGTTGCTTCCTAGTGAAAAGAAAGCAATGTCATGTTTTACATCTAGTAGCTGCAAAAGCACTTTTATAATATTTTTAATGTCTATCTATCCATCATCAATTTCCACCCTAAAAAGGGATCTGTGATCAAATGCTATGTCTGTCTGTCTGTCTCATTTTATGTGGAATATTATTGTTAATTGATGCACATTTTGTCTAGTCCTTAATATTTATATCACATGTATGTCCTTATTTCAAATAATGCTATGTAAGCTTAGATTGTTTATCTTTATCTCTCGAAACAGTTTGGAAGGAAGGAAAGTTTACATAGTAATTTATTTAGAGATATACACTATCTTTTTTGTCTTGAAGAACTTTGAGAATGCACCCTTGTCTTTGGTGTTTTATATATTTACCTTGGCAAAAAATGATTTGGATTTCTTGTTTAGTCGTAATTATATTTATATTAAATTTCAAAAATATATTTTGCATTTTATCTCTATTTCTAGGCTAGATTACAATCATGATCTAAATCTTAATTGGTATATGTTCTAGGTCACATGAACTGGTGGCTGATTGTCCAATTGCCCCCTTTTTTTTTTTTTTTTGCTACAGAACATCATTCATTCTTCCAAATGTACATGTTTAAAAATAATGCTAAGTAAATGGGCTCTGTCATCACCATAGTCTAATCAATCAACACAGAATCTTGTTATAATATTTAAATTGTTGGTGTAGGTGAATATATGTTTTTAAGAGCTGACTGACCGCAATGCCACCAAAAACAAACATATTTTTCAGAGATTAATAATAATTAAAAAAATAAATTTTATAAAATTAAGCAAATTAGGATTACACAATAAAAATTATATCTAGATCCCACAGCATTTGGGTTGCGCTTAGATTGCATATTCCACTTTTTTTAGCTGGCGTAATATTTATAATGTATTTTGTTTTAGTAGAACCCTCATTGGATAAAACTATGTTTTCTGTGCCTGGAGATGGTTGGCTTGCCACACCCAGTTAAGCCAATTATCTCCAGGATAGAGGACTCTGTGGAGCTGGTTTGGGCTGGAAAAGCCATGCTTCAGTGTTCACAAAGGACTTTCGACCTAACTTTTAAACCACTGGATGGAATTGACTGATTTTTGAGTATGTTTGTATTTGGAGTATGCTGATTCTGAAAATGTAAGTATGTGAATGTGATGTATACTTTTAAAGTTATGAATATTGTGTAAAACTGTATATTTTCCTGCCTGTTATAATTACGTTAGCCCATTGTGTTCAGTAATTATATCACAGGCAGAGGGGAGGATTTTGCTGGAATGAATGAGAGTGTTCATTGTATATTAAAACGTATATTACGTGTTTGATTGGATGTTCCACAAAACTCTGTGGGTGGTACTAATGTGTAAGAATGTGTATATAAGAACAATAAAAACACAGCTCTGTCTGTTCCTGCTTGACCCTCAAAATGGAGCCTTGTCTCGTTCTTGGGGAGATTTATTGTATGCTGTTCCAGTTTGACTGCTAGGAGTGTAAACCTATTTGTATGGTTTTTCCTATTTGGCCGTTTACAGCATTCGTATGGTTCCGGTTCGGCTGTTTACGGCATTCATATGGTTTCCTGTTCGGCGGATTGGTGTCTTTGATAGCTGCCTGTATATCTTGAATGGGAATATCTTCTAAATGGCTTTAACCCCTTTTATAACCGGGGTACCGTTACAATTGGTGACAAGCGACGGGATGGTTCTCACAGCCCAGAAGGACAGCTACAAGGAAACACCATTCCCTGGATTTACAAATTGAGGGCAACGCATGTCTGAGTACAGTGACCCTGACAGCATCAGGATGGAACCAGCCGTTTTATACGATGAGGGACGATCGGGATACAGTCCGTAAAGGCATCTGGTACCAGGCACTGCATAACATACAGCACCAGCGGGGCGAGGGACTCCCCAGTGAGGAGCAGCGACAGCAGAAACTACTAAAACGGCTTTAACCCCTTTTATGCCCGGGGTGCCGTTACACCGCCGAGGCCACACGTTACAGGGCCCATCGAAATTAATTTCCAGGGGGGCCCGGTCAGCAATGCGGCACTTGACATCAAAGCGTAGGGAGGAAGTGACTGCCCCGGTCACTTCCAGCAATCACAGAGCCCATGCGGTAGGAGTGTGTAAGAGTGGGAACTCTAAATCCCATCAGCCTGAGCCACTGGACCCCAGGGAAAGTCACCCTCCTGCACCTAAAAGGTAGGAAACAGGAGGGTGACATTTTGCATGTGTCTCTGTGTGTATGTGTGTGTCTGTCTGTATGTATCTCTCTGTGTATGTGTCTGTATGTATGTGTCTCTCTGTGTATGTGTGTGTCTCTGATGTATGTGTATGTGTGTCTGTGTATATGTTACACCTCTGGTTAAAGTGAGTATGGCAGGGGTGACTCACCCGGCGGCAAAGGGCAAGCCGCCGGTCCCCCTCCCGATGGACCGAGGGCCCAACAAGTCACTCTGCGCCATGGTGATTTAGGCGGCCATGAGGCCTTAGGCGGCTGCCTAAATCGCCTAATTAGAGAGCCGCCTCTGCCTATAATTCTGTGAATGCTGAATTGCATTTTAGATTGTGTTTCTGTGGAACTTCCATTAAAGAACCTCTTCGTTCCTGATCTCTGTCATTAGTATTCTTTTCAATCTATTCTATTATTTTCTATTTTAATTTCACCATGCCACCACAAACAACTATAAATGATTAAAACAGCTTATGTGCATTCATGCGTAGCTACACTCATGTTGTCTAAATAACAGCAAGGTTGATGAGACATTGGGGAATATTTTAGGTGAACAAGAAATCCAAAACATCACTGACAAAATTGTATAGTAAAGCTAAATAGTATTAAGGATAGGTATGACTTAAAGGGACACTAGTTTCCCAAATGCAAATAAAATAAAATATCCCCAATGAAAATGTATCCATTTAATTTTGCATTTTTTATATGGGTTATTTCTAAAAACAGCTTACAAAAGCTGCAGTTCTTTTGTCTGCTGCCTTTGCAAGCATCCAGTGGTGGAACTACCGCGGTTGCATTGGTCGGAGCTGCGACTGGGCCCATCACTCCAGGGGGCCCGGCCGTCCGGCGGACCCATCCGACCTTGGTGCCCATCGTCCAGGTAATGCGGCCCCAGCCTGCGCCGGTAAAACTGCCTGGGCCGCATTGAAGGGGCCCACCTAGTGGCTAATGCTGTTAGGGCCACCTGATGAATTTCCCCTGTGATGATCAAACTGAGCTGGGAGGAAGTGACTGCCTTGGTCACTTCCTGCCACCTATCATAGAGAGCCGTGCGGGAGGAGGAAGGAGATCAGCCTGAGCCACCACTGAACCCCTGGGGAAGTCACCCTCCTACACCTAAAAGGTAGGAAATAGGAGGGTGACTAAACCATTTTGCATGTGTGTGTGTTTGTATATGTGTGTCTGTCTGTATGTATGTATGTATGTGTGTGTATGTATGTGTCTCTGTATGTGTGTGTGTGTATGTGTGTGTATGTCTGTATCTATGTATGTGTCTGTATGTATGTGTATGTGTCTCTGTATGTGTGTTTGTATGTATGTATGTATGTATGTCTGTATGTGTGTTTGTGTGTGTTTGTGTCTAAATGTATGTGTGTGTCTGTATGTATGTGTCATGTGTCTCTGTGTGTGTGTGTGTTTGTGTATGTATGTATGTGTGTATGTGTGTGTCTGCATGTGTATCTGTTTGTCTGCATGTGTGTCTATATGTGTATCTGTATGTCTGCATATCTGTATATCAGTGTCTGCCCATGTATCTGTATCAGTGTCAAGCTGTTTGTATTTGAATGTTTGTCATTAAGTGTCTGTGTATCTGCATGTGTGTCCGTGTATGTATCTGTATGTGTTATATGTTGTGTATCTCCATGTATGTCAGTGTGTTTGTCTGTTTATCTGCATGTGTGTTTGTATAACGGTCACCCCAACACACACACTGTCACCCCCCATTCAGCCTGCCACACTCACAATAACTCCCCCAATCCTGTCACTCACCCATACCATACTCACCTCCCATCACTCTGCCATATTCACCCTATCACACGCTTCTCTATCACAGTCACAATCATTCTCCATCACACTCGCCCCCTTTCACCCTGTCACATGAACACCTCCAATTCTGTCATACTCATCCCCCCAACCATGCCACACTTACCTTGTAGGGCGTAAATGAAACACATGGAGGGGCTGGGGGCATGAATGTGACACATGGAGGGGCTGGGGGGTGGGGCAGGGCAATTTCCGCACCGGGGCCCTGTGGTTTCTAGTTACACCTCTGCAAGCATCCCAGACTTTCTGTTGCTGTCCAATCACAGACTTCCCAATGCTGTTCAATGTGAAGTCTTTGCAAGGCAGGTGCTCTGAACGATTACCTGCCTCTTGAGTTTGGCTCCACTGAGCTAAACTGCCAGGATGTAACAGACCTTTTCCTGTTGTAGAATTAGGAGGTGGGGTGTAACAAGGTTAATTTAAAATAAAAGTGTCATTTTCTCTTAAAACTGCACATCTGCACAGAAAACACTCTTCTCACAACTGAGGTGCATTAGGGGGTGGAGTGTCCCTTTAGTAAAATAGTAAACTTCATAAAACATAACAATTCATACTTGCCTTTTTAAATTCTTGCTTGAAGAGCTTTGTTTAGTTTTTTGTTTATTTTTCATTTTATTTATTGCCAAAAAGATATCATAGCCTGATGCAATTGTGCAAATTTAGAATAAAGTATGTAAAAGAATCCATGAAAATGTATATGCCTTTGCCAAACTGAAAGCCAGTGAACCCAGAGATATACTTATTGTGATTGATAGATGCATTGTGAATGTCTTTGATCTTACTGTGCAGGGCAGATGAACATTTAGAGACCATTTCATACACAACAGCGCAGTGCTATGTTGCTATCTACCTACAATACTTGGGTTAAAACATACCTCCTGTCCTGTAACAGGGACAGTCAGGGGTGGATTGACAGCCTTCTGGGCCCCCAGGCAACATTATATCCTGGGCCCTTCGAAGACCAAATATTAAGTATTAAAAGGGGCGTTATAGTCACCAGAACAACTACAGCTTATTGTAGTTCTACTGGTGGCCACAGCCAATCCTTACAGGCTTACAGGCTGGATGGAGCAGGGTGATATGTTACAGGGGCCCTCTGTCTCATCATGGGCCTCTACAACCTTCTTTCTGACTGTGGAGATCTCTGATCTCCACAGCAGAAGCATGAGTGCAGCCAGGCCCCTGACTGACTCGGACCCTTCCATGACCGATCTTCACGAGTGGTCAGTCCACCCCTAGGGACAGTCCCTATTTTGGGCACAAATTCCTCTGTCCCTCTTTTCTGTCTTAATGTTCCTTTTTTTTCTAAGAGCTCCATGTTGTTGCTGTGTCTGAGTGTATAACAGAGTTTCACAGCAATAATACTCTCAGTAATCTTTAAGTGTCTTTAAACTACAATAAATGTGTTCAGATATCAGTCTGTGTAAATAGGGTACATTATTATCGTTCTAAATAACATATTAGTTGTCTAATTTGTTATTAGTAAGTCATCTACATTTCACCAACCACACCCCTAAAACTATAGAGTCCCTCTTTGAGATGGACCCACAAATGGTTTAACTATTCTCTCCAGTTATGGGGTGGAGATAGGAGGTCTTTGCTAATCACTTGTTGCTACTATTCTAGTCTGGGAGACCCCATGCAGTTTAAAAAAAAAATATTTCCTAGACTTAATGTATGTTATAAAGTACTTTCAGCATTGTGCTGTGGCACTAAACAATTCACAATGATGCACATAAGCAACATATCTAGTGGGACTTTAGACTTGGTTTTACTAAGCATAGGATTTATGAAAAAAAAAAAAGGCTTTTTGTCTAGTAAACACCCCCACCCCCACCCATTAAATACTATATTGTATATATATTTCTGTGATTACCTATAGAGATGTTTCAGTTTCCAAAGGCTCAGAAAACATTTTTCTCATGTAGTGGAATTTCAGAATACCTTTGCCCCCTATAGCTGGAAAATCTAGCATTAACCAAAATAGAAAACATCTAAACAACATATTGATTGTGATGCTATACCTGAAATTGTAGCTAGAGGGCACTCTTTGCATATAAATGTAAATACAGAAAAACTTGAGTGATAAGGACATTTTGAAAATAAACATTCCTGTCTAAAATCTCTGATTTTACTTGTAACATACAATTTAAAGATTTGATACAACATGCCATTTTCTTCCTCTTAAGCACTGCATCTCCTCTGACTTCTCAGGTTTCCCTAAGCAATTTATTCTCTCTGTCGTTCATCTTTATTTCACCTTATAATTAACCACTTAACACAGGATGTTTGCTAATTTCCTTTATTAGTTATTTCCACCAGCGTAAATATTTCAGAGTAAATTTTAATGAATTAATTTCATCTGTTCCTTATTTTACCAGCACTGCTAATTACCAGCATTCTGAATTGACTTTCTAAGCGACCAATTTGCAGTCCTTGGGGGGAGAACTGTTGACTTCAAGTATACCAGGTAGAGAGGGCTAATAAAGCGTTGCGTGCTGTCTTCTTAACGCATTTTGTAGTCATGAGACATTGAAGCTTCACATAGCTGGCCCTTGAAATCCAATTCTACTGTGAAATCCAGATCTCGCTGTAATGAACAAAAAATATAAGCATACAAAAATGTTTAACCCTTGTTTTCCTGTAATGGAGTTTGTTTACACGTTTTGTTACAGGTGCCAACATGCTTATGACTGTAAGGTAGACTATAAAAAGTAGATGACACATGGAACTGCAGCCACCGGATACTATAGCTTAAATGATGTTTGGCCAGTTATATTGTCCGCAGTTCCGAGACTGCCAGAAGATAATTGTTATTGTCCCCTGATGCAAGATTGGATTATTAAAAATAGACTAATCACATGATTAATGTACCAGGAAAGTAGGGAAATATATTATTATTTATTTTGATTCCACAAGACACCCTAACATGCAGCCTCCTACAAGTGTATATCAAGATCACCATAAGGGGGGTACACAGGACCGGACTGGCCCACCGGGATACCGGGAAATTGCCCGGGGGGCTGCGGCACCTGGGGGCCGGCCACGTTCCTGGCTGGAGCCACCAGGCCGGGTGGCAGCTTCCCCAGTCCCGCGGCACTCCTCTCACTGCTGTGGCTGATGGAGGAGGAGCATGTCTCTGTACCATGCTCCCTCGCAGTTCCCGGCACAGCCACAGCTGTGACAGGAGCAGGGCCACCGGACCGGGGAAGCTGCCACCCGGCCCGGCGGCTCCAGCCAGGAACGCGGCCGGCCCCCTGACTTCTCTAAGGTAAAGGGGAGGGGGGAGAGGGGAATAGAGGGAGGAGGGGAGAGAGATGGGGAAAAGGGGGGGAGAGAGATGGGGAGAGACACCGGAAAAGGGGGTAGGGAGAGAGATGGGGAGGAGGGGAGAGACACAGGGAAAGGGGGGAGGGAGGGAGGAGGGGAGAGACACAGGGAAAGGGGGAAGGGAGAGAGATGGGGAGGAGGGGAGAGACACAGGGAAAGGGGGGAGGAAGAGACACAGGGAAAGGGGTTGAAAGAGGCAGAGGGGGAAGAGAGAGACAAAGAGGGAGAAATGAGAGAGAGACACACAAGGGGAGGGGAAGAAAGAGGCAGAGGGGGAAGAGAGAGACTGGGAAGGAGAGGGGAGACACTGACACAGAGGAGCAGTGAGGGGGAGAAAGAAACATACAGAGTGTCTGGGGGAGACAAAAAGGCACACAGAGGGGCTGGAGATAAAGAGACACACATAGGGGCAGTATATATCACAAAGCCCACAAGGCTTTCCCCTGCCGGCCGATCTCCCTCCCCATTCCACAGGCACCGTGCAGCCAGTCGGCAGGGGAGGAAGAGAGGACCCGGGGCAACGCTCCGGCTCTCACGAGGGTGAACTCTAGCCCTGGAGCTACGGGCTAGAGTTCACTCTCACCACTTCCTGGTGGTCCCAGTAGTAGGAGTGAACTTTAGCCCCATACACACACTGCCCCACACACACACACTGCCCCCACACACACACACCATACACATTTACACACTGCCCACCCACACACTGAACCTTTCACACACATTGCACCACTGCTCCTATACCCTACTACAGCCCCATATCCCAGCAGACTCCAGGTAAGTTGTCAACCTGTTCTTAAACGGTTTGACGACTTACTCTGGGAGGGGGTGCCTACGCTCCTGGCACCATAACCACTACACAGAGGAGTAGTGGTTATTGTGCATGGAATATTTCTTTAAATAATCTACAAGTGCCCCTCTCAGGCTCAGGCTCTGGATCCGCCACTAGTATATGACATGTATATTAATGTGTGTATTAGTATATATATATATATATATATATATATATATACCTATTATATTTACACATATTAATGTACATTTATAAATGCATAATACACAGAGAAATTTCATTAATATGTACCAGATGTAATGAGCAGATATTGGCCCAGTCTTGTTGCTAGGTGCATACTCAAGCATAATAACATATTTAAAGTGAAGAGCACACCCACAGGACTTCAAAATAAACATTTTTTCAGTTGTGCCCTACATACATTCACCATTTCAGTCCCATTAACAAGCTTTCCTTAATATGCCAAGGTTGCTGGACTGAAACATTGATTACATGCAAAGGCACGTCTGCTTAAAATAAATCTGCACTTTTGTTTATTTTGAAGCCTATGGGTGCGCTTTTTACGTTGAAGTACTTTTTAATTTTAAGTTATCTGTTCTAACTCTGTATCTGCACACTATGCTGGCGCGACGCATTGTGGGGCTGGTAAATATTTTTTTTCCAGGGCTGCTTTTAATTCCCAGTCCGGCCCTGGGGGTACAGCCAATACTGTGAGAATGGGGCTAAAGCAGGAATTCCATTTTAGATAAGTAAGGCTTAATCTAGGGGCGAATAGATAATTGAACAGGACTTCATAGATGTTGACTCTATATAATTTTTTATGTTACAGAAAAATGTAAATAAAATTAATAGAACAGTTGATAAGAATGTAAAACATCTAGTGTATACAAGGACGGAAGATAACAATGTGTTTATAGATAGAAATCAACTGTGTATGCTCTGTACCCAAAATTTACCCCCAGTGAAAAAAGGCATAATTTAATGCTTACAAGTTTTCATTTAGGGTACATCTACTAAGCTTTTTTTTTTTTTTTGTATTTGGCCAGTGGAGGGTCAATTTAAGCAAACAGGCTATGTGCACTAAGATTTATTTCTATTGAGTAGACATTAATAGAAAAATATATCAATAACATTGATTAACTTGTCAGGTTAATTCCCCCTGAAGGCCCCATGCAGGTGAATGTAAATGATGTAAGAGATATGCGATAACCCAAAAGATGTGTTGGGTTAAACAATATGACAAGTGAAACCCCCATCGATCTCTGTTAGTGCATGTGTGTTAGTGTGCATGTGTGTTAGTGTGCATGTGCACATATTTATATGGGCGTCAGTGTGTGTATCTGCATGTCTGTCATATATAAATATTCCACATCTGGACATTACTACACTGTGTATAGGTTTTAAACACATTGGGAGAGTATCATGTAGTCAGCCTATGACCCCTATTGTTTTACACTTTGTAGTTATTGCAGTCTTCACAATACTTTACTACATATACAGCTGCCAGATCAACATTGGTTCTCTATGAGAAGAATTCTTGGTGGGCCCAAATGCTCTCTATAATTGATAAGCATCTGACTGGACACAAGTCATCAGTAATAGTGACTTCACAGTAAAAGGAGCCTGACCCTTTGGAATGAAGTCTAAATAACATTTCTGGATTTATTGCATTCTGTATTGTATTCTATATTAAATTCCATTTTTGGGGTTTAGTTCAGCATGCCCATAATCATGCTATATTAAACATTTGTGGTGTTCTGGGAAAATTTAATAGGCAAAAGGGACTGACATAAAGTGATTGGGAAATGGGGCTTTGAAAGGTTGGAGGAGAAATTAAGCTTAGCAGATAAAGAATTAAGATGAAAAGAGGGTGAGCTGTGTAAATGGGGACACGTTAGTCGAGTTTCTAATAAATCCACTGGGACAGTTTTTATTCTGCCTCTGAACTTTCCATGGATACCTGTTACATAACCATTTGTAAAGCTCTTGTATAACTGTTAGGATAACAGTGCTCACTGCAATAACGAGCTAACCATTGGCCTGGTTATGTTCCATATAGAAGATTTAATTTGGCCACAATTCTCTTCTGCCTGGAACTACATAACCCACAGGTATTATCTAAAGGCAAATTAGATGCAAGTCTGGCCTTTTAATACGTGCCCTTTGCAGTATTCATTAATGCTTAATTATTTTTTATTCAGCTTGACACTTGTATTACAATTAAACTGGTTTATCTTAAAAGTGCATTAAAAGAGCATATTATATGCATATATTAAGATAGATAGAATGTAAGCTCATTGAGCAGGGCCCTCCACAACCTATGTTCCTGTATGTCCAGTTGTCTGGTTACAATTACATGTCTGTTAGTCGACCCATTGTACAGCGCTACGGAATCTGATGGCGTTATAAATAATAAAATAATAATAATGATAGATAGATAACGACTTATGAGGCCTAAAAAATGCCAGTTTTCTACTAAATAATGTCAGTTTTCTAGATCACACCAGGAATGCAGTATATTTCTCAGATTGAAAACATATATTTTAATGCAAACATTATTTTTTTCTACGTTACTTTGCCTTTAAGTTCAAAAACAAAAATAGTAGACCAATCTGTAAATCTTAAAACTGAAATGTGAAAAATTTACAAGATATTTTACAACTAACATCACTATGTTTGTTATGCAAAACCAGGAAATGTAGCACTTTGCAAATTTTAGTCAAAGAGCTACATGAAATAGCAGTAATAATTCTTTGTTTTTCTATAAATTGGCCATAATGATTACATCAGCTTACTAAATCAATGGCATTTTTTCAGGTATCCATAGAATGATTTGCATCTGAGAAGAGTCCTGCTGACAGCACCACACATAGCAGACTGTTGGAGTTGCCCCAGCCATGTGCACACAGCTATCTTTGGCATATTTAAAACAAAACCAACCACAGCTGTGACCTTGCAGAACACGCTATGTTAGAGGAAACGTTTGCCATGACTTTCTCTTATTTGCTGTAGATTAAAATAATTTTACCTTTGGTTTTTGGTGTCTTCTAAAAAAAACAAAAACAAAAAAAAAAACAACAATAATACAAAGAAATTAAGAAAAAATAAAATCATAGCTTTCCCCTCCCCCCCCCCTGCATAATGAGTATTTCATAAGATACATAAAATCTTTATGAAACACCCATCCTCACTGTGACACTAGTCAAATAACTGGGAGCATAAGATGGACATTTTATGTATGTCTCCGAATGACTCATGTTTAAGTCACCCTGTGTCCATTATAGGTGCAGGGTTTGTATTATTGCTATTTGTTAAATGTTTTGTGTGCTCCCATGTCCTAATGATGTTCTCTACCAACATGGTGGATTTGGCTGTGGAGCCTGTGCAGTGCCACCTGTTGGTTGTTAACGATCTTGTAAGCCTGTATAGTGACATCTGTTCGATGTGGAGATCTTGCAAAGGTTATTTGCAGTGCACTACCTGACTAGCAAGACTTGATAATTTGCATATTCTGGTAGATTTACATATTATGATTTATGCAGTCTGGGGACATTGTTAGTCATTGTCTTCCCTAATAATGCAAAATCCCCAGAAAGTCACAGTGCCTCTTTAAATATAGGATAATCCCATTGTACAGCACTACGGAATTTGCTGGCGCTATATAAATAATAAAATAATATAATAATTGAAATGCAGATGCGGAAATTTCAAATAATGTGCAATCCTACAATTTATAATAACTCGGTGATCTCATGTAATCACTAATAGTGATGTCCCGAACGGTTCGCCGAACAGTTCCCCACGGACGGCGAACATAAACATAAACTTTGACCCTGTACCTCCCAGTCAGCAGACACATTCCAGCCAATCAGCAGCAGACCCTCCCTCCAGACCCTCCCACCTCCTGGACAGCTCACTAAGAATGCAGCTTCACAATGAAGGTAAAATTGATGCTGTCCAGGAGGTGGGAGGGTCTGGGAGGGAGGGTCTGCTGCTGATTGGCTGGAATGTGTCTGCTGACTGTGAGGTACAGGGTCAAAGTTTATGTTTATGTGTTGCCGTCCGTGGCGAACCGTTCGGCGAACCGTTCGGGACATCACTAATCACTAAATATCAATTCAATTAAATCTGTCCCATTCAATACTCTTTACAAAATTATTATCAAAACAGTCTTTCCATAGAATATTATTTCCATTAAACCACAATATAGTAAATTTAGCTGTGGTGAAGATTTGATTACCTGACTATCTTCCATCTTGGAAATGGATCACAATTTTTAAACTCACAGAAAAAAAGTAAGAGATAAAATGCTTTTAATAAAAAGAAATTAGAGATAATCAAGGCTGCATGTAGTCAGAATCTTGGATTAACAATGGCAGAACTAATGTGGAGAGGGCCCTGATGCAAAATACTTTTTTGGGTCCTCTCTGTTGCAAAGGTGGTCAGAGAGGTAAATCCCTATCTGTGGTACAACTCCCACATAGCTTTAGAAGCTAGGGATCTACTTTTTTCCCATACTTGCAGGGTTATATTTTTAATCAGTATTTGTGTGTTTGAATGAAAGCATGCTTATCTATTGAGTATGTGTGTGTGAATGTAGAGGTGTGTTTGTGTGTAGTGTTGACATTCAAAGTACTGTTGCCATTTAAAAACAATAGTAGTGCATGTGTAGTGTTGGTGTTTGAATGAAGGGTTATATTTCTTTGTGGTGTTGGCATTTGACTTCAGGGCTGTTTTGTATGTAGTGTTGGTGTTTGATCACATGGGTATATTTGTGGGTAGTGTTTGAATACTAGAATATATGTACATGTACACATACACTGCCACACACACATACACACAGACATACTGATAGGCACATATACACTAACTAACACATAAAAACAGATACACATACACAGGTCATAATTTATTTATTTGTAGTCACCCTCCTGTTTTCATAATGTTTTGGTGCAGAAGTGTGGACACCAGTGAGGTGCTCAGGTGCTGACTGAGGTTGATCAGAGTCTGAGGGTTTCTCTAATTTTGCTCTTCTCCCTCCTCTCAGTGCCTTCTCTACCCCTTGCCCTCACTGTGTGGCTCTATGCCAGCTGGGATGAAGTGACCTGACAGGTGCCAAGTCACACTGTTTAAGGGCCTTTGATCAGACATGCCCCTTTGGTAAGTATGTGGGCCCAAGCAGCATTAATGGTAGTTCTGCCACTGGGGATTAACACAGCTGAGCTGATAAGCTGCCGGCATTTCTCTGTTAATAAAGAAGCACTGTTTAAATTACCTGACGATACTAAGTGCCCCAAGCACCTATAGAAAGCTCCAGTTAGATAGGAAAACTTTATTACTTTTTTTTAATAAGAGTATTGAACAGATGTCAATATAACTAATACAAGATCTAGACTTTTCTTACATTGAAATAAAAACCAACCTAAACCAGAGTATAAGAAAACACTGGGAACATAATGAAGGTGGTTTATATTAGGTCTGCATTTTGGGATAATGTCCCAAAAAAATAGGACCCGGGGACCGCTCCCGCATTTTGATATTTGACTGAAGGTTTTAAGATGTAGGAAAGGAGAGGGCACTAAAACCATGTACATAAATCTATTCATTGTCTTCCTTCAAGTGGCCAGCGGTCGGTCAGACAGCCTTGTCATCCTTTTTAGGGGCCGCCCCACCCATTTCACAGGTATGCCTACCCCTTTCTGCAACTCGCGCTCTCACCTGCCCACCTTCTGAGATGGAAAAGATTGTCAAGTATGACTGGATTTCATTTAAGAGCAAGCTACATGCATTGTTCTGTATTTCCAATGCTGTCTGTTTATAGTTTTTAAATAGACATAGTAAATTGTCAGAAGGTAGATTCACGTTAAATTCTTTACGACTTCCCTTTTGTTTAGATGAGCAGCGTAAGTCTGATGTCTTATCATTACCCTGTAAATTTACATATTTTCTTTCCTTTTCAGAAAAAAATTTAATAAAGTAAAATAATAAATTACACTTCTTTTCATCTCCCCAATTATATATGATCTATACTACAGTGTTTTTTTTCTTTCTGATAGAAATAGAGAGTGTATGGAACCACACCCCTGCTGCATAGTACAGCTCTCTAACACATTCAATCAGTAGAGGGATTAAAAATTTTTAATAACCAGTTCCAACTTTTCATACATCTGACATTTGACTCCACACAAGGCCGGCCCAAGACATTGCACTGCCTGTGTCCAAGAGTCCAGTGCTGCCCCCCCACATATATCACAGACACATTCACTCACAGACACATTCACCCAAACTGACACACACACACACACACACACACACACACACACACACGTACATGAACACATTCATTCGTTCACAGACACACACACACACTCACAGACACACCAGTGCAAAGCCTTTTTCCACCCTAGGCAAAGGAATAGTTTGCAACTCCTTGCTGACACCGTCCCCACTCATTTTATATGTACACATACATTTCCTCCTGCTTTCCTTTACCTGAATTACCTTACTGAATGCCACCTCCTCCACTCCTCTTCACACCATGTACATTACTCCTACTGCTCCTTTCCATAATACCAGATTGTACCCACAGCATTTCTCACAGCATTAGATACTGCACCCCACTTCCATGTCTCCCCCTGTCCTTCCATGTCTCCTCCCATCCTTCCATGTCTCCTCCCATCCTTTCCTGTCTCTCTTTCCCTTCCTTTTATGTCTCTGTTGCCCCATTTCTTCCATCTCTCTCCCTCTTCCTTCCCTTTCTCCCCTTCTTACAATGTCGCTTACCCCATTCCATCCATGTTTCTCATCCCCCATCCCATGTCTCTCCTGATTCCTCCCATGTCTCTCTTTCACCCATTCATGTATTTTTCCCCTTCCGGGTCCACCTTAAACTTCATGCAGCAATGTCTCCAATGATGCCACCAAGATTGACCCAATAAACACTCCAGCAAAAGTTAATGCATCTTTCAAGTAATGGGATGTAATTCTCTCCCTTTTTTCACCTCACCACACCACAACTGATTGCCAGGGTACACGCCACCATTTTACACGTTGGGAGGAGTAGTTCAGCTAGCCTCCGGCAACTAACTATAAGACCTGACTACACAGCGAGAAAACAGACTCTTGGTGGGAGGCGGGGGACAGAATCTATTAGATAGTCAAAAGACAGAAATGTGTTGAAGGGCTGCTGCACTCTACAGGGAACCAACTTCTTAACTGGCATGACTCCACAGCCAAATTCATGACCTGTTTGTCAAAACCGGTGCAAAACCGGTGCAAAACAGCTGAATCCCACCACTTTATTCACTGCACATTTTGGTGAAGAGCACAGGAATAAACAGTGGGAGTGAGAGAGCTATGGCCATAGAATATAATATATGCGGACCAGACAGTAATCTGATTGAAGGCTACATTTTAATAAGATATACATATAGGGTATGCCTGATTATAAACAAATATTTACAGTTGTACATGTATGCATAAACATTTCATGACTGAATGTAAACTAATTTCTGTTTAGACAGGTGATTTTACCTTACTCTTCTCTTTAGCACATACTTATGCTACAATATGCCAGAAATGTATCATTTTCATGCATTCGTCTGTGACTATATTGTATAAGATCTAATACTGGTGTAGATTAAAGGAGTGGTTGTGGTTTAGTTTTAGAACTGTTTGACTTCTTACCTGGGATTTGCTTGGTGCAGCTCCCTGTCTCTTCTCAGCACTGCCTATGTACTGATCAACTGATCGCTCTCAGCTACTGAGCTGAGCCCTGAAGTGGATGTGGTAATCAGTTCCCAACGGACCCCAGGTAAGAAGTCAAACCATTCTACAATGGTGTGACTACTTACAGTGGGGAATGCCAGAACACTACTGGCACCATAACCACTGCAGCAAAATGTAGAGGTTGTGGTGCTTGGGTGTTCTTTTAAAGTAAAAAAAAACAGACATGTAGTTTTAAACTTCCCATATCCAGATTACACTGCTGTAACAACATATGTTTTTTCCATTTTTGCCAAGAGCTATCACTTACAAACATCTATTTTTTTACGTAAATCATGTGAATCTTTTTTTATAATTATTTCCATGTCATATGGGGTCTCTGGAGTTTCTATCTAGTATGTGCTCCACACATGAATACGGATAACAATTATAAATCGTAGTAATATAAACAAGAAAACTTAAATCTTACAATGTTGTTTGCATTTGGTTTCATAGAAATTGTTCCAAAAAGTTCTTCTCCTCTCCGTACAGTTAAGTAATCCTCTAGGTAGAAGACCGTTTGTTTCCAGTGTGTGTATGGGGCATCAGGGGCTGCAGAAAGAAAATAATATATGCATGAGATTATTGATGAATTTAAGGGAAGATTATAGGGGCAATATAAATCTGGGATAAAAAGTAATATTAAGTCCTGAATACTGTGACCAAGGGGTAGACTGGTCACACCTTTTCAGCATTTGCGGACCGGTATGCCAGACATCAGGTAGGGCCCAGCTGCTTGCCAAGTGTGCTGCTAGTTAGGGAGCCCCCATGCAGCCTACCCCGCACTAAATTGAAGACAATTATCACCAGTGTAGCTACAGCAAGTGGGCTGGTTAAAATACATGGGGGTAAAGGCGAGATGAGGGAAAATGAATTAGGTGATGCGGGAAGCATTATATAAGAATTTGAGGGGGAGGGGGGCACAAGATTTGAGGTGTGGGTCACAAGCAGGGACACATGGTGAGAGGAACTAGGCAATTCAGGGAAAGAAGAGAAGCAAATTGGGTGAGATGGGGCAAGAGACAAAGTGAGGGTAATTGGGTGAAGTGGGGGGGAATTAAATTAGATGAATTGAGTGAGGTGGGGCACAAGGTAAGAGGAAATGGATGGATGGGGCCACAAAAGGACATACACAAATAGAAGACAAGGGGATACAAGGGAAGAGGCACAAGTGTGATGGCAAGGAGGCACAAGAGGCTGCACAAATGGAAAAAGTGAATACTGTATACTGAGCCATGAGTAGACTCTTTTAATCAGGTACAAAGATGAGAGATGTTGGTTCTTCTTGGGTAAGGTATATATACTCTTGAACTGGAAATAGTTACATAACTTGGCATCTATTCAATAGTTGCCAGTTTTAATGGTATCCACAAAATTTGTCACTACAAATACATCAACATGATGGTATACATGGTTAAGAGCAGGGGGTATGCAATCTTTGGCACCCCAGATATTGTGGACTACATCTCCCATGGCTCTTACAGCCATAATGCTGGCAAATCATCAGGGAAGATGTAGTCCACAACAGTTGCCTACCCCTGATTTAAAGGCTAACTGTTAGTTCAGTGCTGGTTATTGATAAAATTGATGATAGTTAGTGATGTCCCGAATGGTTCGCCGAACGGTTCGCCACGGATGGCGAACATATGCGCTGTTCGGTCCACCCCTTATTCGTCATCATTGAGTAAACTTTGACCCTGTACCTCACAGTCAGCAGACACATTCCAGCCAATCAGCAGCAGACCCTCCCTCCCAGACCCTCCCACCCACTGGACAACTCACTAAGAATGCAGCTTCACAATGAATGTAAAATGGATGCTGTCCAGGAGGTGGGAGGGTCTGGGAGGGAGGGTCTGCTGCTGATTGGCTGGAATGTGTCTGCTGACTGTGAGGTACAGGGTCAAAGTTTACTCAATGATGACAAAGGGGGCGGACCGAACAGCGCATATGTTCGCCATCCGTGGCGAACCATTCGGCGAACCGTTCGGGACATCACTAATGATAGTTATAAAAACAATAAGTGATGGTTGTGCTTAATGACTAAGGATCAGATACTTATTGTACCCCCCACGACATCAAAACTAATGGAAACTGCATATAATTACTAATGTCTCCATATTATTTATTTATTTATAAAATAATTTACCAAGAAAGATACATTGAGATTTCGCTCATTTTCCAGTATGTCCTGGGTCCACAAAACATTGCATTGATACAATAGAGTAAAATAAAATACAAAACCAATATTAATACACAATATATACAAAATTTAACATAGAACAGGAAGGAAATATATAATCAACCATGACAGGTGCATTCTGTTTTGAGATATGTAGAGAGGGATCTCTTAAAGGATTATATATTCATAAAAACAAATTAGGAAAAAAAAGCCACATATATATACATGAAAACATTAAAGATTAATTTCATAGCTTTTGATAGTAGACAGATGCCCAAAGATAAATTAATAAACGACGAAGCCACCCTAGCAATGACGCCAAATAAAAAAACACAACCAGACCATGCTGCTTTATATGAAAATATGCAGACAAGTTTTACTCACTCCTCCAGACCATACAGAACACCATAGTGTGCATCACACAGGGGAATGTTAATTTGAAAATCTGGTTTGCGCCAAACAATGTGTGCCTTGAACATCTCACAATGGTTTACATAGAGAACTTTTCCCACAGTGAATCATAATAGTTTACAAGATGTACATTTAATCCCCATTCCAGTCTAGATTTATAGTTACGATAGATAGATAGATAGATAGATAGATAGATACTCTTTATTAGAATAGGAATAAGGACAAAATACCAATACAAAAATTCATTTCCTGTTCATTTGCAACACAACTCCAGGACGTGGGTACTGCTCTAGATAATTCAAAACTGTCCAATTCAATAAATAAATAGCACTGAACAAGGGTGACTGTGACTATTAATTCTACAATGCCCTGCGCTAATATTTGTATCTAAATATGAACAAAGAAGGCTGTGATAAACTGTGCCACACATATTTAACAAAGATTTTTTTTTAAATAAACCTGTGTTATTTTTAAAATTGTTTAATTTCATGAGAGCACAGTGTTTTGTGCATTTTTTTAGCCAGTGATCAAAAGTTTAAACAATAAAGACAAGTTTTCACAGCCTTCTTTGCTCATATTTACCTTGAATGCCAATATTAGTGTAAAGCACTGTATACAAATAGATTTCAGTGAAGACATTATTTTTAAAAGCCTGTCTGCATCTTACTGGATGAAGCCAGCAGTTGTGTATAGAGCAGTTCAGCCATTTATATGGTAGAGTGAGTCACAATCTCGGAAATGCCACGACTTCTGATTTAGAGATTTTAAAGTATACTGACAAAATATGGAACATTGTGGATATCTGATGGATTTCTTTGGGTTCACTGCTACAGGTATTCTTACACTGCAAAAAAGAATGTCTGTGATTTCCATGTAATTATATAGTTATGGATTTAGGCTAATAAAGATACCACCAAGGGGGTTCAGTCAGAAGGTCAAGTGATTTATGAATATCTGCAGCCGCATGAGATTGCATCTGTCATGCTAAATAAACCCCAACACACAGAGTCTAACTTTTTTGATAAATATGGAACATATTACCGGACCTTAGAAAGGCTGGGCTTAGAGTGGCTGAATAAGAATAGTCAGGAGACAAAATACAAGTGACTCAGAAGACAGGAGAACATTAGACAAAAGCCAAGTCAAAGGATACCAGAGGACAGAATAGTCAATAAACAAACTGAGTCAAAAAACAAATATAATACAGAGGGGCACAGTAAGTACTACAGGGACCAATAATAAGAACCACAATATGGCAATGAGTAAAGGATAAAGTGCTCTAACTATAGAAGAGCACTTCTGCTTTAAAGCCACACCCCAAAACATTAGATGAAAATGGAAAAAGTCTGTGTCATTTGCATAATGATGTCAAAGCACATGGGGTGTGTTATAAAAAGAGGCGGGGCTGAAGCTTCTGGCATCAGAATTGCTGAAAGTCTGGGTAGATTAGCGATCAGGTTGCAGATCCCCACGAGGGTTCCTGGGAGCAGGGTAAGTAATTGTGACAGCATCTTCTCTTTCAAACATTATTTGATTTTTGAAATTGAAGATAAGATCTAAATTCATGAGATTGGGCATACTCAACAATGTATGAAAATTATGTAGTACTTCAGTTTTCCAATGAAGTTCATATCAGCAACCCAAAACTTGTAGTGAAACCCAACTATTCAGGTGTAATTTATGTGAGTTTTTTCATTCCCAATAGACATTTGTGACCGTACCAGACAGGGATGCCCTTTGTCTTCTCTTCTATTTGCACTTTGTAAACCCTCTAGCCCAAACAGTTAATGAAGGCACAGATGTATCTAGTATACATGAGGATAAGTGGTTTATAAGGTGGGTTTCTTTGCAGTTGATTTTCTCATATCACTTTCAAATTCAAGACTTTATATTCCCTTCTTATTTAGTACCACATAGTTATTCTCCAGATTATCAAAATACAAACTAAATATATCTAAATGTGATGGATTGCATGTGTTACTTTAATGAAATGGGATTTTGGGCACTGGCATCTTCTATTGAATTTCTCAGTAGGTCTAAAGAAATTTTATCTTGGAGTATGTATCAGCTCTTCATGAAAGTACATAGAGCAACTACACACCTTTGCATGAGTCCTGAAAGTCCATTTTAGTGAAATTAATCCTACCTAGGATTCTATACCTTTTCCTAACCTATTCCAGTGGATCAGTGCAAATGTGAAAAAAAAAATATAGATCTGTGCTAACCTTTCTGTGGTCTGGGAGGAAGGCAAGTGTCTCTACAACTAATTCTTTGCTCCCACAGCTAAGGAGAGGACTGGGGGTTCCTGACCTCATGCTATATCACTGCATCTTGCTCATATGCTGAGATGAAGCTCACCTGGAGGTACATACTGCTGAGTAAATATTCAAAATTAATTTGTCCCTTATCCTGACTTGTCAGATCTACCATGGATTTCTGAACACCACCTACTTTTATTAAGTTTTTACCAAACACTGTCTTCACTTATACTCTCTGGAGAAAATGCTCACTAATTGACAACCTGTCCTCCCAGGGCTCCTTATGACACCCTTGCTTTATAACCCTAATTTTTGTTCTGACATGCAACAGAACCAGATTTTTTCCAGTTGTGATAGGATTGTAAATTGTTTACAGTAAGCAACCTACAGTTGGAAGGAAAGTCCCTGAGAATAGAAGCCTTTTGTGAAAGACAAGACTCAGAGATTAACTCATGCTTATTGCAGGCTTCTTAAAGAAAGACTGTGCTCTTTTAATGAAACCTTAAAACAGCCTTTTTAAATACAACTCACTGGATAGATATTCCATATTGAATATCTATAGATTGTTACATTCTAACAAAATAGAGGAGAAAGGGAAATATCAGTTTCTATGGTAACATGATCTGGGCATTACTATTTCAGATAGGAAAATACATTACTGCATATTTTTTTAAATGCTTCATGCTAGGGGTACCTTGATGCAGTCAAACATAGTCAAATCTTTCCTGACCACTCCTCTCTTTGTTTCAGGAATTGTTAGGGAAGAGGTATCTGTTTTTCGCATGTTTTTGACTCAACTCAGTTAAATATTACGTCTCTGTAACAAACTTTGCACAACTGCAAGACGGTATATTGCAAAGCATTGGAAGTTATATTCTATCCTGTTCATGGTTTTCTTGAATAAAGTACACTTCATATATGATATGGAAAATGTGACTGTCAGGCTGCATGACATCTTGGAGCCACAAAATATGGTCTGGTACCCCTGGCAATTATTTCTTGCTACTTTGTAGCTACTTATTAGTAAACCATATTATTATATGGTTCTTGCCACATTCTGTACCTAATGGCAGGCAATTTTGCTCCTTTCATTGTCCTCAAAATCAGCCATTATTTCAGTAGTCTTTCAGGTTTTTTCCCCCTTCTTTAATACTCCTCTCTCATAACTTTAATCTGACTCTTTAGTCTTTCTCTATGGTTTAAGTTGTTGAACCAATTTTTTTATAGTTTTTTTTCCTTTCTTGATATGAATCCTTGTTTGATTTATTTATGGCCCATAGACCATATTGATTGCCGGACTATTCTTTATTTATTAATTTATTTTGTTTAAATTCCAAATATTCTCTACACCATCGTTTAAAAAAAAAAAAAAAAGAAGAGAGTAACACTTAACCCCTTCAGGACCGGACTGTTTTGGCCATGTTGTACGTTAACGACCAGAGCTGTTTTAACACTTTTTTGGTGTTTGTGTTTAGCTGTAGTTTTCCTCTCTCTCATTTACTGTTCCCATACAAGTTATATATTGTTTTTTTTTTTCAGGACAAGAAGGGCTTTCTTTACATACCATTATTTGTATCATGTCATATAATTTACATTAAAAAAAAATAAAAATAAATATGGTGAAAAATTAAAAAAAAAACCACATTTGTTTTTTACTTTTACTTGAAAAATCTTTTACTTATCTACAAAAGCTAATGAAAAAACTACTAAATCGATTCAAAATTTTGTCCTGAGTTTAAAAATACCCAGTGTTTACATGCTTTTTTGCATTTTTATTTTATTATTTTGATGTGTTTTATTTATTTTTACTTACTTATTATTAAGTTATTGTATTATATATATATTTATGAGTGTATATTTATATTATATATTAATATAAAAATACACCTAGTATTATAATATATATATTAATATAATTCACCTAGTATGACAATAAATATATATATATATATAGGCATATATTAAATAGATATAATATATGTATATATATATATATATATATATATATACACACACACACACACATATAATTATATTTTTATTCATTCACAATTTTTTTTTTTACACATGCAGGTAGACTGCCTGTCAGCACAGGCAGTCCCCCTGCATGCAGATACTCGAACGCCTATTGCGGCTATATGACCGCTCTGTTAGAGCGATCACATGGCTGCTGGGCCTAATTCGCCGAGAGGGGCTGTCTGGGCTGTCAGGCAGTCCCCCCACATCAGGAACAATGCCAATTGCCGCGGGGAGAATCAGGTAAGTAAATATTACCGTTATGACGGTTCAGGACCGTCACTAGTCCTCAAGGGTATTTTTCCGATGACGCTCCTGAACTGTCAGTGGTCCTTAAGGGGTTAAAGAGTTACCTGAAGAGCTTTAAATTACGATTTGTCTACATTTTTAGAATAAGTGAATTAATGACTTGGTCCTCCCACTTTATTTCTATATAAAAAAAAACAAAAAACTAAAAAATAAGCATAAGCTGACCTGGAACCCGACAGTGGAAGAAGCTCACCTCACTGCTCTTCCATTCTGTGTCATTAGTTTACTCATTCACTCTCTATGGTCCAATCAAATGCTTCTCACAGAGAAACATTTGATTGGACTGATCTGATCAGCTCACAGTGCACATGTTCTATCTGAGCCATGTATGGGAGTGGGGGGAGGTGGACAGAAGGAAGGGAAAGTGAAAAAAAGGTAACTTTGAATGCATGGAGGTGGGGAGTGGTGGATAGAGTACTCACGAAGGATGGAAGAGAAGATCAATACTTACCTTGCAGGCGTAGTCCCAGCCTGCTAAGGTAGAAGCTCAGACATGTTATCAGAGAAACCACACAGAAAAGCCAACATATAGTGTTGGAGATTGTTAACATTTTATGGGAATCTTGTCTGTGTTTCCCAAATATGGGTATGCGAGAAAGGTGTATCTCAGAGCAAGTGTAACACCAACTAAAGATATGATTATGGAAATGGAATGGAAATAAATAAAAATATGCACTTTTTATTGTATTAAAGCGGCACTGTCATGCCGAACTTACCTTTCCTCAAACTCTTCCTCTTCTCCCCCTCTCTCAGGATCTGTTATTCTTTTCTTCCTGTCTTCTTTAGTTTTCTTTAAAATCATAAGACAAAGTAGGGACTCTTTGCCTTCTGGAGGATTCCTCCGCTTGACCAGCTCTGACCAGCAGAGGAGCAAAGTGTGCTTCATTTCCGCTGGTCAGAGCAAATTTCCCATGATCCTTACCTTCCCTCTGTGTTCCCACGATGCTTCCTGTCATTTTACACTAAACTGCCGAATTGCATTCTAACTGAATGAGAACAGTATGTTCGTTTCTTTTAGAACGCAATTCGGCACTTTATTCGGATCGCAATTTCATTCGATTTCATGCAATGAAATCTCCAAGATGCCTAATTTCATTGCCGCGG
Organism: Pelobates cultripes; assembly: GCA_933207985.1. Taxonomy (NCBI): domain Eukaryota; kingdom Metazoa; phylum Chordata; class Amphibia; order Anura; family Pelobatidae; genus Pelobates; species Pelobates cultripes. The sequence continues at coordinate 208,086,151 of OW240914.1, forward strand.
CTGCATCTTAGTAGATAAGCCCAGTTGGTATAGGAGTTAGCATTTAATGGTGAAGAGTAAATTGGAAATGCCACACTTACTAATACTAGAGATTTTAGTATACTAAAAATATGCCCCATTGTGGATATCGCGATGGCATGTGTCTTTGGGTTCACTGGCTATGTGTATTCTTCACTGCAAAAAAGAAGTGTGGGCTGATGACATGTCCCATATAGACGTCGGATTTATGGCGGGCTAATAAAGATACCACCAAAAGGGGGATTAAAGTCAGATAGGTCAAGTGATTTATGAATATCTGCAGCCGCATGAGATTGCATCTGTCATGCTAAATAAACCCCAACACACAGAGTCTAACTTTTTTGATAAATATGGAACATATTACCGGACCTTAGAAAGGCTGGGCTTAGAGTGGCTGAATAAGAATAGTCAGGAGACAAAATACAAGTGACTCAGAAGACAGGAGAACATTAGACAAAAGCCGAGTCAAAGGAGAGGAGAGGACAACAGTCAAAAACAAAAGGGTCAAAAAACAAATATAAACAAGGGACAGTAAGTACTACAGCTAGAACCACGACAGGGCAATGAGTAAAGGTAAAGTCCTAACTATAGAAGAGCACTTCTGCTTTAAAGCCACACCCCAAAACATTAGATGAAAATGGAAAAAGTCTGTGTCATTTGCATAATGATGTCAAAGCACATGGGGTGTGTTATAAAAAGAGGCGGGGCTGAAGCTTCTGGCATCAGAATTGCTGAAAGTCTGGGTAGATTAGCGATCAGGTTGCAGATCCCCACGAGGGTTCCTGGGAGCAGGGTAAGTAATTGTGACAGCATCTTCTCTTTCAAACATTATTTGATTTTTGAAATTGAAGATAAGATCTAAATTCATGAGATTGGGCATACTCAACAATGTATGAAAATTATGTAGTACTTCAGTTTTCCAATGAAGTTCATATCAGCAACCCAAAACTTGTAGTGAAACCCAACTATTCAGGTGTAATTTATGTGAGTTTTTTCATTCCCAATAGACATTTGTGACCGTACCAGACAGGGATGCCCTTTGTCTTCTCTTCTATTTGCACTTTGTAAACCCTCTAGCCCAAACAGTTAATGAAGGCACAGATGTATCTAGTATACATGAGGATAAGTGGTTTATAAGGTGGGTTTCTTTGCAGTTGATTTTCTCATATCACTTTCAAATTCAAGACTTTATATTCCCTTCTTATTTAGTACCACATAGTTATTCTCCAGATTATCAAAATACAAACTAAATATATCTAAATGTGATGGATTGCATGTGTTACTTTAATGAAATGGGATTTTGGGCACTGGCATCTTCTATTGAATTTCTCAGTAGGTCTAAAGAAATTTTATCTTGGAGTATGTATCAGCTCTTCATGAAAGTACATAGAGCAACTACACACCTTTGCATGAGTCCTGAAAGTCCATTTTAGTGAAATTAATCCTACCTAGGATTCTATACCTTTTCCTAACCTATTCCAGTGGATCAGTGCAAATGTGAAAAAAAAAATATAGATCTGTGCTAACCTTTCTGTGGTCTGGGAGGAAGGCAAGTGTCTCTACAACTAATTCTTTGCTCCCACAGCTAAGGAGAGGACTGGGGGTTCCTGACCTCATGCTATATCACACATCACTGCACCTTGCTCATATGCTGAGATGAAGCTCACCTGGAGGTACATACTGCTGAGTAAATATTCAAAATTAATTTGTCCCTTATCCTGACTTGTCAGATCTACCATGGATTTCTGAACACCACCTACTTTTATTAAGTTTTTACCAAACACTGTCTTCACTTATACTCTCTGGAGAAAATGCTCACTAATTGACAACCTGTCCTCCCAGGGCTCCTTATGACACCCTTGCTTTATAACCCTAATTTTTGTTCTGACATGCAACAGAACCAGATTTTTTCCAGTTGTGATAGGATTGTAAATTGTTTACAGTAAGCAACCTACAGTTGGAAGGAAAGTCCCTGAGAATAGAAGCCTTTTGTGAAAGACAAGACTCAGAGATTAACTCATGCTTATTGCAGGCTTCTTAAAGAAAGACTGTGCTCTTTTAATGAAACCTTAAAACAGCCTTTTTAAATACAACTCACTGGATAGATATTCCATATTGAATATCTATAGATTGTTACATTCTAACAAAATAGAGGAGAAAGGGAAATATCAGTTTCTATGGTAACATGATCTGGGCATTACTATTTCAGATAGGAAAATACATTACTGCATATTTTTTTAAATGCTTCATGCTAGGGGTACCTTGATGCAGTCAAACATAGTCAAATCTTTCCTGGCCACTCCTCTCTTTGTTTCAGGAATTGTTAGGGAAGAGGTATCTGTTTTTCGCATGTTTTTGACTCAACTCAGTTAAATATTACGTCTCTGTAACAAACTTTGCACAACTGCAAGACGGTATGTTGCAAAGCATTGGAAGTTATATTCTATCCTGTTCATGGTTTTCTTGAATAAAGTACACTTCATATATGATATGGAAAATGTGACTGTCAGGCTGCATGACATCTTGGAGCCACAAAATATGGTCTGGTACCCCTGGCAATTATTTCTTGCTACTTTGTAGCTACTTATTAGTAAACCATATTATTATATGGTTCTTGCCACATTCTGTACCTAATGGCAGGCAATTTTGCTCCTTTCATTGTCCTCAAAATCAGCCATTATTTCAGTAGTCTTTCAGGTTTTTTCCCCCTTCTTTAATACTCCTCTCTCATAACTTTAATCTGACTCTTTAGTCTTTCTCTATGGTTTAAGTTGTTGAACCAATTTTTTTATAGTTTTTTTTCCTTTCTTGATATGAATCCTTGTTTGATTTATTTATGGCCTATAGACCATATTGATTGCCGGACTATTCTTTATTTATTAATTTATTTTGTTTAAATTCCAAATATTCTCTACACCATCGTTTAAAAAAAAAAAAAAAAGAAGAGAGTAACACTTAACCCCTTCAGGACCGGACTGTTTTGGCCATGTTGTACGTTAACGACCAGAGCTGTTTTAACACTTTTTTGGTGTTTGTGTTTAGCTGTAGTTTTCCTCTCTCTCATTTACTGTTCCCATACAAGTTATATATTGTTTTTTTTTTTCAGGACAAGAAGGGCTTTCTTTACATACCATTATTTGTATCATGTCATATAATTTACATTAAAAAAAAATAAAAATAAATATGGTGAAAAATTTAAAAAAAAACCACATTTGTTTTTTACTTTTACTTGAAAAATCTTTTACTTATCTACAAAAGCTAATGAAAAAACTACTAAATCGATTCAAAATTTTGTCCTGAGTTTAAAAATACCCAGTGTTTACATGCTTTTTTGCATTTTTATTTTATTATTTTGATGTGTTTTATTTATTTTTACTTACTTATTATTAAGTTATTGTATTATATATATATTTATGAGTGTATATTTATATTATATATTAATATAAAAATACACCTAGTATTATAATATATATATTAATATAATTCACCTAGTATGACAATAAATATATATATATATATAGGCATATATTAAATAGATATAATATATGTATATATATATATATATATATATATATACACACACACACACACATATAATTATATTTTTATTCATTCACAATTTTTTTTTTTACACATGCAGGTAGACTGCCTGTCAGCACAGGCAGTCCCCCTGCATGCAGATACTCGAACGCCTATTGCGGCTATATGACAGCTCTGTTAGAGCGATCACATGGCTGCTGGGCCTAATTCGCCGAGAGGGGCTGTCTGGGCTGTCAGGCAGTCCCCCCACATCAGGAACAATGCCAATTGCCGCCGGGAGAATCAGGTAAGTAAATATTACCGTTATGACGGTTCAGGACCGTCACTAGTCCTCAAGGGTATTTTTCCGATGACGCTCCTGAACTGTCAGTGGTCCTTAAGGGGTTAAAGAGTTACCTGAAGAGCTTTAAATTACGATTTGTCTACATTTTTAGAATAAGTGAATTAATGACTTGGTCCTCCCACTTTATTTCTATATAAAAAAAAACAAAAAACTAAAAAATAAGCATAAGCTGACCTGGAACCCGACAGTGGAAGAAGCTCACCTCACTGCTCTTCCATTCTGTGTCATTAGTTTACTCATTCACTCTCTATGGTCCAATCAAATGCTTCTCACAGAGAAACATTTGATTGGACTGATCTGATCAGCTCACAGTGCACATGTTCTATCTGAGCCATGTATGGGAGTGGGGGGAGGTGGACAGAAGGAAGGGAAAGTGAAAAAAAGGTAACTTTGAATGCATGGAGGTGGGGAGTGGTGGATAGAGTACTCACGAAGGATGGAAGAGAAGATCAATACTTACCTTGCAGGCGTAGTCCCAGCCTGCTAAGGTAGAAGCTCAGACATGTTATCAGAGAAACCACACAGAAAAGCCAACATATAGTGTTGGAGATTGTTAACATTTTATGGGAATCTTGTCTGTGTTTCCCAAATATGGGTATGCGAGAAAGGTGTATCTCAGAGCAAGTGTAACACCAACTAAAGATATGATTATGGAAATGGAATGGAAATAAATAAAAATATGCACTTTTTATTGTATTAAAGCGGCACTGTCATGCCGAACTTACCTTTCCTCAAACTCTTCCTCTTCTCCCCCTCTCTCAGGATCTGTTATTCTTTTCTTCCTGTCTTCTTTAGTTTTCTTTAAAATCATAAGACAAAGTAGGGACTCTTTGCCTTCTGGAGGATTCCTCCGCTTGACCAGCTCTGACCAGCAGAGGAGCAAAGTGTGCTTCATTTCCGCTGGTCAGAGCAAATTTCCCATGATCCTTACCTTCCCTCTGTGTTCCCACGATGCTTCCTGTCATTTTACACTAAACTGCCGAATTGCATTCTAACTGAATGAGAACAGTATGTTCGTTTCTTTTAGAACGCAATTCGGCACTTTATTCGGATCGCAATTTCATTCGAATGAATGAAACTCCGATCCTATTCATTGCCGCGGCTGCATCTTGCAGCCGCTTAGTAGATAACTCCCTAATTCCCACGGTATCAGGGAGCTATCTACTAAAAGGCTGAAAGACCTAAATTGGTCTCTCAGCTACATTTACTAATACTGAGTAAAGATTACTTAGTATTGAGATAATATACTTACTAAGCTATACGCGAGTAGGGGCATGTAATAACAGTAAGGCAACCTGGCTGTTGCATAAAAACGAATGCCCGTGGGGGCCCTAAATAAAGATGGGGGGGACCTACTGGCCCCCCCCTGGCCCCCACCCCTGGGCGGTGGGTGAGGGCCCTAAATAAAGATATGGGGGGGAACTTCTGTCCTCCCCCTGGCCCCCACCCCTCTGCGAGTAGGGGCATGTCTACTAAACAGTGAGCAGCCTGTGGCTGCTCACTGTTGAAAAAAAATTACATAAATTACAATAAGGCGGGTGGGGGCCATGAAGATAATGAGGGGGGGACCTACTGTCCTCCCCCCTGGCCCCCACCCTTACGCGGTGGGTGGGGACCCTAATAAAACAATAAGGGGGGGGGACCTACTGTCCTCCCCCCCCCAGGCCCCCACCACTGAGCGGTGGGTGGGGGCCCTAATAAAACAATAAGGGGGGGGACAGAAGTCCCCCCCATATCTTTATTTAGGGCCCCCACCCACCGCTCAGGGGTGGGGGCTGGGGGGAGGACAATAGGTCCCCCCCCATATTGTTTTATAAGGGCCCCCACCCATCGCGTAAGGAAACGAGAACCGAGAGACAGTGGGCTCCCCTGTATGCTAATGGCCCCACCAGCCTTGGCTGCTGAGCTTATCAGCAGTACACAACAGTGGCAGCCACAGGCTGCTTCACTATTTATGCCTACTGGCTTACTCTGGAAAATAGAGGCATTTTGGGAGATTTTGTCTCCCTTGTGCTATATAAGTGCCAGCCCGGCCCCATAGAAGTGAAGGGGGACCTGGGGGGCTTATGATGGCGGGGGAGCACTGCTTTCCCTTCTATCTTTACATATTACAAGGGGAGCTGCGTGCGGTGGCTCCCTCCTTGTAACCTACGCAATTTCAAACATACACTGATACATTGTGTTTGTTTGTTCGGCTGATCTTTCTATTCACTCATTCGTCTGTCGAATGAATGAATAGATGAAATTCCCGTTCGCATGTCCAGGTGTTTCACTGGGCATGTGCGGGAATCTCTCAGTCTGCCTAGTGTGGGCAGATGACGTGTCCCACAGGGACTTCACCTACCCACACAAAGATAGCGGCGCCCTGAATCAAGATCGGGGCAGAAAATAAGGATTAAAAAATAGGTAATGTGGGGGGCTTAGGGGCATTTGGGGGTGACTAGTGGGTCAATTGGATGTAGTGGAGACGTAACACTGTATTTATTTTGACAAACTGAAAAGCTCCCTCTCCCCCAAAAGGAACTGTAATGGATCGCCTGGCACCCCGACTGGGTACCTCCGTTGATGGATGCTCCTAGTGCTTCCAAAGGGCTCCAAGCACTCCACTTGACACCATAAGCACTGCAGACCTCATGAGCCCCCAACTTGGTTGGGGTCTCACCATCTCCTACCCACCCTGGACCTACGACAAGTCTCCAGGGGGTGAATCTCTCTTCCTTCAGAGAGCGAAGCAGGAACAAGCTCTTAAAAGAGCTTAGTGATTATAGCCAGGGGAGTATACAGCGTATAGCAATCCCCAGTGTAGATGCAGCCTTTTCCCCCATACATGAGACGAGGCTCTATGTTAAGGGTAAAACAGGAACTCAGCAGTCTGAGGGTTTATTGGCACTTATATACAGGTTTTCCCACAAGGTTACCACCCACGTGGACCTTGTGCTACACAGGACACAAAGTTGCAAAAAACAATCAGGACAGACTTGTACATCTAGACACTCCCAAATACTGCACACAAACCCTCCCCTCTGCCTGTGATACAATTAAACACAATGGGCTAACTTAATTACTCACAGGCAGAAAACACACATTTTTCCCAAAACATTGAAAACACCCCAAAACACCACATATTCCCACAAATTATACATCCCTGGATAGCCCTGATCTGGGTGAACAACAAATCCAAAAATCGCCCAGATCAGAGCAGGGGCTCATGAATTCCATGGAAGTCACATTTGACCAACTGCAAGCATGGCTTTCCTGTCCAAAACAGTTCCAAAGATTTAGGCTGTGCAGCCGGTCTATCTTCTCCTCTATCCTGGAGATAATTTGGCTTAAGTGGGTGTGGTAACTTAATTATCTCCAGGTACAGGAAATATCTCTAAGTCAAAACTGTTACAAAAACCGCATAAAAATACATAACTCTTATAATACAATGTTTAACCTATATGTTCAACATATCCCCAGATAGCTTGGATCTGAGCGCTCAATATGTCCGAAAAGCGCTCAGATCTCACAAATACAATTGGAACGCCATGTGGTTAAACAATAGCAAGGGCTGATGAGAGATTGAGGAGAGACAAAGCAGCCAGTTTCAACTGGTCTGGCAGTGTCTGTGACAACGCCCTGCTGGAGAACAATAGGACAGTAAAAAGGGGGAGGGGAAGAGGCACATTTTCCATGGAAGTCACCTTTATAACAAGCCTTTTTACAGGGAGAAAGATAGTTTTAACACAGGGGCAATAATAATCACAAGGCAAGAGGCTGGCAAGCAGGCCTCTCCAAGAACCCTTACATTAACACGTTGTGGTACTTGTTTCCAAGGAACCACAATTTAAGCATTGGTATACAGTAGTTAATGAGGTTTTACTGCCCGAGAGGTAAAGTCTCATTAACTACTGTGCACCAATGATTAACTCGTGGTTCCTTGGAAACAAGTACCACAACATGTTAATGTAAGGGTTCCTTTTGGAGAAGAGGGGGCTTTTTAATTTGTTGAAATAAATACAGTGTTATGCTATGTGTATCTCTTTGTATCTTTTTAAGGTACTGTAATCACTGTTGCAAACGGTGCATTCCAAGATTGTGGATCCGACCTGTGTGGCAATATTACCCCTATTAACCACCCATGGACTCTTGGACATTTCAGTATTTATTTATTTTGAAGTAGTACGTGCTGTGATATATATGCTGCTGATTTGTTTTAAGGAATTGTTTTACCAACTTTACAAGTGCATATACAGTTGTTTCTACTTCCTAGATTATATGTAAATTACCTGGATAGTGAAACAGGGTTTTTTCAATATAGCGCTGACACTTTTATTTAATATTGTTTGATGTGAAATTTTAAGGTAGTTTCTTGTGTGCATAGCTGCTTTTTAAGATTTTATATAATAAGTTTATTTTATTAGTCTTTTGAGCTCTTTTGTTTTTAATTGTAAACGTATATATGCAAGGACAGGAAATGGACAATATGAGAATTCAATCTCTCCATCTCCTTTTGTTGCATGTCATAAACAGCCTGAAATGGTAATATTAGACATTTATGTCATGATGTTACAAAAGTCATTTCTATTATGCAATATGTTTTTTCATTCCATCCATTGGGGAGTATGATAAGAAACTGAAATAAAACATTTACACTCAAGTGAATGCTAAGTGTGTGATCAATCAACTGCATCTAGTTAGAAACAACATTCAAATGTGCTGTGTTAAATAATTAAAATTGTTGTTAATCCCTCTGAAGTATAAAAATATACATATTCACAGATGCATGCATTCTAATGGGAGACTTAGCTTTGATCTCTGCCCCTTTGACTGACTTAGATCTGAAGCCAGACATTTGTATTTCAGACAAAACAGCCATGATTCCTTTAATTTGTGTTAGATCTCTATCCAGAAATATTTCACTCTTGTAATACATGCGAAGAACTTGAATAACTAAATAAATAAAATACATATGCTAATATTTTACATGTCTTGCAGTCAAAGTTTTTGGCGCTTCCTTAAAGTTCATGATAAGAAGGTTATAGATTACTTAAGAATAAAGCATGTTCTTTAGATGCTGAATGCTGTAAGCAGCTGTACATTGTTAGGATAATTTCCAGTATATTCAGCTTTCAAATTCTTCAAATACTTGGGAAGTTTGGAATAATGCAGGTTAATATGTAAAACAAACAAACAAACAAACAAACAAAAAACAGTTGTAAAAGAAAGTGGAAAAAAATGGAAATAGAACTACCAATCAGGTCTGCTAAACTAAAACTAACTCAAATTAATAAAATAGCTTGACTTTTTAAAGACAAAAAAAGAAACTGAAAGATGAATAAAGAAAGGATAAAAAGAGGAATTGTGTGATAAATTTATGTTTACCTCAACTCTGCATGACAGACAATTCGTCAGACCACACAAAACACCACGGCTATAATCATCCCTGGAAATGTTGAAATTTGACCACTCTAAAGAGAAGTTAAACTTACTTTATGTGAAAATTAAAAACCTGTCTCTTTCACAGTGGATCATCCATAATAACTCTATGGTTTCAGTATTTACTTATATAGCTCACCCAGACACACACACACACACACACACACACACACACACACACACACACACACACACAGGCACACATACATGTAGACACACATACATGTAGACACATATACATACATACAGACACACACACACACATATTATTATTTTATTTTTTATATAGCGCCAGCAAATTCCATAGTGCTGTACAATGGGTGGACTAACAGACACGTGATTGTAACCAGAGAAATGGACGCACAGGAGCAGAGGGGTTGAGTACCCTGAGCTTACATGCTAGATGGAGTGGGGTATAGTGACACAAAATGTATAAGTAGGGGTAATGAAATAGGTTGCTAGAAAAGTATTCACTTAACTTAGCAGGTTATTTTTGACAGTTGCAGTAGAGGAGTCATGGGGGTAGAGGGGGGGGGTGAGGGAAAGAAAACCCGCTAACAGTTTAAATTATATGCTTTCCTGAAGCAGTGTGTTTTCAAGGATTTTTGAAGGCGTGGAGACTGGGTGAACGGAGAAGGGAAGGGAGTTCCACAGGAAAGATGCAGCCCTGGAGAAGTCTTGGAGGTGAGCATCAGATGTGGGAGTACGGACAGAGGATAGACGTAGGTCTTTGGCAGAGCACAGGGGCTTCGACGGGACATACTTGTTTATTAGGGAGCATAGGTAGGTTGGAGCAGCATTATGTACGGACTTGTAAGCAAGCACCAGAATCTTAAATTGAGCCCTATATTTAACTGGAAGTCAATATAGGGAGTGACAGAGGGGCGAGGCGTGGGAGGTCGGGTGGACAGGAAAATGAGCCTCGCCACCGCATTCATTATAGATTGCAGTCAGTGCAATCTGGGAACACGTAAGACCACTGAGAAGGGGATTGCAGTAGTCAAAGCAAGAAAGAACAATGGCATGGACCAGCACCTTAGCTGCATCTGGTGTTAGATAGGGGCGGATGCGAGCTATGTTTTGAGATAGAAGCGACAAGATTTGGCAATCAACTGGATGAGGGGTGAAGGAAAGGTCGGCTTCAAAGAGTATACCTAGGCAGCGAGCCTGCGAGGTAGAGGTGATGGTGGCGCCATTGACTTGGAGGGAGACAGACACGGGAGTAGCAACATTTGAGGGAGGAAAGACCAGAAGTTCTGTTTTGGACAGGTTGAGTTTAAGGAAGTGAGCAGCCATCCAGTTGGAAATCGTGGCGAGGCGGTCAGAGACACGAGTCAAGATGGGCGGAGAGATATCAGGAGAGGACAGGTAGATTTGTGTGTCATCTGCATATAAATAATAGTGGAAGGCAAAGGAGCTGATGAGTTTACCAAGGGAGGCAGTGTAGACTGAGAACTAGGTGAAATAGGGGACCAAGGACAGAACCTTGGGGAATGCACACAGAGAGGGGTTGTGGAGAAGAGGCAGAGCCAGAGAATGAAAAACTGAAAAAGCACTGGGAGAGGTAGGGGGAGCACCAGGAGAAAGCAGTATTTCGTAGACCGAGATTATGGAGAATGAGAAGAAGCTTTTTAAGATCCCAGAGGAAATCCACACGAGAGCCAGATCATACTATATGGCTCTCCCATTGTGAGTGTATATGATACATATCTTATTAAGAGTTTGTGTACAGCAATATTTGCACTATTTTGTACCTCTCTATCTCTTACAGCTTAAATTTAGAAGAAAGAGAAGTATTAATTTTATTTTTCTTTCTCTCGTTATCACCATTTGCTCCACCTATTTCTTCGTGTGTTGAATGAGAAGAAGCTGTTGATGATCAACAGTGTCAAAGGCATCAGAAAGATCAAGGATAATTAGGATAGAGTAATGGCCGTGAGATTTAGTAGCAATTAAATCGTTGGATACTTTTGTCACAGCTGTTTCAACAGAGTGACGAGCGCAGTATCCAGACTGAAGCGGGTCAAGCAGAGAGTTGGATTACAGGATATCTGTGAATCTTGCATACACAACTCTCTCAAGGATCTTGGAGGCAAACGGCAGTTGCGATATAGTGCGGTAGTTGGATGGGGAGTTGGGGTCAAGGTTGGGCTTTTTCAGAATCGGAGTTATAGTTGCATGCTTGAAGGGTGAAGTAAATGTGCCGGAGGAAAGGGAAAGATTGAAAATTTTAGTGAGAGGAAGAGAGTAAGACAGAGTGCGGATGAAATATGAGGGAATAGGATCAAGGGAACAGGTGGTGAAACGGGAGGACCGGATACAGACACACAGACACATACACACAGACACACACACACAGACACACACATACATACAGACACACACACACATGCAAAATGTTTAGGTCACCCTCCTGTTTCCTACATTTTAGATGCAGGAGGGTGATTTTCCCTGGGGTACAGTGGTGGTCAGCCTGATGGGAGTTAGAGTTCCCACTCTGACTCCCTTCTCTCTTCCTCCCGGTGGTTGCTGGGAGGAAGTGACCGGGGTTGGGGGCCCGATCACGCTGTTGAAGAGCCGCAGCGCTGACCGGACCCCCTGGTAATACTTTGCGACCGTGGTAGTTTCCACCCCTGGGTTCACCTTCTATAGTTTTTACCCCTGCATTCTGTGCTTAAGTGTACAGAAGCATTGTATAAGTGTTTATTTGGTTTCAAATAAACTGCAATCCATCTGAATTTTTGTCCGCTTGGCAGGTTATTCAAATTCCCTAACGCTAAAGTGCCAAATAGACATAACACAAAACAAACAAAATGGACAATGGATGAGCATGTTTGTTCGATTAAAGATTCAGGGGATCTGTCCATGAAGCCAATAAAAGAGATGATTGATGGGCAAAAAAAAGATTATTTTGCAGCTCTTGCCATGCCTCCCCTGGCCATTGGAAGTTACTTACACAGCCTCCATATTGTGATGGATTGCCTGCCACCCCAACTGGGTGCCTCTGTTGAACGATGCTCGTAGTGCTTGCCAAGGACCATCAGCCCCGCACTCAAAACCATAACCACTGCAAACCCCACGAATCGCCGCAGCTTGGTTGGGGTTTTGCCATCCTCCACCCACCCTGGACCCAAGACCGGGCTCTAGCTTCCAGTGGGTGAACCTCTCCTAAATCCAGAGAGCAGGAACCAGGAACAAGAACAGCTCTTACAAGAGCTAGTGAGTATACTCTGGGGAGTATAGTGATTATAGCAATCCCCAGAGTGTAGTTCTCCAATCCCCCAAACATGAGCCAAGACTTTATGAAGGTGTAAGCAGGTCTGTTTTATGCAAGCCAGCACTCACAATTTATACAATTCCTCAGGCCAGAGGAACCCCCCAGGACCTAATGGAACACAAACCAATCAGAACAATACAACAATGTCCGACACTCCCACAAACAGTACACAAGCCCTCCCATCTTCCTGTGATATAACTAACTAAAACAATTGACTAACTCAATTAACTATAAGCGGAAAAAACATACATTTTTACAAACCCCCAAAAGTACCCCAAAATACAACATATCCCCACAAAGCCACATCCCCTGATAGCCCCGATCTGGGTGAACAACATATCCAAAAATTACCCAGATCGGTTCAGGGGCTCAGGAACTTCCTGGAAGTCTTATTTTTGCCCCACCGTGCACATGGTCCCATGCCCAAAACATTTCCATACACTCAACGGCAAAACACTGCTGGACAATTTAAGATGGCCGCCGCCACATATTTGAATCTGTTCTAGTTCAAAGTCCAAGGGGCAGAAACAGTGCCTTTAAAATTCAATATGCACAAATAGTGTTTTTAAAGGGCAATATATCCCAGGGGCCATAGTCACAGGGCAAGAGGCTGGCAAGCAGGCCTCTTCAAATCCCAGTGACGAAGGTGCTTTCGTCACACATACCCATTTTCTTTTAATAGTTAACCAGATCTTCACAGCATAGTTTGCTTACTTTAAAAGAGCTTATCTCCTTCTCTATTAATTGAACTGTAATCACACACAGGAGGCTGTGGTACAGGGCCAGACTGACCCACCGGGATACCGAGAAATTTCCTGGTGGGCCGTCGGCACCTGGGGCCGGGCAAACAGCTGGGTGTGCTAGGGGAGCTCTGCTGGCGGCCGCTGGGGGACCTGTGCTGGCAGCTGCTGGGGGACTTGCACTGTCTCTGTTCCCCAGCGCGCAGCTTAATAAGACCGGCACCAGAATATGACGTCATATTCCGGCCGCGGTCTCATTCAGTAGCACGCGAGGGTGGGGGAGCAGAGCCAGCACAGGTCCCCCCAGCGGCCGCCAGCACAAGTCCCCCAGCGGCCACAAGCGGCCGCCAGCACAGGTCCCCCAGCGGCTGCCAGCACAGACAGCCGTCTGCCCTGCATGACTGCCTGGCAGGGAGTAGTAATGTTTGTCAGTGTGAGTTTGTCTGTCTGTTATGTTGTGTGTCTGTCTGCTATGATGTGTGTGTCTGTCTGTGTCATGGTGCGTGTCTGCTATGGTGTGTGTGTGTCTGTCTGTCATGGTGTATGTCTGTCTGTCTGTGTCATGGTGTGTGTGTGTCTGTCTCTCTGTGTCATGGTGTGTGTGTCTGTCTGTCATGGTGTGTGTCTGTCTGTATCATGGTGTGTGTGTGCCTGTCTGTGTCATGGTGTGTGTTGTCATGGTGTGTGTCTGTCCGTGTCATGGTGTGTGTGTCTGTCTGTGTCATGGTGTGTGGGTGTGTCTGTGTCATGGTGTGTGTGTGTGTCTGTCATGGAGTGTGTATCTGTCATGGTATATGTGTGTTTCTGTGTCTATCATGGTGTATATGTGTGTTTAAAAATAGTGTTTTTGCTCACATTTTTTCCCCCCACTCGGCGTTCTGGTCTCCCCTCGACTGGCCCTGCCTCTATGGCTGAGATCATCAAGCTTGATGATTTCAGCCAATCCAATGTTTTGCCATAGTATTGGCTGCAAAATGCTACACCAATCAGCATCTCCTCATAGAGATGCATTGAATCAATGTATCTCTATGGGGAACGTTCAGCGCCTCCAGAGTGTGGAGGCCCTGAATGTAGGTGCAGCACTGACACATGAAGCACCTCTAGTGACCGTCTGAGTGACTGTCACAAGAGGTGTCACTTTGAAGCAATGTAAACACTGCCTTTTCTCTTAAAAGTTAGTGTTTACATTGAAAAGCCTGTAGGGACATGCTATAGACACCAGTACCACTACATTAAGCTGTGTGTGTGTGCGCGTCTGCTAGTGAGTGAGCTTGCTTGCATGTGTGTGCCTGCTAGTGAGTGAGCTTATGTTTTTATGTCAATGAGCTTATGTATATCAGTGAGATTGTTTGTCTATGAGGCTGTGTATCAATGACCTTGTGTGTGTCTTTAAGATGTCAGTGAGATTGTCTGTGTCTGCATGTGAGTATGCTTACTGTATAAATAAACGTTTTACTCTGAAAGGACCAATATTTTATATTAGAAAAAGCTATATATATATATATATATATATATATATATTTATAGCCAAAAGTACAAGATAGCACTCCAGGGACTTCCAAGTTGAATGAATAAAACTTAGCTTTTATTAGCTCAAAATAAAAATCAACGTTTCAGTCTGTATCACAGACTTTCATCAGGATGAAAGTCTGTGATACAGACTGAAACGTTGATTTTTATTTTGAGCTAATAAAAGCTAAGTTTTATTCATTCAACTTGGAAGTCCCTGGAGTACTATCTTGTACTTTTGGCTGTATCTGTTTGCTGATAAGCACCGGGCAAGTACATCAAGGAAGGTGTAGTGCATTACTCTTTTTGTTTTATATATATATATATATATATATATATACATATATATATAATATATATTACTAAATCATCTGGGGTGGCAAGACATAGCTTTACATATTACATGCGACAATATATGGCGCAATGACTTATGGGGCTGGCATAACATTTTTTTCCAGGGCTGCTTTGTATCCCCAGTCTGGCCCTGCTGTGGTAGGTTCTAGCAGGTAATTAACAGGGCACAAGCTAAGAAATTCTAAATTAAACACACCACAATAAGGCAAACTAAGTGTAACGTAGATCCCCGTACTCTGACCGAGTACCCTCCGTCGATGGACGTTTCCTAGCTCGCGCCGAGGACCACAAGCACCGCACCGGACACCATAAACACCGCAGACTCTGCAAGCGCTGTAGCTTGACTGGAGTCTCACCGTCTTCCTTCCACCCTGGATCAGCTTCTGTACTCCAGGACCATGTGGGAAAGACCTCTTCCTTTCACCCTGTATGAACCTCCAGCATCCAGGACTGTGTGATGAAGACCTCTCCTCCAAGGAGAGCGTGTCAGGAACAAACTCTTAAAAGGGCTAAGTGAGTCAAGGTAAGGGGAGTATGCAGAGCATAACAATCCCCAGTGTGATTATAACAACTCCCTCCAATAAAGAGACAAGGCTACATTTAGAAGGATCAAGAAGAACTGTCCAAACTTTTATTTTGCTTGGGACTAGCCCATATGGTCATTACATTAACATTGCTGTGAAAACTCAATAAAATTACAAACAGTCAAATCATAGCAGGCAACATACAGTGACTTATTATAACACAATGGCATATTTTTAAAGGGGTGGGGGAGACAATATTTAACAGAAAATATCTCACGTGCCTGCAGAATTAGCAATATGCAAATCTACCCGAATATGCAAATGAACCAGTCTTGCTATTCAGGTAGTGCATATTGCTGTTGCTACCAACAGAGGGCACTAGACAAGCTCCATAGCCAAATCCACCTAGTTGGTAGCAAACCTCAGCAGTACAGGAGAGCAGGCAATACATTTCACAGTACACACACACACACTATAAACAATTACATTACACACACCCTGCACCTATAATGGGTACAGGGTGACTAAAACATAAGAGAAATAAAGCAACCTACATAAATAGTCTGTCTGAAGGTAGAATAGGGGCTTTAAAGCCAAATACATCAAAGAGTCATAGTCATAGGGAAGGAGACTGGCAAGCAGGCCTCTCCACGACCAAGTGGCGAAGGTCACTTCATCACACTAAGCAATGTAGACTCTTTTTGAAAAGTATGTTGGGAGACTGTGTGAGTGATAAAGTGATTTAATGCAGCTCTGTCACTTTCTGGGTTGTTAACAAATTCTGAAGAGACTCCAGATGATGATAGCTCTGCTTATTTTTTGGGCCGGCAGTGGAAGGTAGGTTTTACTTACCTGAACCTGTCCCTCGCAGGCGTCCAGGATCGGCCTTTGGGGTGTGCGAGCTGTGCTGTTGCACAGGGCGCCATGGCAGCAGGGGGCGCCATGTGGCCGACACAGTTTGCACACTCCCTGCCCTCCCTATCCTCTACCCGGTGTTCTATCAGAATGCAAAGACTGTAGGGGGCGGAGCTAAGCGGCTGGTGGGTCGGAGCTAAGCAGCGGCGGCGCTTTGCTAACCAAGGCCCAAACCTGCTGCCTAGTATGTGAGTCCACGCTCCCCTATTGTGCCCCCCATCAATCCCTATAGTGCCCCATCTACACCTACAGTGCCCCCATCTACCCCTATAGTGCCCCTGTTTCCCCATCTACCCATAAAGTGCCCCATCTACCCCTACAGTGCCACCCCTCCCTCAACTACCCCTATAGTGCCTCTGTTCTCTCATCTACCCCTATAGTGCCCCCATCTACCCCTATAGTGCCCCTGCTCCCCAACTACCCCTATAATGCCTCTATCTAACCCTATTGTGCCCCAGCTCCCCCATCTACACCTATAGTGCCCCTGTTCCCCCATCTATCCCTATAGTGCCCCTGCTCCCCAACTACCCCTATAGTGGCCCCATCTACCCCTATAGTGCCCCTGCTGGGGCACTATAGGGGTAGATGGGGGAGCAGGGGCACTATAGGGGTAGATGGGGGGCCATCTACCCCTATAGTGACCCTACTCCCCCATCTATCACTATAGTGCCCCAATCTACCCTTATAGTGCCCCCATCTGCTCCCAAAGTCCCCCCATCTAAACCTAAAGTGCCCCCATTTACCCCTATAGTGCACCTGTTCCCCCATTTACCCCTATAGTGCCCCTGTTCCCCCATCTACCCCTATAGTGCTTCCATCTACCACTATAGTGCCCTGCTCCCCATCTACCCCTATAGTGTCCCCATCTACCCCATAGTGCCCCTGCTCCCCCATCTATCCCGATAGTGCCCCATGTTTCCCCAACTACCCCTATAGTGCCCGATCTACCCCTTTAGTGCCTCTGCTCCCGCCATCTACCCCTATAGTGCCACTGCTCCCTCCATTTACCCCTATAGTGCCCCTGTTCTCCCATCTACCCCTATATATAGTGCCCCAGCTCCTCATCTACCCATTTAGTGCCCCAACTACCCCTATATTGCCATTGTTCCCATCTACCCTAGTGCCAATACTCTCCTTATCTACTGCTATAGTGCCCTTGCTCCCCTATCTACCCCAGTGCCCCTGCTCCCCCATCTACTGCTATTGTGCCCCTGCTGCCCCATATACTGCTATAGCACCCATGCTCCCCATCTACCCCAATGCCGCTGCTCCCCTCATCTGCTGCTATAGTGCCCTTGCTCCCCAATCTACTGCTACAGTGACCCTGTTCACCCATCTAATGCTACAGTGCTCCTGCTCCCCATCTGCCACAGTGATCCTAATCCTCCATCTACTTCAACAGTGCCCCTGTTCCCCCCTCCAGCCTATAATGGAAAGATGTAATGTAAGAGATAAATGTTTTTTTGGGGGCAAACATAGGGCCTGTTCTAAATAGGGACACTTGGCATGCATGAACTGGTATTTATTCTTAGAATATAAATAAAGATAAGTGAGGCTTTATGGACTAAATTTAAAGGAAAGTAAAATAGGATTTATGCAAGTTTGAGAGTGAAGGGGTTACATTCTACTATTAAATAAAGTTGCCTACAGTTGTCTCTGGATTGACAGGTGCTTTATGTATTTTCTCTTAGCCCTGCTGACACTCTTATTGAATTTGTGAACGATGCCCATTGCTCGTGTTTGGTTTATTACATTTTTTTTTTAATAGTCTATCCCGTATAATATTCAGAGTGTGGATTTTAGATATGATACAATGAACACTGAATATCCTTGATTCTCTAGGGATCTCCAAGCTGTTTGTGAAAGCAGAGTCAGCAGTGTAACTCAATTTCCTACTCTTTATATCACCAGGGATTTTCTCACCACCCGGCTATTGCATTACAACACAATTAATGTTTAATATCATTTTAAATATTAAATGTATTTATAGCACTGTTTTAAACACCACATTCATCTCTCTCTATCAAGGACTGTAAGCCTTAAAGGGAAACTGTAGGCACTATAACCATTTAATCAAATTGAAGTGGTTATGGTGCCTGGAGCCCCCTTGCACTGTCCCTCAATTCAGTGTTAAACCATTGTCATGCATTTCAACACTGGCCACCCACAGTCTGGCTCCAACTAGAGGCGTGGCTAAGGCTGACATTAAACACTTCCATCTAGCCATACCAATTTATACCAGCAATGGGTGCTGTTATAGACTGAAAGTGGTCAGCTGACACGCTCAACCAGTCACTACCACCCATTGCTGCTCAGTCAAATGTTTTCGAATTAAATCTTCCTATTTCTCTATGCAAAAAAAAATGTAAAACTCTGATGCCCACCAACAGATACTGAAAGATATTATCCACTAAGTTTACTGGATCATGCAGGCAGTGCACTCTGCACAGCCCTATTGCTGTGAGCACCATTAGACTTGCTAGTGCAACGCTTTTGGGGACAGTTCCCTGGTGTCTCCAAAAGCAGGAAACAAAGTCTCAATGGTGGGACAGGACCCTAAAATAGAGACTAACCTGCCAAATTTGGGATGGTTCTCAGGCCTGATAAAGTGAAGAGGCTACTTACCTGCCTACTCTGTTTTTTTTGGACGGGTCCCAAGAGACCACACATTTTTCTTTTTTATTCTAATTAAAATCTTTAAATACAAAGTGTAGCTGTTTGTGGTTGATTATTTCACAGCGCACTGCCTGTTACAATGTCAGATTTTATGTTTCCACCAGTTAACTGGCTTTCCACCAAGAAATCTGTTACACTAGATCTGTCAAGTTACCTTATTTTTTTTTTTAGAAAAAGCAAGTTAGATGAGTAAGTCTAACAGATCTTTGAAAAGAAATACATGCATAAGTTATTTGCCTTTATGTAGGTTTTCTCGCACACTATTAAATCAAATGTAAATTCTTAAAATAGCATCACATATTATAGGCAGCTGATACCAAATGACAGAATAGACATCAAATCTTACTGTCAGGTTCACATGTTTTCACTTAGGCAACACCACATGTAAATGAGTAATACTTGAGTTGAATGCATTCATTATGTTTCCATTACTCATACAGCCTGGAATTTGTTTTTTGTTTTCTTTAGAATTACAATTTTTTTTAAGGTTTATTGTAAGAACAATAAGGATGTGGAATTTTCACCATAAAAAAGTGGTGTTATCAAAGTCTGTACAGACGTTTAAAGGGACACTATAGTAACCTGAACAACTTTAGCTTAATGAAGCAGTTTTGGTGTATAGAACATGCCCCTGCAGCCTCACTGCTCAATCTTCTGCCATTTAGGAGTTAAATCCTTTTGTTTATGAACCCTAGTCACACCTCCCTGCATGTGACTTGCACAGCCTTCCATAAACACTTCCTGTAAAGAGAGCCCTATTTAGACTTTCTTTATTGCAAGTTCTGTTTAATTAAGATGTTAATAGCTTGCTAGACCCTGCAAGAGCGTCCTGTATGTGATTAAAGTTCAATTTAGAGATTGAGATACAATTATTTAAGGTAAATTACATCTGTTTGAAAGTGAAACCAGTTTTTTTTTCATGCAGGCTCTGTCAATCATAGCCAGGGGAGGTGTGGCTGGGGCTGCATAAACAGAAACAAAGTGATTTAACTCCTAAATGACAGTGAATTGAGCAGTGAAATTGCAGGGGAATGATCTATACACTAAAACTGCTTTATTTAGCTAAAGTAATTTAGGTGACTATAGTGTTCCTTTAATAAACAACTAGATGCATACTTGCAAACATATTATTCAGTGACACAATTGTTCAGCTATAGGGTAACAACTTCTTGATCCAAGGATAAATCTGACTGTTCTGGGCTTAAGAAGGTATTTTATTCCTTGTTTGTTGCAAAATTGGAAGTGCTTCATCAAAGTTTTTTTTTTTGCCTTCTTTTGGATCAACAGCAAAAACACAGATGCAAGGAAGACTG
Source organism: Pelobates cultripes (assembly GCA_933207985.1). NCBI lineage: Eukaryota > Metazoa > Chordata > Amphibia > Anura > Pelobatidae > Pelobates > Pelobates cultripes. The sequence continues at coordinate 208,106,781 of OW240914.1, forward strand.
AACTTGATGTACACATCTCTTTTCAGCCTATGTAACTATCTAACTATATGTAACAATCATACAAATATATGCCATGCTATTTAACCACAATGTGAATAAAGTCAAAAAATGTCTGAGCACTTACTGAAATTAGGTGCTGTAAATCCCCCCATTTCACCAAAACCAATAACCAAAGCCAAATAAAAAAATGGATGAGCACTGTTGCTATGGAGTGTCATTCTATTTAGTGCATAGCACAAACCACAACAGTGGCAATGTTTCAACAAATGCAGTAGTCTTTACCAGGCTTTATAAGCGAGATTGCTTTATATAAGCTATCTCATTGCTGTTTGATGTGGTTTAATATGCAGTGATACGTGTTTTAAAGGACCACTCTAGGCACCCAGACCACTTCAGTTTAATGAAGTGGTCTGGGTGCCAGGTCCAGCTAGGGTTAACCCATTTTTTCATAATTATAGCAGTTTCAGAGAAACTGCTATAATTATGAATGGGTTAAGCCTTCCCCCTAATCCTCTAGTGGCTGTCTCATTGACAGCCACTAGAGGCGCTTGCATGCTTCTTACTGTGATTTTCACAGTGAGAGCACGCAAGCGTCCATAGGAAAGCATTGTAAATGCTTTCCTATGCGACGGGCTGAATGCGCGCGCAGCTCTTGCTGCGCGTGCGCATTCAGCCGGCGGGGCGGATCGGAGGCGGAGAGGAGGAGGAGAGCTCTCCGCCCAGCGCTGGAAAAAGGTAAGTTATTACCCCTTTCCCCCTTCCAGAGCTGGGCGGGAGGGGGTCCCTGAGGGTGGGGGCACCCTCAGGGCACTATAGTGCCAGGAAAACGAGTATGTTTTCCTGGCACTATAGTGGTCCTTTAATACCATGTCAAACAGCAATGAAATTAAAGAAAAAGTGTAATACCAAAGAGATAACATCCATTTTTTATATAGTATGTGTAGGAAGTTAGCTGTTAACTTATTTTAGCAATAGGTGAGTGATGTTTTTTGGGGGGATTTGCAGCAGCCATTAAACAGCAGTGACAGGGTTGGAAACCAGTGGCTAAATAGTGGTTAGCAGATTCCATAGTGTTCCAATGGGAAACATTACCCTTACATAGTGACTGGTTTTACATAGAGGCAACCTGTAACTCCCCGCCACTACTGGTGGAATTTTGTAGTCAGTAAACAGTCACTAGTCGTTAACCGTGGTGACAGGATTTTTAGCAAATATTGGCTGGTCAATAAAATAAATAACTGCAAGATTGTAAACAAGCCCTTAGTTGCTCATGCAAATACAGTTACTTTATATGATGTATTGGCAGTATATACTATAACAGTCATAAACTATACCCATGTATTTTGTACAGAATTGGAACAGGAATTGGTGACTGACCTTTCATGTATGGGACACTAATGTCTAAGCTTTAAGCTCTAAGCTATTTACACTCAGTCCATTAAAGGATCACCTGTCAATTCAGGTATATTTTTTTCTGAGTTTATTTCATCATTGGTCAGTATTATGGTTAAGTAAACACTTTTTCTGAGACAGAAAGTTTGTACTATAGAAATGAAAAAATACAGAAGGTGGGCAGAGAAGGGGCTAGAAAAAGACAAAACAGAACATTTTTTTTCTCTTCTCTTGGTTTTCTTTTTACCTGGCTTGTGTATGTTTGACTGGGGTAGTGTAATATATTATTGGTTTGATATTTTATTTGTATTTAGGTAGAACATACTATATGTCTTTGTCAAGAATCAGTATGTTTTTGATTTTATTTTTTGGTATTTTTTGAAAAAGGATATAGAAAAACTAAAAGACAAAACAAAACTTCTTTGTGTTAAGATAGCATGTATATCTTGCAGGAACATTTTTCCATAATCTAACTAGTCAAAACCAGGGCCACCGCTGCCCTGGTCCAAAGCAGCTACCCCATGGCCCCGCTGCAAATTCTTTCTCCCCCTGTACTGCTGGTGGTGCGGATGCCTGCACGGGGTCCAAAGCAGCTACCCCATGGCCCCGCTGCAAATTCTTTCTCTCCCTGTACTGCTGGTGGTGCGGATGCCTGCACACTAAGGGGACCCATCGCGTGGCCTTTGCACTTAGGGCCACCCAGTCTAAATTTGTCAGCAGGGGCTTAGTTGGGCACTCTCATGGCACATATCCCCGAACTTCTTTGGGACACTCAAAACGGCACTACCATACTTCCGCAAATTCTTCCAGGCAACGGTTCTACAGCGGATTCGGGAATGGCATACAGCGTCCGCAAACAAACTATGGGCAGCCCTAGACAGAGAGAGCACAAACAAGGCTCTCCGCATGTATATCTGGCAAGGCTCAGCCAACGCAGCACAAAAATTGGGTAACGAATCACCCATTGTAGAGACGCTAAAGACGTGGACATCCCTGAGAAGGAACCAACATATTTCGCCCCAACCGAGTCCCCTGATTCCGATAACATACAACAGTGAGCTAATTGGGGGATTACACCGGTCCACCTGGCCAATAGAAGGAGACGGAGACTACATCCCGCTGACCGAGGCCCTGAGCAATACAGGACTGAGAAGCCTACGAGAATGGAGCACAGCAACACAACAGACGTTGATGCACAGATTTCACTATGCACAACTGAGGCACTTTTACTACAACCTGCCCAACAGGGAAGCAGTGCACAGGGAGAAGACGTGGCTCGAAACACCTATGTGTGACCAACACCGACGCGGAAGGCAGAGTATCATTCATCTATCAGCAGCTGATCACAGGAGACCACACGAGTAAAAATGCGTTTAAGAGGCAATGGGAAGAGCTGACAGATAGGACATACACAAAAGCACAATGGGAACAGATATTAATCCTACAGCACAAAAGCTCCATAAGTACAAGGTATCAAGAGGTCAACTTCGAGCTGATCTCTCAATGGTACAGGACTCCCTCTCTACTACACAGAATATTTAGGGGAGCCACAGATACATGCTGGAGATGCGAGATGCAATCTTGGGAGAAATACCAGAATTTAACATAGAAATGGCTCTTCTACACTACACTGAAAGCTCGATAACCCAATACAAACGATCGGTACTAAGACACCTGCTTAACGCAGCAAAGGCATCAATCCCAGCCAGATGGAAACAAACCCAACCACCCACCATCGGCTACAGAGAGTTGAAGAGATACACACAGCAGAGACAAGGACATGAACAGGCCCATAGAGACCCAGTCTCCAAGACATAACCCACACATAGACTGATGAGAGGACAGGAAATAGGCCGCCACTCTATGGCAAATAGAGATGTGAATACAACTCACATATGAACAACGAGATACACAAAAACAAGGTCATGCTCACTAGAAGACGAAAGATAGGAACACAGGCATGACAAAAACCAGAAAGAGGCTTATTTCGCATACTAGAAGGATGCATAGTCCGCTTACTGAACTTAAACACGAATATTTAGACGAAATAGCTAAGAACGTAACATAATGCATCAAACAGCCAATTAATCACACTTCTCAGAGTCTCATTGACTGCTAGATGAAAGCGGACCTAGTGGACAAAACTAGTGGACAAATTGGGAATGCTGACACGCTGCAGTTAGCGGCCCCCCTAGACGAGACCACACACGATCTGACACATTGACAGGAGGTACAGAGCACACACATCCCAAACCGGACCATCAACAAATACACACAAGACGCACAGACCCTAACCGCATCAAGATTAACTTTGCCCAGGTTGACCAAAGTAAAAAGAGCAACACAAAGTTTTAATACAATCATTTCAAGAACACCGAATTTGCCTCAGTGGCCGACTCAGTACAGATATATGAATCGGGTGAACCCCCAAAACAGACAGCACTATGTGCAAGATTGCACAGCCACCTTTACTCTCAATTGTCAACTCCAACACACCCCTAGTCGCACACCACAATTTTTGTGAAACTTCACGTAACTATGAAAGCCACTACAGATGAAAGAGCTATGATGTAAAATTGTATAATTGAAATTGAACTTGTTTAATGGTAATTATTGCTCCTAAACCACCCTACCCCTCTTTATTTCTGTACCCGATTTGAACTTGAAATATAAATTGTCAAATTTTTTAAAAAAAGAGCTAAAGCTGGAGCAGCTGAATGGAAACCATAGCTGACACATTCTGGCCTTATGTTTGAAATCCACATTAAATTCACTTTAGTAAATAGGCCTTTATGTGCAACTGCTTTTATCTAAACTCAATTTTTTTTTATAAATGACCTATTGTGTGATTCTTCACACTGGGCACTTTCAGTGTGTTCCTCTCAAAGCTCAACTGGTCTTTGTTTTAATAATTCTCTTAGCAACTTCCAAAAAATCTGTTGTTTTAAATCATTCTACTACATCAGCAACATGCATCTATGTCAGGTAAAAAAAACAAAAAAAAAACCCGAAAACCATTTTAACATTAAAAGAACACGTAATGTAATTAATTCTGCTCGATATGTCAATGCATACAAAATTTAAATTGACCATCGAATACCGCATGACCAGCGTAGAATTTGAAAGCTACCGTGACTCTCACTATTTAATTAATTTTAAATTGCTGAACTAATCACACTTGGTGATATTTAATTATCAATGTCACAATTAAACGCTTGAGTTCAGTAGTGTGTGAGCTTAGATAAGCTATTGCATGGCCTTAGTGTGAATGCTTGATGTGTGTCCATGGGCTAGATAGTAAAAGACCTAAATTTAATAAGTTTTGTGCTACAAATGCTCTCTAATATTGATTAATAACTCTAAATGATTAATATATGTGTCACTGGCTTTAAATGTTTGTAATTAAAATTAATATATGGTATATAAATGTAATATAGAAAAAAATAAACTGATTTATATTTTGTTCCGTAACATGAAGTATCACTATACTCTGCAATACTTTATAACTCCAAACGAAATATTAACTTTTACACCGAATTACATGTTTCACAGAAATGCTGTACTTTATTTTTTTTTAAAACTCAGTAGGGGTTAAGTTACTCTTGCTATTTCTTATTGAAAGGGATATTGTATTGCAGGAATATCGTCCATTATAGGCCTGACTAAGTTGGAAACCTAATTGCAGAAGCAGAAAAACATAAAAGGAGGTATTACTAACCATGTGGTGGCCAGGAACACTATAGTCACTGTAACTATTCCACCTCATTGAATTGGTTATAGTGCCTGGAGTCCCATGGTGCTTCCTCTCAATCCACAGTTAAAAATGTTCAAGCACTTCAGTTTAACACTGAATGAAGGTCGCTGGCCACCCATAGCCAAGGGATTGTATGGCTAAGACATAGATTACACACTGCCTTCCTAAAAGGAACACATCTTTAAGCCTTCTAGATAGGAGAGGCAGCACTGTTACTTCCTGGCTCTCATACCCAGGCATACAGTGACCTCATGCGTGCATATGCAGTGCTCTCATGACTTGCAGTAGAATTAATTGCATGTTATAATTCTCTATGACAAGAGAATTATTGATGGAGAGTGGCAAGCGCTGCAAATGTGTGTTTATTTTAGTGGTTATTGTGGCCCACTAAGGTGATTGTATCACCAGTGTTTGTTCATTGTTCATTGTTTTTTTTTCACCGTGCATCTTACTTTTTAAGCGCTGCAAATGTGCCTGTGGTCAACAGTTGGACCCTCACGATAGACACGTGCCCCCAGGATGAAGTCACACAAGAAGGAGTGGGTGGCAGAGCTGAGAAAGGCTCAGTTCTGGAGTAAAGGCAAGTAAAAACATTTTTTTTTAAAAGAGCATGGGGGGTGGGTGAAAAACTAGGGACATTGAGACTACAGCGTTAGGAATACACATTTATATTACTTACGCTATAATGTTAATTTAACGTCTGGCTAAGGCAGAAACTACACATTTCCTCTGCTGTATTCCTTTATACAACAATGGATGAAAATGGTCAGTTGACATTCTCAGCCAATCACCATTGCTACCTATTACTGCAATACCCATTGCTCAGGTTAAAGCTTCCTCATTAGCCCACACAACTCAGGGGAGAAGGGCTTTTGGGACTCTTATTTAGCTGTAAGCTATTAAACACGGATTGTAAGAATGGAGCCAGGGGATTCCAGACACCATTTACTTTGCTTACAGTGTCCCTTTAAATGTTGTAATCAAGGTTTTTATACTACTGCTTTTTAAAGGTTTTGGTTATTCTCCTTTTCAGAATTCTGCGTTTTTTTTCAATTTTGTTTGTGTATTGGTGTTGTGGGGCAAAATTTGCAAAGGGAAATGGATTTAGGCAGATCCATTTGATGACACTCCTTTTGTCAATTTTATTTGTCTCAGCTGACCTGCCTGATTGCAGAAGAAATAACCTATATCTTTTTGATCCATCACTTGTCACTTGTTGTTCCCAACGATGCCTTATTAAGTGATGAATTTTATAGGGTGACATATTCTTATTCTTCATTTCATGATGACCTTCACTGAGTTTGCTTTTATGGAATGGCAGCTTTACACCGTTATTTAGCCTGCAAAATCTGGATATTGCTGATGAATTTCTGGCATGATTTTGGTCCGTTTTTCAGCTGGACCAAATCCAGGCCCAAAGGCTTTTAAAAAAAATCGGAACTATTTTCCAGCATGCAGCGCTAACCATTGCTGACTGGTCGCTAATTTTACACGTTTAGCAGACATGCCCCACCTGCTGCATAGGGAAGTACAATACCTCCAATATAGTAATATGGGGTCTTACTGATCCCTATAAACTTTTCAATAATTTATTATAATTAGTTTTTTTTTCATGTGGTTGCTGGCTGACGAGCATTTAACTGACAATTTGATAATGTGTTTTGGGTATTATCATTGACTCTGTAAGAATGGAATGTAGATTGCCGATTGAAACAAGGAAAATGAAGATGGGAGTTGACCATATGCTAAGAAGTTTAGGAAGGCTTTAATTAAACCATTAAAATCATTGTTGGAGTAACTGGCTTTTGCAGGTAGATTAACGCTGACTGTGAGAATGTTTAATAGAAGGATTTCTTGGGCCTGTGCCTGTGCCTGTAAGGAATATTCCCATATCTATACATTAGTGTTACTTCTAGCATTATAAATGGATCTGCTAGTGTGGCACACTGTAAGGTTACTTTTTAGTTTAAAGGGAACCTATAGTTCTAAAAATAATTTTTTTTACGGGGATAAAGGTTCCCTTCTATCACTGTGTCCACAGTCCATCTGTGTCTCATCCAATTCATTGCTTCCCGTAGAGACACGACAAGATACACGTGTGGCCAAATGTTGTGCTCCTCCATAGCAGTCTTTTTACTCAGTTCTGGCTGTCAAGAAGACAACCACTAGAGGTTTATTCAACCTTGTATAAATATTGCTGTTTCCACAAAATGGCAATGTTTTGAATTAAAGATTTTAAATATCTGGACTGCTGCACCCAGACCACTTCATTAAAATGGAGTGGTCTAAGTGACTTTGGGGCACTTTAATGAAGATTTGCGATTTGTGGGCATTTCATGGAACAAATAATGGGGGGGCATTGAGATGACCTGAAGGATGGGTGTCTGAAGTTGACAAAAAAAATAATGCTTTTTGAATTGTTCTTTATTGTGGTGGCTATGGAAGTCTGGGGAAAAAAGCTACTTCTGTTTCATTGTAATAAACTGTCAGTAGTTCAAGTCATGAATTTAATGTGATCTATTGCAAGGGTAATTTTGTAATCAATTTCCTTTGAAATTTATTTTTTCACTATGTGGCTAAAAGCAGTGCATATTGCTAGTGTGGACAATGATATAGCTCATTTTCAGCTCAGCAAATTCAAGATGCTATTATCAAGATGTTATTATGACTCAGTAAGAATGGAATGCAGATTGCTGGTAGAAAAAATAAGGAAGATGGAAATGGAATTTGACCATATGCTAAGAGGGATGGGAAGGGATGCTTATAACCGGCATCATCGTTTCACATAGCATACAAAGAGAAAGTGGAAAATGTATTCATACTTACAGTAATTTTCTTTTGCTGGCTATTATTCATGGCAGCATATATAAATGGGTTAGCTCTGCCCCTTACAGCTGACAGGTCAGGTAAAACACCAAATGCTTTAAAAGGAGGCACCATTCCTAAGGTGCTCAGTCAATAACAAGCTCTACAGTAGATAAATAGAGACATTGATGGGTGGGTAATATATGCTGCCATGAATAATAGCCAAGAAAAGAAAATTACGGTAAGTATAAATACAGTTTCCACTTTCCTGGGTAATCATGGCAGAATATACATCATGGGAATACCCAAGATAACAAAGGGAGGAACAGAAACGTAAATAACTGCCAATCAAATAATCAGAACAATTCAACATAAATTAGAAGATTGAACTGGGTTAAAGACTGGACGTCCAAATTGTGTATCATTGACTGCCTTATTGTCCAGTATGTAATGCCGGACAAACGTGTCCAAAGAGGTCCAAATGCCAGCTTTACAAAAAGTGTCATCAGAGACAATTGCCATGGAAGTCCAAGATTCTGCAACTGCATAAGTGGAGAGTGCACTTCAGTACAGGTAGATAATGGCATTGATAAGCTTTCATCATAGGCAGGATCTCTGGTGCTAAATACAAGACAACCACATGCTGTTGAAAATTTGTGAATGGGGGTTCACAGGACCAAACCTGGAGTTCACACATTTACGTTGCTGAGGTACCATCCACCAGCAACAGCACTTTTTGTGCTAAGCTCCTGCTAGAGGTTCGAATGATGGTTTATTCAGAGCCTATAAGATGAGTGGTAGGTCACATATTGGCTTCAACACCCTCAGTGGAGACTTGAGATTAATCGCTGCTTACATGAAGCAAAGCACCAGGGGCTCCAATGCTCAATGGGTATCCATCAATGTGGAAAGTGCCGATATGTGCTCCTCCAGAGTGTTATAACTCAGACCCTTTCTAGGCCTGATTGAGGAGTAATTCCAACCTCTATTCTTGAGACCAACAGACAAATGCATGCTAAATTTTGTAATATGTAAAGTATTTATAGGACTTTAAGAGGATCCTAATGACCGTCTCAGGGATGCCTATACTTACAGAGACTCCTGCATCAACACCAGAACTTGAGGATCTTGGTGTGTCAAGAGACCTTGTAATAGGTCTGGACATACTGGAATTTCCCTTGGAGGTTCCAGATTAATCTTACTCATCATAGGAATTTAGAATTAACATGGCCTTCCACTGTCTCCTTTTGAACTGCCTTGAGGAAAGTTTAAAAAAGTAAAAATATGTACATTAGACTTTGAGTCATGGTATCTTGACCTTGAGCATTCCTAAAATCTAGAAAAATGTTTCTGGACCTGGTGGTTCTGAGAAATGTCCATTAGATCTACGTAGGGTATCAGTCAAATCTGAGTCAATCCTGAGGATACGTCGGGACATAGCTATCATTCCACCTTGTCCACAGTTACTCGGCTCAGGTAATCAGCCATTGTATTCTGAGCCCCTGGTTGTTCTTCTGTCCTGATCATGGGCTGTAATTCCCTCATCAATAAGTGGCTGTGTGACCCACCTTGATGATTGATATAGGATACAGTTGCATTGATATTTGAGCATATTCAGACCCACTTGTTCTTCAGCAACCCTCTGAAATGAAGAAGAGTCCTGAAAATGACTCGTAATTCCATAAAATTGTATGGTAATAGTGCTCCTTCCCTTATCCACAGACCTTGTGTAACATGGTCCAGAAAATGCGCATCCAATCCTTAAAAACATGAATCCGAGCTTATAATTGCCCAATGAGGTTCTGTTCACTGGAAACCCAGAGATATATTCTACTAGGTCAGTTGCTGGCTCCAATTCATCTTTCTCTTGTTGACCTTTGAGGAATCCTGAGATGCCATTGAGCCCATCTGACAAGACTAATGTGGTAGCCAGGATTCCTAGTAGTTGCATATACTTTCTTGCTGTTACCAAGCAAAAATGAAGAAACTGGAAGAGAAAACTTTCACAATCCGTGAAACTGTTCCTGAGAGAGGGAAAATGCAGAGTATAGACTTTTCCACTCAGAAATTTCTTTCTTGATATTCATCAAGCAGCCAAACTTCAGGAGCTCTGAAAGAAATATATCCCTCTGTGGGTCTGAGTAGATCATCCAGTTATTGGAACCAGGTGGTGTACTGGACTCTCAATATCACTAAAAGTAAATATAAGGTTCTTAGGGCTGCAGTGAGGCCAAATGGTAGGGCACTAAATTGGAAGTTCTCTTCTGAGATAATGCTGATGATCTACGGCTATTTGAATGGGATAGTAAGTAACACCAGTCTATATCCATCTGGACTATGGATACCACCCAAGTCTTCAGAATGTGACGAGCCCAGGTATGTCTGATCAGAAAAAATAGGGCTCCAAGTAATGGAGGACAGACACAAGTTCATTGCTGAAGAGCAAAATGACTGCTTCATAGCTCTTTTTGAACCTTGAAAGGCAGGTTTATTAACTACCATGAGTTACCTCTGGAGTATTCCCTGCAGGTCAGTAACTCCATGTATCTTGGGTATGCTGGTCACTGGAGGTTCTCCTGTATGACCATGAGGAGAAGGGAAATCTTCAGTCCTGAGGTACAAATAACTTGCAGCCCTCAGCTGCCTTTTTAATGGATTCATCCAAAGCTTTCTCAAACAGCAGCACCCCCTCAAATAGAATGGTGTAGAGGGCAGACTTGGAGGATTAGTCACCATATCAGAAACATAACCAGAATGCTTTCCTAGCTGCTATAGGTAAAGCAATTTGCTCGGGAGAATATCCTAGTTACATCTAGAGGAGCTTCTGTGAAGAAGTCAGTTGTAACCTGAAAACTCTAGACTGCATCTTCAATCTTGGCTCTTAATATCTCTCTACACAGTAGCATTTAGATCTTTAATCACACTTTTCAGGGTTTTAGAAACAGCAGGGAAAGCTACAGTTGGATGACATCCGCATCTGCAGGCGTATACATTTGGACAGGTCTGCGTCCACTTTTGATCCATAGGCTTGCGTAAAAAAGGCAAGTTGTCAAGCGGTAGCATCGTCCCACAGGCTATCGTGGAAATAAGTGGTGAAGTCCAGGGGGTGTACCTTACTCCACAAGGTAAAGTTTGTCCTCTTTTTCTTACCTCTAAGGCCTCTGAAATACCTGGAACTTCCTTCTAAGTCATGCCTTCATGTCATGTGGCTGCGCAGGTATAGGTGATGCTGAAGCTGCTACCTTATGGAGACAGTCAGTGCATAACTATTTTCCTTCCACTGCATTCCCATCAGAACCAGAACATGCTGTATATTCAGACAATACCTTGCAACTTCCTTTGTAAGCTATGCCAACATGTCCTGTGGTTGCGCAGGTATAGGTGATGCTGAAGAGGTTACCTTCTGAAGACAGTCAATGCATAACGGTTTTCCTTCCTCTGCATTCCCCTCACAATCAGAACATGGTGTAGATTCAGACATCAAATAAACAAACAATAAAATAAAAAAATAAATATTACATGTGGCAAAGTACTAAAGTACAAAAGGGCACTGTCAAATTCTATTACCAAGAAAAAACAGTCAAGCAGATTTAAAACTGGCTGAAAACAGCACTTACCCATGTCTGGAGAACCTGCAAATACTTTCCAAATAAGTTTGGGATGTTTACTTCAATTTTCCCTCCATTTTAGGTACTTTCTGGCAAATGCTCTTATCCAAGATCGCTGCCTCAACTTGTATTCCGTAGTCTGTTTGAAAAGAGAGCTTAGGGAGAAGCTAGGCTATGTAGGACAGGGTGACCAATTGGTGGGGCCTTTTTGCTGCATTAAGGGGGAGAGCTATCTTTTGGAAACCCTGAAATGGGATGTGCCTGCAGAATGTATTATTGTTATCTGCAAGACTAGTGCAACTCTTAGAATGCCTAGTAAGGATTGTAGGTTGTCTTATATTATGGTTTAAAGGCACACTAAAGGGTTAATACAAACCTGTATTCCTAATGCTTTAGTGTGCCTAACCCTAGTTTGATATCCAATTGCCATTTGTGCAAAAAAAAAAAAAAATCAATCCAAAACTGAATGAGTATCTAATGCACATGCTTGGTGAGCCCTATGTGTGCATCAAAGCTTCCACATGGGAAAGCGGTGAATTAACGCTTCTGCATCAGGTGACAGAGTGTTAGTCAGTGCTGTGGAAAATCCTCTAGTAGCTGTCAGGTTGACTTGAGGTGGATCTGACCTTGCAATGTAAACATTACAGTTTCTAAAAAAAAATATGTGTTTTACATTACAGGGTTAATATTAAAGGACCACTACACCCAGGCCACTTCATTGACATGGAGTGGCTTTGGTGACTTTAGTTGCCTTTTAACACTTTTCCAGGTGTATGAAATAACTAACAGGAAACATTTACCAGACAATGTACTGAAATGTTTATATAAAAACAACTACAAATGCCTACCATATTGGAAAAATGGTTAGATTCAACTTATAGGCCAGTTGATAAAATTACAATATCATATAAAAAGTCAGTTCAAGAGTGAATCGCTCTGAAATATGTTAACACCTTCCCTCTCAACACCTTGTATATATGGGCTAAATTTCTTACTTCTATTGCACAGTAATTCATACTTTATCTCATAAATCTCTACTTTTGTTTCCTCCTCCAGCGAAACATAATTCTTTGTAAGCCAAAGTAATGGCTGTTTCCAGGGAACTTGGAGTAGTACCAGTATGTAATGTGCTGCATATTGCAGATAATATAACTGCACTTACTGTATGAGAACATGATGCCAATACCGAGATAGTTTAGAGGCATTCTAAGAGGCTGTATTCCATAAAATGCTATCATGTTCCTTACAAATACCCATCATGAGGACATTTAATGAGGGCATTTAACCATATCTGTCATACCTCCTGCTTACAAGAAAATCAGCATTTTTGCTTCTATGCTAATATTTCAGACCAAACACTATCTAAAATATTTACAAGGTAAGGAGTATAGAGTATAAAAGTGTTTGTTCCACCCTATATGTATGTAGAGAGTAAACAAAAACATTTTGTTTCTAAAAAAAATTACATATTTGTAGATATTTCTAACCAGCTACCTATACAGAAAGAAAATGTTTTAGCTCATTTTTCTGGGCTAGATGTCAGGAAACCTTCTATAAAGTACCTACCCGATGTATTACAATATTATTGCATGCCTTGTTTTTGAAATAACTCTTATGACAGGAGATCAACTGCTGGAATGGCCTCAGTATTTGTCTATTGTTCTCCAATAACACATTTGTCAAAAATACTTAATCTATTAAAAAAAAGATAATTTTCATATTCATAACAGCATATAAAAGCAATTGCCACGGGGTTGTTAACTTGTCACCTATGTGTTTGTACCCATTACCGCACGTTGCTTTAAAAATAAACCACTGAGGAGAATTAAAACCTTGTATTTCAATTTCCTGACAGAAATCAATTTTCTAACACAATTACCTGCCATCAAGCTTTCAGTCCATCGGCACTCCAGGTATGTAACATTGCTGAACTGTAGATGTATTAGTCATTCCAGTAATGAAAAGAGAAAAGAATAGGTAGGTAGGAACAATATGTCACGTGTCCCAGAACAATATATTTTATCTTTTAAAATGTTCTACAGAGCGCATTGTTTAGAGACAAAATGTAACAGCACTTTATACAACTAGTCATTTTACTATGTCTAAACTGTTAACTTTTGAGTTGTTAGTAGACTGGCTGGGCAGAGATCCCAACCTTGCCTGACCACTAGGCTTTAGCAGGAGCCCAATGTCAGCTGATAAACCATAATACGAATAATAGGTTAGGGAGCGAGTGTAGAACTGTGGCTTCCCTGCTATTGTTGGGTTACAACTCCTCTGACAGCTAATGCTACAATCTAAGAACATCTGGGGGCCACCTTTCCACACTCCTTGTTTAGAAGAAAGGAACCTCAAAAATGTACTTTTCTCTATGCAATATAATTCCCCCTTTTTAAAGCATACATTCTGTGTTCCCTTGGCTCATGGCTCAGTTAGTCACTATTTTTGGTATATGCACCTCAATAATGTACAAAACTTGAGTCACTATATTCACAGTATCCATAAGCTATTCATCAAAACATGCTTCAAATATTCACTCTATGCCAAATCTATGCCTTATATGTTCCAGATCCGTTTACTAGCTTAACTCCTTTTATACCCACAAATATCGTGTGTTCTACCTTAGCTGACCCTATGATTGTTTTTTGTCCTTCTGCATTTTTGCCTTTGTATGTGTCCATTCGCCAAGTCCATGCTGTGTTAACTATATGTAAAATTAGCTTTGCATAACACGGTACATAATAATTTCAGGCTCTCATATGTTCTTATAACACCAGATATGTGTGACAGGTGAATTAAAGCCTTTATAAGCTTCTGGTTATACTTTCTTTAGCCTCACATTTTCCAAAATTTAAAATCTTAAATATTAATAAATGAAACAATTTTCTCTTGGTCATTTTTTAAGTTTACTTAATTATTTTGTATATGTGATCTTTATTAAATTTGTTTTCAATCAATGTCTGTTTTATTATTTGGGTCTGTTCCTCCAAATGTGAGTCTTTAGAACAATTGTGTTTGGGTCTTATCATTTAAAAAAGAGCTTCCCCAGGCACTCAAAGTTTTAATGAAGCAAAAAATAACAGCATCGTTTCAACCTCTTAGAAGGTCGAAACGTTGCTTTTTTTTTTTTGTTTCATTAAAACTACCTGCGGCTTTAAAACTTTGAGTGTCTGGGGAATCTCTTTGTTGCCTTGTTGTTGTGGAATTGCTGGTCCTGCTCCGGAGCACCGGGTGGCTGGTGGGATTGAGTGCGGCTCCTACCATCATTTTTGAAATATGAGTCTGTTAACTTGGCTCTGTGCTATGCCCTTCAACCAGGGTTTGTAGTGACAGCTCTCAAAATTCACATTTTGGGCTACTGGCTTAAAGAAACATTTAGATTGATTTATCCCATCCCTAATAAACAGAGTAAAATCCATGATATTGGTTATGGTGTCACTGAAATTGGAGGTAAAATATAAATTATAATCTCTTAAAATCAAATTTAGTTCTTCTCCAAATTAAAATGATGTAATCAATATCTATTTATGCATGTATGTATGTGCATATCTATCCATCTATCTAATATATTTGCCATTTTTTTATTTTTAAGTTTGTTAAATTTATATAGATTTGTATTTCTTTTTGTTTCATTTATATATATCAAAACAAATATTTTTTTTAATTTTCTATTTATCTTATTATTATTATTATTTTTTATATACCTGGAGATAAGGGCTCCTTCTATTTATTCCATACCCCTGTGGATTTATATTTTAGATTTTCTTCTGTGTGCTCAGATAATGGATTGTTTAGGGTATCCTCTGAAAATCTATCAATTTTAGTTTCTACATATGTGTTTTTAAGATTTCACATCATACATAAGTATTGCCCTTTCCGAATATGGCATTTGGCTAGAGACTTGGTATTGGACAATAATAATAGAAGGACTCATGGGACTAAGCTGATGCATGTCCACCAACAAATGATTGAAGGATTATCGGAGGGCACACCAATAGGGGGCATTGCGAGGGGGGGGAGGGGGATAATTTATATTTCAATGTGTTTCAGCTTGTTTTTACTGCATATGGAGACCAGTATTGGGATACACAAGAAGCCAGTGAGGAAGTCTAGTTGGGATGAAATGCGTAGGGCAAAGAGACTCCTGTAGAGAATCACTATTTTGTCCGGATATATTTTATTACATGCTGATATGTTTTTATATTGAAGTTATGTATAATATATTTGCACATTGCCTGTTTATGTTGGAGCCTTGCTCTATTGCACTTATATTTATGTATAGCACTGTGAAACTCTGAAGCATATAGTGAAGTTAGACATCAAAAGAAAATCCTGAATGGGTTTTATATCAAGGAATTGCCTCGTGAGTGCAATTAATTTTTATTTATTTATTTATTTATAAAATATTTTACCAGGAAAGATACATTGAGATTTCTCTCGTTTTCAAGTATGTCCTGGGTCCACAAATCATTGCATTGTTACATTTGGTACAACAAAATACAAAAACAATATTAATACACAATACATACAAAATTTAACATAGAACAGGCAGGAAATATATAATCAACCATGACACGTGCATTCTGTTTTGAGGTATGTAGAGAGGGATCTCTTAAATGACTTTAGGCTTAGGGAAGATTTTAACTTCTGCGGGAGGTCGTTCCACAATTGCGGTGCTCTGTAGGAGAAGGAGGATCGGGCCGCTTTCTTTTTGTATTGAGGTAGACTAAGTAAAGTGCTTGTACTGGATCGGAGTTTATAGAAAGTGGGAACAGCTGCTATTTGATTGCTATTCATGATTACATCATTACACTATAGAAATTATTCTGTTACTCTAGATAGCTGTTTCTCCAAAACAGGTTCCACATTTCATTGTATACCACATACAGATGCACACAACAGAGAGCTTAGAAAATATAGCCACACACATCTTTATACATCTTGGCCATCCCATTATAGAGCATGTTTAGTCACAAAATAAGGTTCACAAAGTGTTTGTGTGTGCTAAATAAACTTCAGCTATTCCCAGTACACCAGATTAACCATGTACATTAATTTATGCCAGTGTGTGTTTAGTTCATCCCTTGTCTCTGCAGTAGTTACAATATGCGATCATTAATTTTGCAGTATCGGCAAATCTAAACATATAAAAAATGATTACGGCTTTTAAATCACAAGTGTATTTCTCAAGAAACTATTATAGGCAAACTTGAATTCATTATATGGTTAACAGAGGAATATGTGTATGCTGAAAGTCTGATATTGCACAATATGTGTTATGCACTAATAATAGTTATGGAGAATTTTTATTTCTTTCATTATATTATTTTAACAGAGTTTAGAAATATGTACAATTGTTTTTAATATATGTCATATACTGGAAGGAAAACCAAATTAGTTTTGAAAACGAGACTAGAAATTTTAAAGAAAGCGAACAGAGCTGGGTAAGTAGAAGATATTCAGTGAACTTGTTCAAATGAAATCTGGGGATGGTGTGGGGGTAACAACATAATAATTAAAGGTGAAAATCAGAATTTAGTTAACAGAGCTGGACATCGGATGACTGTAATGAAAGTCAAGGCATGAAGTAGAGGGACAGATTTTCATGTCGGGTTCTAAGGCATTCTCTGCCACCTTTAAAAAAAAAAAAAAAGGCAAAAAAGGCAAATAGTAAGTTAATAGATTTATTAACTGGACACGCCAGACTTAAGGCAATATGTCATGCCCGGTGCCATCTCCAGCTTAATTTATATACGCTGGAGATGGCAACAGCTATGAAGTTTTGTCTAAAGTCTGGAGTGCACGGTTATATATATATATATATATATATATATATATATATTATGATAAAGTGAAGGCAGATAGGCCTTTTAACCCCAGGGGAAGTACGTGTAGTTTGTGTGTTGCACAACACAAAGCTTTGTTTAGTTATGGGCCCCTGGGGTGGAGCATTTGGAGAGAAGGGTGGGCCAGTGCTCCACTCCACAGTTTAGTGGTTTTCTGGGGAGACATAGATCCAGGCCAGGGTTTTTTGGACCGTCTCCAACCCACTGGTCAGCTGCAGTTAATCAGCTGTTGCAGTGGGAATAAACTCCTCCCTGCTAGGCAGGTAAAGGGGGGGAATTGCTGGCTTCCTCCCAGGAAGCAGGTAGGAGAGAGGCTGTTCTCTCCAGATAGAGAGTCAAGGAGACTAGGCACTGGGAGTGCAGAAAGGAAGCAGTCAAGGCTGGCTTGGAGCACTGGGAGTGCAGGAGGAAGCAGTCAAGGCTGGCTTGGAGCACTGGGAGTGCAGAAAGGAAAGCAGTCAGGACAAGGCTGGCTTGGAGCACTGGGAGTGCAGAAAGGAAAGCAGTCAGGGCAAGGCTGGCTTGGAGCACTGGGAGTGGAGAAAGAAAAGCAACAGGCTAGCTAGCAGAGTGTTGCTATCTAATAAGGTTGGTGCAGTATGTTTTGTTAGTTTAACCCTGATAGAGAGGGTTATTCAAAGTGAGTTAGTGCTCAGACGAGCTATGTTTTTGTTTATAAGGTTTTGTGTTACATTTATGTTTTCATTTACTGCTGTATCCTGTGTGGATTTACAAATAAAGTGCCTGGAGTATATGCAATTACAAGGACTGTGCCTATTGTTTACCCTAGAGGACCGTGCTACTTGCTAACAAGGATCACAATATGGTGGAGAATGCGGGGAGAGTAGCACAGTGAGGGTCTGTGGGTGTGCCAGTCATTTGGTAGTCTGCTTGAGGACTTTTATTTTGGCAGACCTGCTAATCAAATAAGTAGCACTGCACCTTTAAGACTGTTACCCGCTTGGTGCTATAATGGAGGACCTGCTGAGAGCTGTGGTACAGGCAACCGCTAAACAACAAGGCACAAACAGTTTCCTGGCTGCACAGGTTAAGAACCTGAGGGACGCTCAGTAGGAGCATAGAGCTGCCCTTACTGAGGATTTGCAGATTGCCCCCTGCAGGGAGCGTGGGGACAAGGGACCCTGTAACCAAGCTACTGACATCCTGCATGGGATGACAGAGGCAGTAGAAGAAGTCTTCAGCAAGCTGAAAAGCATGGAGGCAGCAAAGCGTACTGTTGAGAAACACGCAGGAGAGAAAGAACAGGAATTAAAAGGCAAGAAGGATGAAATTGAGCCTGAAAGAAGTGATAAAATGGCAAAACGAAGTCAAAATAAGAAAGGCAAAGTAGCCGCTTCTGATCTAAGCCAAGAGAGAGCGACAGTTACAGAACCAAGCTGTGATGATAAGATGGGCACGTCCGCAGCTAAGCCAGACCAAGGCAAACGTCACAAAGTAGGTGACATTGGCATAGCAGAATTAAATATTTCAGAGACACCTGGTATAGCTACAACGACTTTGAATGATTGTTTGGGAGCCGTAGAACTGGAACTGCTGGAAAAGACTACTGCTACAAGGCCTGGGCGCACTGACTACCTGGAACAGCTGCCAGATTCTGGGAACACAGTCATGGAATTAAAGGCGGGACTCGGACTGCCTGACCGGCTGTTTGATACCGGGGCTGTCCTGACCCAGCGAGAGGCCATGACTGCATCTCTGAACACCCCCAAGGGAGCAGGGAGACCGCCAGACTGCCCAGAGGAAAGAATTGCTGACATTGAGAGGTGGCCACTCAAGGCAAAGGAAACCAGGCAAAGGAAAGATGAGCTAAGCCGGGAGTCTGGACCTCCGACACAAGAACAGCGCTCCATACCAGGCCAAATATGATGGGATGGAGCTGAGATCAAAGGCTGCATTCATGCAGGAGGAAGTTGCTCTAGACAGCCTCCCTGGCCAACCCCCTGAGGATATAGAGATGAGAACTGTAGCATTAACCGTAGTAAGCAAGGAAGGTTCCCAGGGATTCACAGAACAGATGGAGGATGTTGTGAAGCCCTTCACGGAGGGACCGGTTCCAGTGGAGGATGAGCTGGTGACAGAACCAGGTCTTGAAGAGGTTGAGCACCCAGCAAATTCGTCTTATGAAAGAACTGGACATATAAGTGATATAGAAAAGTTAGTTACACGCAAAGCTTTTGTAAAGTTTGCGTTTGAAAGTAACTCGGACATTGAGAGACTATCAAACCAGAAGCTGCTGTGGATGTGGAAGCAGATGATGATTCAGAGGAACTTGGCTACTAAGGAGCCACACAGTACTGATCCTCAGCCTAGATCCGCTAGCAACCAGATAAGCGGGGAAACTGGAAAGCAAGGACAAAGTCTGGGACAATATACCTATGATACCTATGATGGTAGAACGTACCTAAAAGTCCCATTTTGGCTACGAGACCAGACTGAGAAAAACTGCTTCAACTGCCACATGCAAGGACATATTACATATAGCTGTCCTGAGAGTGAAGAGACAATACAATGTGACATAGTAATAAGGGCTCTGTATAGGATTGTATTGACTTGCTTAAAGATATGGTGACTGGTGGTGGTGTTACAGCACAGCTAAAAGTGGTGATGGTGGTAGGGAAGAGTGCACTAATTAATTCAGGGAGTGAGGCTACTTTGAAAAGTGTTCTGCTCCATCCAGAAAAATGTGATATAAGACAAGTGATTGATATTGTGGGTACACATGGTGACACCCGCACATACCCCATGGCAGAGGTAGAGTTTGCCACAGAGGTAGTAAAAGTTAAATGCCCTGTAGTACATGTAGCTCAAACGCAAGAGCGTATAAGTAAGGCCAGGTTTCTGAGTACCTTGGACCTGGTCATAAGGTATTGGCAGGTTCCCCTGACAGAGAAAGCAAAGGGAAGGACAGCGTTTTCTACTCCCAAGGGGTTATGGCAACATAAAGTACTGCCATTCAGGTTGCATAGTGCACCAGCCCCCTTTCCGCATATGAATAGGATACTTTGGCCCCACAGAGAGAATGCAGCTGCCTACCTTGGTGATGTGGTGATTCACAGGGTGGACTTGGAAGCAGACCTGATGAAGGTCCAGTTAGTTGTGAATAATGTAAGGGCTGCCGGTCTGACCACTAACACAAAGTGTTATCTAGGATTTGAGGCAGCTAACTATTTGGGTTATCCACTTGGGTGGGGGTTCCTTAAACTACAAGGGAGCAAGGTAGCAGCCATCTGCAATAGGCCACGTCCTGTAACTGAGTAGCAAGTCAGGGCTGGTACAGCCCTAGGTGACGTGAATGTTCACGGTTTGTGTTCTAAGGCCGCTCGACCCGATGGGTCTGAGCTGGGGAGGAGGATATGTGATAAAGTGAAGGCAGATAGGCCTTTTAACCCCAGGGGAAGTACGTGTAGTTTGTGTGTTGCACAACACAAAGCTTTGTTTAGTTATGGGCCCCTGGGGTGGAGCATTTGGAGAGAAGGGTGGGCCAGTGCTCCACTCCACAGTTTAGTGGTTTTCTGGGGAGACATAGATCCAGGCCAGGGTTTTTTGGACCGTCTCCAACCCACTGGTCAGCTGCAGTTAATCAGCTGTTGCAGTGGGAATAAACTCCTCCCTGCTAGGCAGGTAAAGGGGGGGAATTGCTGGCTTCCTCCCAGGAAGCAGGTAGGAGAGAGGCTGTTCTCTCCAGATAGAGAGTCAAGGAGACTAGGCACTGGGAGTGCAGAAAGGAAGCAGTCAAGGCTGGCTTGGAGCACTGGGAGTGCAGGAGGAAGCAGTCAAGGCTGGCTTGGAGCACTGGGAGTGCAGAAAGGAAAGCAGTCAGGGCAAGGCTGGCTTGGAGCACTGGGAGTGCAGAAAGGAAAGCAGTCAGGGCAAGGCTGGCTTGGAGCACTGGGAGTGGAGAAAGAAAAGCAACAGGCTAGCTAGCAGAGTGTTGCTATCTAATAAGGTTGGTGCAGTATGTTTTGTTAGTTTAACCCTGATAGAGAGGGTTATTCAAAGTGAGTTAGTGCTCAGACGAGCTAGGTTTTTGTTTATAAGGTTTTGTGTTACATTTATGTTTTCATTTACTGCTGTATCCTGTGTGGATTTACAAATAAAGTGCCTGGAGTATATGCAATTACAAGGACTGTGCCTATTGTTTACCCTAGAGGACCGTGCTACCTGCTGACAAGGATCACAATATATATATATATATATATATATATAAAAGCATATAAATGAAGAGAGCACTTCAGACGATTTTTCAAAGAAATTTGTGTTGTATGAAGCGATCAACGTTTCGACCCTGAAAAGGTCTTTGTCAAGATGTACATACAAGTGAACAAATTGTTTATATAGGATATAAGTTATTAGGAAGTAATCACTTACCCAGTGCAGGTGTGCCGCCAGTGATCCGTGCTCAAACGCTATGTGTATTGGTGATAGTGACTGCGCATGTGTGACAGGTGTGTGCGTGATGACGTGTTAACCCTACGACCGAGAGGCCGTGGTCGCGTCTAGTAACCATAGTGACGCAATATTAAACTATGTGCAAAAAGTGTAGAAATACATTAGACATTGATAAAAGCAAACAGGAGGATATATGATATTATATATCGAAAAATGTAACCATGGCAAAAAAAGTATAATATAGGAATGTGTGTACACCCTGTTCCAAATTATTATGTAAATTATATTTTTCTAATTTACCTAAATAATTGATGTAAATAACAGTCAGCATAATTCTCATGTTATCAACTATTAAGAGTACAATTCAAATTTTATTGAACAAATCTCTTAATGATAACAGTATTTTTTTTAAACATAAAAAACTTACAATGCACTGTTCCAAATTATTACTCACAGTAAGTTTCAAAACACTTTATAGGTTGTAAAGAACTGAAAATTGTCATTTTTTGTGTTTGCAGCATATTTACTGAAATCAAAAGCTATTTCAATCAAACTTATAACAACATTTTAACTTTTTAAACATTTTAACAGGTCACATTACATTTTAACATAGGACCCTTTATTTGATAGCAGCTTCACAAGTCTTGCATCCATTGAAATTGTGAGGTTAGGACAGTTTCTGCTTGAATTTGTTTGCAAGATGTCAGAATATCCTCCCAGAGCTGCTGTTTGGATGTAAACTGCCTCCCACCCTCATAGATCTTTCGCTTGAGGATGCTCCAAAGTTTCTCAATAGGATTGAGGTCAGGGGAGGATGGAGGCCACACCATGACTTTCTCTCCTTTTATCCCCATATCAGCCATTGATGCAGGGGTATTCTTTGCAGCATGAGATGGTACATTGTCATGCATGAAGATGGTTGAAGCATAGTTCTTCCTTCTGTACCAGGGAAGAAAGTGGTCAGTCAGAAACTCCACATACTCTGCAGAGGTCATCTTTATACCTTCGGGGACCCTAAAGGGGCCGACCAACTCTCTTCCCACGATTCCGGCCCAAAACATGACTCCACCACCGCCTTGCTGACGTCGCAGCCTTATTGGAACAGGGTGGCCGTCCACCAACCATCCACTACTCCATCCATCTGGACCATCCATAGTTGCATGGCACTCATCAGTGAACAGGACTGTTTGAAAATTAGTCTTCATGTATATTTCTGCCCAATGCAGCCGTTTCTGCTTGTGAGCATTGGTTAGTGGTGGCCGAATAGAAGGTTTATGCACAGTTGTAAGACTCTGGAGGACTCTACACCTTGATGTAAGGGGGACTCCAGAGGCACCAGCAGCTTCAAATATCTGTTTGCTGCTATGTAATGGTATTTTAGCAGCTGCTCTCTTGATCCGATGCATGGATCTGGCAGACATCTTCCTCAATGTGCCTTTATCTGCACGAACCCGTCTCTGCTGTGAATCAGCTACAAATCTCTTAATAGTGTGATGATCACGCTTAAGTTTTTGTGAAATATCTAATGTTTTCATACCTCGTCCAAGGCACTGAACTATTTCACTCGGCAGCAAAGAGATCCTTTTTCTTCCCCATATTGCATGAAAATGGTGCTCTGCTTAATAATGTTGAACACCCTCCTTTAGTAGTGTTTCCTTATATTGGGCTCACCTGGCAATCTAATTATAACAGGTGTCCGAGATTGTTTTCAGTGATCAAAAGAGCCCTGAGACACAATGCCATCCATGAGTTAAACTGAAAAACAAAATATTTAATCTTTGTGACACAAATAGAATTTGCATAATAATTTGGAACAGGGTGTAATGATAGACCAAACTAATAAATAAGAGATCTGTGGATGGAAATTTTTTTTACCTGATGTGTGAGTAATAACTGAAGTGTTAGAGGTGAAAAATGACAGTGAAGGAAGAGTGTATGAAAGTGGAGAGTGTGAAATGGAGAAGATGTGAAGAGAAGAAGAGATGGGGAAAGAGATGAAGGGGAAAAAAGTGAGAAAGTGAATAGATGTTAGGTGAAGGGTAAGTGTGATAGGAGTGAACCCTGAGGGAGTGATCACTATGGCACTCAGATCCAAGCAGTGTAGGGGAAAAGCTACCGTGTTAAAGTTCTGACCAGCCGCACATGTGGTCCTATGTCCAAAATAGTTCCAGGGTGTTTGGTGCTTTTTCAAGTCAACTTTAGGGAGCTCCTGCGGTTGCAATACAGAGTGCTCCGTCTGGCTCTCAGGTAGCGTTTGGTCCCCTTAGTCTTAGGCACCTTCCCTCCAAAAAGCGCTCTTTTGGTGGGTTGCAAAGTGGTTCAAAACCCCGGACCAAATTTTCCGGGAACAGCACGGTCACCTCATGCTGAAAATAGTTCCATAACATTCGTGGCTAAGTGCCGCTGAGGTGACCGGGGACCCACAAAGTCCTCATGCCGAAATTAGTTCCATAGCAGTTGCAGCTAAGTATTGCATAAGTTTGGTTCATGCGAACGGCCACCAGGGAGCTAGCGTTCGGTTCCAATCAAATGAAGGGAAAGTGCAGAACCAGGGGCACCAGGGAAAGCTGCTAACGGCGGCTGGGCAGGTTAACTTTCGAATGGGGTCTTAGACCTGGACAATAGTCAGTGGGCAGAAGGCCAGCTCCCACACTTCTCCAGGAGTTTGTGGAAAATGTCTGAGGAAGAGAGTGTTTGTAAATGGAGGCGGGAACTAGAGCAGAGGAAAGTGAGGTGGGGAACCAGAACATTAAAAAGTGAGCCAAAGAGCAAAAGCAAAGCAAAGGAAGCTGGTGAACTATATAATAATAAAGAGTGCTGGGGAAACAGAATATAATAAATATAGGTGGAATCCCAGAACATCGTAATTTGAGCTGGTTAATGAATAAATAAATGGAGTTTGGGACCCAGTCTGTGTTAAGAGCTCTAACATTAAAACTCAAGAATGGAGCTGGGGGATCAGAACAGAATAAAGTGGGCTAGGGAACTAAAGGGTGATAAATGTATTGAAGTTGGAGAGGTAGAAGGCCAGAGTTGTATATTCTGGAGCAGGTATAGTGTAATGAGAAGCAGAACAATTAAACAAATCTTCAGTTCTCCGATATGTTATTTATCTTGGTTTTGAGAACCAAAAAAGGAGAATTAGTAAATCCCAGGAAAAAAGGAATACAAACAAAAAATGTCTGTTGCTGAATACATTGTTTGTTTTGTGCAAAAAGAGCTATTTAAATCACAACTAAAAAACTGTGTAAAAAAACAAAACAAATACAAAACAGAGCAAAACTGCACAGCAAATAACCGCAAGTGGAGGTAACAATAAATATATTTAATTCAATGCATATTCTTGTATGGGAATGCAATTTACCTGTAGAAAAGCCTGTCTTCTTATGGCATTTTGTAAACTCAATGTTGAAATATGTAACTAATGCGTGAATATAATCATTTCGTTGGACCTGAAGGCAGAATGCTGATGTGAATTCTAATTCTTCCTGCTTTACAGTGTATATGTCGATTTCCTATGAAAAAGAAAAAATAAAGTTGCAACTTAAACCAGACTTTGTAATTCCTCGGTTATGATGAAAACTAAAAAAGAAACGGTTTGTGAAATTTTATAATAAAGTCGTTCCCACCCATCTTTCATCCCATAGCAACAATATTTATATTAAAGGTACAAGGAATTACAAACTTTGGATTTTGCTGTGTTGTTGGGGAGGGGGAACAGGGGCATTATTATAATATGTAAATTGACTAGCAAAA
Organism: Pelobates cultripes; assembly: GCA_933207985.1. NCBI lineage: Eukaryota > Metazoa > Chordata > Amphibia > Anura > Pelobatidae > Pelobates > Pelobates cultripes. The sequence goes on from OW240914.1 coordinate 208,132,352, forward strand.
TAAGCTTATGAACTAGAGATGAATTATTAACAATAAAAACATCTTACATAATGTTTTTCCCAAAAGGGTCTGAACGACCACAACATGCACCCTACCACATATCTAAACTTGTAGCTGATAACATAAATATTTATTTTAGAAAACTCAATAATCTTGAAATAGTGTCATAATTAATTGATGATATCATCCTATTAAAATAATTTTTCATTTAAACTATCACACATATGTGATTCTGTTTGCACAATGAATAGATATTAACCTAAACTCTACAGTCTGGAAATCCTTTCAATTACAAGGACCCTATAACAACAATGAAACACTGCTTGTTTCAATTGCTGTTTCAATTGCTGGGAGTTTGATACGATAAAATACTACATATTCGCCTACTATACTAAGTATTAGCAAGAAAAAGAAAGTGGTAGATCTTTTATGTCTTTGAATGGCTGTATAAAATGACTGTATATTATTATACATTACTGCCAGAAAGGCAAGCATGTCACCATGCTGTTTCAGGCATTCTGAAAAGCTCCTTAAACTAGTTACAAGACTTCCCAAAATAAACCTGTCAGGAAAAATACATTGTATTGTACAGAACAAAAAGTATTTTACTCATTAAAATAGGAAGTGTGAAGAATCCGTAAATGTAATGAATGAGGAATATATTTCAACTATTCAAAGCTATTTTCAAGCTGTCCATTTTTGGTTGAATTTGCAATTATCTTGTAAATTTTTCACAATTTAGTGAATAAATTATGTTTTAGAACATAAGGAGATTTGAATTGGTTGCGGAGACACAGAAAGCACTAAGGGAGTATTGCTTTTGCTTATTACCTCATTATATAATATTTTCTCTTTTCTGTTTTCGCCAAGTCATATATATGTCTTAACCAGGTGAAATGTCTTTATAGCACTGTTTATGTGAATTCTTTAAAATTCATTTCTAATATGCAGAAATGGAGAAACACACTGACTTTTTAATTTCATCATAATAGTTTTGAAAATATTATAAAACATGCAATTAAACTTAGTTACTAATCCAGGGCAGTTCTCAGTCCTTGCTGCCTTCCATTCCCCTAGAGCAGGCTTCCCCAAACTCCTGCCCCCCAGATGTTGCTGAACTACAACTCCCATGATTCTCAGCCTATCTATGTCATTCATAGAATCATCAGAGTTGTAGTTCAGCAGCATCTGGAGGGCAGAAGTTTGGGGAAGCCTGCCCTAAAGGTATTTCCCTGTTCACCTCTCAGATAGTGCATCTATTTTGTGGGAATACCATTAATTTTGGGATGCTAATTCTTGTCCAGGACTCTTTTTTTAGTGTTTCCTGATACCTGTGTTGATACATTTCACTTCTCATTTCTACTTTCTCTTGGGCAGCATTTTAAAATACCACCCACCAGTTTGTGGACTTTGTGAACTCCCAAAAGGAAATCAATTAATTAATCATGGCTGTGCATAAAATGATGCATACATTGATTAAGGCATTTTATTAGTGTATTACCAAACCTTTATCAAACAGGAATTGGTCACAACTTGCTTTGGGTCTACAATGTCCACCAGCGGCTCCTTCATGGCAACATCCCGGATACACGTCATGTCAAAGCCATACACATTTTCCCACCCTGTCAAAATAAATATATGTTGAGATATGAGTTATATAAAAATATATACATAGCTTCTCTTTACTTCCATGTATGTTTCTGAACACTCCTGCAGTGCTTTCCTGTTATCATTTAAATATTTCCACTATTTACTGCATCATAATAAAACCCTTTGTAGTGAAAGGGATACTCCTGATTTAGATCAAAGCAAACTTTGATTATTTGTCTATCTACTCCTTCCAAATTGATTAATTAATGCGTGCACGCTCTTCCTAGAAGTAATTCACACCGGAGACAAAGTTTCTGATTAGTGAAAAACCTGAGGAATCCTTTATTTCCCGGAGTGGGAGCCCCTTTTAAAGCAGAAATACGGCATGCACAGAGTCACAGTTAACATACAGTATTCATTCAACAATTGGTTAACTGTCTAAGGGGTCTTGTCTAAACCCCCCCTACAGGATGTAATGTGGTCATTACAGAGTTCTCCCACCTATATTCCAGCTCCATCTTGGTTACACGATGGGAGGGGGAGTGAGTAGTAGTTACTGAACAGAGAGGGGCTGAAGAGGAAACAGTTACTTTAACAGCGATTCTCCATTTTGTTACATGTGGCACATAGCTGTTAATTTTCACAAAGGAAGTGGGGGAGGAGTTTAATAAAGGAAGCTGTTCTTTTAACACAGGAATTTGTTACACAAGGCTTGCTCGATGGGAAAGCGGGAGGCTAGCAGGATCAGGTGCTCGAACCATTTCATCTTCTTGAATTGGTTTTTATACCAGCAGTTGCTGTTATTGCCCTGTCCTGTCAGTGAGTGTTAAAAACCATTTTCAAGCATTTAAACATTGAATCAGATTCCCTGGCCACCCACAAGCTGTCCCTTAATGGTTGTATGGGTAAAGCAGAGATTACACTCTTCCCTGTAGCCAAAAAGATTAATTCCAGCAATGGGCACTCTTATAGACTGAACGTAATCAGTAGAGCAAGTATTTACCATATCTACAGTGTTCCTTCCTAATTTCTAGGAACACTAACTTTTAAGATGGTTTTGCATTTTTTTATATAAGTTTAATTTCCAGTATGTTGAATAATGTCCTTAAATTTGTTCTCTGCTTTCTGAGAATTTAATCTGGGGCCGGCTTTTTTTAAACTTGTTAAGAGTACCATTTTTATATATCAATGGAAGGATGGTGTTTGTTAGGGTGACCATATATGTTGTACATGTTACATCACCTGCAGACCAATATGTAATGTTATAAGTCAAGTGTAAATGTAAATCTTAATAAAAGTCTAAGCAACATAATCAACATAGCCCGATTCCATATAATTCAATGAGACAAAGCTGGGGTAAACAAAATTGGTTTTGTGTTGCATGTTTATTGAGTTGTTTATCTCAGATATTCTCTGCTTGTTACTGGTCCTACACAATTTGGGTATACTGTTACAAATTACCGGAGCCCACATTTTAATTCATGAAGCTTGCTTTTATACAATGAAGTACCCTAAAGAATCTGAAGTTTAGCAAATATTATCCAAATGGAAATTGAGGCAAAAACAGTCATTAATGACTATAGCTGAGTTGGAAAATTATATCTATATGGTTTGCTATTCACATTTATTTCACTTTAAATCTGCAAAATTCAGAGAAAACCTGATGATGTGATGATTTTTTGTTTCTTTTTTTCCTTTTTAAATAGTTACCATTAAATTGTGAAAAGGATGTATGAGATTGTATCTATATTAGTACAAGAAGTGCAGAATTATTAGGCAAATGAGTATTTTGACCACATCATCCTCTTTATGCATGTTGTCTTACTCCAAGCTGTATAGGCTCGAAAGCCTACTACCAATTAAGCATATTAGGTGATGTGCATCTCTGTAATGAGAAGGGGTGTGGTCTAATGACATCAACACCCTATATCAGGTGTGCATAATTATTAGGCAACTTCCTTTCCTTTGGCAAAATGGGTCAAAAGAAGGACTTGACAGGCTCAGAAAAGTCAAAAATAGTGAGATATCTTGCAGAGGGATGCAGCACTCTTAAAATTGCAAAGCTTCTGAAGCGTGATCATCGAACAATCAAGCGTTTCATTCAAAATAGTCAACAGGGTCGCAAGAAGCGTGTGGAAAAACCAAGGCGCAAAATAACTGCCCATGAACTGAGAAAAGTCAAGCGTGCAGCTGCCACGATGCCACTTGCCACCAGTTTGGCCATATTTCAGAGCTGCAACATCACTGGAGTGCCCAAAAGCACAAGGTGTGCAATACTCAGAGACATGGCCAAGGTAAGAAAGGCTGAAAGACGACCACCACTGAACAAGACACACAAGCTGAAACGTCAAGACTGGGCCAAGAAATATCTCAAGACTGATTTTTCTAAGGTTTTATGGACTGATGAAATGAGAGTGAGTCTTGATGGGCCAGATGGATGGGCCTGTGGCTGGATTGGTAAAGGGCAGAGAGCTCCAGTCCGACTCAGACGCCAGCAAGGTGGAGGTGGAGTACTGGTTTGGGCTGGTATCATCAAAGATGAGCTTGTGGGGCCTTTTCGGGTTGAGGATGGAGTCAAGCTCAACTCCCAGTCCTACTGCCAGTTCCTGGAAGACACCTTCAAGCAGTGGTACAGGAAGAAGTCTGCATCCTTCAAGAAAAACATGATTTTCATGCAGGACAATGCTCCATCACACGCGTCCAAGTACTCCACAGCGTGGCTGGCAAGAAAGGGTATAAAAGAAGAAAATCTAATGACATGGCCTCCTTGTTCACCTGATCTGAACCCCATTGAGAACCTGTGGTCCATCATCAAATGTGAGATTTACAAGGAGGGAAAACAGTACACCTCTCTGAACAGTGTCTGGGAGGCTGTGGTTGCTGCTGCACGCAATGTTGATGGTGAACAGATCAAAACACTGACAGAATCCATGGATGGCAGGCTTTTGAGTGTCCTTGCAAAGAAAGGTGGCTATATTGGTCACTGATTTGTTTTTGTTTTGTTTTTGAATGTCAGAAATGTATATTTGTGAATGTTGAGATGTTATATTGGTTTCACTGGTAATAATAAATAATTGAAATGGGTATATATTTGTTTTTTGTTAAGTTGCCTAATAATTATGCACAGTAATAGTCACCTGCACACACAGATATCCCCCTAACATAGCTATAACTAAAAACAAACTAAAAACTACTTCCAAAAATATTCAGCTTTGATATTAATGAGTTTTTTGGGTTCATTGAGAACATGGTTGTTGTTCAATAATAAAATTAATCCTCAAAAATACAACTTGCCTAATAATTCTGCACTCCCTGTATGTAAGTGTTTACTGAGTGTTTACAAAATGTGCATGTTCATATTTGTCTTTTAGTATTCAAAGGATTACTTTGCACCCCTATTTGTATATTTATTTGAACATGACTATTTTATAAAGTTTTATGTTAGGTGGCAGCTGTTTTAGTGGAATTCAAACTGTTTACAGTGTATTCCTTTCATATTTGTGTATATTAAATTTATTGAATAAAATTATGCTCGTGGGAGCAATAGCGCAGACTGTATTTTTGGGGAAGAAGACTCAACAATTACTGTTTTAATAATGTACTATGATTTGACTGATTGCCTACTAGGTCAACTGAAAGCTTTCATCTGAACTCTTTTCCCAATACAACCAAAAACACTTTCTACCCAACCTCACAGGGACACTGCTTCCTTGCCTATTTCAAATACCTCTATACATTGCCCACACCATGAAATTTGTATATTCTTTTGTCAATGACTGGATTGTTAATGGTTGGAAGTTCTTCATTTACATTTTTGTCTTCCAACTTGTTTTTGTCTTAAAGAGATGTTTATGTTTAAATAAAGGGACACTATAGTTACCAGACCCACTACAGCTTGATGTTGTGGTTCTGGTGTCTTTAGCCTGTCCTTGCAGGCTTTTTTAGTGTAACCGCTACAAGGGAGGCAAGGGACCTAAACAGATACTCCAGGACTATAGTGTTAGGAATATGTGTTGATATTCCTAATCATGTTCCTGTTGAGTGATCATTTGAGTTGAGTGCTCATTATTGTTAAAGAGTTGTTTCATTGCACACTTACCCATATCTCATTTACAAACTTAGACAACCCGATAACACACAGATAACCCACCTCTATCACATCCATGTAATGTCACGTACTATTTTCAATTGCTCTCTCCTCCATTTTGTGGTCCCCTCCCCGGTCCATCTATTGTGCTTTGACTTCTTGGAGCAACTATTTTTCCTGTATACAATTATATTTGCCTTTATAGCCTTTATAAATTATTGTTTTTGTATTATTTGTTCAATACTTGAGCAAAGAATGAATGAATAAAGAAGGAAATACTATGATTGTATATTAAGTGCATGAAATTGCTGATTTAGTCTATGTTTATGTGCTCCCTACGCATCTCACATTTAAAATAAAACCACATTAAATGGCAATAAAGGCTGCAAACACATATAACATGCAGAAACATCAAGGATGCAAACACAAACTTGGATTCCACTACCTACATGTCATGATCTATTCACCTAAATATCTTGGTCTCTTCCTTTTAGAGCAATTTGCTGATAAGTAAAACGATATGAAAAAAATGATCATTTCAAGTTCTAAGATGTTAAAGATTGGCATTTCTTCTTGAATCATAAGGTTTTGTTTTTAAATTAAACTTCTGCCAGGTTCAGAGCAAAAGCATATGGTTAGGCAATAGGCAGATAGAGATTAGTTGACTGATTTACATCAAATAACTTGTATATTGCTAAGACTTTACGATTTGATTTCCTTTTTCAGTGGTGACTCTATTGGTGAGGATACATCTGTTTAGTACCAAACACAACCTGACTTCTTCACAGTATGGATTTAATATGGTGGAAAAAAAAAACATTTATTCCATTTCGAAAATGGATTGTGGGTGGTCAGATAAGGAATATACATGTCAGCAACAAAGCTGGTACCTCTTTGGCATTCATATAATGCTCTGTTGTTATATAGAAGTACTATTATATATCAAGTTCACACTCAAAATCACTACTAGAAGAGGAAGACGTAAGGATGAAGAATCTACTGTTTGCCTGTCTCAACAGAAATTAAAAAATGACAACTTAAATATCCCCCCCCCTAAATTTAAGCATTTACTTTTGTTCTAGTCTTGCCATTTTGTTTCTAACTGACAAGTGTGACAAGAGTGGTCTTCAGCTGCTGTTGCCTGTTTGTTTCATGGCTTGGTCAGTTGGGGTTTCAAGAATACCCTTAAAGTAACCACTAATTTATTATTATTTGAGTATTTGTGGCTTTGTGGCTTTCCTGTCAGCTTGAAAGTAACTTTTTATTCTCCAGTGACATTTCTAATTAATAATGTGTTTTGACCAAAGAACTGCTGATCATTTGAATTGTTTTATATTATTTATACCATTCTCTGCAAATGTAGAGACTACAGTGTGTGGGATTCCATATACGATGTGTCTGAGGTAATGGATCATGCCAAATTCAAAACAGCCTCACTCAGATGTAAGGCCAAACAAAAACAACTACACTTCTTGACCAGGTCTGAATGCTGGGTTTTTACATTATGTTGCAGTCACATAATTTGCTTTGTGGCTATATGCACTTCACACAGATATACATTATAAAGTAGGTACAGAGAATATCTGCAGTTCTACAGATTGCTGCAAAGTAATATAGGATTTGTGAAAGGTTCTTTTTAAATCCACAAGGTGATCATCTCCCATTAATCATATCATACTCACAATGAATCTTGAAGTCCTTGTATTGTCTATCTTCAATTGCAACGACATACAAAGCCGCTCGATCAGGAAACATCAGCCCTCCAGGTTTCTGTTGATGAATTGTGGGTAAATTGGTCTCGTAATCTATTCACCTGACAAAGACATCACATTTTGAACTACACATATAAACTCCAGACAATCACACTCTTCCTGGTTTTATTTGTTGCCATCACACTGTCACACAATGTTTAAGATTTGAGCAGAAAAATCAGCCAGCAGCTTCATTGCTAAATGAAAAATGCCCATCCAAATGAAAGCAATTGTCAGTCACAGCAAAGTCTATTGAAATGAAAGATCTACCCACTGAATGCACTTTCCTATTACATCTAAAGAAAGTCACTCTACGTTTTTAAGAATGACATATAGCGTTCTTTCAGGTGAAGCAATTAGTTGTTGCTTGGCCAATTCTTACTCCGGGTCTTAAGATGACGGAGTACTTACCAGCCATTTATCTCGAGCAAATATGACAGTGTTAAGCATTGACTCGTAGAACAGACAGTAGCCCATCCATTCAGTGATTATGATGTCCACCTTGTCCACCGGTAATTCGACTTCCTCTACTTTACCTCTAAATATTGTAATGACTAGAAACAAATTCACAGAAAAATAAATAAAAATAGTAAATGTAGCAATAGGTAAAAAAAAGTGCAAATGTAAATTTCAAAATGCTGTGTTTTTTGTACACAATAGCAATAACACGATGGATATAGATATGTACAATAACACAGCTGTAATGTAATTTAAAATGTTCAGTTATATGTTTATGGCATTAATTGCATAATAGTCCCCAGTCATGCTTTGGCAGGTTTATTTTATAAAGCAGTAAGTATCACACAGGCGATTTAAGCCATTTATTCTTTCTTGCAGATACTAATTTTGCTGCAGCACAATCTCCCTAACTGTGTATAGATAATAGGGGGCATGTAGGGAGTTTAATATTGCTTTTTCCTTTGGGGTGATATAGAAACAGTTTTCTAATAACTCTTCCTTGTTGTAACATATATCATGTAGGCATGATCTTGCTTCCAACTTCATCATGTACACATATGGCATGGAACAAAACTGGATTTGAATGATTTTCACAAGTCTTTGTAATTTTAATATATGCAGCACCTAACTACACCATCTTAAAACATTTTTTTTCAATTCTTTATTTTTGTTGTGCATGTGAAGACAAACATGCTTGCAATTAATATTATTATTTTATTATTAATTTAGCGCCAGCAAATTCCATAGTGCTGTACAATAGGTGTACTAACAAACATGTAATTGCAACCAGACAAGTGGACACACAGGAACAGAGGGGTCGAGTGCCCTGCAATTTCCCAACAGCATGAGCAAGTGTAGTATAGTAAGGCATTTCAAAACTTTTTGCGTTAATATAATCAAGTTAAATATACATATCTAACCAAGGAAGTGAGTTGTTGATTAAACGGTCTTAGGTGTAAGAGGTTAGTACTATTAGACATATAAACATTGGGCATAGTGATGAATTGCCTCCTGAAATTGAGGAAACTTTAAAGAAATATTTTAGGCTAAAAACCTATACCAGCTCAACATCTGAAAGGCTGTACACTGGGAGGATATCACATGGATGCTGTCCAGGAGGTGGGAGGGTCTGGGAGGGAGGGTCTGCTGGAGATTGGCCGGGATGTGTCAGCTGACCGGAGCTCGCCGCGAACGTTTCGTGGCGAACCGCAGCAGGGAAGTTCGCGAACGGTTCGCGACATCTCTACTTATCACTATGCACGCACCTTTTTCACTTTTTACTTATTTTAAGAATTTTTTTTTTGTCTTTTAGTACTTAGACAGCGATTGAGAAATTGAGGGAATTACCCTAGATGGAGTATAAGCATAGAACACCCATGAAGGTGTTTACAGGAGATTTAGGGTCTAAAGACTAGGGACACCTTTACCAGATACCTCTAGTATTTACAGAGCGGTGGAGTCATTTGTATATATCCCTATCACCTATCTCCTCGTATATATACCCTTCACTTTATATATTTTTTCCTGTGCTTATTTCTCACTGTTTAGCATATCTCTCACTATTCCTTTGTGTTTTGATTTTTGCCTCTGGATGATTACACTAGGCTCTGTTGTAGCCAGTGTTATATAGATTTCCATGAGGGTTTATAAACAGGTGGAGATTGCTACTTTTTCTGTTAGTTCTCATATCGTTACATTTGTATCCTGTGGAGTTAATGTGGCATGCTTAATTACCAAGCATTAGCTATTGAGCATTTCACTTGGTATTTAGACAGCGATTTGAGAATTTAAGGGATTTTTTGTTTTGTTTTCTTCCCTAAACTGAAATTAAGCATAGAATATCTATGAAGGTGTTTACATGAGACTGAAGGTCTAAAGACTAGGGATACCCTTACCACAGACCTCTGGTAACCCCAGAGAGGTAGTTTTAATTGGCTATATCCCTATTACTTGTCTCTCTGTATATACCCTTCTTTTTATATATTTTTTTCTGTTTGCTTTTTTCTCACCATTTAGCATATCTCTCACTATTCCTTTTATGTTTTAGTTTTTGCTTCTGGAAGATCACACTAGGCTCTGTCGTAACCAGTGCTGTATATACTTCCATGAGGGCTTAAACACATAAAGGGGGAGATTGCTATCTCTTCAGTTAGTTCTCGTACTGCCAATCCATACCCGTTTGGAACTAGTGTGGTATGCTTTATTATTAACTATCTATTATTGAGTTCCCCCTCATATCAGGCTACACTGTTTAATTTGTCCTAGTACTTTTTAGAGTTACTAATAAAGTTATTTTGTTATTTATTATTTTCTCATTTAAGATCTTATTGGAGTGGATTAGAAATTTTACCTTGTGGTCACTTTCTATTCAAATTATACCTTTGGTTCTCTACTATTTACAGGGTTTCTTAAAGGCACATGTGTCCTTCTGTGGCAGGACTCTTCATCTCTAAGCCATCACTTCCCTTAAATTAGACAGTGCATCTATAAATTCAGGTGTACATACATTATCATCAATGTAATTATATGTTCTAAAAATTATACAACGTCTTAGAATCAATGTATAAATACATTGGGTTGAGGAAAATACAATGAAAATAATAATAATGTAACATTCATAAAGAGATCAATGTAAGTGGAATTTTAGCTTCACTAATTATCTTTCTAAAATGTTCCTTAGGAAATGTAGAGGCATAGTTTGGTAAGAAAATTATGACGCATCTCCTGGAAATAAGGATAGTGCTGTGAAAAGTTACTATATAATAATAAATAATGATCTGACGACATTTATTTATGACTATTAGCCATCCGTTATTTCTCATTATATTGTAACTTTTCACAGCACTATCCTTATTTCCAGGAGATGCGTCTAGTCTCAAGGCAGTATTTGAGCTGAGACCATTAGCATTTATTCCCTTTTTTTGTCCATATTGTATACTGGGGTTAAGCGCCTTAAGACCCCTGGAGTCTCATCTCAGTACTTAAGATTAGTGGTCACACCTGGCACCATTACCCTAGGGTATAGTGCTTTTGGCGGTACCCACTATCTTATTCTCTGTTTTCAAGAAAATTATGAATTAATCTTTGTATAAATTCATTCATAATGTATACAAGCCACTATATTTTTCAGTGATGAAACTTCAATGATGTTAAAACTATAATTATAACAGAGACAAAAGTTCATAGTCCTTTGCTGTAAAATAATTATTTAATGACAGATGATAATCTTGTTTGGAAAGGATTAAGTGTAAACAAAATGTTTTAGGTAAAAAAGATGTTGTTACATAGTTACATAGCTGAAAAGAGACATGTGTCCATCAAGTTCAGCCTTCCTCACATTTGTTTTTTGCTGCTGATCCAAAAGAAGACAAAAAAAAAAAACAGTTTGAAGCACTTCCAATTTTGCAACAAGCTAGGAAAAAAAATCCTTCTTGACCCCAGAATGGCAGTCAGATTTATCCTTGGATCAAGCAATTATTACCCTACATTGAAAGATTATATCCTTGAATATTCTGTTTTTGCAAGTATGCATCTAGTAGCTGTTTGAACATTTGTATGGACTTTGATAAAACCACTTCTTCAGGCAGAGAATTCCACATCCTTATTGTTCTTACAGTAGAAAAAACCTTTCCTTTGCCTTAGACAAAATCTTCTTTCTTCCAGTCTAAATGCATGACCTCGTGTCCTATGTAAAGTGCGGTTTGTGAATAGATTTCCACACAATGGTTTGTATTGGCCTCAAATATATTTGTATAACGTTATCATAACCCCTCTGGCGACGTTTTTCTAAATTAAATAGGTTTAAATTTGTTAACCTTAATTGTTCATTTAGTTAATATAAGATAGGAGATATGTTGATTTCTTCGAAGGGATCAACGTCCTCCCAAGTAATACAGTGGCTTGTAATTTATTTTAGTTACAATGGTGAAATTGACATAAAGTAAAATAGGATACATTCTAATTAAAAGACAAGTATATACATGATCGCACATTGGTCCATTGTTAGCACATTACTCGAATACTAGAGGGATATAAGTCAAGAATTCTAAAGCAATTTAATCAATTCTTTATTTAAAAAAAACAAACGTAAAACTTTGAATGGATGGTTCATTACATAAATGACCAGATGTCGTAACCTACAATACAAGAGAGTGCGCGTAAAAAAATAATAATTACATTTAAAAAAAAGTGCATGTGCCTATATATATATATATATATATATATATATATATAAATAAACATAAAGTCAGGGGTACACTCACAGGTCTTCAATAAAGTGGAAACTGGTTTATTCAAATGAAAAAAATCTTCAATACATCCGTGAACAAAATCAACCTTTCGACCCCTAAGAGTCTTTTTCAAGATCTTGAAAAAGACCCTTAGGGGTCGAAACGTCGATTTTGTTCACGGATGCTATTTACACAAATTAATTTACACAAACATTGCATATAGTCTATACCTCCATGCCCTGACTGGCCATCGGTCAGACTAGGCAAATGGCCAGTGGACTGCGATGTCCATGTGCCGAGGCCGACAGGGGAGTTCAAGGGATCTCCCCAGTTGGCTTTTTTACTCTGGCTCAAAAATCTCCCTTGCTGGTCAACCCACTGTTATAAAGAGTGGGTCTTCAATTGACTACAGCCCCATGTCCCCTATTACACCCTGCACCCCTTTCACACCCTTAAGCCCCATGACCTCTTCACACACAACAGCCCCATGTCCCACTTCTCACACTCTGCAGCCCCTGTCCCCTCTTACATCCTGCAGCCCCATGTCCCCATTCCACACTCTAGATCTAGAATCCCTCCACACACACAACATCCCTTATTCTCTACTCCACACACATCCACTATTCCCCACACTATATCCCATATCCTCCCACAATACATATGGACTGCTTGAGGGGCATTGAACAGATATGCCCAGTTTGGGGAGGTGACATCTCATTAGTGATGAGTCCTCCTAGGACTGCACTGCCCTGTTTACCTCTCTATCTGTATCACTCTACCTAACTTACAGTAACACCTTATTTTTTATTTTATTTGTCAAACTCTGTTATATTATGGTCACTAAACTATCATCAAATCTAACAAAATATGTGGCTATTTATTAAAATATAGGCTTTGAAGAAAATGCATTTTGCCGTCATTACAAACTTGAGCAAGTGTGAATTTTTATATTTTAATTACTGTTATATAGAATTTATATGTTCATCTGCAGAGCAAAGTACAAATTTCCAAGAAATCATTCATAAAAAGGTGTAGGCGCATCACGTTATTTGGTGACGTGATAATTATGTAATGTGCCATGACAACAACAATTATCTCACATCATTATTATGCTTTTAAACATAAATGTATTCTATTTTCATTAGACGTCTTCCGTTTTCTCTTTAACGGTTAAATTGATTGGTATGCCATAAAACTGAATACATCTTAAAAACTTCTAAAGCAGTCATTTTGTAATCAACATATATTAGCTGCCTGCTAGGCTATTGATAAATGACAAAACAGTCTAATGAGAATGCATTTTTTTTAATGTATAACAGAGGATTCAAAAATACAAGTAGCACTTCAAAACTTTACAAAACTTTGCTGTAAACAGGTTCAGAACAGGAAAGCTGAAGACTATCGCGTTTCACATTGATATAAACTCTCATAATCTGGAGCAGAGTGTCCTCTTATTCCAGCATATTTATCTGTATATCACTAAATGCATCTTTCCTGATTACTTATTAATTTATTTGTGCGAGCTGGTTATGAATATATCACTAGTCTTTGTTCTATCATGGACATTTTAAAATTAATCTTAAATAAATCTAAAGCAAGAAATGGGTCGCAAGAGTATTCTGAGGATGGACAGCAGCTAAAATAGCCTGCCCTTCGGTGGGTCCCCACTCAGAACTCAAGCTGGTTTTAGCTCAACTTGTGCCATTACAGAGAGAACATATCTCAAGCATATCAGACTGGTCCCACCCATACGGGCAGTCCAGATCCAAAATGCCAGCAAGTTCTCTCTGCACGAGAGATACAGCAACCCCAGACAATCGTTCCAGCCTTGTTAGGCATCGTCAGTGAGGCATAGCTGATATCTCTCTAGGCACCGTGAGCAAGGGGTCCACATCTGGATTACCCTTTAAACTAATGGAGAGCAAGAAATGGGTCGCAAGAGTATTCTGAGGATGGACAGCAACTAAAATAGCCTGCCCTTTGGTGGGTCCCCGCTCAGAACTCAAGCTGGTTTTAGCTCATCTTGTGCCATTACAGAGAGAACATATCTGAAGCATATCAGACTGGTCCCACCCATACGGGCAGTCCACATCCGAAATGCCAGCAAGTTCTCTCTGCACAAGAGATACAGCAACCCCAGACAATCGTTTCAGCCTTGTTAGGCATCGTCAGTGAGGCATAGCTGATATCTCTCTAGGCACCGTGAGCAAGGGGTCCACGTCTGGATTACCCTTTAAACTAATGGAGAACAAGAAATGGGTCAGGGGACCGACCGAAGGGCAGGCTATTTCAGCTGCTGCCCGTCCTCGGTATTCTCTTGCGACCCATTTTTGACTCTCCACAAGTTTAAAGGGATAATCCAGACGTGGACCCCTTGCTCACGGTGCCTAGGGAGATATCAGCTATGTCTCACTGATGATGCCTAACAAGGCTGAAACGATTGTCTGGGGTTGCTGTATCTCTCGTGCAGAGCGAACTTGCTGGTATTTCAGATCTGGACTGCCCGTATGGGTGGGACCAGTCTGATATGCTTCAGATATGTTCTCTCTGTAATGGCACAAGATGAGCAAAAATCAGCTCGAGAACTGAGCGGGGACCGCCCGAAGGGCAGCCTATTTCAGCTGCTGCCCATCCTCAGTATTCTCTTGCGACCCATTTTTGACTCTCCTTAAATAAATCTATTTCACAGCAGTAGAACATAGAACATTCATGTGTTTTTCATTTTTTTTAATGCATCTGTACTTCTGTTTGTATGTTTAGAAAATTACACATTTTATCATGTCTTTTGCTGTGCTGGCAATGCACCCAGGTGGGGAAAATTGCAAAAGATAATACAAATATACAAAAAGAAAAAATTAAAGCTGCCAATATAAAAAAAAGACATTGCTACTCAACAGCTCTCCCTCCCATTCCTCTGCTAAAATGTGTAATTATTTAAAATATATAATTGTATTTTTATTTCCATAAATGTATCAATCGTAGGAGTTTTTTTCTGCAGCACACTGTTCCTAAGTCTCAATGGGGTTTGAAGGTTTACTGCTGAGATTGAAAAGCCACATTGATCAGTGTGATTTTGCAGCAGAGAAGATAGTTGGCGTTACTCAATAAAGATTTTAACAAATTATCTTACGTTTTCCATATTGTATTACACCCACCAATCCTTTACTGCAGAGTTGTACTAGATGCCAGGAATAAAACAGTCTTTGCGAATATTTAAAAAAAGAATAATTTTTTTCTTATGCACCCACACAACTTGATAATTTATGCTGCTAAGCTTAAAAGTGATATCTACTGTTAATGGAAGAGCCAAGTTGAAATAACAGGTGTTAACAATATGGCATGTATGCTAAATATTGAAATAAAAAATAAATTAAAAAAAATTATATATATATATATATATACATATATATATATATATTATTGCATGTGTAAGAAAGTACAATTTTCAGTAATGTACTGATATGGGAATTAGGGATTTGCATTAGTATTTCCAGTATTCTTTTTCGGTTTCATTATATTTTTAGGATTTTCAATTTACACTCTACAGGAAGAATCCTGTCAAATTACTTGTCTGTTCAATTCATTTTATAATATATTTGGCAGAAGGACAGGCAGAGCAATTATTATACGATGAGACCAAAAAGATTTTGACAAATACCATCAACAACAGCCCACTAGTTACTTTTAGTGACTTTGGGGGAAATTTATCAAATTGTCATTATTTGAAAATGGCACAAAGATGTACAAAGAGAGAAGTCACCAATGGAATGTGTTTACTGGTTTGCATGGTTATTGCCCCAACTTTTAGTACGTTGCACTATATTTCACAAGATGGCACAATGATAAATATCCCACAATGTGGGTTATGTCATAAATCTGTTAATAATTACTTGCTTGAGATGGTACATGTATTAAGGAAAAATAATGTCACCTTGGGGTTCTGGAGATATCATAATAAATCACAAGACTGGAGATGGAATGATTTTTAAATGTCTCCATAAACCCAAGATGACATTATTTCTCCTAATACATGTTTTGCTATTACTTATCTTTTATTTTACATAATATTTTTAGGCTAGGGTTAGTTTTAGTGTGTTAAGGTACATTACCATAATGTTCAGTGTTATGGTAATGTTAAGGTTAATATTTTGTTAGTGTAGTGTAGGAGTTATTGGCTAATGTAGTGCAATGTACAGGTGTGGCATTACTTACCTCCCTAGAGCTGCGCAGACCTCCTCCTGCCACACGGTCCAACCGCTCCACGCGGCATACTGAGGGATACTTTAGTCCCTTGAGCCGCGCGGCCATGCAAGAGGACATCTATATATAGATATAGGCGTAATGTAATGCCCACTCTTAAAGTGACCACATCATCATTGCGATTCTAATCTATTTTGGGTCGCAGTGATGATGTGGACCTATTGAAACATAGATAAGCCTATTTATGGCTTGTTTTAGCCCCCATTCATTGCCCTATCGTGGTTTCTGTATAGATCCTCGCTTCGTGTTCCTAGTGATTCCCTTGTGATTTTATGTTTGACGTTGGCTTCGTATTGACCTTGTCATTTCTGGTATCCTGACCCGGCTTCATATTGACCTTGTTGTGATTAATGGTATCCTGACCTCGAATTTGTATTTGTCTTGTATTTTCTGGTATCCTGACCCGCCTTTGTCTTGACTTTATGTATTTCTGTATCCTTGATTCTCACTATATTAATTAACGTTAAGTTTGGCCATTCTGAGGCTCAGTAATACATCTTTTAGATCCATCGTTTGTTGGTTTCCTCTTTCCTGCGAGTTGGGGTAGCATTAGTTTAGTGTTAACTTAGTGTGTTAGAATAGTAAGAATAGAGGTTATGGTACTTAGAGTTTTCTTTTAAATATATGGGTTTCATAGAGTTACAGATATATAAATTTTGCCATATTTTCTATTCTTCCTAAGACAATCAAAGAACGTATAAAGGTGAAAAGTATAAATTTTCATTAGGCAGTTAAGGTATGTTCTTAAACTGTGGTTCCTCATGTTATTTAATTATAACTATGCAAGACCATGTTATTTGTAAAATATGAGGCAAACTGGCAAAATTACATATTCTGTAATATCTGTGACATACCTTTAATTTATTTACAGTTGTGCTCCAATGTTTGCAGACCCTGGCAGACATTGTGAGATATTGGCATTGATTTTGAAAATATGGCTGATCATGCAAAAAAAATATATTTTATTGAAAGATAGTGATCACATAAAGCCATTTACTATCACACAGTTGTTTGGCTCCTTTTTTAAATCATAATGATAACAAAAATCACCCAAAGGCCCTTGATCAAAAGTTTACGCACCCTTAAATGTTTGGCCCTCCAGTGGTTACAGCAGAAAAAAGGTGAAGGTTCTGGAGTGGCCATTACAGTTTCCTGACCTTAATATCATGGAGCCACTCTGGGGAGATCTCAAACGTGCGGTTCATGCAAGACGACCAAAGACTTTGCATGATCTGGAGGCATTTTGCCAAGACGAATGGGCAGCTATACCACCTGGAAGAATTAGGGGCTTTATAAACAACTATTACAAAAGACTGAACATGGTCATTGATGCTAAAGGGGTCAATTCACAGTATTAAGAACTAAGGGTATTCAGACTTTTGAACAGGGGTAATTTCATTTATTTCTTTGTTACCATGTTTTGTTTTCTGATTGTGCCATTCTGTTACAAGCTACAGTTAAATATGAACCCCATAAGAAATAAAAACAAAATGTGTTTTGCCTGTTCATTCATGTTTTCTTTAAAAATGGTACATATATTACCAATTCTCCAAGGGTATGCAAACATTTGAGCACAAAGGTATCAATGACATCTAAACAACATAAAAAAACAACTAAACTCTACATGCCAAAACCCAGTCACTAAACTGTGGAACATTGATTTGGAAAAATTTAATTTTTTTGTTGTAAATATCCAATTTTTATTGAGTTATCATAGACAATAACAGGCTAGACAATAACACAGTGTGTTCTCACGATGAGACAGTTATGGGTGAATATACATGTAGCTTCGCAGGTCTCCAGCAGTCAGTATTAAGGTGGACCATGCAGGGTTCCCATGCATTGTTTCATTGATTATACAGAACAGGTGTGAGATGTCATTCATATGTATTACTTCACGACTTTCGAGTGTAACATTCGCTAACTCGTTATAGCAGATGCTAGTTACCTTCTAAGTAAAGGGGTTTGGAGCCCCTTCTTGGTCCAAAAATGTGGATGTGTTGTATGTGTATTTGTATTACGCAGTTCTAAGCTATGATGGTCAGAATCAGGTATGCAGTATTAGTTTGTTTGTCAGTGGGGAAGCTGTTGTCAGGCATGTAGATCAGTGTGTGAGTTACTATTCATGTACGCTCCATCGCAGGAGACATCCCCTGCGTCCACTATAAGTTCTTTGCACAGTGTTGTGATTAATATTTTCCCGGGGTGAAAAGTAGGAAAATCTGTCAGGATGAGGGAGAGAGAGAAGATAATCTAGAAGGAACCAAAAGAGTGCAAAGTAGTTAGAAGTGTGGTGCAGTAGAGGGGGAGGGGGTGTATAAGAAGAAAGAGAGTATAAGAGCAAGGTAGGTGGCAGGTTGGCGCACGCTGGTCCCCCCTCTTCAGTCGGTGCCGCCATCCCACTTCCTGTCCCTGTTTGAGCTAGGAATATATACCACGGGCGCCACCGCTCTGCATGCTTGTTGCTTTGGTTCAAGAGTTCCGTCTGCTTCGCTTCGGCAGCATGGATTTCCTCTACTCTTAGAAGCCATTGGTCAGCTGTTGGGGGAGTCATTTGTTTCCAGAGGGCAGGCACCAGTGACTTGGCTGCGTTGACCAGGTGTCTCAGGGTCAATTTTTTCTAGTAGCAGTTTAGTAGAATGTAAGATCACATTCGTGATGCCGAAGTTCTGGACTTCTCCCAGAATATCCGCCGTTATGTTTTTGACCTCGTACCAGTATGGTGAGATTTTAGGACAATCCATCCAGATGTGTCATATGGATCCTACCCCTGTGTTGCACCTCCAACAAGTGTCAGGTACTGTTGGGTAAATCCTGTGTAGAAGGGCAGGGGTGCAGTACCATTGTGAGATTAATTTATAGTTGACCTCTTGATATTTGGAACTAATCAAGCTTTTATGTAGCATAATGAGGATTTTCTCCCATTGAGCATCGGAGAAGGTTTGAGATGTCAACTCTTCCCATTGTCTTTTAAAGGAGTTCTTGCAGTCTAGGTTGCCCACCAATAGCTGTTGGTAGAGGGTGGAGACACTAGAGTCTGAGCCGGTTGTGTTCTTACAGAGATCCTCAAACCATGTTAATTCCTGATGTATTTTTGATTTATCCAGCAGGTTGGAATAGAAATGTTGTAGTTGAGAGTAACGGAACTGTTGCATGGGGGTTGGTTGTATCCTGGACATCAGGTCTCGGAGGTCTCTCACCCCGGTATTGGCAAGAGCGTTCTACAGCGGTATAAAACCTTTATGATGCACGAATGTCCATGCACGAGGGGGAAGCCCTCCACCCAGCTCCTTATTATACGTCAGAGGGATCAGCGGGTTCGATCTTGGGGAGAGACATTGTTCATGTTGCATACTGTTCCAAACATTCAGAGTGTTCGAAACCAGTGAGGAGCTTTTCAAGGCAGGTGTTGCGCCTATTTCCTTATACCACACTGATGTGTATAGAGTTTTATCGGTGCTTGCCTTATCTAAAGCAACCCATAATTTGTGGGCAGGGGCTGTGTACCATTCACGTATTCGTTGCAGGACCGTTGCTTGGTGGTATTTGCGGAAATCTGGTAGAGCGAGTCCTCCACATTCTTTCGGTAGGCAGAGCTTGTCATGTTACAGTCTAGCTCTTTCTCCTCTCCAGACATACCAGAGTACCGTGGTTCTGATTGTGACAAAGAAGTCCCTCGGCAGGCTTAAGGGGATGGTGTGGAACTGGTAGAAAAACCTTGGCAAAATGTTAATTTTCACCACCGCTGTTCTGCCCTGCCAGGATATGTGTGCACAGTTCCAATTTTTTAGGTTTTCCTGGATAGTCCTGAGGTGCTGGATAAAGTTCTTGTGGTATAAGTCCATTGGCGTGCGTGGTACCCATACCCCAAGGTATCGCATTTTATCTGTGCATCAATGGAATGGGAAATCAGTTTTTAGCTGGGTACATATTTCTTCCGCGACATTGATGTTCAGGATCTCGCATTTGGTGAGGTTTAGTTTCAGGCCAGATAGCTTGCCGCATTCTGGAAATTCCTGTAGTAGAACTCGTAGAGTGGTTTGGGGTTCTTCCATGTAGAAAAGCATGTCGTCTGCATATGCAGGGACCTTATGTTCCATGCCCTTATATCAAAATCCCTTGATCGGTTCCGCTTTTCGAATGGTGGACAGGAAGGGCTCCAGTGTTAAAGCAAACAGCAGAGGACAGATACCGAATAATCGTGCAGTATAGCAATATAGCAAAATGGTGCTTATAAATATTTTGTAAAGAGCTTAGCTGTAGATAGTTGATATATAAAAATAAGTATATTTCCAATATAAAACACACAATAGATGTACAGCTGTTTACAAGATACCGGTAGGCAGGGCCGGACGGGCCGGACTGGGAAAAAAATTCAGCCCAAGCATTTTCAATCACAGCGGCCCCCTAAGAAGGGGGCGGGGCCAGAGAGGGTGTGTTTTGTGATCACTGTGACAGACACGCCCCCTCTCAAAGTGAGCATGTTGGTTTAATGCGCAGAGCCCTGCTGAAGAGCTCTAGCATGAGAAAAAGGCCCTGTATTTGTTCTGCACAGTGCTTTTAACTTGTCTCTGGTGTCTCCATAAGTGGGATACCAGAGGACAAAAGGGTCAGGAAAGCGTATCATGCATGTGTATGGTGCCTGCTTGTAGGATTGCGTATGTGTAGAGTGAGCTGATTGTGGTGTAGTATTGTGTAAATAGGTCAATTTCATTTGTGTTTGTTGTGTAATATGTGTGGCTAGGGGCTGTAGAGAGTGTGTGTATAGTGGGCATAGTGTTGTAGGGGATGTAGCGAGTTTGTGCATACGGGCTGTAGTGTGTGTGTGTATGTAGGTGACGTAGTGTGTGTAGGGGTTGTAGAGAGTGTGTGTTTAGAGAATGTAGTATGTGTTTGCTTACTTGCCTGATTTGATTGCCAGAAAATTTGCATATAAATGGGTTCGAATCTACATCTACATTTTAAGTTTTGTATTTTAGTAATTCCAAATGATCTATGGAGTCTAGAGCAGTGTGGAGTAATCTATTGCTATATCCTCTGTGCTTGAAGTCTTGGGTTATTCTCTGTCCCTGGCTGACAAATGTATTATGGTCGGAGCAATTTCTTTCTAGTCTCATATATTGGCTGATAGGTACATTATGTAGCCAGGGGCTGAAATGGCAGCTTGTCTTTTCAATATAGCTGTTCACGTCAACCGCTTTAAAAAAAGTTTTATTTTTGATTTTGTAATTTTCAATGTAAATTGTAAGATCTAAAAAGTCGATCTGTGTCTTGCTATATTGAAAAGACAAAGCAATGCCCCAATCGTTATATTTGACATCATTAATAAATTGTTGAAGGAGAATAAATTGTTGAATTTTGTGGGGTATTTGATTATCATAGATGTTTGACTGTTGATTTCTAAACATGCATTGTGATATGTCAAGTTTTTGGTATATAGTTAATTGCATAATATGTTTTGGAAGATTTATATGTAAATGAGTACGTTTAACGTTCAACCAATGGAGACTGTTGAAGGCAGACCCTTTAATTCTCCCATCAGAGAGATGACCGACACATATCCTACATCCTGACGAAGCCGACACGCTGTGGGGATATTTATGGGATAATAATAGTAACAGTTGAGAATTGCCCACTATTTCAATTCTCAGATCCCAAAGAACGTTTATCGTGTTAAGTGGAATGTATTTCATATAATTAATATCACAATGTATAAAAATAGATTTTATTTATGATAACCAATAATTAACAAATAATATTATGTAACATGCATAACAATAATCAATGAATATCCAGTACAAAATTATATGCAATACAAAGAAATGGGTATTACGTTTCAATGGCTATTAACTCATTATCTGTCAAGACTTCTACGATTTATGAGGTATCCTTAACACAGGCTGAAAGTGAAACTTTTCACACAGAGAACAGAATTCCTCAGAGTGCAGCATAAGGTCGTAAAGTTTAGCCGACAGTTAGAATAACCCTTTCAATGCTGGCTAGATCTCCTAGGTAGTTAAGATCTATTCTTATGTAATTTTTAAATAAAATAACATTTAAACCAGTTTAAATTCATTTTCTTAAAATCATCCAATAAGAGAATTTACCACATTATATAAGCAGATTTTTAATTTGTCTAAAAGATATCTATCTTAATTTAGAGCAAATCAATACACCTGGATAAAAACAGCGGTATGCTAACACGTGATAATATCACATCAATATATAATTATTCTTAATTCCACCTGCAGAATGGAATGTTTATAACTATATATTCTTAGTTAACTAAGATTTCTTAATATGGAAATCTGACCGTGCTTTATCCAGTCATATATAATGCTATTAATACATTTTAATTAATTTAATTTAATTAAATGAAACCAGTATAATTACCAGTTGAGTAGATATTTCATCCGATTGGTAGTCTCAGGAATTTATTTGGATGTGTCTCTGCATGGAGGTTGGAGTCCCCAAACTTCCAATTCCTCTCTTTTCTCTCCTTTGCATATCTTGCATCTGCCTCCTTCGTCTTTTTTTTTTTTTATCTTCCCTTTGTCTTAACTTTTAAAGGGCCAGACTCTCTGTAGGTCATCAGTTGATAACCCAATAGAAGCACTAGAGGTGTGGTTATCTTCCAGATCGCAAATTAGTTATTTGGTCTGTAGAGGGCAGTCTTGTCCCACTAAACATACCTATCCAGGAAAGAGTTAACTTTTCCTGGTGGCTATTTTGACGTCATTTTGCGTTATCTTTATAGCGCCATAATTTAAAATTTCAAAGGGTTTTCTTAAATTTTGTCCAGACTTAGCGTCTGCAATTCCTGCCATAATTTCTGATATGACAGATCATGAACTAAGTTTACCCTTTTCCATACAATGGTACCTTATATATATAGACAGTTAAATATTAAATTATTTAATCTTCTCTGTCACAATTGTCTGGGTTTAGATTTGATTATATTCTTCTTATCACTTGTTTATACTATGCTATACATTCCTTAGCTCTGGCAAAGAGGCCAGTCTTACAGAAAGAAATCCTGTGTCTCTTTGTTTTTGTTAACTTGGAATAACAAAATGGAGTCTGGTCTGTTCAGAGTGACTCAGAATATACACTTTTAGTTTCTATCATAGCACAAAATGTCTGCCGATATAAATACTCTGACATAACCCCCCTTTAGTGCATTTCATAGCCAAAATTAATTTAGCTTATGAATAAGCACTATAGAAGTTATCAGACATATTGTGCAATCACATCATTTCTAACATAGTACATTATTTTCATTTGACAAATGTCTTTGGGAGTTACATATGGTATGGCCAATAAAAAGCAAATCTCCATACGTTCCGGATCAATTAAGAGAGGTATAGCGCTCCCCATCTCAAAGGCCAGATTTAATTGCATAGGCTCAATTGTCTCTCCATCCACATTGGCAAGCATCGCATGAACAATATCCTTGGATACAAAATACAGAGGTATGCGTCCCCCTGCCAATTCGATCATTCCAGTTTGCACTTCGTCAAGAAAAGCAAGTGTGTGGAACAATATTGGGTCATGCAGAAATAAAAGTTCACGCTTGAATAAGTCATGACTTTGGTGCAACTCAGTGGATTTGGCAATTAACTCTGAATGCAAATTTGTTGTAACAACTGTGTCTTCCACAATAGTTAACACGTCTTGGAGAAGTGTTCTTTGCTGTTGTATCACCTGATGAATATCGTTAATGTGTTGCTTTAGCGCATAGATTTCCATATCCAGCTTTTGGACAGTAATAGAGTTGGCTGCAGACATTCCAGTTGCGACAACTGCACCGACAGTGGCACAAACTAATGCAACAATTATAGCGGTGAGGAACCTTTTGGGTCGGTTGCTCATCGGAATAGAACTGGATACAAATGGTTTCCGGGCTTGCTCCAAGATGTTTCGCACACGGTCCTGTGCTCTTTGGAGGTGCATCTGGTACCAAGTCTGTAACTCAGGAAGCTGCATCGATGAAATGTTGTATGCCTTCTCGATGGAAATCTTGGGGTCCAAGCTGATGAACACACGTCTGGTCAGGATCCTCTTCTCTGTTAAGATGAACCCTGGTGTCTCTTGAATCAGGATGCCGGAGGATGGTCCCATCTCTGCGATCGGGTCGGTCCATAGCTCTTGGCACAGGAGCAGTACGATCCAGAAACACGCCACATCCTTCTTGGACATCTTTCGACAGTCACGGATCAGGAACTCGTTTCAGACTTATCTACTAATGATTCAAGGTTTGTTAAGCATACAAACTTATAACAGTGTGACATCACTTGGCCTAGGACAACACATTATTACGATTCATCAACATATGTATTCTCTCTAATTCTATTTTTATAACTTCATCCCTCACTACATTTATTACTGACTCTTCAGCAATTTGCCTATAGCAGTTAAACAAGCTAGTAACCTGCTTATAAAATGTAGTTATTGGATGGCAAGGAAATGTTAATGACATGAACGTACATGAGATCATGGCACATCACAACATTTCACATCATACTATACCACGTGAATCAAGCATTCATCCAGGTTAGTCGTTCACCCTTCTGCGTCTGAATCCACACCTATAATCCTTAATTGAGATTTAGGATGACAAGCACGCAACTGGTTAATGTGAACCCACTTTTCAATAAAATCACCATCCTTAGGAATTTTTATCTTGTACGCTACTGGGGAAATTTTGTCAATAATGACATATGGCCCTTTCCAAGAAGGTAAAAATTTATTTTCCTTGACTTGATTTCGTGCAAAGTTATACAGATAGACTTGATCTGTGATTTCATATTCCTTTTTCGTGGTTTTTAGATCGTAATAGGTCTTAACCCCTGTCGCTGCTTTTTCTAGATTCTTTTGGGCAAAAGCAAACGCATGCTGTAAATGCTTGCGCAAATCTTCGATATACTGATGCGTAGTGGCAGCATTGATCAAATTATGATCTGAAGTACGGTATAGTAAATGCTGTGGTAAAACCATCTTTCTTCCTGTCATCAATTCAAAAGGTGACAATTTGGTAGCAGTGCTAGGTGTAGCTCTAATCGCCATTAAAACTAGGGGCAATTTAATGTCCCAGTCTTTACCAGACTCCTTAACATACTTCTTCAGAATATTAACGATAGACTGGTTATATCGCTCTACCCCCCCGCTAGACGCAGCGCGGTATGCAATATGTAGCTTTCGTTTAACACCTAGAATGTTCCACATCTTAGCCATTACTTCGCTGGTAAAGTGACTACCTCTGTCTGACTCAATTCTTTGAGGCAGACCGAACCTGGAAAAGACATGGTTAATCAACAAAGTGGCGCACACGGTACTCGTGTTCTCTTTACAAGGCAAACATTCTATCCACTTTGTGTACATACATGTAACGGTTAACATGTATTTGTTACCTCTTGAAGATCTTGTTACAGGACCTATAAAGTCAATTTGAATATCAGACCAGGGTAATGACACCCCCTCTTCTGAAGTGGTGCACGATGGGTTGGACCATGGGGTTGATATTGCGGACAAATCAAGCATCCCTGACAGTATGTCTTAACATCCCTTAACATGTGTGGCCAATATGCATAATCACGCAATATCTCATATGTGATCTTATCACCACGATGCCCAGATGTAGGTGCATCATGTGCGTGTTGGAGCATTAACCCTCTGTATACAGTTGGGACTACCCATTGTTGTATACCATGTTTAGAAGTTCTGACCAGTAACCCATCCATGATACTAAATTGTACTTTATATCTCATCAAGATTCGTAAATCTTCATTATTTTTGCAATCCTCATCTGTGATGGGATTGGCAGTAGGGTCTTCTATATGTCTATAGAATATGCCTATGACGGGATCGTTCTTTTGACTAGTAATCAGGTCCTCACTAGGAGCTTCTTGACTCCATTGCACGACGTTTAAGTCAGCATTATCTCTAGCCTGTCGTCTAGTTATGGCTTCAACATGAATTGAACCCATAAGATCATCAATGTTTAGGGTTTCACCATTGATGGCAGCTTGTTTTGCCAGTGAATCAGCTAAGTCATTACCATCCTTGTCAATACCTTCTATTTTAGAATGGCCTTTGGTTTTCTTCCAATATATGGTTAAACCATTTTCCTTAACCAACTCATCAATTTTACAAAACAATTTCCCATGTTTAACAGGTTTGTTATTGCTTTTCAGCATTTGGTTACGTTTCCAGCTAGGCAGATATTCGACGAAACTGTTGCGAACATAGTTGGAATCAGTTATAATAACAAATTCTTTGATACCATATTCGATTGCCATTTGAATGGTCTTATATACTGCACAGAGTTCGGCTATCTGGCTGCTTTTGGGACCAATATTGTATCCTATAGATACATTGGGATAATCACCTGTCCAGGTGATTCCGATACCTGCAACTAACTTCCGTTCAGTACCAACTACGTGGGGATATGAACAACCATCAATGTATACCCACGGTAGTGGTCGACAGTATTCCTCGTCATAAACTTTATAAGGAGATAGCAATTGCTCTTCTAGGAAGTCATCTCCGGTGTCATTATCATCCAGAGATGGAGCAGTACAGTCATGTAATTCTGCTAAACCTTGGGCAACTGGGCTTCTCTTATTATGTTTATAACGGACTTCTAACGGCCATCCCTGTAAGGATAGAGTCCATGCAGTAATCGACTGTTAGAGAGATTACCGTCTCTAATTCTTTCACTCTGCAGATACTGTAGAGGTTGGTGAGCTGTTTCTACAATTATTTTCTCACCTTGGATATAGCTACGAAAATTTTGTAGTGCCCAGACAGTCGACAATAACGCCTTCTCACACGTGTTGAATTTAACTTCAACAGGTGACAAAGTCTTGCTAGCATATGCAATAACTTTGTTTAAACTGTCCTGCTTCTGATACAGAACAGCACTGATGCTTAAATCGGTATATCCAGTCTCCAGATAGAAAGGTTTACCCCCCTCTGGGTATGCTAAACAGGGTGCCTGAGTGAGCTTCCTCCTCAGTTCACTTACCGCTTGGTCCTGAGGCTCCCCCCAGTTCCAGGTAGTTTCCTTTTTAAGCAGGTGTAAGAGTGGTTTAGTTATTTCTGCATAGTTATCTATAAACTTACGGGAGTAGTTAGTCATACCAAGGAACGATCTTAATTCCCTGATGTTTGAAGGTGTTTTAGCCTTTAGTACGGCTTCAACCTTCTTCCTCTGGGGATTTAATCCTTCAGAAGTTACCTCATGTCCGAGGAAATTGACATGGGTGCGACACCATTGCGCCTTTTGTAAAGACAGTTTAATCCCTGCCTCTCTTAACTGAGTGAGAACATGTCTAATCTCTAAGATATGCTTATCAAAGGAAGTGCTTTTCAGCAAGACATCGTCGACATATGATAACGTTCCTCTCTCGAGTGCGTCAGGCATAGCTTTGTGCATGAACACAGCGAATTCATGACCAGAGTTTATGTAACCGAAAGGCATACGGGTCCAGGTATACTGCTGCTTTCCAAATGTGAAGGCCAATTTGTATTGGTCTTCATAATGGACTGGTACAGTCCAATATCCCTGCGCACAGTCAATGGCAGTGAATATTTTGGATCCCTGCATTTGTACCAAACATTGGTCTATGTATGGCGTTGGCCAACCAGACATATAGACGCGTTTATTTAGCTGTCGTAAGTCAGCGCATAAACGCCATTGTCCATTAGGTTTCAGAATCCCCAAGATCGGATTATTATACGAACTGTGCACTGGACGTATAATGCCCCTTTCCTTTAAATTCTGAATGATGTCTTGTAGACCATCATATGATGCTAATGGGAGTCTATATTGTTTGATAAATACAGGTGGTAAATTTGGATCAGTTTGTATTCTGGCTACGTGGAGGTTAGTTAACCCACAGTCGTAGGAATCTTTGGCAAAAATATCTTGGAATTCCAAAAGGATTTCCTTTAGCTGTTGCCGCTCAGCATCGTTGGAGCAACCGTCAGCTAAAGATATTTGCTCTTCTAGCCTTTCCTGAAATCCTGGAAAGATTTCAGGCTGGCCTATCTCATAAGCTTCTTCAAGCCTAGAAGTTAGGTCAGTTCGGTGTTGACTTACCTTTTCTCTTTGGTCGAGATACTCTTGTGATTCCTGCTCATTGAGCGGATGATCGAAGGTGATTGATGCTTCTTCGATTTTACACGAGCCTTCTTCAACATTGAAGGGATATACAGATAGGATAGTGAATAATCCTTCTGGGGAGGAATGGAATATTTGATCGACAATTTCGTCCTCAGTTAAGTATTCTTCAGGGATGAGGCCTATAATTTGGTTTTGGAAACCAAATGTATAGTACTCAGCATCCAATGCTAGACCTAATAATGTTGCTTTTGGTAAAGTAACACTATTGGGTGTAACATTCTTGACCATGATATAGGTGGGATTCTTACCAATACTTACCATTGGTGTATGTGTTACCACCATCCCTAATTGTTGTATCCTGTTGGATAAACAGATTAGGGCATCAGAGTTTTCTAATCTCTGACCCTTCTTGACCTGTAGGGGTAAAAGAAAATTACTTGTCCCCTGTGGAATGGTTATGTCATCAGGAACTTGGATACTTACCGCATATGGGAGTATTTGTCCTGATTTCAGGGCGTTTTCCTCGTGTAGGTATCCACAAGGATTACCTTTTAACCTTGTCCACAAATTGGAATTAATCAGGTCAAGGTGTATGGCAAAGCGATGTATGACATCATTGCCAACGTAAACCTGATAGCGAGGTTCGTCTATCACTAGGAATAAATGTTTAACTGTCTTATTTCCGATGGAAATAGATAGTAAACATTTTGCTATCACATTGTGACTCTCTGATTCGCCATCCAGATTCTGGATCCACCTGTCATGTGGGGAAGCGTACCTGATCATTTTAGGATTAGCGATCTGCTTTAACAGACTTCTGCTAATATAGCTGTTCTCACTCTGTAAGTCCAGCTTTGCATTCCTACTTCTTCCTAAGTCATGTATTTGCATAGGAAAGAATAAATTGTTATTAACCCTTTCAATTCTGGCAAGGAATTGAGCATGACCTGCCAGATCTACAGATTCAACATAGTCCCTGTGGAGAGAAATGGTTAAAACATCACCTTCCAGAGAGACATTCTGGATCCTCTCTGGAGCAATTCTTATGGAATGCTCATCTACAGGCGCGATTGCATCATTCACCTGCAGGATAGTCACGTCAGGTGACTGACTATTTCTAAAATGTACCTCAATTGAGTCAGGTCTTTCTTCTATCACATGGCAGTTACGATCAGATTGAACATGTGATTTCTCATAGGTTATGGGAACCTTAGCTTGTGACCATACAATTCCATTTACACAGTCAATAATTGTGTTAAGTCTTCTGAGTATGTCTATACCCAGAATCAGTCGGTCATAGGGGAGATCTACCACTATCACCGGGTGTCTAAAGGTTTTGTTACCTATTTTAAACTTTAACCAGGTATTGCCAATAACATGAAGGGCATTTCCTCCTACACTCAACAGAGCATTGGGGAAACCTCTTAGCTTCGGCTTATCCGTTGCTAAGTCCATTACCTGCTGGAAGTAGGTATTGGATAAGATAGTGGCTTGTGAACCAGTATCTATAACCCTTTAAAAGGCTGGGGTAGCGAATCCTGTATTTCTACAGACATGTAGTACCTTCCTTCATGTTCTTCTAATTCACATAAGAATTTAGAATGTGTCAACATATTACTTGTTTTCCATACATTACCGGTCACAGCAGTAGTTTCTACCTGTACTGAGGAATGCTCAGTCTTACCCACAGGCCCATCCTTTTTAGGAACATCTTGAACTATTAAGCGGGAACTAGTGGTCGGCATCTCATCAGTTAACCCTTTCAGGTCTGGATCCTGGAAACTTGTGGCTGCTGGGGCTATTTTAGCCTTTGGCTGAAATGAAAAAACAGAGGAACACGTCGCGCCTCCTTCACCCGGAAGTGAAGTGACGGGATAGGCAATAGGTTTTCTAACACAACTATTGTTTATTTGACTGTTATTACCTGGAAAGGAAACAGGGTTAGGCATTACATCTACTGATAACCTAGCCTGTTTAGTCACAGTGGCTATTATTGCTGCGGCACCTGTTGTTGCTGCGGTTGCACAGGTAGTTCTGCAATTGGAGCTATCCCTAAAAAAGGATTTTTGGCAAAGACTTTGTTAATCTTTGTCATTCCCTCCATTAATTTGCCCATCTGGTCTGTCAATTGACCAACCTGACGACGCAAATTATTTCCCCCATTGCCGTTTTGTCTTTGCCCATTAGAATTTGGCTGGGATGGCTGAGACTGTTGGGAGTTATTGGAAGCAGATTATTGTTTCTGTTTCCATATCTCCTATTTCCCTGAGGATTCCTTCTCCATTGGGAATTGCCTTGGTTCTTATTAACCCAGGGGCGTTTATTCCCATTGGTATTGGATTTTTCAGAGTTATTAGAGGAATTTGCAGAATTGCTTCCTGGCGTTTTCCTGTTTCTGAGGTTTTGGAGATTTCAAAACCTCGGAATAGGTCCTCTTTTTCTGTTGGGTTTCTAAACCTAACTGAATTTTAGTCTCTGACACCATTTTATCACCAGGTTTCTTAACCTTTGGCTGATTTTCGTCATGTGCATGGTGTATAGTGTACAACTTCATGCACTGGCTGACTAGCTATTCTAATGGTAACTTACAATCGTAATCTCTTGCGAGATTCATTTGTATGTTTACCGGCATAGCATGAAAATACAGATCTTTGAAGTCTGTGCTTTCATACCTGGGTTTCCTTTGGGCCACGGAGTATGCATTTTTAAGAATTATTAAAAATTCTCTGGGGCTTTGATCTGGACGGCACTTTAAGTTATAAAGCGCCTTCTTTGCAGAGGCAATGGTTTTATACTTACCATATTCCATGATTATTTCATATTTCATCTTGGACCAGGACATTAACTGTATAGCTTGAAGACTTTCTAGATAAACACGACACATTGAATCAAAGGTCCATGTAATGAACCATTTCTTATGAATGTCATCATACATGCCCAATGAATTCATTGCTCTATCATAATTTTCCAGATGTTCAGATATGTTTCCTGAACCTCTAGAAAATTGTGGGACAGTCTCTCTAAGGAATTTGATGACCTTTGGTGTTTCATAAACAGGCGTCGTTGATTTACGACCTCTGTTTCTGTGTTTGGGTAAACGTCTATGCGATCTGTCTGCTGAAGAGGAATTAGACCCGTACAACAGTGCAGATGGCATATCAGTTACATGGCCTTCAGAGTGGACAGTGCAATCACTTTCACTCCCATCACTCTGAGCTTCTTGTTCACTGTCACAATTCTGATCAGCATCAGAATCCTGCCAGTGTACAGAACCATGTCTGTTTTCATTCCTATCACCTTGAATTGGACTCTCCCTCTCAAGTTTGGCCAAGACAGCTTTTTCAAACTGTTCTGCCCAAGATTGCCAAGGTGGCTTGGTAATGTCATGAGATGGGGAATCTTGTTCCACAGGTGATTTTTTAGAATTACTCACATCTTTTCTTACAGACTGTTTTATGAAAACCTGGTTTGGTGTGGGAAAATCATAATAAGGAGGGGATTTACAAATAGTCTTTTCTTGCATTTTTGTGCAACTTTTTGGCACAGAATGATGACTACCAACCTCACTGTCTAATTTCTGACTCTCCTTTTCATACTCATCCAACTGCATTTTAAGCCGATTTATTTCCTGTGCATATTTATCCATCAAAGCTTTCATTTCTTTTTCATGATCAGCCTGACGAGTTTTATGCTCAGCAAGTAAATCTTGGTATTTCCCATTTTGAATGCCCAGATCGTCACTGTACGTGTCCAATTTGGCATTCAGTGACTTGTTTTCATCACACACCTTAAGAAGTGCTGTCATAAAGAAAGACCAAGAGTGTATTATGAACGCCATTTTCCTTTCTATGTTCTTTTGTTCAGCAATTTCTTTAAGATATATGATGATGTGTTCATCAGTTAGAATGGTGTGTTTAGCTTCCCATTCTATGCTTTTCAACCAAACCTCATAGGTTGCGTCATTTTTCATATGTTTATGAATATGAACTAGAGCATGTTTTCTTAGGTCTTCAATTATTTCAGTATTATCTGTTACAGACGTATTGCTGGATTCAGCCATATTTCTATACAGTGATTTAATCTCAATACAAAACTCTTTTCTATATCAAGATTAAATTGC
Source organism: Pelobates cultripes (assembly GCA_933207985.1). NCBI lineage: Eukaryota > Metazoa > Chordata > Amphibia > Anura > Pelobatidae > Pelobates > Pelobates cultripes. The sequence continues at coordinate 208,164,975 of OW240914.1, forward strand.
ATGAATTACACCAATATTATTATTATATATGAAATACAATTTCAACTTAAACGATCTCAGCACTGTGCCTCCAATATGTGGGGATATTTATGGGATAATAATAGTAACAGTTGAGAATTGCCCACTATTTCAATTCTCAGATCCCAAAGAACGTTTATCGTAAGTGAAATGTATTTCATATAATTAATATCACAATGTATAAAAATAGATTTTATTTATGATAATCAATAATTAACAAATAATATTATGTAACATGCATAACAATAATCAATGAATATCCAGTACAAAATTATATGCAATACAAAGAAATGGGTATTACGTTTCAATGGCTATTAACTCATTATCTGTCAAGACTTCTACGATTTATGAGGTATCCTTAACACAGGCTGAAAGTGAAACTTTTCACACAGAGAACAGAATTCCTCAGAGTGCAGCATAAGGTCGTAAAGTTTAGCAGACAGTTAGAATAACCCTTTCAATGCTGGCTAGATCTCCTAGGTAGTTAAGATCCATTCTTATGTAATTTTTAAATAAAATAACATTTAAACCAGTTTAAATTCATTTTCTTAAAATCATCCAATAAGAGAATTTACCACATTATATAAGCAGATTTTTAATTTGTCTAAAAGATATCTATCTTAATTTAGAGCAAATCAATACACCTGGATAAAAACAGCGGTATGCTAACACGTGATAATATCACATCAATATATAATCATTCTTAATTCCACCTGCAGAATGGAATGTTTATAACTATATATTCTTTAGTTAACTAAGATTTCTTAATATGTAAATCTGACCGTGCTTTATCCAGTCATATATAATGCTATTAATACATTTTAATTAATTTAATTTAATTAAATGAAACCAGTATAATTACCAGTTGAGTAGATATTTCATCCGATTGGTAGCCTCAGGAACTTATTTGGATGTCTCTCTCTGCATGGAGGTTAGAGTCCCCAAACTTCCAATTCCTCTCTCCTCTTTTTCTTTGCATCTCTTGCATCTGCCTCCTTCGTATCTTTTTTGTCTATCTATCTTCCCTTTGTCTTAACTTTTAAAGGGCCAGACTCTCTGTACGTCATCAGTTGATAACCCAATAGAAGCACTAGAGGTGTGGTTATCTTCCAGATCGCAAATTAATTATTTGGTCTGTAGAGGGCAGTCTTGTCCCACTAAACATACCTATCCAGGAAAGAGTTAACTTTTCCTGGTGGCTATTTTGACGTCATTTTGCGTTATCTTTATAGCGCCATAATTTAAAATTTCAAAGGGTTTCTTAAATTTTGTCCAGACTTAGCGTCTGCAATTCCTGCCATAATTTCTGATATGACAGATCATGAACTAAGTTTACCCTTTTCCATACAATGGTACCTTATATATATATAGACAGTTAAATATTAAATTATTTAATCTTCTCTGTCACAATTGTCTGGGTTTAGATTTGATTATATTCTTCTTATCACTTGTTTATACTATGCTATACATTCCTTAGCTCTGGCAAAGAGGCCAGTCTTACAGAAAGAAATCCTGTGTCTCTTTGTCTTTGTTAACTTGGAATAACAAAATGGAGTCTGGTCTGTTCAGA
>OW240914.1:208166662-208186150 GCA_933207985.1 Pelobates cultripes
CTGGAGGTGGGGGGTAGGTGGGGGGTGGGTAGGGGGAAGGGTAATAATGAAGTAATGAATACAATTTTTTTAAAGGCATTGCAGTATGTGGGAAAGCTAAACACAGTATCCTAATACACTATCAACCCCAGATAAAGCTCCCATATGTAGTAACCCCCTCGATACTCACTCACCCTGCCTCAGTATCCTTCCCTCCCTCCCTCCCTCCCTCCCTCCCTCCCTCCCACACTCACTCACTCACTTAATCACTCCCCCAATTCCTTATACAATAACCCTGCCACACTCACCCTGCCACACTCACCCCTCAACCTTTTTGACTCACCAACCAACTTTGTCATATTCAAATCCTGCCTGGTTACACTCTCACCCCTCACCTGACCACACTAATCCAGTCACACCCTCCCTCACTCATCTACAACCTTGTTGCACTCACTCCCTCACTCTGCCATGCTCACCCTATGACCTTTTTTTACCTTGCCCTGTCACAGTCACACCTTTCTCACCCAGTCATCCTCATACACACACAGTCACCTACCTCAACTATCTCCCATTACACACAACACAACAGCTCCTCCACACACATACACTCTCAGACACAGACATTGATATGCTCAGAGAAATACATTCACAAACAAGGATACTCACTCTCAGTCACACACTCTCAAGCATGTACACAATGCCACACACACATACAAACACACAAACATATTTAGTCAGAAATACACACTGACAGACAGACCCTGTCAAACACACATTGTGGTTATATGCCCATATTTGACAATGTGTGTCTCTTTGCATCAATGAGTATGTATATCAGAGTTTGTATGTGTATTCATGTATCAGAGTGTATATATGCATGCGTGTGTCAGAGTGTGCATGTATCATTGTGTAGGTGTGTATTGGTGTGCATGTCCATGGCTGTAATGTGAGGTTGATATGGGCAATGCCATGGTAAAGTGGCAACATCCACAATATGCATACAATATGCATACATATACATGGGGCAACATACATGTGCCAGTGTTACATATTCAGAAGTTGTAGTTGTTTTGGTGATTATAGTATCCCTTTAACTTCCCCCATAAAATGTACATGAGAGCTCCGATTAGCAATGCTGTACTGTGAAAATCCACGCACACGCAGCAGCACTTACTTACTGGACCAGTGATTCATTCAACTCCACCAACAATGGGGGGAAAAATAAAAAGCATCAGACTTATTTGGAATCCAGATCCAGAGATATTGGGACTTTCCTAAGACAGGCTGTTAGGCCCAAGTTGGCCAGGATGGCACCCTTGGAGGCCTATACATTAGCTTCCAGTTGGAATCTCTGGATTTACACAGATACCCAAAGCTTCTCAAAGGACACCTACACCTGGAGACACTTTCAGGGGGAAGTGGGGGATGATTTAGGAACCAGACGAGTGGGACATACAGCCACATAAGCAGCCATTAACTCGATACAGAAGAGCAATGCTGATCTGTCAAACCGAATAGCTAATTTGGAGGACAGGACCAATGCAAGGAATATACGGCTACAAGGAGTCCTTGAGACCATAACGGCCAAATAACTGCCTCATTTTATCCTCACTACCCTGCTGACAACGAAATGGGCAAAATTAGTGATGCTATATTACAGTTTCCATCTGCCCAAATCCTTCAGGGCACCTCCAGAGGCACCAAGAGATGTCCCTTTGAAGCTTGTGTAAGACTCTGATAGAGGGATCATTATGGGAGTGACCATGGGTGCCTTAACAGTGGCCTTTGAGGGCTGTCAGACTGCCTTCTACCGGGACATGCCTCGCCATATGGAGGCAGCCTCTCCAGCCGCTTATCCAACTGCTTAGGGAGCATAAGCTGACTACATACTAGAAAAAAATTGTTCAACTGCTTAGGGAGCATAAGCTGACTACATACTAGAAATAATTTGTCCCAGCAACAATTTAATTGGGTAAAATGTGACAGAATTTATTATTGCTAAGGGTTGGTTTTCCATGCCATATTTAGCTATAACTACTTTAAAGGGCCAGTCTTAACATCATAACAACTTCCCTGAATAAATGCTCAGCTCGGAAAGTGACTTATAACTGCAAAGATTTGTAAACCATTGATGTAGCTGTAAGGCAGTCCTTGTCACTCAGGCAGTTGGAACATTCAGTTCTGGGCTGATGGGGTCAATATTGACCATATTGTGCACTGCATGGAGTATGTGAATGCAACTACAGGTGATACTCGAAAAATTAGAATATCGTGCAAAAGTTCATTTATTTCAGTAATGCAATGTAAAAGGGGAAACTAATATATGAGATAGACGCATTACATGCAAAGCAAGATAGTTCAAGCCGTGATTTGTCATGAGTGCGATGATTACTGTTTACAGCTGATGAAAACCCAAAATCCACAATCTCAGTAAATTAGAATATTGTGAAAAGGTGCAATATTCTCGGCTCGCAGTGTCCCACTCTAATTAGCTAAGTAAGCCATAACACCTGCAAAGGGTTTCTGAGCCTTTAAATGGTCTCTCAGTCTGGTTCAGTAGGAATCACAATCATGGGGAAGACTGCTGACCTGACAGCTGTGCAGAAAACCATCATTGACACCCTCCATAAGGAGGGAAAGCCTCAAAAGGTAATTACAAATGAAGTTGGATGTTCCCAAAGTGCTGTATCAAAGCACATTAATAGAAAGTTATGTGGAAGGGAAAAGTGTGGAAGAAAAAGGTGCACAAGCAGCAGGGATGACCACAGCCTGGAGAGGAATGTCAGGAAAAGGCCATTCAAAAGTGTTGGGGACTTTCACAAGGAGTGGACTGAGGCTGGAGTCAATGCATCAAGAGCCACCACACACAGTCGGATCCTGGACATGGGCTTTAGATGTTGTATTCCTCTTGTCAAGCCGCTCCTGAACAACAAACAACGTCAGAAGCGTCTTAGCTGGGCTAAAGAAAAACAGACCTGGTCTGTTGCTCAGTGGTCCAAAGTTCTCTTTTCTGATGAGAGCAACTTTTGCATCTCATTTGGAAAACAAGAACCTAGAGTCTGAAGGAAGAATGGAGAGGCACACACTGCAAGATGCCTGAAGTCCATGGTGAAGTTTCCACAGTCTGTGTTGATTTGGGGAGCCATGTCATCTGCTGGTTGGCCCACTGTGCTTCATTAAGTCCAGGGTTAACGAAGCCGTCTACCAGGAGACTTTGGAGCACTTCATGCTTCCTTCCGCAGACAAGCTTTATGGTGATGCTGACTTCATTTCCCACACTGCCAAAAGCACCAAAGCATGGTTCAATGACCATGGGATTACTATGCTTGATTGGCCAGCAAACTCACCTGACCTGAACCCCATAGAGAAGCTATGGGGGATTGCCAAGAGAAAGATGAGAGACATGAGACCGAACAATGCAGAAGAGCTGAAGGCCACTATTGTAGCATCCTGGTCTTCCATAACACCTCAGCAGTGCCACAGGCTGATAGTTTCCATGTCACGCCGCATTGAGGCACTCGTTGCTGCAAAAGGGGCCCAAACCAAGTACTGAGTCCATATGCATGCTTATACTTTTCAGATATTGTTCTATGTACATTCCTTGTTTTATTGATTGCATGTAATATTCTAATTTACTGAGATTGTGGATTTGGGGTTTTCATGAGCTGTAAGGCATAATCATCGCACTTATGACAAATCATGGCTTGAACTATCTTGCTTTGCATGTAATGCGTCTATCTCATACAGGGAGTGCAGAATTATTAGGCAAATTAGTATTTTGACCACATCATCCTCTTTATGCATGTTGTCTTACTCCAAGCTGTATAGGCTCGAAAAGCCTACTACCAATTAAGCATATTAGGTGATGTGCATCTCTGTAATGAGAAGGGGTGTGGTCTAATGACATCAACACCCTATATCAGGTGTGCATAATTATTAGGCAACTTCCTTTCCTTTGGCAAAATGGGTCAAAAGAAGGACTTGACAGGCTCAGAAAAGTCAAAAATAGTGAGATATCTTGCAGAGGGATGCAGCACTCTTAAAATTGCAAAGCTTCTGAAGCGTGATCATCGAACAATCAAGCGTTTCATTCAAAATAGTCAACAGGGTCGCAAGAAGCGTGTGGAAAAACCAAGGCGCAAAATAACTGCCCATGAACTGAGAAAAGTCAAGCGTGCAGCTGCCACAATGCCACTTGCCACCAGTTTGGCCATATTTCAGAGCTGCAACATCACTGGAGTGCCAAAAAGCACAAGGTGTGCAATACTCAGAGACATGGCCAAGGTAAGAAAGGCTGAAAGACGACCACCACTGAACAAGACACACAAGCTGAAACGTCAAGACTGGGCCAAGAAATATCTCAAGACTGATTTTTCTAAGGTTTTATGGACTGATGAAATGAGAGTGAGTCTTGATGGGCCAGATGGATGGGCCCGTGGCTGGATTGGTAAAGGGCAGAGAGCTCCAGTCCGACTCAGACGCCAGCAAGGTGGAGGTGGAGTACTGGTTTGGGCTGGTATCATCAAAGATGAGCTTGTGGGGCCTTTTCGGGTTGAGGATGGAGTCAAGCTCAACTCCCAGTCCTACTGCCAGTTCCTGGAAGACACCTTCTTCAAGCAGTGGTACAGGAAGAAGTCTGCATCCTTCAAGAAAAACATGATTTTCATGCAGGACAATGCTCCATCACACGTGTCCAAGTACTCCACAGCGTGGCTGGCAAGAAAGGGTATAAAAGAAGAAAATCTAATGACATGGCCTTCTTGTTCACCTGATCTGAACCCCATTGAGAACCTGTGGTCCATCATCAAATGTGAGATTTACAAGGAGGGAAAACAGTACACCTCTCTGAACAGTGTCTGGGAGGCTGTGGTTGCTGCTGCACGCAATGTTGATGGTGAACAGATCAAAACACTGACAGAATCCATGGATGGCAGGCTTTTGAGTGTCCTTGCAAAGAAAGGTGGCTATATTGGTCACTGATTTGTTTTTGTTTTGTTTTTGAATGTCAGAAATGTATATTTGTGAATGTTGAGATGTTATATTGGTTTCACTGGTAATAATAAATAATTGAAATGGGTATATATTTGTTTTTTGTTAAGTTGCCTAATAATTATGCACAGTAATAGTCACCTGCACACACAGATATCCCCCTAACATAGCTATAACTAAAAACAAACTAAAAACTACTTCCAAAAATATTCAGCTTTGATATTAATGAGTTTTTTGGGTTCATTGAGAACATGGTTGTTGTTCAATAATAAAATTAATCCTCAAAAATACAACTTGCCTAATAATTCTGCACTCCCTGTATATTAGTTTCCCCTTTTATGTTGCATTATTGAAGTAAATGAACTTTTGCACAATATTCAAATTTTTTGAGTATCACCTGTACTTGTACTGAGCTCGTGTTCATTCCTTAAAAAAGGGACCAGATCCTATAGAAAAAAATTAGTAGATCCTGATTTGTAAGTCACTTCCTGCTGAAAGAGGGTCTGTCCACTACTGAGTTGTGGAAGTGGCAATAGCCCGCATTAGACATTTGAAAAGGGTTATTTATTATAGCTATATAATTTCATTCTAAAAAGAGAGAATTCATTCTAATTGAGTACATTGCTCTCTTTTATGGCCTTAATAAAACACAAATGTTCACAAAATGTTGTATCATTGCGTATTTTGCTTTCTACCTCTTCCATGTCTTCAATAACAAACTCTGCATTTCTTAGAGCTTCCTCTACAGACTTTTTTTTTATCAGTTCTTTCAGGTTCCTGCAGTAATCATCTAGATCTTCAGAAACCGCATGGAAAATGTACACATTGAGCACGCAGTCTGCTTTTGGTAGAACAACTGGATCTTTAATGTTTTCCTTGGTGAAATCACATTTTAAAATGTTGCCAATATTTCTTCTTAAAGTGTTTTCCATTTCATTGCTGTTGAAGCTGAAAAATATAACCAGATTGCTAAAACTTTAATACATGCAATTGAGACACATATAACATGATCTGTAGCATGTCTTTATAAGGAGAATTGATTTGCTCTATTTTGTTTTTACTCATTTAGAAATAAGTCTTGACAAAATGTTCAACAAATCTATTAGAATTGTGCAAACGTTTGGTTTGTCCATAAACATATTTATCCATCAAATTGAAAGCAACCAATCAGTGTTATGAGTCAAATTACACATCATGGGAAAATTCCAAAGAACTTTCCCACACTGTCTAAAATGACTTCAAGCACACCAATCAGAGTGCTATGACAGGTAAATGTAGAGACTTACCTGTCAGTCTCTTCATTTACCTGTCAGAGTACTCTGATTGGTTGGCCTAAACCAACCAATCAGATCACTCTAAGCCTAATTGCAGGGCATGGGAAGGCTTTATAAGCCTTTCCCCACCCTGTGGAGCTCATTCTGCTGTGGGGATATTTATGGGATAATAATAGTAACAGTGAGAATTGCCCACTATTTCAATTCTCAGATCCCAAAGAACGTTTATCGTGTTAAGTGGAATGTATTTCATATAATTAATCACAATGTATAAAAAATAGATTTTATTTATGATAACCAATAATTAACAAATAATATTATGTAACATGCATGACAATAATCAATGAATATCCAGTACAAAATTATATGCAATACAAGGAAATGGGTATTACGTTTCAATGGCTAAACGGCATTATCTGTCAAGACTTTGACGATTTATGACTAGCTTTCACAGACTGAAAGTGAAACTTTTCACAGGGAAGAACAGAATTCCTCAGAGTGCAGCGTAAGGTCGTAAAGTTTAGCAGACAGTTAGAATAACCCTTTCAATGCTGGCTAGATCTCCTAGGTAGTTAAGATCTATTCTTATGTATTTTTAAATAAAATAACATTTAAACCAGTTTAAATTCATTTTCTTAAACCATCCAATAAGAGAATCTACATGTTATATAAGCAGATTTTAATTTGTCTAAAAGATATCTATCTTAATTTAGAGCAAATCAATACACCTGGATAAAAACAGCGGTATGCTAACACGTGATAATATCACATCAATATATAATTATTCTTAATTCCACCTGCAGAATGGAATGTTTATAACTATATATTCTTTAGTTAACTAAGATTTCTTAATATGGAAATCTGACCGTGCTTTATCCAGTCATATATAATGCTATTAATACATTTTAATTAATTTAATTTAATTAAATGAAACCAGTATAATTACCAGTTGAGTAGATATTTCATCCGATTGGTAGTCTCAGGAATTTATTTGGATGTGTCTCTGCATGGAGGTTGGAGTCCCCAAACTTCCAATTCCTCTCTTTTCTCTCCTTTGCATATCTTGCATCTGCCTCCTTCGTATCTTTCTTGTATCTCTATCTTCCCTTTGTCTTAACTTTTAAAGGGCCAGACTCTCTGTACGTCATCAGTTGATAACCCAATAGAAGCACTAGAGGTGTGGTTATCTTCCAGATCGCAAATTAGTTATTTGGTCTGTAGAGGGCAGTCTTGTCCCACTAAACATACCTATCCAGGAAAGAGTTAACTTTTCCTGGTGGCTATTTTGACGTCATTTTGGCCTATCTAGATAGTGGCTATAACTTACGTATCCTTCAAAGATCAAAGGGGTTCTTAAATTTTGTCCAGACTATGTGTCTGCAAATCTGCTATAATTTCTGATATGACAGATCATGAACTAAGTTTACCCTTTTCCATACAATGGTACCTATATATGTATAGACAGTTAAATATTAAATTATTTAATCTTCTCTGTCACAATTGTCTGGGTTTAGATTTGATTATATTCCATTAGCATTAGACAGTCTGTCCAACCCCCTTCCTTATCACTTGGCTTGTATATACTATGCATTCCTCAGCTCTGGGAAAGTGGTTAGCTTACAGATAGAAATATAGTGTCTTTCTGTTAACTTGAAATAACAAAATGGAGTCTGGTCTGTTCAGAGTGACTCAGAATATACACTTTTAGTTTCTATCATAGCACAAAATGTCTGCCGATATAAATACTCTGACATAACCCCCCTTTAGTGCATTTCATAGCCAAAATTAATTTAGCTTATGAATAAGCACTATAGAAGTTACCAGACATATTGTGCAATCACATCATTTCTAACATAGTACATTATTTTCATTTGACAAATGTCTTTGGGAGTTACATATGGTATGGTCAATAAAAAGCAAATCTCCATACGTTCCGGATCAATTAAGAGAGGTATAGCGCTCCCCATCTCGAAGGCCAGATTTAATTGCATAGGCTCAATTGTCTCTCCATCCACATTGGCAAGCATCGCATGAACAATATCCTTGGATACAAAATACAGAGGTATGCGTCCCCCTGCCAATTCGATCATTCCAGTTTGCACTTCGTCAAGAAAAGCAAGTGTGTGGAACAATATTGGGTCATGCAGAAATAAAAGTTCAAGCTTGAATAAGTCATGACTTTGGTGCAACTCAGTGGATTTGGCAATTAACTCTGAATGCAAATTTGTTGTAACAACTGTGTCTTCAACAATAGTTAACACGTCTTGGAGAAGTGTTCTTTGCTGTTGTATCACCTGATGAATATCGTTAATGTGTTGCTTTAGCGCATAGATTTCCATATCCAGCTTTTGGACAGTAATAGAGTTGGCTGCAGACATTCCAGTTGCGACAACTGCACCGACAGTGGCACAAACTAATGCAACAATTATAGCGGTGAGGAACCTTTTGGGTCGGTTGCTCATCGGAATAGAACTGGATACAAATGGTTTCCGGGCTTGCTCCAAGATGTTTCGCACACGGTCCTGTGCTCTTTGGAGGTGCATCTGGTACCAAGTCTGTAACTCAGGAAGCTGCATCGATGAAATGTTGTATGCCTTCTCGATGGAAATCTTGGGGTCCAAGCTGACGAACACACGTCGGGTCAGGATCCTCTTCTCTGTTAAGATGAACCCTGGTGTCTCTTGAATCAGGATGCCGGAGGATGGTCCCATCTCTGCGATCGGGTCGGTCCGTAGCTCTTGGCACAGGAGCAGTACGATCCAGAAACACGCCACATCCTTCTTGGACATCTTTCGACAGTCACGGATCAGGAACTCGTTTCAGACTTATCTACTAATGATTCAAGGTTTGTTAAGCATACAAACTTATAACAGTGTGACATCACTTGGCCTAGGACAACACATTATTACGATTCATCAACATATGTATTCTGTCTAATTCTATTTTTATAACTTCATCCCTCACTACATTTATTACTGACTCTTCAGCAATTTGCCTATAGCAGTTAAACAAGCTAGTAACCTGCTTATAAAATGTAGTTATTGGATGGCAAGGAAATGGTTAATGACATGAACGTACATGAGATCATGGCACATCACAACATTTCACATCATACTATACCACGTGAATCAAGCATTCATCCAGGTTAGTCGTTCACCCTTCTGCATCCGAATCCACACCTATAATCCTTAATTGAGATTTAGGATGACAAGCACGCAACTGGTTAATGTGAACCCACTTTTCAATAAAATCACCATCCTTAGGAATTTTTATCTTATACGCTACTGGGGAAATTTTGTCAATGATGACATATGGCCCTTTCCAAGAAGGTAAAAATTTATTTTCCTTGACTTGATTTCGCGCAAAGTTATACAGATAGACTTGATCTGTGATTTCATATTCCTTTTTCGTGGTTTTTAGATCGTAATAGGTCTTAACCCCTGTCGCTGCTTTTTCTAGATTCTTTTGGGCAAAAGCAAACGCATGCTGTAAATGCTTGCGCAAATCTTCAATATACTGATGCGTAGTGGCAGCATTGATCAAGTTATGATCCGAAGTACGATATAGTAAATGCTGTGGTAAAACCATCTTTCTTCCTGTCATCAATTCAAAAGGTGACAATTTGGTAGCAGTGCTAGGTGTAGCTCTAATCGCCATTAAAACTAGGGGCAATTTAATGTCCCAGTCTTTACCAGACTCCTTAACATATTTCTTCAGAATATTAACGATAGACTGGTTATATCGCTCTACCCCCCCGCTAGACGCAGCGCGGTATGCAATATGTAGCTTTCGTTTAACACCTAGAATGTTCCACATCTTAGCCATTACTTCGCTGGTAAAATGACTACCTCTGTCTGACTCAATTCTTTGAGGCAGACCGAACCTGGAAAAGACATGGTTAATCAACAAAGTGGCGCACACGGTACTCGTGTTCTCTTTACAAGGCAAACATTCTATCCACTTTGTGTACATACATGTAACGGTTAACATGTATTTGTTACCTCTTGAAGATCTTGTTACAGGACCTATAAAGTCAATTTGAATATCAGACCAGGGTAATGACACCCCCCTCTTCTGAAGTGGTGCACGATGGGTTGGACCATGGGGTTGATATTGCGGACAAATCAAGCATCCCTGACAGTATGTCTTAACATCCCTTAACATGTGTGGCCAATATGCATAATCACGCAATATCTCATATGTGATCTTATCACCACGATGCCCAGATGTAGGTGCATCATGTGCGTGTTGGAGCATTAACCCTCTGTATACAGTTGGGACTACCCATTGTTGTATACCATGTTTAGAAGTTCTGACCAGTAACCCATCCATGATACTAAATTGGACTTTATATCTCATCAAGATTCGTAAATCTTCATTATTTTTGCAATCCTCATCTGTGATGGGATTGGCAGTAGGGTCTTCTATATGTCTATAGAATATGCCTATGACGGGATCGTTCTTTTGACTAGTAATCAGGTCCTCACTAGGAGCTTCTTGACTCCATTGCACGACATTTAAGTCGGCATTATCTCTAGCCTGTCGTCTAGTTATGGCTTCAACATGAATTGAACCCATAAGATCATCAATGTTTAGGGTTTCACCATTGATGGCAGCTTGTTTTGCCAGTGAATCGGCTAAGTCATTACCATCCTTGTCAATACCTTCTATTTTAGAATGGCCTTTGGTTTTCTTCCAATATATGGTTAAACCATTTTCCTTAACCAACTCATCGATTTTACAAAACAATTTCCCATGTTTAACAGGTTTGTTATTGCTTTTCAGCATTTGGTTACGTTTCCAGCTAGGCAGATATTCGACGAAACTGTTGCGAACATAGTTGGAATCAGTTATAATAACAAATTCTTTGATACCATATTCGATTGCCATTTGAATGGTCTTATATACTGCACAGAGTTCGGCTATCTGGCTGCTTTTGGGACCAATATTGTATCCTATAGATACATTGGGATAATCACCTGTCCAGGTGATTCCGATACCTGCAACTAACTTCCGTTCAGTACCAACTACGTGGGGATATGAACAACCATCAATGTATACCCACGGTAGTGGTCGACAGTATTCCTCGTCATAAACTTTATAAGGAGATAGCAATTGCTCTTCTAGGAAGTCATCTCCGGTGTCATTATCATCCAGAGATGGAGCAGTACAGTCATGTAATTCTGCTAAACCTTGGGCAACTGGGCTTCTCTTATTATGTTTATAACGGACTTCTAACGGCCATCCCTGTAAGGATAGAGTCCATGCAGTAATTCGACTGTTAGAGAGATTACCGTCTCTAATTCTTTCACTCTGCAGATACTGTAGAGGTTGGTGAGCTGTTTCTACAATTATTTTCTCACCTTGGATATAGCTACGAAAATTTTGTAGTGCCCAGACAGTCGACAATAACGCCTTCTCACACGTGTTGAATTTAACTTCAACAGGTGACAAAGTCTTGCTAGCATATGCAATAACTTTGTTTAAACTGTCCTGCTTCTGATACAGAACAGCACTGATGCTTAAATCGGTATATCCTGTCTCCAGATAGAAAGGTTTACCCCCCTCTGGGTATGCTAAACAGGGTGCCTGAGTGAGCTTCCTCCTCAGTTCACTTACCGCTTGGTCCTGAGGCTCCCCCCAGTTCCAGGTAGTTTCCTTTTTAAGCAGGTGTAAGAGTGGTTTAGTTATTTCTGCATAGTTATCTATAAACTTACGGGAGTAGTTAGTCATACCAAGGAACGATCTTAATTCCCTGATGTTTGAAGGTGTTTTAGCCTTTAGTACGGCTTCAACCTTCTTCCTCTGGGGATTTAATCCTTCAGAAGTTACCTCATGTCCGAGGAAATTGACATGGGTGCGACACCATTGCGCCTTTTGTAAAGACAGTTTAATCCCTGCCTCCCTTAACTGAGTGAGAACATGTCTAATCTCTAAGATATGCTTATCAAAGGAAGTGCTTTTCAGCAAGACATCGTCGACATATGATAACGTTCCTCTCTCGAGTGCGTCAGGCATAGCTTTATGCATGAACACAGCGAATTCATGACCAGAGTTTATATAACCGAAAGGCATACGGGTCCAGGTATACTGCTGCTTTCCAAATGTGAAGGCCAATTTGTATTGGTCTTCATTATGGACTGGTACAGTCCAATATCCCTGCGCACAGTCAATGGCAGTGAATATTTTGGATCCCTGCATTTGTACCAAACATTGGTCTATGTATGGTGTTGGCCAACCAGACATATAGACGCGTTTATTTAGCTGTCGTAAGTCAGCGCATAAACGCCATTGTCCATTAGGTTTCAGAATCCCCAAGATCGGATTATTATACGAACTGTGCACTGGACGTATAATGCCCCTTTCCTTTAAATTCTGAATGATGTCTTGTAGACCATCATATGACGCTAATGGGAGTCTATATTGTTTGATAAATACAGGTGGTAAATTTGGATCAGTTTGTATTCTGGCTACGTGGAGGTTAGTTAACCCACAGTCGTAGGAATCTTTGGCAAAAATATCTTGGAATTCCATTAGGATTTCCTTTAGCTGTTGCCGCTCAGCATCGTTGGAGCAACCGTCAGCTAAAGATATTTGCTCTTCTAGCCTTTCCTGAAATCCTGGAAAGATTTCAGGCTGGCCTATCTCATAAGCTTCTTCAAGCCTAGAAGTTAGGTCAGTTCGGTGTTGACTTACCTTTTCTCTTTGGTCGTGATACTCTTGTGATTCCTGCTCATTGAGCGGATGATCGAAGGTGATTGATGCTTCTTCGATTTTACACGAGCCTTCTTCAACATTGAAGGGATACACAGATAGGATAGTGAATAATCCTTCTGGGGAGGAATGGAATATTTGATCGACAATTTCGTCCTCAGTTAAGTATTCTTCAGGGATGAGGCCTATAATTTGGTTTTGGAAACCAAATGTATAGTACTCAGCATCCAATGCTAGACCTAATAATGTTGCTTTTGGTAAAGTAACACTATTGGGTGTAACATTCTTGACCATGATATAGGTGGGATTCTTACCAATACTTACCATTGGTGTATGTGTTACCACCATCCCTAATTGTTGTATCCTGTTGGATAAACAGATTAGGGCATCAGAGTTTTCTAATCTCTGACCCTTCTTGACCTGTAGGGGTAAAAGAAAATTACTTGTCCCCTGTGGAATGGTTATGTCATCAGGAACTTGGATACTTACCGCATATGGGAGTATTTGTCCTGATTTCAGGGCGTTTTCCTCGTGTAGGTATCCACAAGGATTACCTTTTAACCTTGTCCACAAATTGGAATTAATCAGGTCAAGGTGTATGGCAAAGCGATGTATGACATCATTGCCAACGTAAACCTGATAGCGAGGTTCATTTATCACTAAGAATAAATGTTTAACGGTCTTATTTCCGATGGAAATAGATAGTAAACATTTTGCTATCACATTGTGACTCTCTGATTCGCCATCCAGATTCTGGATCCACCTGTCATGTGGGGAAGCGTACCTGATCATTTTAGGATTAGCGATCTGCTTTAACAGACTTCTGCTAATATAGCTGTTCTCACTCTGTAAGTCCAGCTTTGCATTCCTACTTCTTCCTAAGTCATGTATTTGCATAGGAAAGAATAAATTGTTATTAACCCTTTCAATTCTGGCAAGGAATTGAGCATGACCTGCCAGATCTACAGATTCAACATAGTCCCTGTGGAGAGAAATGGTTAAAACATCACCTTCCAGAGAGACATTCTGGATCCTCTCTGGAGCAATTCTTATGGAATGCTCATCTACAGGTGCGATTGCATCATTCACCTGCAGGATAGTCACGTCAGGTGACTGACTATTTCTAAAATGTACCTCAATTGAGTCAGGTCTTTCTTCTATCACATGGCAGTTACGATCAGATTGAACATGTGATTTCTCATAGGTTATGGGAACCTTAGCTTGTGACCATACAATTCCATTTACACAGTCAATAATTGTGTTAAGTCTTCTGAGTATGTCTATACCCAGAATCAGTCGGTCATAGGGGAGATCTACCACTATCACCGGGTGTCTAAAGGTTTTGTTACCTATTTTAAACTTTAACCAGGTATTGCCAATAACATGAAGGGCATTTCCTCCTACACTCAACAGAGCATTGGGGAAACCTCTTAGCTTCGGCTTATCCGTTGCTAAGTCCATTACCTGCTGGAAGTAGGTATTGGATAAGATAGTGGCTTGTGAACCAGTATCTATCAACCCTTTAAAAGGCTGGGGTAGCGAATCCTGTATTTCTACAAACATGTAGTACCTTCCTTCATGTTCTTCTAATTCACATAAGAATTTAGAATGTGTCAACATATTACTCGTTTTCCATACATTACCGGTCACAGCAGTAGTTTCTACCTGTACTGAGGAATGCTCAGTCTTACCCACAGGCCCATCCTTTTTAGGAACATCTTGAACTATTAAGCGGGAACTAGTGGTCGGCATCTCATCAGTTAACCCTTTCAGGTCTGGATCCTGGAAACTTGTGGCTGCTGGGGCTATTTTAGCCTTTGGCTGAAATGAAAAAACAGAGGAACACGTCGCGCCTCCTTCACCCGGAAGTGAAGTGACGGGATAGGCAATAGGTTTTCTAACACAACTATTGTTTATTTGACTGTTATTACCTGGAAAGGAAACAGGGTTAGGCATTACATCTACTGATAACCTAGCCTGTTTAGTCACAGTGGCTATTATTGCTGCGGCACCTGTTGTTGTTGCTGCGGTTGCACAGGTAGTTCTGCAATTGGAGCTATCCCTAAAAAAGGATTTCTGGCAAAGACTTCGTTAATCTTTGTCATTCCCTCCATTAATTTGCCCATCTGGTCTGTCAATTGACCAACCTGACGACGCAAATTATTTCCCCCATTGCCGTTTTGTCTTTGCCCATTAGAATTTGGCTGGGATGGCTGAGACTGTTGGGAGTTATTGGAAGCAGATTGATTGTTTCTGTTTCCATATCTCCTATTTCCCTGAGGATTCCTTCTCCATTGGGAATTGCCTTGGTTCTTATTAACCCAGGGGCGTTTATTCCCATTGGCATTGGATTTTCAGAGTTATTAGAGGAATTTGCAGAATTGCTTCTGGCATTTTCCTGTTTCTGAGGTTTTGGAGATTTCAAAACCTCGGAATAGGTCCTCTTTTTCTGTTGGGTTTCTAAACCTAACTGAATTTTAGTCTCTGACACCATTTTATCACCAGGTTTCTTAACCTTTGGCTGATTTTCGTCATGTGCATGGTGTATAGTGTACAACTTCATGCACTGACTGACTAGCCATTCTAATGGCAACTTACAATCGTAATCTCTTGCGAGATTCATTTGTATGTTTACCGGCATGGCATGAAAATACAGATCTTTGAAGTCTGTGCTTTCATACCTGGGTTTCCTTTGGGCCACGGAGTATGCATTTTTAAGAATTATTAAAAATTCTCTGGGGCTTTGATCTGGACGGCACTTTAAGTTATAAAGCGCCCTCTTTGCAGAGGCAATAGTTTTATACTTACCATATTCCATGATTATTTCATATTTCATCTTGGACCAGGACATTAACTGTATAGCTTGAAGACTTTCTAGATAAACACGACACATTGAATCAAAGGTCCATGTAATGAACCATTTCTTTTGGATTTCATCATACATGCCCAATGAATTCATTGCTCTATCATAATTTTCCAGATGTTCAGATATGTTTCCTGAACCTCTAGAAAATTGTGGGACAGTCTCTCTAAGGAATTTGATGACCTTTGGTGTTTCATAAACAGGCGTCGTTGATTTAGGACCTCTGTTTCTGTGTTTGGGTAAACGTCTATGCGATCTGTCTGCTGAAGAGGAATTAGACCCGTACAACAGTGCAGATGGCATATCAGTTACATGGCCTTCAGAGTGGACAGTGCAATCACTTTCACTCCCATCACTCTGAGCTTCTTGTTCACTGTCACAATTCTGATCAGCATCAGAATCCTGCCAGTGTACAGAACCATGTCTGTTTTCATTCCTATAACCTTGAATTGGACTCTCCCTCTCAAGTTTGGCCAAGACAGCTTTTTCAAACTGTTCTGCCCAAGATTGCCAAGGTGGCTTGGTAATGTCATGAGATGGGGAATCTTGTTCCACAGGTGATTTTTTAGAATTACTCACATCTTTTCTTACAGACTGTTTTATGAAAACCTGGTTTGGTGTGGGAAAATCATAATAAGGAGGGGATTTACAGATAGTCTTTTCTTGCATTTTTGTGCAACTTTTTGGCACAGAATGATGACTACCAACCTCACTGTCTAATTTCTGACTCTCCTTTTCATACTCATCCAATTGCATTTTAAGCTGATTTATTTCCTGTGCATATTTATCCATCAAAGCTTTCATTTCTTTTTCATGATCAGCCTGACGAGTTTTATGCTCAGCAAGTAAATCTTGGTATTTCCCATTTTGAATGCCCAGATCGTCACTGTACGTGTCCAATTTGGCATTCAGTGACTTGTTTTCATCACACACCTTAAGAAGTGCTGTCATAAAGAAAGGCCAAGAGTGTATTATGTACGCCATTTTCCTTTCTATGTTCTTTTGTTCAGCAATTTCTTTAAGATATATGATGATGTGTTCATCAGTTAGAATGGTGTGTTTAGCTTCCCATTCTATGCTTTTCAACCAAACCTCATAGGTTGCATCATTTTTCATATGTTTATGAATATGAACTAGAGCATGTTTTCTTAGGTCTTCAATTATTTCAGTATTATCTGTTACAGATGTATTGCTGGATTCAGCCATATTTCTATACAGTGATTTAATCTCAATAAAAAACTCTTTTCTATATCAAGATTAAATTGCATGAATTACACCAATATTATTATTATATATGAAATACAATTTCAACTTAAACGATCTCAGCACCGTGCCTCCAATATGTGGGGATATTTATGGGATAATAATAGTAACAGTTGAGAATTGCCCACTATTTCAATTCTCAGATCCCAAAGAACGTTTATCGTGTTAAGTGGAATGTATTTCATATAATTAATATCACAATGTATAAAAATAGATTTTATTTATGATAACCAATAATTAACAAATAATATTATGTAACATGCATAACAATAATCAATGAATATCCAGTACAAAATTATATGCAATACAAAGAAATGGGTATTACGTTTCAATGGCTATTAACTCATTATCTGTCAAGACTTCTACGATTTATGAGGTATCCTTAACACAGGCTGAAAGTGAAACTTTTCACACAGAGAACAGAATTCCTCAGAGTGCAGCATAAGGTCGTAAAGTTTAGCAGACAGTTAGAATAACCCTTTCAATGCTGGCTAGATCTCCTAGGTAGTTAAGATCTATTCTTATGTAATTTTTAAATAAAATAACATTTAAACCAGTTTAAATTCATTTTCTTAAAATCATCCAATAAGAGAATTTACCACATTATATAAGCAGATTTTTAATTTGTCTAAAAGATATCTATCTTAATTTAGAGCAAATCAATACACCTGGATAAAAACAGCGGTATGCTAACACGTGATAATATCACATCAATATATAATTATTCTTAATTCCACCTGCAGAATGGAATGTTTATAACTATATATTCTTAGTTAACTAAGATTTCTTAATATGGAAATCTGACCGTGCTTTATCCAGTCATATATAATGCTATTAATACATTTTAATTAATTTAATTTAATTAAATGAAACCAGTATAATTACCAGTTGAGTAGATATTTCATCCGATTGGTAGTCTCAGGAATTTATTTGGATGTGTCTCTGCATGGAGGTTGGAGTCCCCAAACTTCCAATTCCTCTCTTTTCTCTCCTTTGCATATCTTGCATCTGCCTCCTTCGTCTTTTTTTTTTTTTATCTTCCCTTTGTCTTAACTTTTAAAGGGCCAGACTCTCTGTACGTCATCAGTTGATAACCCAATAGAAGCACTAGAGGTGTGGTTATCTTCCAGATCGCAAATTAGTTATTTGGTCTGTAGAGGGCAGTCTTGTCCCACTAAACATACCTATCCAGGAAAGAGTTAACTTTTCCTGGTGGCTATTTTGACGTCATTTTGCGTTATCTTTATAGCGCCATAATTTAAAATTTCAAAGGGTTTTCTTAAATTTTGTCCAGACTTAGCGTCTGCAATTCCTGCCATAATTTCTGATATGACAGATCATGAACTAAGTTTACCCTTTTCCATACAATGGTACCTTATATATATATAGACAGTTAAATATTAAATTATTTAATCTTCTCTGTCACAATTGTCTGGGTTTAGATTTGATTATATTCTTCTTATCACTTGTTTATACTATGCTATACATTCCTTAGCTCTGGCAAAGAGGCCAGTCTTACAGAAAGAAATCCTGTGTCTCTTTGTCTTTGTTAACTTGGAATAACAAAATGGAGTCTGGTCTGTTCAGAGTGACTCAGAATATACACTTTTAGTTTCTATCATAGCACAAAATGTCTGCCGATATAAATACCCTGACAACGCGAAACGTGTTGACGTCATACACACTGACGTCATCAAGTGGACGGTACTTCTAATCCCGCAAACTTGAAGCCGGAATCGTCTGGTGAGATGCTGCAGGCATTGGAGTATCCAGCGAGGGAGCAGAGTCGAGGGCTATAAAGACTTATACATCCCTCCAATACCAACTCTACGGATCTCATAATAACAAGTGCTTGTGAGTAGTGGAGCTTTGTGACCTATCGTCAGGCCTGGACTGACCGTTGGGCATACAGGAGAAATGCTCACTGGGCCGCAATGGCCATGTGCCAAGGCAAGCAGGGGAGATCACAGGATCTCCCCTGTCAGCCCATGCAGAGCCGGCACTATCCGAGCACCGACCCTGCTGTGTGCTTTCATGGGCCGGTGAGATCAAAGATCTCCCTACTGGCCCAAAGGCTGCACATGCAGCTGCTGGCTGGGGAGGAAAGGAGAGGAGGACCTGCAGCTCTGCTGGATTACTCTTGCAAGGTTGAAGCGTTGCTGCGGTTACCATGGCAATGCTCAGATCTCGCGAGTGTGATCTCTAGCCCCACAGGCTAGAGTTCACTCACCACTAGGATCACCAGGGATGGCAGCAAGGTACCCCCTTCCAGGCTAAAAGTAAGAGGGGGGGGTGAGTGGATATAAAGTTTTTAAAATTAACCCCTTAAGGACACATGACATGCAGCTGCTGGCTGGGGCAATGCTCAGATCTAGCGAGAATGAACTCTAGCACCACAGGCTAGAG
>OW240914.1:208215776-208283402 GCA_933207985.1 Pelobates cultripes
ATGTCACTGCACAGTAGAGTCTTCAACCTTCGGTTGTTGTAGTGTCACCTAGCAACCGTACGGAGTGTGTAAGGCACAACGTCATCACGCCACGGAGGAGTCACGTGTCCCGCTTGAGCACTTCCGGGTTCGGGTACACGGAGGAGCATCACTTTGGATTGGTAAGTCACTGTAATTTTACTGTGTATAAATTGCACTTACACCAATCACATGTTGATCTTGAGAAAGACCCAGAGAGGGGTCAAAACGTTGATCGGGACTTTGTATACGTTTGCTTGTATGCAATAAAGAGTACAAATATTTTCATTGAAAAATTCCTTGAAGTGCATCCTAATTCTATTGGACTATTTATCATATGTGGATTGCCCCAGGGTAATGAGTTTTTGTTTTATTAGTTAAATGGTGAGTGCCAAGCCATTGTTATATATACATACATATGCATTTATGTTATATACATAGAGCATTTAGAACTGCAGACATGGACAGACATTTGTGATTCAGGCCCAGCTAACTATAACCATTCTATTGAACTTCCATAACTAGCTATTTTAAAACTTCCAAATACATGTATTCTCAATCTTTCAAAGAACATTATGGTTTCAAATAACTTACTGTTGTCCAAGTGGTTTGCCTTGATAATTTTTTCAGAGTAGTCTGACACACTGGAACATTCAATCTGAATGTGAAAAGAACAAAGACATAAGACATTGAACAAAAAAAAAAAACTAATCAAATATGCAAAACACATATTTATCACTTTTAGTAAACAAGCAACAGAAATAAACAATTGCTCGCCTCTTTGCCGCTCAATAAGTTCATGTTTTTGTTAACACTTATAATAATTGCACAGGGATATTTCAAAAGTGTGAATTATTGGAGATTTACAGTGAATTTCAAACTTTAGATCAAAATAAGAGAATTGAAAAGATAGCTGCCTTGGAGATTTTTCCAATTAGGCAACTGTAAGCATAACATTTGAAATCAACTTTGAAATGATTTGTGGTCCTGTCGATTATGTTGCTTTGAGGTGAAATATAGAGACCATGAGGATTGATGGGGTCAACTGATCCACCGGTGGTGCTTGGCTTAGCTCATAAGCTGAGAGCGATCAGCTAAAGCTCTTAGCCAATGACATAGGTCTACAATGCAGGAGAGAAGCTCTGTCTCTCCATTGAAAGCAGTGCAAGAGGGGAACAGTGCATGCTAGACCCCAGGTAAAAAGTTAAACTGTTCCAAAAATTGTCTGACTACTTACTCATAACTACTACAGCACTCTATGAGGCTAGGAGTGTTCCTTTAAATACTAAAGCTACTGCAATGTAAATTGGCTATTTAAAGTATCAGTCACATTTATAACGATCAAATAAAGAATGTAGGATCACAATATGGAGCCTGCCAAAGTGGATAATGTAGCAATCAGATCAGAAGGAAAGGTACCAAGAGTTCTATCAGATGGTTATGCAACTTCCTAGAGCAATGCAGAGTCAACCACTGTAGAACCGAGCAAAAGTGACCAACAAGGTAAAATATGTTATATCTTTGTTACAAGCAGTGGACAGAGTCACAATAATCAGAAGCCTAACGATAGTCTGGAATATGAACTAAAAATAAAGCATATTATAATTTTGTTGGGTTTGAGCAAGTGAAAAATCACACTAATATAAATATATTTATTGTTTATTTATTTCTCACTGATATTCTTTTTCAGAGAAAGATATGCTGCAGGCTATAGTCTAGGTAATAATTTTTCCTAGCATTTAGCTTCAAAAACCCAAGTAAGTAAAGGATTGATAAGAGGGTATCCCGCCATGCAGTTTAACTGAATGTTTTCTACAAATAGCTGTATGTTACACACATATAACAGGTGGACAATCTTTTGATGTGAATTAAGAACAATGTTAAAACTATAAAACTATAACGTTTGTGTCCAGATATTTATGCTAACATCCTACATTTTGTATAGAAGACAATTCCATTTCCAAATACAAATGATACTAACATCTTACCCCATATACTTTTCGTGCGCCTGCTTTAGCTGCAAACATAGAGAGGATGCCGGTACCACTGCCAACATCTAAAACAACTTTGTCCTTAAAGACGTGTTTATTGTGATACATGGAGTTCCGATACGTTAGAGTACGAACTTCATCTTTCAACATTTCCTGTAAATGGAAAATATAATGAACAATACAAACATTAAGATATAATTGTTGTTCTGGTTGTATACTCCCTCTAAATCAACTTATAATACATGATAATAGTTTTAAACTCTTTTCTCTACTAGAACCCTCAAGGGGCTTAGAACACATTCTTGAATTTAACTAAATGCGCAGCAGAACATTACAGGTTACTATTAGCCAGAAAAAGAGATGAAAAGGGATTACGATGCTGGACAAAGTCCGCACTGATATCCCTTTAACCCATTAAGGACCAAACTTCTGGAATAAAAGGGAATCATGACATGTCACACATGTCATGTGTCCTTAAGGGGTTAAGGTTACGGAGATATCCAGGGGCGTGAACCCCAAATTACAATTCTTTTGAAAATAAAGAGCTAGAGTGGAATGACCACCCCTCCATAGTGGGGTGGTCATTCCACTCTAGCTCTTTATATTTATCCACCCGTCCTCTCTTTAGAAGGGTGGTCATTCCACTCAAGCTCTTTATTTTCGTTAGTACTATTAGCCAGCTCAAGGGTACAGGCATTTCCCGGTTTACAAACTCCCACTTTACGTTTTCCCACCTTTATGAACGCAATCCGGATGCCGCGCCAATTTATTTCCACCCCCATTTTGTTTCAGCGAGGAGGAAAGAAAGGCAAGTGCATACTTGCCAACAATCCTGAATTCTGGGGGGCAGACCTGATTTTAGACTGTCACAAGAGTATTTTTTTTTGATGTCCACCTTTTTAGAAAGTCAGAGAAAAGTAATCATCAGAATGACACAACCACGTTGGTTGTACAGCCGGGTACATCACAAATTAAAACAATTGATTAATTGGTTTATCCTCCCACTCCTTCCTCCTGTCCCCAATGTTGGCAAATACTGTATGTAAAGTGTAAAAAACAGGTCTGTGTGTATGTGTTTCTGAGATTGCTGTGAGTGTGTTTGGGACTGTAATTATGCCTGGAATTATACTGTACAGTACTACTGTTGTAGGTATTATACTGACTGCAAACTCCGCAGGGGGTTTCAATTATTATTATTTCAATTTATTACTTTACTGAGAGGGTAGTGGATGCATGGAATAGCCTTCCAGCTGAAGTGGTAGAGGTTAACACAGTAAAGGAGTTTAAGCATGCGTGGGATAGGCATAAGGCTATCCTAACTATAAGATAAGACTAGGGAGTAATGAAAGTATTTAGAAAATTGGGCAGACTAGATGGGCCGATTGGTTCTTATCTGCCGTCACATTCTATGTTTCTATGTTTCTATTTAGAGTGTATTACTGTTATTTATGGGCATTATGGCAGGTACTGTACTGATTGCACATGCCAGGTACTGTACTGATTGCAGACTCTGCAGGGGGTCCAATGATTTATTATTTAGAGTTTATTATTGTAACGTTATTTATGGGCATTATGGGCATGTCAGGATGCATTAGATAGGTATTAGGGTTTATTTTTTATGTTTTAGTCAGACAGATCTGGAAATGTAAGCCTGGTAGTGTCTGTCATTTAGGGAGTGTAGCCATATGAAGTGTGTGTGTCTGACATTGTGCCATATTTTGGTAGGCAGCATAGCAAGGAGCAGAAGGAGAGCTGAAGAGCCTGAAGAAATTGGAGAAGGAAGAAAGCTGTTGAAAGCTCTAAAAATAAAAGGAGGAAAAGAGGTGCATGTCTTAAAGTAAGAGAGAAGAAGAAGAAGAAATGGAGAGCGGTAAAAATAAAGGAGGAAAAAAAGGGATAAAGGAGAGAGGGAAGTTGAGAAAGAAGAACGTGAAGTAAGAGGAAGGCTTAAGAGAGGTGTGAAATAAAAGAAGGAAAAGGAAAATGATAAAGGAGAGTGGGAAGTTGGATAAGAAGAAGTGAAAAAAGATGAAGGCTTACGAGAGGTGTTGGAATAGAAAAAGAAAAGGAAAGTGATAAAGGAGAGAGTGAAGTTGGATAAGAAGAAAGTGAAGGAGGAGGAAGGCTTAAGAGAGGTGTGAGATAAAAGAAGGGAAAGGAAAGTGATAAAGGAGAGTGGGAGGTTGAGAAAGAAGAAAGTGAAAAGGAGGACTCATAATGGCCCAAAAAGAAAGGATGCTAGAGTTGGTGTGTGTAGTGAAAAAGCCATAACATTGGAAACAAAATTGAACATTATAACAGACCATGATGCAGGAAATTCCACTAAAGAATTAGCTACCAAATATTCAACTGTAAGTACAATTGTGAAAGACAAAGAAAAATATTCAAAGGTAGTAAAAAAAATGCACAATCCCTGCATTCTACTTGGAAATGAACAAAGGAAAATGAAAGCCTCATTCCTCATATGGAAAAACTTTTAACAGCATGGATAAGTGATCAAACTGGACGGCTCCATATGCCCGTTACCTATGCTACCATTTGTGCTAAAGCTTTATTACTTTATGAGATGCTGAAACAAAGAAAAGGAGACACTGTTGAAGCAACATTTTCTGCAAGCAGTGGGTGGTTGGATTGTTACAAAAAAAAGAGTCGATTGGCATAGCATAAAAATCCTTGGAGAATCTGCAAGTGCTGATACAAAAGTGGCTAATTTATTTCCTGCTAAGTTGGCAGAAATATTGGAAGAGGGAAATCACTCGCCATCACAGGTTTTCAATGCGGATGAAACCGGTCTCTTTTGGAAGCCCATCAAGAAGCTATATTGCAAAAGAAGAATCATCAATGCCTGGTTTTAAACCAGCAAAAGATCGACTAACTTTATTGCTTGGTGGAAATGCAGCTGGAGACTGTAAGTTAAAACCCATGATGGTGAACCATGCAGAAAATCCTAGGGCACTTAAAGGAATTGTGAAAAGCACACTGCCAGTCATATGGAAAGCCAATAAAAAAAGGTTGGGTTACTGTTTTGCTATTTGAAGACTGGTTCTCACATTATTTTGTACCTGAAGCGAAAAAATATTGTGAAGAGAAATCAATACATTTTAAAGTTATTCTGCTTGTACATAACGCACCCGTCATCCACCCTCTCTTCAACATCACCACCCTAATGTCAAAATCATATTCTTGCCACCAAATACAACTTCCATTTTGCAACCAATGGACCAAGGTGTTATCACCACATTTAAAGCACTGTACCTTCGGCAGACATTTGAAATGCTGATTAAAGCAATGGATAACGAGACAGGTCCAGGTCTTAAAGATTTTTGGAGAAAATAATTCAATATTTTAGATGCAATAAAAATTATAGCATATGCCTGAAACTAAATTTCTGAGACAACCATGAAAGGTGTTTGAAGAACCAGCAGAAACTGTACAGCAGAACACAGAAGCAATCGTTACTCTTGCCAACAAATTGGATCTGAATGTCTCTGCAACTGACATAAATGACCTTCTTGAAGCACACAAGGAAGAACTTACAAATGAAGACCTCTTAGATATGGAAGGACAAGAGGAAGTTGAAGAGGTAGAAGATGTTACTTCTCCTGAAACTCCTGTTCCTTCTTTCT
Source organism: Pelobates cultripes (assembly GCA_933207985.1). Lineage (NCBI taxonomy): Eukaryota > Metazoa > Chordata > Amphibia > Anura > Pelobatidae > Pelobates > Pelobates cultripes. The sequence goes on from OW240914.1 coordinate 208,221,412, forward strand.
CTTTTAAAGATCTTGAGGAAGCATTTCAACACATAGAAAAGGCAATTAATATTTTTGAGTCACAAGATTCTAACTTTGAGAGAAGTACCAAAGTTGTTAGAGATCTAAGAAATGCCTATCCGAGTGCTGGCGCTGCTGCATTCCATGACGGGCCAGTGGGAAGATCAAAGATCTCCCTCACCAGCCCACATGTAGTGTATTGAGGCTGCTGGCAGGAGAGAGAGGGAGGGAGACAGGTGAGGAACCCGGAGGAGCTCTATCTTGCAACTCCACCTGGCTCCTCTTGCGAGATTTGGAACGTTGCCATGGCAACGCCCTGGGTCTCGCGAGAGTGAACTCTAGCCTCACAGGCTAGAGTTCACTCACCACTAATACCACCAGGGATGGGAGCAGCACGATCCCCTTCCCAGGCTGAAGGTAAGAAGGGAGGAGGATATTATCACTTACACACACACACACACACTGCACATTGACACTCACAGCTCATTCACACACACACACACACACACACACACACACACACACACACTGCACCCGTGACACTCACAGCACCCTCACTCAAACACCCTCACAAGCACATAGCAGCCTCACTCAAACACAGCACACACACTGCACCACTCACAAACAACACCCTTACCCACACAGCTCCCTCACACACACACACTACACTCCTCTTGCACACACACTACACCCCTAACACACACACATCACCCTAGCACACGCAGCACCCTCACGCACATACACACAGTACCCTTACTCACACACACACTGCACCCATAACACTCACAGCACCCACACACACACACACACACTGAACCCCTGACACTCACTGCACCCTCACACACAGCTTCCTCACACGCACATTGCACCCTTATTCAAACACAGCACCCTCATACACACTGCACCCATCACTCACACACAGCACACAGACACTGCACCCCTTACACACACACAGGACCCTTACCCACACAGCACCCTCACACACAGTACCCTTACTCACACACACACTGCACCCCTGACACTCACAGCACCCTCACACACACACACTGAACCCCTAACACTCACTGCACCCTCACACACAGCTTCCTCACACGCACATTGCACCCTTATTCAAACACAGCACCCTCATACACACTGCACCCCTCACACACAGCACACAGACACTGCACCCCTCACACACACACAGGCCCCTTACCCACACAGCACCCTCACACACACACACTGCACCCCTCTTGCACACACACTACAACCCTAACACACACACATCACCTTAACACACACACACATTGCACCCCTGACACTCACAGCACCCTAACACACACACACGTTGCACCCCTGACACTCACAGCACCCTTTCTCACACCTACACACTGCACCCGTGACACTCACAGCACCCACACACACACATTGCACCCCTGATACTCACAACATCCACACACACACACAGGACCCTTACCCACACAGCACCCTCACACACACACACTACAACCCTAACACTCTCACATCACCCTAACACTCACAGCACCCTTACTCACACACACACACACACACACACACACACACACAAACACCTACTGCACCCCGACACTCACATCACCCTCACTCATATACACACACACACACACACACACCCTGCACCCCTGACACACACAGCTTCCTCACATGCACATAGCACCTTCACGCAAACACAGCACCCATCCCTCACACACAGCACACACACACTGCACCCCTCACACACACACATCACCCTTACCCACACAGCACCCTCACATACACACTGCAACCCTGTTTCACACACACGACATCCCTTACACACCCACACACAGCACCCTCACACACACACTGCACAATACTCTTTCCTGGCATTTTTGTCTCCTGGTATCCCATCTATGGAAACACCAGAGACAAATGTCAAGCAAACACAGTGCAAGCATGTTATTAAATTTGCTTGCACTGTGCAGAACAAATACAGAGTATTTTTCTCATGCTAGAGCTCTTCAGCAGAGCTCTGCGCATGGTCCGCCCTGGAAGAGCATTTTACCAACATGCTCACTTTGTGATGGGGCGTGCTTGCCATTGGTGATGACAAATCACACCCTATCTGGCCCCTCCCCCTTTTTAGTGGGCCACTGTAATTAAAAAATGCCCGGGCCGAATTTTTTTCCCAGTCCGGCCCTGACTATCACAGCTTGTCTACAGAAAGCTGCTGTGACTAGTTCTGTCTCAAGCGAACCAGAAACAAGTAAGGTGCAGTCTTCAACAAGTACCAAACAACTGAGGGAGGACTGTGCGGTGCCCCATTCATCAAGTGCAACACATCTCTTCATTGAGAACAATGATGATTGAGGATGATTTGGTGAAGAATTCAATATGGTATGTATTTCTTTAATGTTCCTACAACACATATGTATTTGTTGATAATTTTTTTTTTTTGTACTTCATAATTTAGGTTTTCTCTGTTAAAATTTGTTAGTCAGGAACAGAACCCCTGCTTATTACATTGCGGTCTATGGGAAATTAGTTCTCACTTTATGAACTACCAGTACTAATTTTAATAATCGAAGACGGACCGGTCTAGAATCTGTAGCCATTCAGTTTTAATGGCATTTTAAACTCAGAGCTTTAACCATTTTGAACAATCTCATTTGCTAATTAAAGAAGGCAATGCATACATTGTAAGTTCTAAAACAGGAAGGCTTGGATCCAGAGGGCTCACTTCATTCATTGTAGCAACTGCTTTATAATTAATTTTTCAGTCCCACTTATATATTACTACAAAAGGTCAGATTAATATATAAGTACATAGAAGATATTGAGTATATTCATCATAAAACACGGCAGGTCAACAACCCTTTTGGGCAATATAAATGTATAATTGGAAACCATTTGTGAAAAAATATATGAAACCATTTATAGTTATAAATATATACAAGTATTTCCTGCTAGTTCTGATAATGTTTGTGTTTTCTGCTCTTTGCCTTTTGAAAATATAAAATTTCTCTCTTAAATGTTTGGTTATGCAAACATTTGTTTAATGTCTTGCACTAGATCAAAACATCACTTCTATGTGCTTTATACATTTACATAGCTAAATTTAATATATAATAAACTACATGTATATACACATACATGCACACACACACACACACATGGACATTGAGTAACTAAATGACCTCCATTGTTTAAATATGCATAGGGATTTAGGAGAGAGCGCAGGTAACTTTTTCTTTGTTTTTTACTGCATTTATTGGGGCTGATGTGTACTGTGGTCGTTGCTGCCGCCCATGAATGATGGGAGTGAGCGCAGGACTTATCTTTTTGTATTTGTATTTACTTTGTATCACACAGCCTTGTTACAATGCTGCCGCCCATCCCATGTGTGCCCTATTAAGGGTTAATAAGAATATTGGGTGTATATAAAAAATACCCCTCTCTGTCAGGTGAAAGGTCAGTGTAGGGCCTGCCTAGGGGGGTCTGCCTAACAGACACTTTGTATTTGTAACTAGACCAGTTGGATGAACAGGAACAGAGGGGGTTGAGGACCCTGCTCAAATGAGCTTACATGCTATAGGGAGTCGGTTATAGTGACACAAAAGGTAAGGGTAGGTAAGAAAAATGGGTAATTAGAATAGTATTTTACTGTTTTATTTATTTTTTTATGACAGTTGTAGGAGAAGACTCAGGGTGTGGGGAAGGAAAGCTGTTAACAGTTTAATTGATATGCTTTCCTGAATAAGTGAGTTTTCAACAATTTTTTTAAGGAATGGCGACTGGGTGAGAGTAGGAGCAGGGAAGGGAGTTCCACAGAAGTGGTGCAGCCCTAGATAAGTCTTGAAGGTGTGCATCAGAAATGAGAGGACAAACAGAGGAAAGATGAAGATTTTCAGCACGGCGAAGGGGCCTGGATGGGACATACTTGTGTATTAGAGAGGATAGGTAGGTAGGAGTAGTGTTATTTATAGATTTGTAAGCACAAACATGATTTCCAATTAAGCCCTATATATTATGGGAAGCCATGAAGGGACTGACGTGGGAAGTGTGGGCTGACAGAAAGATCTGCCTCACCGCTGCATTTGTTATAGACTGTAATGGGACAAGTTGGGAACATGTAAGACTATTGCAGTAGTCAAGGCGAGAGATGATAGTGGCATGGACCAGCACCTTAGCCGTGTCCAGCTTTAATTAAGGGCATATGCGTGCTATGTTTTTCAGATGGAAGCAGCAGAATTTGTCAATTGATTGCACAGGAGGGGTGAAGGAGAAGTTGTAGTCAAACAAAACACCTAGGCAGTGAGCCTGTGAGTTAAAGCCATAGTGCCATTGACTTGGAGGGAGACAGATACGGGAGTAGCAACACTTGAGGAAGGAGAGGAAAGACAAGAAGTTCTGTTTTGGGCAGATTAGGTTTTATGAAATTAACAGCCATCAAGCTGGAAGTAGCATGTATTGGAGTACCCCCACTGTAGTCTTCTTATAACAGGAGAAAATTGCACTTCAGTGATTATAGCTACCCACAGACACTAGGCAACACATAGTGCTGGAGACAGGAACTGACTTTATTGCAAGTGTGCACAGATATTTATACCCACATGGGGTCATTTGAAAACAATAGGGTAATTAGCAGTACACACATTTCCCCATCATAATAATCAGGAGTCCAAAAAGTAAGTCCAAAAGAGGCATAGACATAGAAGCATAGGCTGACCTCTTGACTGAAGGGGAATGTTGGCCTTGCTGAAGTATATACTGCCGTAGCACAGTGCAAATTCATTACTGATGTTCTTGTGCTGTGCTTTTCAAGGACAGATCCCTGGTGTCCCCTGACACCAGGAAAATAAATCAGATGTCATAACAGGACCTTATAAAAGGGAATGCCCAACTGAAATCAGGTCAGTTGGGAGGCCTGCATATTTGTAACTTGCTGGTAAAGTAGAGAAACATGTGCTTTGTAAGTTGTCGCCATAGCATCCATAACTAAAAATCACAATGGCTCAAGTACCGCTAATGCACGCTTACCTTTCTTACCAGATAAATGTCTATGGAACCTTGAGACTAATTTCTGTTAAGTGATGTTGTTCATTCAAATGACACATACAGGATACTATATACTTTACATCATATGTTGGCTTTTTCATTTATTTTATTGTTGCTTGAATATGGTATAATATATTCTGATATCCACTTTATGGTTTCCATGTCATGCCACATAGTTAACATGTATTTTGCCTATAGGATATACAAGGGTTAGCTGTTAACTTCTTTGCACTACACAAGAGGCTGATGTTAAGATTTTTGGGTTAGCATGAGCCATTAAACACTAGTGATACGGGTGGAAACCAGTTGCTAAGCAGCATTTAGTGGCTGTAGAAAAGTACGAGAGCACCAGATAAGTCCATGTTGCTAGTGGTGAAATTTTGAAGTTCGTGAACAGTTGCTACTTACTAACAGTAGTCACAGGCATTTTAGCATAGCTAAAGTAAAAAGTAAAATAGCTACAACATTAGAAGCAAGCCTTTGGTATGTAATGTTCTCCTTTCCCATATATTTTGATTCCGTTCTCTAAAGAACATCTGATACTCTGACACCTTCAACAGATGTCTACCCTTTCTTTCTGTTGACACACCTACCATTATCTCCCAATAATACCTCCTCTATTGACCGGTCACCTCATTACATCTACATTCGTTTCTTTTAATTCATGCTGTGCACCCCATGACTGTTTCAAAACCTAGCGTACACTATTGATATGTCGACGCAAAGATAGAGATACACAAGATTTGTATGCCTTATTAAATAATAATGCACACGTATTTTAACTGGAATCATACAGCAAGAATTCTTATATCTTGAAGAATGTCCTGGGGAGTATATTCTCCTATTATGCCTATTTTTATCAACCAAAGAAGATGAAAGAATGCAACAACCCTGCTGGGAATCCAATATATGACCCTTAGGTTTGAACATGAGATAAGCATTCTGATAGCTGATACTCTGACCCCATCTAAAATACGGCATGAGTGTTAATGTTTGGAAAATAAAGAGACTGACTAGGATACGTGCTGTGTTTTTTGGTAGGAAAGTGTGCATATATACTAAGCAGGAGTGTATTTTTGCAAAAATTCTTGTGAAATTCATGTAACTATATAAAATATAATGAAAAGAAAAAACGTGCATAGGCTTTGTTGAAGAATTATAGGGGTGGCATAAAGTGTCAATTTTCTCAGTAGTTGTATAAATACAAAATGTAACTGTGTAAAAATTTGCTAAAAAGTGTAAAGGTGCTTCGAGTGTAATTGAATGAGACCAAGCAGCTAACACATGTAGCTAACTCATATAAGTGTCACAATACATTAAACATACATAAATAAAATATTTGTGAGTAATCAAACTAAAAATAAAATGAAAAGTGGAGTGTTATATAATTATTTAGTGGTGTTAATAGGGGTGCATATTCATAACAATAAAATACACTATAATAGTGCAATATTGCAATGTACAAATGGATAGTGCAGTGGTGTAAAGTGATCTACTCACTTTAATGAGCCCACAAGGGATCGGCTTATTCGTAAACCCTTCTGTGTCTTTAAGGTAGCACAATGCCTTTTACGTGATATGATGTTGTAATTCACAGGAGAAAAACAGAATAAAGATTTATGATGCAGTATGTAGGAATTAACGTTCAGGGATGTAATATATAAAAGTGCTCACCTGGTAAAGAGCCTATATGTAATCCAGGATGGGATAGTGCGGGAATATGTCAAACAGATTGACACCACCCTTCTTAGACCAATACTTAGCAATTCAGGCAAAAGCAGACTTAACTGATTAAAAAGATTTTTATTTTAAAAGGCTATACAAGACAAACTAAAATAAAATAGATCCAATAGATTCTGTCTATCTTTCAATAAAATCAAGTGTCTGATACGGATTTTGCCATTCAACTTCAACTAGAATGTCTGTAGTCTGTCTTGATCCTTATATGAATCCGCATGGAGTTCTTCACCTTTCTATCACATGATCACCTGATTCAAACCATTGGTGAGTAAGGGCAATTGCCCTTTTTCTGGCTTCCAGAAGTGACATTTAGGCTACAAGGCAAATGAGGCCTTGAGCTGCGATTGCTATGCAGGGATTACCTGAGGGGGCTTTAGCAAGAAATAGTTCAAACTAGAGAATATAATGGTCAAAGGAGAGGGGCGTACGTTTTTATCTGGGCATAGGGCAGCAGAAAAATGTAATATATTACTGCAGAGTCAACTGATCATATAATTTGCATTTTTATATTTCATTTCTGACCCTTTACATAGAGACAAATACTAATTACCTCTGGGTCATTAAAATATGGTTGAATTGGGTGCAGGGCCTGACTGCTGAGAACAGAGGAAGCATTCTTGCAAAGCTCCTGCTCAACGGTGTTAAATAATTGGATTTCACTAGCCAAAACGGGATCTGATCGGTCCAAAAGGGCCTTTATATGACAGGAGAAACCCAGGGGCACACAATGATGCCACACAAGCTACGATTCCGGCTTACTGCACCTGTTCACCCCATGAGGCCTATACATGTGGTCGGCGTGAGGGAGACGGCCGCTCCCCCGCTGGCACTTGCGGCCGACAAGCGGAGACCAGATCCCTGTTCCCCCCCCTCTGGACCGGTGGGGGTTATCCCGGTCCACCCTCGGGAGACCCTGATACAGCCCAGTAGGACTGCCGTGGTGACACAGGGGCCTCCCTCAAGCGATGACACAGCACCTAAAATGGTGGAGGCGAAGTGTTTTCCCGGCACTCATGCTGCGCTGCCAGAGGTCGAGAATCGGCTGGACAGAGCCTTCCAAATCTTTTGGGAAAAGCTGGAGGCCCTTCTGTTCCTGACGGACCCAGAGGCTGTGCCAGAAACCGGGCTACATGCTCACCCACACCAGGTCAAGCTGGAGGAAGCACAGACTCCCCCTGCATCAAAACACCCAGGGGGTTGGAGGCAACGAGACAAACACAAGCAGCGGGAGATCATAGATCAGCCGGGCGGCAACACGAGCACACCGACGGCCCTGCAGAACAAAAGAACAATCGCACGGACGCACATCAGCCCGTCCTCATGCCAACTGGATAGCGGCGACCCAACACCAGGAGACCAGAACCACAACCCAGTAAGGAGCAGTGCGAATTATATGTACCACAAACCAAGCATGCCTCCGCTGCAGCTAGCGCAGCTCGGACAGATCTCGGACACCCTGCCGGAACACTACTCCAACCTTACCTGTCCCCACTCCTGCAGGACGCTGGGCCTGACACCGGGACTCTTATGGCAGAATTTAGTCTGGCTCCAACGGGGAATTGGCTGATAAGCAGAGGACTCTCCCACCCCTGGCAAGTAGTCCCAAGGGCACCCTTACCAGACTCAAAAGTTTTACAAGCACCACAATTCTTGCGGTTAAAACTAGAAAAGGACAGGAACAGAACTGCATATAAACAGGGCCAGTGTACTAATTTTGCTCTCTGTATGCAAGCCCATTACATGACTCGCTAGTCTCACAGCATAGCGGGTTAGGCACCTGTGCACATTAGTATTGGATCATCTTTTTTATTTGTACCATTATCGTTTATTTCCTTTTCTTTCAAAATGTTTGGTTGCCGACCTATGCCCACAATCACATCTCCTGTATAAAAGCTAGACTAAGCCTGTATTACTCAGCTCGTAGGTTACTCTAAAATGCTTAAAATCAGCTAACTAGACATACCAGCAATGTTATCAGCTATGAGACAGAATTAGCAGTTAGACTCTCTATTGTTTACCACTCAAACTCTCTTTAAACATAAAAATTGTGCTAGATTTTCTCATGTACCTCTATGTTCAAATGTTTCTAATGTGTTGGAGGAATGCCTTTGGGGTACCTCACAACCATCTGTTAAAAACTTAAGCACTACAAAAATAAAGAATAAAAAAATAAAATATGGTTGAATTTATAAATAGTGATACATAAAATGTTTTCTTTCACAATCTGAAAATATCTCAATTTGTAAATATAGCTTTTAGCTCACTTCAGCTAAATACTTCTTGTTTTACATTTCATTCTGGATAAGGGTAGATTTATATCAGATCTGATACTTAGATAAACTCAGTTAAAATGTTAATAAATATATATATATATATATATATATATATATATATATATTTTTTTTTTCAGGTGCTCAAATCAAATTAAAGTAAATGGGCATTAAAAAGGTAGTACCTATTACATTTAACCATTTTAGCTGTGGAGAGGTGTGCAGGTATAGTCAACAAAGTCTTTTCATAGACCAGGGGTAGGCAACCTTCCGCACTCAGATGTTGTGGATTACACCTGTCATTATGCTCTTACAGCCATAAGCAGCAGGGAAGATGTAGTCCAAAACATCAGGAGTGCCAAAGGTTTCCAAGTTATGATTATCCAGACTACTAATAAAAATCTGCTTAACCCCTTCAGGACGGGTGACGAATAAGGTCCGTCATCCTGGGGATACCCTTAACGACGGGTGACGGACCTTGTCCGTCACGCGGTAAAATTAACCCCAGATCGCGGTGATCGCGAGGTCAATGGTGCTCTGGTCTGCCTCTGTATTAGAGGCAAACCGGGAGTACCCGATCAGGCTGCCCCAGCACCGGTGCTCGCTCTGACAGGCTGTCAGAGCGAGCACATGTGCTCAGTATACTCACCTTCTGCCTCCCTGCACTTCCTGGTTCTGTGTGAAGTGCAGGGAGACGGATCATCACTGATCTTGTCCCTGTTAGAAAAATAAAATAAAGTTAATTTAAAATCCCACCCCCCTTTACCCATTTTAATAAAAAATGTACCTCTTCCCTGCCAATTGAACACTGACTACAGTGATCAATTGGCAGGGATTACATTTTACTATGATCTGATTTTTTTTTTTTAACCCTCAGGGGTTACATTTATTTTATTAATTAATTTAAATATTTTAAAATTATAAATTTAGCTAGCTGGGGTGGGTGGAAGTTAGTGGGGAATTGGGGGATTTGGTGTTAGGCTACTAGGGGTTAACTTTAAAAAAAGTTTTAAAATAAGCTTTAAAAAGTTCAAAATTAAGTTAAAAAAGTTTTAATAATGTTTAAGTAAAAAATAAAAAAACACCCCCTTTAGCCTGTCCAAATAAAAATTAACCCCTTCCCTGCCAGTTGATCACTGCCTACAGTGATCAAAATACAGATCACAGTATTATACTGTGATCTAATTCTTTTTAACCCCTGACGATTAACTTTTATTTTTTTAACCCTCAGGGGTTCAATTTATTTAATTAACTAATTTTAATATTTTATAATTATATATTTTGCTAGCTGGGGTGGGTGGGAGTTATGGGAAAATGGGGAATTTGCTGTTAGTGCTGATTACTGCTAGTTTGGGGTTAACGGTAAAAAAAAAGCTTAGAAAAATTTTAAATCTGTAAAGAAAAGTTTAAAAACTAGTTTTAAAAAGTAAAAAAAGTAAAAAAATACATTTAAAAACGCTCATTACCACTACACCTGGAACAAACTAGAGAAAAAATGATCCCACGCCAAGATTCAAAATATGCCTTTTGAATTACCCCAGGGTGTATTCCTTAATAAATAGTATGTGTTTGTGGGGAAGTTTTGAATAACCAACCATCTAAACTACTCCAAATTGGAACATGAACACAGCGTAAAACTTCAAAGTTAGAAAAAAACTGGCTGCGTCTCAAATGTGCCCCTTCAACATCCACATATACCTGGCAAAGGTACATACGGGGGTATTGCTGTACTCATACCACATAGCTGAGCAACATATGAAGTATTATACAGTCGTAGCACACATAAGGTTTGCAAAATATACTGTGCAAACTCACTTTGTGTGTCAAAAAGGCAGAAAAAAACGCTTATTACCACTACACTTGGTACAAAGCTAGCGGAAAAATGATCCCACGCTAAGGTTCAAAATATGCCTTTTGAAATACCCTGGGATGTCTTCTTTAAGAAATGGTATGGCTTTATGGGGTATTTGGATTATATAGCCTGGTAAAATACTCTATAATGGGACATGGGCACAGCGTAAAAATGTAAAGTTTGAAAAAAACTGGAATGGCTGTGTCCCAAATGTGCCCCTCCGATGTCCACATATACCTGGCAAAGGTACATACGGGGGTATTGCTGTACTCAGCCGACATAGCTGAGCAACATATGAAGTATTATACAGTCATAGCACACATAAGGTTTGCAAAATATACTGTGCAAACTCACTTTGTGTGTCAAAAAGGCAGAAAAAACACTTATTACCACTACACTTGGTACAAGCTAGCGGAAAAATGATCCCACGCTAAGGTTCAAAATATGCCTTTTGAAATACCCTGGGATGTCTTCTTTAAGAAATGGTATGGCTTTATGGGGTATTTGGATTATATAGCCTGGTAAAATACTCTAAAATGGGACATGGGCACAGCGTAAAAATTTAAAGTTTGAAAAAACTGGAATGGCTGTGTCCCAAATGTGCCCCTCCGATGTCCACATATACCTGGCAAAGGTACATACGGGGGTATTGCTGTACTCAGCGACACAGCTGAGCAACATTTGAAGTATTATACAGTGTAGCACACATAAGGTTTGCATATGCTGCGCAAACTACACTTTGTCAGCCGACATAGCTGAGCAACAGTATTATACAGTAGCACACATAAGGTTTGCAAAATATACTGTGCAAACTCACTTTGTGTGTCAAAAAGGCAGAAAAAACACTTATTACCACTACACTTGGTACAAGCTAGCGGAAAAATGATCCCACCCTAAGGTTCAAAATATGCCTTTTGAAATACCCTGGGATGTCTTCTTTAAGAAATGGTATGGCTTTATGGGGTATTTGGATTATATAGCCTGGTAAAATACTCTAAAATGGGACATGGGCACAGCGTAAAAATGTTAAGTTTGAAAAAACTGGAATGGCTGTGTCCCAAATGTGCCCCTCCGATGTCCACATATACCTGGCAAAGGTACATACGGGGGTATTGCTGTACTCAGTCGACACAGCTGAGCAACATATGAAGTATTATACAGTGGTAGCACACATAAGGTTTGCAAAATATACTGTGCAAACTCACTTTGTGTGTTAAAAAGGCAGAAAAAACGCTTATTACCACTACACCTAGTACAAGCTAGCGGTAAAATGGTCCCACGCTTAGGTTCAAAATATACCTTTTGAAATACCCTGGGGTGTCTACTTTAAGAAATGTTAGGCCTTTGTGGGGTAGTTTGAATTTAAAACCTCGGTTCGGTAAAAACTGATATGGCTTGGTCTCCTATATGGCACTGTAGCTTCACGAAATAGTGCCAAAGACATTCATTGGGGGTGTGTTTTTACTCAGAAGACTTAGCTGAGCATAATTTGGGGGGTTTGAACTTAGTGGCACATGTGAAATATACAAAATGCCCAGCAAAAATGCAATCCATATCTAAACAATGCACAAAATTATTTTTTACCACATACTTTGGCATATATTGGTGAAAAAATGGGGGCATGTTAAGGCACAATATGCACCTTATGAGATACCCTGGAGTGTATCAAACTGTTATAATACCCCAAATGGAAGCATAGGCTCATTAACTCCGTCTCTCAGAATTCTACTGGGAATACTGAAAAGGACAGGTCTCCTAAATGGCACTGTAACTTCACGAAATAGTGCCAAAGACATACAATGGGGGAGTCATTTTACTCAGCAGATGTAACTGAACACAAAATAAAACTTTGTACAGGAATAGCACACACCAACTTTACAAAATAAACATGAGAAGTTCTTTGTTATAAGTTTGTGTGCCAAAAAAAACCCCCACAATATTACTCCAATATTTAGCAGAGGGTGGCGGTGAAATGGCTACGTAGAAAGTGTCAAAACCACCTTAGGTAAATAGCCTGTGATGTCTACTTTATATAAATATATACTTTTGTGTGGCAATTTTGTTTTCTTTCATGGCTATTAAGCTTACAAGAAAAACATACCAAATTCTAAAATCGCTCCACATTAAAAGTTTATTTTACTCCTTGTGCTTTGTGACCTGTAACTACCAAAAAAAACTGAAAATCCCAGACACATTATATATTCTGTAAATCAGAACAACTAAATGAATTTATTTTTAATTACGTTCCTTAACCTGCACTAATTATGCACACATTATTATTGCAAAAACTGTAAAAAAAAAACAAAAATTTCATTTTGTTTGCATTTTTCTGTATTTTTTATAATAAATAAGTATATATATATATATATATATATATATATATATATATATATATATATATATATATATATCAAATTTAAAGTCCTTTCTGTCCTTTAAAAAACAGTTCATAATATGTATCGGTGCAATAAATGAAAGAGATGCAAATTGCAGTTGAACGCATACAGCAAGAAAATACAAAAATTGCTTGTGTCATTAAGCGTAAGTCAAGCTTCTGAAGCTGTGTCCTTAAGGTGTTAAACAGAACAGTGTTGGTGGTTTTTGAGAACTATATTAAGGGCCACGTCTAAATATTTAGTATTGATTAATCCAGTTGGCAGGTGATCAGTTGGCCATCAAAGAGATGAATCAACAATGATTTTGGACATTAAATTAAAAAAAAAGAATCTGCTATAAAATCTTTATAAATGTGTGTGCAATATTTAGGCATTATTTACATACTTACTATTTTGTTTCCCAGAAGATTAAACAGTTCCTGAATCATTTTAATTTCCAAGTCAAATTTAGTTTTCTGCAAGACCTCTTTGGTTATTGATAATTCTAACCTGATATTACCTCTGTCACCAGCATGCATACAGTCCATATCTGAACATAATAAAATGCTGAATAGAATGATTATTTTAAACAAGTGTTTTCAAAAACCCTGTTAAGGACAGTTGTGAAAGTTGTGAAAGACATGGTTATTTATTTCTTTTTTTTCTTTTTAGCCATTTTGTTTTATTAATAAAAACTGTATATAGGTAATTACATTTTCTTCACATATTATGTGTATGGTCACAAGTTATTTAAGTCTTGCAAAATATTCAAGTAAGAGGGATTTTGTAATGTGCACAGCATCTAGAGGAGGTACAGGATAACCATACAATAAGTAAAGTTATGTATAGAAAAGAAGATGGATTGCCATGTGTAAAATCTATAACAGGTTCTGTGCGTTATCTTTTTGGGTTACATGACTGATACAGCAATTGTAGTGGAAGGGTAGAGCAGACTGATAGGAGTATTGTGAGGAGTGAGAAAGGGACCATGTTATACTACTCATTATTTTATACAGTTGCAAGAAAAAGTATGTGAACCCTTTGGAATAATATGGATTTCTGCACAAATTGGTCATAAAATGTGATCTGATCAACAATAGACAATCACAGTCTGCTTAAACTAATAACACACAAAGAATGAAATATTGCCATGTTTTTATTGAACACACCATGTAAACATTCACAGTGCAGGTGGAAAAAGTATGTGAACCCTTGGATTTAATAACTGGTTGAACCTCCTTTGGCAGCAATAACTTCAACCAAACATTTCCTGTAGTTGCAGATCAGACATGCACAACGGTCAGGAGTAATTCTTGACCATTCCTCTTTACAGAACTGTTTTTCAGTTCAGCAATATTCTTGGGATGTCTGGTGTGAATCGCTTTCTTGAGGTCATGCCACAGCATCTCAATCAGGTTGAGGTCAGGACTCTGACTGGGCCACTTCAGAAGGCATATTTTCTTCTGTTTAAGCCATTCTGTTGTTGATTTACTTCTATGCTTTAGGTCATTGTCCTGTTGCAACACCCATCTTCTGTTGAGCTTCAGCTGGTAGACAGATGGCCTTAAGTTCTCCTGCAAAATGTCTTGATAAACTTGGGAATTCATTTTTCCTTCGATGATAGCAATCCGTCCAGGCCCTGACGCAGCAAAGCAGCCCCAAACCATGATGCCCCCACCACCATACTTCACAGTTGGGATGAGGTTTTGATGTTGGTGTGCTGTGCCTTTTTTTCGCCACACATAGTGTTGTGTATTTCTTCCAAACAACTCAACTTTGGTTTCATCTGTCCACAGAATATTTTGCCAGTACTGCTGTGGAACATCCAGGTGCTCTTGTGCAAACTGTAAACGTGCAGCAATGTTTTGTTTGGACAGCAGTGGCTTCCTCTGTGGTATCCTCCCATGAAATCCATTCTTGTTTAGTGTTTTACGTATTGTAGATTCGCTAACAGGGATGTTAGCATTTGCCAGTGACTTTTGTAAGTCTTTAGCTGACACTCTAAGATTCTTCTTCACCTCATTGAGCAGTCTGCGCTGTGCTCTTGCAGTCATCTTTACAGGATGGCCACTCCTAGGGAGAGTGGCAGCAGTGCTGAACTTTCTCCATTTATAGACAATTTGTCTTACCGTGGACTGATGAACAGCAAGGCTTTTGGAGATACTTTTATAACCCTTTCCAGCTTTATGCGTGTCAACAATTCTTAATCGTAGGTCTACTGAAAGCTCTTTTGTGCGAGGCATCATTCACATTAGGCAATGCTTCTTGTGAAAAGCGAGCCCAGAACTGGTGTGTGTTTTTTATAGGGCAGGGCAGCTGTAACCAACACCTCCAATCTAATCTCATTGATTGGACTCCAGTTGGCTGACATCTCACTCCAATTAGCTCTTGGAGATTTCATTAGTCTAGGGATTCACATACTTTTTCCACCTGCACTGTGAATGTTAACATGGTGTGTTCAATAAAAACATGGCAACATTTCATTCTTTGTGTGTTATTAGTTTAAACAGACTGTGATTGTCTATTGTTGTGACTTAGATGATGATCAGATCACATTTTATGACCAATTTGTGCAGAAATCCATATCATTCCAAGGGTTCACATACTTTTTCTTGCAACTGTATGCTTACCTAAAGAAGTGGGTTTAAAGAGATGAAGTATAATATGAAGTTTAAAGAGTACCTGTCATGTCAATACAACTTAATCATATTGCATTCTGTGCTAGCAGAATTGCAAGCAAGTGCCTGGAATTCTCTAAAATCAAAGTGGGATTATCGTTAATAATATGGTTTGGATTATGGGTTGCATTATGGGTAGGACTAGAGGTTGGATTAGAGGTTTCATTGTGTGTTAAATTGGGGGTTGGATTAGTGGGTAGGGAGAGGGGTTAGATTATGGGTTGAATTATGGGTAGGATTATAGGTTGGTTCATGGGTATGATTAGGGGTTGGATTAGTGGTTTGATTAAAGGTAGGATTAGGGACAATATTAGGAGTAGAATTAGGGGCGTGAGAAGGGAAAAATTATACATGTGGGGTATCATTGTACTCGATAACAGTAGCAGAATAGAAATATGGGGTGCTTGCAGGAGAGGGACACGTGTAGTCTGTGAATTTTCACAAAATAAAACACAAAAAGTTTAATGATTTTACCTAGGTTTGTGATAAAATACATTTTTTATCAGCCCAAACAGTGAGACAACTGTCTCATTCAAACCTAAAGCTTTTGAATGAGACAGTTTGTCTCAAAGTGACGCACCATTTGGCAAAATGATGCAATATTTTAAAGGAAACTGTAATTTGTTTTTTTAATTTCACGTTTACTTTCTCTATAATTGACAAATATGTATTTGTGAGGTGAGGAAAATGTAGAAAATTGCACTTCTTTATCCTGCAACTGGGCTCTTAGCATCCTGTCAATCATAGTTATAAGCTTTGTTCTTGGCATCTAGCAGTCAGCACAGAGAAAGCATACAGAGAAGGTGAGAAATTAAGCAATAATTGTATTTCTCCTCTTTATTTGCAATGTTTGTCCTTATTTTCCTTTTTCTGTAGTAGTTATACTGCTTAGATTATTCCTTTAAGGGAATGATATGGGCTTGAATGACACTGAAAAAGAGTGGGTTAAATTATTTGAGACACGAACCTCAATATTTAGAAAGGAAATTGTTGCGGAGCTCTCTGTACCCCGGCTGGGTACCTCCGCCAAGGATTACTTCCTAGGTGGAACCAGGGCAGAGAAAACCTCAATGTGGGGTCTTCCTGAGGCCTCTCCATACTGGAACAGGATAGGGGACTAGCTCTATTTCCTCCCAGGGACTGGACGACACTCAGTCCTTATAAGGACTTTCCCTGCTGAATCCTCCACAAGCTGAAACAAGATGCTGATCAGTGATTAGCCCTTTCCCCTCCCAGTAAATAGATGACACTTAGTTCTGGGAGTACAACTGATTTTAATGAGCTAAGATTGGCCTTTAATGCACAGACCCGGCATGAGGTCTGCATTGTATTCAATACAAGCCCATCCCAGGAATCTCTGGGCCTGGGGGAAAATTGAGTTAACGACCGGTAAGCCAATTATCTCCCAGGAACAGAGAGCCCAATACAAAATATAAAAACACAAAAGTACCCCAAAACATCATAAAACCTACAATAACCCCACAAAAAATACATTCCCAAATAGCCCTGATCTGAGCACCCAAGTTCTCCAAATAGTGCTCAAATCCATGCAGTGTAGTGGAAACGCCACAGTGTTAAATTTCTGACCGGCCACACACGTGGTCCTATGCCCAAAATAGTTCCAGGGTGTTTGGTGCCTTTGCCAGTCAACTTTCGGGAGCTCCTGCACCCGCAATATGCGGTGCTCTGTCTGGCTCTCAAGTAGTGTTTTTTCCCTTTATTTTAAGACACCTTCCCTCCAAAAAGCGCTCTCCTGGCAGGTTGCAAAGTGGTTCAAAACCCCGGATCAAGTTTTCCAGGAACCGCACGGACACCTCATGTCGAATACAGTTCCATAACATTCGCGGCTATGTACCGCTGAGGGGACCAGGGAACTACAAAGTCCTCATGCCAAAATTAGTTTCATAGTGGTCGGGGCTAAGTACTGCTGAGGACCATCCGTAGGTTTGGTTCATGTGAACGGCCACCAGGGAGCTAGCGGTCGGTTCCATTCGTGAGAAGGGAAAGTGCCGAACCAGGGGTACCCAGGGAAAGCTGCTAATGGCAGCTGGGCAGGGTAACTCCCAAACCGCGTCTCAGACCTGGACCATAGTCGGTAGGCAGGATGCCGGCTTCCACACTCCTCCAGGAGTCTATGACAAACGTTCATGGGAAGGAGCATTTGTCACAGAAATGTTTTTAAGTTTAATATATATTTTAAAGTGCATAATTCTCTTTAAAATGCTAACATTTATAATTATCTTAAAATGCTAGAAGAAATAAATTAAAGGGGTAAAACGTATATCATTTAATGTCAGCACAATATAATTATAAAGTTAATCAAGTATAGTGCTACATTGTGTCTAAAGTTCTTGCAGATATATAATAATGATTGAATTAGGTTGCCAAGTTTCAGTTGCATGGTGGATAAATTCCCAGAGGCTACAGCTTTGTTCATTTTTTTTAATAACAATACAATTTTTATTGAGAAATACATTCCTTTAGAAAAATGCCCTTTAAGATTATCGATTGAAACACTCAAATGTTTGATGTGAAAAAATGTGAAGTCTTAACAAATATTCAAATAATATTCCAGCATTCATTCTTTAACGCAT
The DNA here is from genome assembly GCA_933207985.1 of Pelobates cultripes. Classification (NCBI taxonomy): domain Eukaryota; kingdom Metazoa; phylum Chordata; class Amphibia; order Anura; family Pelobatidae; genus Pelobates; species Pelobates cultripes. Next base: position 208,239,955 of record OW240914.1, read on the forward strand.
ATAGCTTTAAAAAAAAAAAGATTTATTTATTATAATAAAACATATTTCTAACTGTTAGTTAATAGTTGAAGCATAAAAAATAGATGAAAACATGCAACTGATATTTGCCAAACATTTACCGATCATATAAAAATAAAACACAGTGCTGACACTCACATTTTCTTTTATTGAGCAAATCTGCGTTGCATTATAACCACCATTTCTCCTTTTTTAAATGAAATATGTTTATTGCAAAAAAAATAGTTTCCAGTGTCTGGCCAGACAGCAGAGCCAGTACTGATAATATAGCGCGAGCACAGCTGTGCTCCCCACAATTCCACATGTCGGTGTGGAGATCTACAGCATTACTCCGTATCAGAAGAGGGCATTAAAAGGGGTGAGGTGAAGATCTGCCTTGCAGCACACTGAACCAAAATGAAAACAACTGGAACACCTGTTAATCAAGATTAGAGCCCCCATACTGCGGAAAAGGTAAGCAAGATGGGGCTTACCTAAATGAAAAAAACAAAACTGAGCAGCATTATGTGGGAAGGCTGAATAGAGAAATCTACTCCCCAAGCTAACCCTGTCACATCACTCCAACACATAATCACATTAACACTAATGCCCTCGCAGTCACCCCTCACACACAGTCACCCTTTTACACTCACCCCCACTTACACAGTCATCCCTCACGCATACAACACAGCCTCACCATTAACACAATGCACACATCAAGACTGCAAGCAGCACCCCCTACACAAAAGATACTGCAAGCACCTACATCACACACATACACTTCCAGACATAGAGATACAGACGCTCACAGACATAGATATGCATTACAGGTACAGCCACGAATACACATGCACGTAGATATACATTCACAGACACACCCTCTCAGGCTAATATTTGCTACACAATCACAGATAGGCACACATAAGAACTGTGACAAAGTGCCCTTCGCCACTTGGTCCTGGAGAGGCCTGCTTGCCAGCCTCCTGCCCTGTGACGATGGCCCGGGAGTGTATGGCCCTTTAAAAACATTATTGGGGGTTATGGACTTTTATTGGAGGGTGTATGGCTCTTTAAGAACTGTATTTGGGCTTTATGGAGATTGGATGTATAGTTTTAAAGTTATAGTAAATGTGTAAAAAGTATATTTTTCCTGCCTGTTATAATTGCATTAACCCATTGCGTACAGTAATTATATCACAGGCAGAGGGGAGGATTTTGTGGGAATGAATGGGAGTGTTTTACTGTATATTACGTGTTTTATTGGTTGTTTTACAAAACCCTGTTGGTGGGACTATGTATGAAAAACCTGCATAAAAGAAAGCCCTTTGGTGCTGATTAAAAGTGGTCTTCTTGAACACATAGTCTTGTCTCGTGATTGGAGGAGACAGCTATATTCACACTGGGGATTGCTATGCTCTAATCACTTAGCTCTTTTAAGAGCTGTTCCTGATACGCTCTTCAGGAGGAGAGGTCTTTCCCACACGGTCCTGGAAGACAGAAGCTGACCAAGGGTGGAAGGAAGACGGCGAGCCAACCAGTTAAGCTACGGCGGTTGTGGAGTCTGCGGTGGTTGTGGTGTCTGTTGCGGTGCTTGTAGTCCTCGGTGCAAGCTCGGAAGCATACATCAACGGAAGGTACTCTGTCAGAGTACAGGGAGTTCCGTTACAAGCACCAATACACACTGCCAGACACACACTGTGATTATGTGTCTGTATCTGTCAGTGTGTGTTTGTCATTGTCTCTGTGCATCAGTATGCCTGTGTGTGTATATGTGTGTTTCAAGGTGTCTATTTTTGCGCATGTGTCAGAGTATGTACATTAGTGATGTCGCGAATGTGAATTTTTTGGTTCGCGAATGGCGAACGCGAACTTCCGCAAATGTTCGCGAACCCGGCGAACCACCATAGACTTCAATGGGCAGGCGAATTTTAAAACCCACAGGGACTCTTACTGGTTGAAGGGGGGGGGGAGACCTACTCTCCTCCCCCCCCCGGTCCCCACCCCTTGGCGGCGGGTGGGGGCCATAAAGATAATGAGGGGGGGACCTACTGTCCTGAGCGGTGGGTACGGTCCCTAATAACAATAAGGGGGGGACCTATTGTCCCCCCTGACCCCCACCCCTCAGCGGTGGGTGGGGGCCCTAAAATGAAAAATAAGGGGGGACCTATTGTCCCCCCCCGGCCTCCACCCCTGCGCGGCGGGTGGGGGCCATATTGATAATGAGGGGGGGACCTACTGCCCCCCCGGCCCCCACCCCTGCGCGGCGGGTGGGGGCCATATTGATGAGGGGGGACCTACTGCCCCCTCCGGCCCCCACCCCTGCGCGGCGGGTGGGGGCCATATTGATAATGAGGGGGGGACCTACTGCCCCCCCGGCCCCCACCCTTGCACGGCGGGTGGGGCCCATATTGATGAGGGGGGGACCTACTGCCCACCCCCGGCCCCCACCCTGCGCGGCGGGTGGGGGCCATATTGATAATGAGGGGGGGACCTACTGTCCACCCCCCCTCCGGCCCCCACCCCTAAGCAGCGGGTGGGGGCCATAAAGATAATGAGGGGGGGGACCTACTCTCCTCCCCCCCGGCCCCCACCCCTGGGTGGCGGGTGGGGGCCATAAAGACTAATGAGGGGGGGACCTACTGTCCTCCCCCCTCGGCCCCCACCCCTGGGCGGCGGGTGGGGGCCACAAAGATAACGGGGGGGACCTACTGTCCTCCCCCCCCGATCTCCACCCCTGGGCGGCGGGTGGGGGCCATAAAGATAATGAGGGGGGGGACCTACTGTCCTCCCCCCCGGCCCCCACCCCTGGGCGGCGGGTGGGAGCCATAAAGATAATGAGGGGGGGACCTACTGTCCTCCTCCCCGGCCCCCACCCCTGGGCGGCAGGTGGGGGCCACAAAGATAATGAGGGGGGGGGGACCTAGTGTCCTCCCCCCCCGGCCCCCACCCCTGGGCTGCGGGTGGGGACCCTAAGTAAATTCCCCCCCCCAGGTGACTAGGGGTCCCCAAGCCCCTAGTCACCCACCCACCCCAAATAAAAAGTCCCTACCTACCCCCCTCACCCTAAAAAATAGTGAGGGGGGAATAAAATAACTAACCTGTAAAATAAAAGTAAACTTACCATTCGACGTCTTCTTTTTTCTCAAATCTTCATTTTTCAGCCCCAAAAAAGGCCAAATAAAAAACCATCATAACCGTCGAATTGAAAATAAAATAAAAATCCCGAGCGCAAAAAAAAAAAACAGACGAAAAAGAAAAAACCCGAGCGCAAAAAAATAATCCATCTTCACCCATGGAGGGCTCCGCGCATACTGAGCTCTGCAGGGCGGGGGAAGGCTTATAAAGCCTTGCCACGCCCTGCAATTAGGCTAAGAACACTCTGATTGGTGGGTTTAAGCCAATCAGAGTGCTCTTTGTCATTTTACACAGCGTGGGAAAATTGAACTTTCCCACGCTGTGTAAAATGACACAGAGCACTGTGATTGGATGGCTTACACAGCGTGGGAAAGTTCTTTTGAGAGTGGGAGAGTTCTTTGTGGCCCCCACCCGCCACCCAGGGGTGGGGGCCGGGGGGGGGACAGTAGGTTCCCCCCCATTATCTTTATGGCCCTCACCCGCCGCCCAGGGGTGGGGGCCGGGGAGGGCAGTAGGTCCCCCCATTATCAATTTGGCCCCCACCCGCCGCGCAGGGGTGGTGGCCGGGGGGGGCAGTAGGTCCCCCCCTCATTATCAATATGGCCCCCACCCACCGCGCAGGGGTGGGGGCTGGGAGGGGACAATAGGTCCCCCCCCTTATTGTTCATTTTAGGGCCCCCACCCACCGCTGAGGGGTGGGGCCGGGGGGGGACAATAGGTCCCCCCCTTATTGTTCATTTTAGGGCCCCCACCCACCGCTCAGGGGTGGGGGCTGGGGGGGGACAATAGGTCCCCCCCCTTCTTGGTATTTTTAGGGCCCCCACCCACCGCTCAGGGGTGGGGGCCGGGGGGGACAATAGGTCCCCCCTTATTGTTCATTTTAGGGCCCCCACCCACCGCTGAGAGGTGGTGGCCAGGGGGGGACAATAGGTCCCCCCTCATTGTTCATTTTAGGGCCCCCACCCACCGCTCAGGGGTGGGGGCCGGGGGGGGAAAATAGGTCCCCCCCTTATTGGTATTTTTAGGGCCCCCACCCACCGCTCAGGGGTGGGGGCCGGGGGGAGGACAATAGGTCCCCCCCCTATTAGTATTTAGGGCCCCCACCGGGGGGGACCCTTTTTTTTTTAAACAGTGAGCAGCCATAGGCTGCTCACTGTTTAATAGACATGCCCCTACTCGCGGTATTGCGAGTAGGGGCACAATTTACTAATACTAAGTAATTTTTACTTAGTATTAGTAAATTAATAGGGGGCGGACCGAACATCGCATATGTTCGCCGTCTGTGGCGAACGCGAACACGCTATGTTCGCCAGGAACTATTCGCCAGCGAACCGTTCGGGACATCACTAATGTACATGTATCTGAATGTATATATTTATAGTAATGTAGCAACATGTATAAAAAAATAAATATTTTCTCACCCCTTTTGGGTGGTATTTTTATTCCTCATTCTCGGATCCTCTACCAGAGGCCTGGGAGTTTGAGGGTTCTGCATAGTATCTGGATCTTGAAGTCCCACAGGATCTTAGCCCATTCATTCTATTTGTGGTATCTCCCATCTGGACTTAGGCAGGTCCAATCCATATTCTGTGCATATGTTTCAGTACACAATCCCAGCAACTTGGTTGTGTCTCTCTGTGTATGCTTTTCCTGCTAACATCTTGCATGCAGCTACTCGGTTCTGGACTATCTCAGAGGCCTATTTGCACAGTATGCAACCACTGGTAGGATTTTGTCATGTGAGCCACATCCACTATCTGCCGGTGGAGCACCCCATGAAAAGGTTTGTCTTGCCAAGGAACCTTCTCTTTTTCTGCATCCTCTATCTGTTGAAATCTCAGGCATTTCCTTAGCAGTTCATCTTTGGGAGCCATTTTTGTGATGTATTTGTGGATACTCCGGGTTTCATCCAGGACTGTGGCCAGTGGTGTATTTAGGATCTGAGCCCTAGGAATTATGGAACTCGGGCACCCCCTAATTTACATTTGCCCCACCCCTTCCTGTCAATGCCACACTTCTTTCTGTTAAAGACTAACACACACACTTTGACTGACAGACACACACTCTTAGATACACTGACATACACTGATTTGACACAATCTGACAGGCACACACAACCACTGACTCACTCACAGACACACACTGATAGACACACACAATCACTGACATACACACACAATGACACAGACACACACACACACACACTCACTCACAGACACTGACAGGCATACACGGCGGGTGGGGGCCATATTGATGAGGGGGGGACCTACTGCCCACCCCCGGCCCCCAACCTGCGCGGCGGGTGGGGGCCATATTGATAATGAGGGGGGGACCTACTGTCCACCCCCCCTCCGGCCCCCACCCCTAGGCAGCGGGTGGGGGCCATAAAGATAATGAGGGGGGGGACCTACTCTCCTCCCCCCCGGCCCCCACCCCTGGGTGGCGGGTGGGGGCCATAAAGACTAATGAGGGGGGGACCTACTGTCCTCCCCCCTCGGCCCCCACCCCTGGGCGGCGGGTGGGGGCCACAAAGATATCGGGGGGGACCTACTGTCCTCCCCCCCGATCTCCACCCCTGGGCGGCGGGTGGGGGCCATAAAGATAATGAGGGGGGGGACCTACTGTCCTCCCCCCCGGCCCCCACCCCTGGGCGGCGGGTGGGAGCCATAAAGATAATGAGGGGGGGACCTACTGTCCTCCTCCCCGGCCCCCACCCCTGGGCTGCGGTTGGGGACCCTAAGTAAATTCCCCCCCCCAAGGTGACTAGGGGTCCCCAAGCCCCTAGTCACCCACCCACCCCAAATAAAAAGTCCCTACCTACCCCCCTCACCCTAAAAAATAGTGAGGGGGGAATAAAATAACTAACCTGTAAAATAAAAGTAAACTTACCATTCGACGTCTTCTTTTTTCTCAAATCTTCATTTTTCAGCCCCAAAAAAGGCCAAATAAAAAACCATCATAACCGTCGAATTGAAAATAAAATAAAAATCCCGAGCGCAAAAAAAAAACCTGACGAAAAAGAAAAAACCCGAGCGCAAAAAAATAATCCATCTTCACCCATGGAGGGCTCCGCGCAGACTGAGCTCTGCAGGGCGGGGGAAGGCTTATAAAGCCTTGCCACGCCCTGCAATTAGGCTAAGAACACTCTGATTGGTGGGTTTAAGCCAATCAGAGTGCTCTTTGTCATTTTACACAGCGTGGGAAAATTGAACTTTCCCACGCTGTGTAAAATGACACAGAGCACTGTGATTGGATGGCTTACACAGCGTGGGAAAGTTCTTTTGAGAGTGGGAGAGTTCTTTGTGGCCCCCACCCGCCACCCAGGGGTGGGGGCCGGGGGGGGGACAGTAGGTTCCCCCCCATTATCTTTATGGCCCTCACCCGCCGCCCAGGGGTGGGGGCCGGGGAGGGCAGTAGGTCCCCCCATTATCAATTTGGCCCCCACCCGCCGCGCAGGGGTGGTGGCCGGGGGGGGCAGTAGGTCCCCCCCTCATTATCAATATGGCCCCCACCCACCGCGCAGGGGTGGGGGCTGGGAGTGGACAATAGGTCCCCCCCCTTATTGTTCATTTTAGGGCCCCCACCCACCGCTGAGGGGTGGGGCCGGGGGGGACAATAGGTCCCCCCCTTATTGTTCATTTTAGGGCCCCCACCCACCGCTCAGGGGTGGGGGCTGGGGGGGGACAATAGGTCCCCCCCCTTCTTGGTATTTTTAGGGCCCCCACCCACCGCTCAGGGGTGGGGGCCGGGGGGGACAATAGGTCCCCCCTTATTGTTCATTTTAGGGCCCCCACCCACCGCTGAGAGGTGGTGGCCAGGGGGGGACAATAGGTCCCCCCTCATTGTTCATTTTAGGGCCCCCACCCACCGCTCAGGGGTGGGGGCCGGGGGGGGAAAATAGGTCCCCCCCTTATTGGTATTTTTAGGGCCCCCACCCACCGCTCAGGGGTGGGGGCCGGGGGGAGGACAATAGGTCCCCCCCCTATTAGTATTTAGGGCCCCCACCGGGGGGGACCCTTTTTTTTTTAAACAGTGAGCAGCCATAGGCTGCTCACTGTTTAATAGACATGCCCCTACTCTCGGTATTGCGAGTAGGGGCACAATTTACTAATACTAAGTAATTTTTACTTAGTATTAGTAAATCAATAGGGGGCGGACCGAACATCGCATATGTTCGCCGTCTGTGGCGAACACGAACACGCTATGTTCGCCAGGAACTATTCGCCAGCGAACCGTTCGGGACATCACTAATGTACATGTATCTGAATGTATATATTTATAGTAATGTAGCAACATGTATAAAAAAATAAATATTTTCTCACCCCTTTTGGGTGGTATTTTTATTCCTCATTCTCGGATCCTCTACCAGAGGCCTGGGAGTTTGAGGGTTCTGCATAGTATCTGGATCTTGAAGTCCCACAGGATCTTAGCCCATTCATTCTATTTGTGGTATCTCCCATCTGGACTTAGGCAGGTCCAATCCATATTCTGTGCATATGTTTCAGTACACAATCCCAGCAACTTGGTTGTGTCTCTCTGTGTATGCTTTTCCTGCTAACATCTTGCATGCAGCTACTCGGTTCTGGACTGTCTCAGAGGCCTATTTGCACAGTATGCAACCACTGGTAGGATTTTGTCATGTGAGCCACATCCACTATCTGCCGGTGGAGCACCCCATGAAAAGGTTTGTCTTGCCAAGGAACCTTCTCTTTTTCTGCATCCTCTATCTGTTGAAATCTCAGGCATTTCCTTAGCAGTTCATCTTTGGGAGCCATTTTTGTGATGTATTTGTGGATACTCTGGGTTTCATCCAGGACTGTAGCCAGTGGTGTATTTAGGATCTGAGCCCTAGGAATTATGGAACTCGGGCACCCCCTAATTTACATTTGCCCCACCCCTTCCTGTCAATGCCACACTTCTTTCTGTTAAAGACTAACACACACACTTTGACTGACAGACACACACTCTTAGATACACTGACATACACTGATTTGACACAATCTGACAGGCACACACAACCACTGACTCACTCACAGACACACACTGATAGACACACACAATCACTGACATACACACACAATGACACAGACACACACACACACACACTCACTCACAGACACTGACAGGCATACACTATCACTCAGAAACAACACACATTCACTGACAGACACACTCAGTCACAGACATACTGACAGACACACACAATCACTCAGACACAAAGGCTCCCTCACAGACACACACACTCACAGACACACTTACAGACAGACACACACACACACACAAAGACACAAAGGTACACACAATCACTCAGACTCACAGTCCCTGCGGCGTGTGAGGGAGCTGAGCAGAGAGAGCTCACAAATCAGCGCTCCCTCGCCGCCCACCTTGGAACTCAGCTAACCGCCTGCCACCAGGCTAACAAGGTATTTGCCTGGGAATTTGGGGGCGGCGTTTTTTGCCACCCCATAGAAAGTGCCGCCCCAGGCAAATGCCTTGTTTGCCTCGCGGGAAATATGTCACCGACTGTGGCCTTGACACTTATTAGGCCCCAACCTCCTTCTTCCGGCAGGTGTACAGTCTCTGGGAGCTGGATTTTGGGTGGGATCCTCTATTCATAGTGAGTATAGTGAGTAGTTTTCTGGTCTTGACATCCATGGTGACCAGTTCTTCTCTTGGCCAGGTTATTATTCCAGCTGGGTACCCAATGACTGGTAGGGCATGTGTGTTGATGGCTTGGATATTGTTCTTGCCATTGAACTGGGACTTCAGGACCTGTCTGACTCTTTGGAGATACGTGGATGTTTCTATCCTACTTGCCTTTTCCTCATGGTTGCCATGCATTGGTGGTACCCCCAGGTACTTGTAGCTTCTCTATATAATCTATTTGGCCTTCTGGAATTTCAAATCCTTCTGTCCTGATCATCTTCCCTTTTTTTGCTATCATCCGCACTTCTCTAGTCCGAACGACATTCCTATGTCCTTGCTGTATATCCTAGTTAGGTGGATCAGTGAGTCAATGTCCTGCTTATTCTTGGCATACAGCTTGATGTCATCCATATAGAGTAGGTGGCTGATGGTATAAACATAAATGAAAATACACTGCCCTACGCTAAGGATAAATCCTAAAACATAACTTTTAATAGTAATAAAATAAAAAATAAGGAGAAGTACACGAAAAAATTAAAACAAGTGCACACAAAATGTAAGGGAATGTAGAAAAAAACAATACAATCAGTAATTAATTAAATCTAAAGACCTGTATAGATAGGATGCACTAAGCAATAGATAAAATCTAGTGAGAAATCCCAGGCTAAGTTGTCTCAAAGAGGAGGATACTGTTACAATTAGATGTCTAAATAATTGTTACACACGAAGAGCAAGATAAAGTCTGTATTCAAGGTGGAGACAAATGCAGCAACTCTTCCTTAGAATTATATCACTCTAAGGGAAAAGGTGAAATACCGCCTAAACGGTTGTTTGGAGATATAGGAAAAAGAAAACGTGTATATGGAGTCTTAATCCATGCTGTAGCAATATACACAAAATCTTAAATCTAGAAAAGTAAATCTAACAGTGCTGCCTAAATAGAAGGTAATAAAAAGAGATTACTGAACAAAATAGTGTCAGTGATAGGAAGGACTGATATAAACGCTGTGCCTTAAACGGCACCTATCAGTGCAGGTCTAACTTCCTAGTAAATAACAGAAAGACTAGTATCAAGTGAAAAAAAATAATAATAAATCTGTGCCTTCATGGGCACCTATCAAGAATTAAATAACTAGTTTAACTACCTAAATGAAAAAAATGAGAGTTTTAACAGTATGTCAAAGTAATATCAGCAACCGTAATGAAATATCTTTCAATGTTGTCTGTCAGGGTAAAATGCTGGAAATGTTGATAGTGAGCCTCAACGAGCTTTTCGCCGGTTAGCGTCACTCCAAAGTCCCATTTGAAGAGCGGCTTAACTGTGAAACACGCGTCATAAGAAAGAAAGAGAAGAGAGAAGAAAGGGAAAAGAAACTAAGAGGGAAGGGAAGAGGAGAAGAAGAGGAAAACTAGAAAAAGAGGAAAAGAGAGAAAAAAGAAAGTGAAAAGGAAAGGAAAAAAAGGGGAAAAGAGAAAAAGGTAAAAAGGAGAAAAAAAAGGAAGGAAAAAAGTATAAAAAAAAGGAAAAAGAAAAAAACATGGGAAGAACGAAACAAAAAGAGAGAATCACAATGGCTCCTAAAAAAGAAAAAAATCCTCATCCCTGACAAAAACAAATCATTAGGCTACTCTGATGAAACATCACATGATGAAGAGCATACTCCCAATCCACCTCTTTCTCATGATTTAGATTTGAACACATTGGAACTAAAAAATTAAGTATCTACTATAACTCAGAAACTATCACAACAAGTGGATCTTCTAACAAAATTTCAAAGTGATTTTACAGAAATTCAAACTGAGAATCTTGAACTTAAATCTAAAATTCAATCTCTGGAACTAAAGATATCAAACGTGGAAGACAGATCAAGGAGAAAATATCTGAAAATAAAAAAATCTGAAAATAAGAGGGATTCCTGAAAGTGTCACAAATCAACAACTTGATAGATCTTAACATCCACTTAAACATGAAAAAAATCCACTTAAACATGAAAAATATAAAGATATACATATTTCTCAGATATCTCAGCAGCTTCCTTAGAAGCAAGAAGGTGGTTCCATGACTTACCATCGATTTTAAGATAAAAGAAGATACGTTATCAATGAGGATTTCCAACTAGATTAATAATAAAACATGAAGAAAGACTACACAATTTTTTGAATACCTGTACAAGCAAAGGAACAACTGATAAAATGGAATCTCGTTACAGAAACCTAACAGGGACAGTTTAAAAAAAAAAAAAAAAAGTCTCCCTCCATGGTCATAATATAAAAATCTGAGGTGAAGTAAAGGAAGAGACAATGTGAGAATGCCTGAGGAAAGGGAATAAGGGGATAGAGAACGAGAGAAGTGAAGGGGAAAAGTATTACTGAAAATTCCATCTTAAAATGATATAGCCTCAAATTACACTTATATGAAGTATAGATAAGGGTGTATGTAATTCAATATTCAGAATTCCTCCTTTCGCTCTTCCCCTCTCCCTAATGGAATCTAATCAAAATCTTAATTTATTCTATTCAAATTTTCGTATGATATTAATAATTTAATTAAATGTATATTCAAACTAATGGATAAAGTAATACACATTACACTTAAAGATAAGATTATCTAAATAATTCAAAAGATCCCTTTTCTTTCATATGTATATAATAGTAATTTTTTCAAATTCTATCACTTTTAGATATGTAAGAGGTTTTTGATAGTGCTCAGTAAATACACAAGTAAATGAATATTGAAGGGATAAAAAAATTATTATGGTATTATAAAAGATAATACGTAGTCGGACCATGATATGGTGATAGTGGATATAAAGGATAAGTTCCAGAGAACCCCTCCCACATGGAGATTGAGTGATACTTTATTAAAATCGTAAGAAAACATATACTATATTAATAAAATGTCTAAATATTTCAGAAGAGATTTCTTTTGAATGTGTTTTCAGCATCTTTAAAACAGTTTATTGGATTAAAATAGCAAGTCAAACCCTTCTGTCCAACTCTTTTACACTCTTCTACTAGTATCCTCCCCCCCAACACACACGATGCATAAAAACCATGTGATAGCGAACTAGCTAGACACAAGGAATTAATGGAGATAGGGACACACTCACTGACTTGGAGACCGTGATAATGAGACAGCAGTGGGACAGGGACAACCTCACACCTAAGAAGACACCGCCACAGACCACAGGCATCACAAGGAACTACAACGCAAATGATGACATAACACCCCACAGAGTGAGGGTAGACCTGAACACGGCAAATGAAACTCCCTTTGAGGGCATACCTCTCAAACTAAAGGCAGGATAACCAAAGGGGACATAAAGGTACTTAGTATCACACACACAAAAGCAAACCCAACTAACATAAACCGCACAATCACATGTCCCAAAGGGTCTAAAAAAGGGACACGGACACACGAACACCATCACTGCTCGCTATGCCACACAATCTTAAAAGAGCATCACAACCACATACCTAATGTAGGTGAGACCCTGCAAAACACCACGCATGCCACAACCCGCCCACTCTTCCCAAATCAAAACACACTGCCAAGAACCAAACAACCAAAGAAATACCCAATACATCATTACATTGTTAAGGAAACAAAGAAATGGATTAAAAGGTCAGGTGGGGGTAGAGTCGTGAAAAAGGGGACCTCTACGTCTAATGCTATGTTACCAAACACATGTATATAATTGTTTTGTTGTCAGTTTTTTCTTCTGTTTTCAATACTCATCTCCTGCATTGGAGGCTAATATGTCAATCCGATATGCAAACACTTACAGACCTGCGAGTCCATCCACTGCTGAATGCAATCAGTTCACTGTTATTCAAAATATTGGAGACCTGCGTGTCTCATCTAACGAATACCGCTAGAAATTGCATAAGAGATGTGATGCAACAAAACCAATAAACACATATTTACCTAAAATAGCAAGTCAAGAAAGAAAGAACTGCAGACTAAATATGTCAGATTTATATATTCAATTTTACAATCTTACTGCCCAAAATAAAGATAATTTTACAATAGATAGGGAAAATCAAGTTAAAATATACTGAGAAAAGATAAATATAAAAATATCTGAAAGAATAGAATAGAATCCAAAAAAATAGCATATTTATTGAACGATCGGGGGAAAAAAACATTTCACCCAACCAAAATTAGTGATCTATTTGCAGAATACTACACCAAACTTTATAATCTAGAATTTAATTTGGAAATTTCCCAAACCTCTGAGGTAACAATTGATAAATTCTTAGATAGAGTGACATTGCCTCAGTTGTCCCCAGACAATTTGAAAAGCTCAGAGTGTGACATATCAGCTGAAGAGATAGCTGATGCAATCAAACGTATGCCATCTGGAAATGCCCCTGGTCCTGATGGATTCACCATTTTATATTATAAAACCTTCCCAGAAATCTTAATTCCCAACATGGGAAAATTGTTCAACTCTTATAAGAACGGGAGGAAGATGCCGGACGAGTCCTTGTGGGCGCAGATAGTGACCTTGCCAAAGTCGGGAAAATCTCCCGATAGGTGTCCTAATTTTAGGCCCATTTCTCTGATAAATAATTACTAAAAAATGTATTCCAAAGTTCTTGCAAATAGATTAGCTAAATTAATTCCTTTGATAATTAATAATGATCAAGTGGGTTTTGTGAGAGTCAGACAGGCACCAGATGGAACAAGGAGATTTATTAATTTGATCCAGCATATTAACTCGACTAGAATGCCTTCTCTGCTTCTATCATTGGATGCAGAGAAGGCGTTCGACAGGGAAACATTGAGCAAATATAACATCCCATCATCCTTTATCAATGCAATAAAGGCGATATACTGTACCCCCATAGCCCAAGTCTATGCCTCAGCTTCTGGCTTTCAATCCCAATTTTCTCTTTAACTAATGGAACGAGACAGGGGTTCCCTCGAATTTTATTTATCTTAGCTATAGAACCCCTGGCTGAATTGAACAGAATAACTCTGGAAATTGAAGGTATAAAGTTCAAAGAATCCACTCACAAAATTTGCTTGTTCGCTGATGATATTATTTTAGCAATTAAAAACCCGAAAGATATCTTAAATTAGTTCTGAGAAGTATCATATTGTAAATTAAACGAGTCCAAGACTCAGGCCCTCCCATTTCATATAAACCATTTAAAAGTCAGCACTCTTAAGAGATTGTATTTATTTGACTGGAGAAATGAATATTTGGAATACCTTGGTATCAATTTATGCAAAAATCTAGTAAATATGCATACCCATAACCTGGGGAAAGAGTAGCCGGACCTACAAAGAGAGATGTAGAGATAGAGCGGGATGGAGCTCTTATGGTTGGGGAGGGTTGCATCTATTAAGATGACAATTCTCCCCAAAATTTTATATTATTTTCTTATGGTTGGGGAGGGTTGCATCAATTAAGATGACAATTCTCCCCAAAATGTTATATTATTTTAGGACCATACCCCTGTCTACCCCGTTATAATTTTTCAATAAAGTTCATTTAGTAATGTTAAAGTTTATATGGGGAAAAAAATCTAGTAGGATTAAGCTTACCACCCTGCAGCATCATAACTCTGACGGCGGACCAGATATCCGAAAATATTATTTTGCTACTATTGCTGCAGTGGTTGTGAGTTTTAATAGTCAAGGTAATAAGCTAAGATGGATGAATATGGAAGAGTCACAAATTTTCCCACTTAGACTCACGAAGATACCTTGGGTGTGTCCTGAAAAAAGACCTAGAGTTACTAAATTATTTCTATCAACCAAAACTACGCTCAGGGCCTGGGACATTATTTTTAAAAGTAATAGCCATACTACAAGATTTTATAGAGCAATGCCAATTGAATAATTGAAAAACCATATACCATATTTGAATATAGAAATATGGAAAAAATACCTTATAACAAATCTAGGTAGCTTTTTTCATGGTAATGCCATCCTTTCATTTGATAAATTGAAATTCAAGTATGGACTAATGAATGACTCTAAATCTAAATGTATGTTTGTAACGGATCACCTGGCACCCCGAATGGGTACCACCATTGAAGGATGCTCCTAGCGCTTCCTAAGGACTCCAAGCACTGCAGCAGACACCACAACCACTGAACCGGAGAAGCATATGAATGGTCTCAAGCATTTGAATGCTGTAAGCATTCAGGAAAAGCATACAATCAGCTTACACTACTGGCGATCAGCAAACAATCCAATTCCCCCAATAACGAGACGACACTTCGTTTTGAGGGCAAGCAGAACTGACTGAACTGGCACATACAGCCTCTTTTATTCACAATCCACAAATATACTACTGCCCACAGGGTTTTGAAACACAGCCAATCAATCCGTACAATACACACAGACACTCCCACACAAAATCCTCCCCTCTGCCTGTGATATGATTACTGAACACAATGGTTAATCTAATTATCACAGGCAGAGAAATACAGTATTACAAAACATATCACAGGGACCCCAAAACATGCAATAACCCCATAAAAATAGTATATCCTTGGAACCGGGGGATCTGGGTGAACCACATATCCAAAATTCACCCAGATCCGTTCAGTACTTTGGAAGATACAGTTTAATGCAGATTCTACAGAACATATGCAGGCTATATGAAAAACAATTACTGTATAATGTGCCCCCTGTTTTATAGTCCAAAACCACTGCACGGTGTCTCTGTGCACCAAATACCGGCGAGATGGCACCGTGTTGAAAAGTCCAAACAGTGTCTGTGAGTTAAAATGGCCGCCATCCATTGTTCTCACCATGTGCTTCATCCATTGTTCTCACCATGTGCCTCTGATACAGGAAATGGTGGCCACCCAGTAACTCCACAGATGGTTCTTAAAGGGCCAGCAGCAGCACAACACAAATCCATTATGCCCAAATCATGTCTTTAAAGGGCAATACATCCCAGGGGCCATAGTCACATGTCAAGAGGCTGGCAATCAGTCTTCTCCAATGCCCTGTGGCGAGGTTGGTTCCGCCACAATGTTGATTACCGAAAAATTATAAGAACTATTTAACGTATCAGAAACTGACAAAAACTATAAGTCACTAGAGATATCAGCACTGGAAAAAGTTTTTTTTATATGATCCAAACAGAACGGGTACAATATCTATGTGTTACTTGCTTTACAATGCAAAACCTAAAGTTAAACTGAAACATATGGTGTCAAGGGAGACAGAGTTAGGAACACAATATGAGCTTGAGGAATGGTTCAGTTTCTTTAAAGCACTAAAAGGAATCTCTTTTTGTATTGATCATTTTGAAAATCATTACAAAATTTTATATCAATGGTATCTGGCTCCGTCTAGACTGCATAATATGAACAATATGTATTCTGACCGGTGTTGGAGGGATTGTGGAGGTATGGAAAATATGGCTTACATATGTTGGTATTGTCCCAAAATAACTAGATACATAACTAAATACTAGAAAATGATTGACAACTTAATTGCTAAAGTAGATCGATCTATTAGTATATTAACCTCAGAACTTGCATTATTCAAAAAATTCCCTGAGTCCGTCAATAGAACATATAAAATAATAATAGGCCACATTCTGGTTGCTGCCACCTCATGCTTACCACGGTATTGGAAATCCAAAAATGTACCATCACTTAAAGAAGTTTTGAATTTGATCTTGGATAATAAAGCACACAAACTGTCATATAGGAAAAATATGCTCACATTCACAAAACTAAAATGTGATTGGGATAAATGGGAAGAAGAAATTTAAAAAAAGTATATTGTTTACAAAAACTAATTCATTGTTAAACTTTAAACTTTATTATTGTACAATTATTGTTTATATAAAACATTTTGTTTGCTACTAATATGGATGGACACCCTTTCCCTCTTTCAAGTTCTCCTTACCTTTCCTACCCCAAATAAAATGTTTGTCTATTCATTATACCTTGTAAATTTCTAAAACTTTAATAAAAATTATTTAATAAGGATACAATCCAATTTAAGTAAACTAAAATGAAATTCTACTATAGGACTAATAGAGTAGATAAGACGTTAACTAATAAGTTAAAGAAAACAAAAATAGACAATTACATTTATAAAATAATAAAAGATGGTAGGACACATTTAAAACCAGAAGAAATTGGTAATGTGTTTAAAATATTTTATGAAAGTCTCTATAATTTGGAGGATAATTCAACATCTCTACAAATAGATAATTATCTAAACAATTCGAATATCCCGACAATATCACTGGAACAGCTAAAGATCTTGAATCAACAGACTGAACAGACAGAGGTCCACCACGCAATTGGCAAATTAGAATATAGTAAAACTCCTGGCCCAGACGGATATATGAATATGCTTTATAAAGTGTTTCAGAAAACTGTTATTCTACTTTTGCTGGCAACTTTTAATGAATTAGCAGCAAAGTGGGTGGCCTCTAAAGAGTTATTAAGAGCGAATATAATCCCCATTTTAAAACAGGATAAATTACACACTGATACATCAAACCACCATCCAATATCTTTAGTTAATATAGATATGAAAATATATGCTTCGATCTTATCAGTAAGACTTAAAAAGATTCTGTCTTTGGTCATTCACCCAGACCAGATAGGTTTTCTAACTGGAAGACAGTCATGTAATAATACAAGGCGGGTGGTAGACATATTGGACTGGGCCCAGCAGGAGCTCCCCTTCCGACCCTGTCGGTGGATGCAAACAAGGCCTTTGACAGGGTCGGATGGGGATTTTTGAGGAAGGTTTTGGCCCGATTTGGTCTAATAGGCTGGATAGCTAATGCGATTGGTACGTTATATTCATCCACTTCAGCTAGATTGGTGGCATAGGATTATTGTACGAATTGGTTCAATATATCAAATGGAATGAGGCAGGGGTGCCCTTTATCCCCTTTATTAAACCCCTTGCTATCAATATAAGAAGCAACCCTCAGATTAAAGGGGTGATATTAAAAGACAGGGAATTAAAGATATTTCTATATGCCCGATGACATTCTTATTTCAGTAACAGGTCCACATCTACTCTCTACCACATTTAATGCAGGCACTTAAAAGATATAGTATTGTATCAAATTATAAATAAAATATGAATAAAACATTGGTTCTAATTAAAAAATATTGAAGCTGATAACCTTTAAAAGACTTAAAAATGATTTTGATTTTACTTGAATATCAAAGGCCATATAATATTTAGGTATTGATATTACGGCAGATTCAAAAGTGATAATGGAAGTCATTTTTTAAGACTCATTAAACATACCAACATGCTATTAAGGGAATGGAGATATTATGAAATCTCTTGGTGGGGGAGAATTAGTACTATCAAAGCATATATCCTCCCCAAGTAGGCATAATTATTTTTAATAATTCCACTGGCAATCCCAAATTAGTGGTTAGATATCATACAATCCAGCTTTACTACTTATATCTGGAGAGGTAAAAGACCCAAATAAATACTGGGATTTTGTCCAAAAAAGACCATCAGGGGGGCATAGGATAGCCTATAATCAGAAACACCTATCAGGCGAATATGATTATCCACGCCCATAAATTACAAGTTAGCAATTTAAAGGAACAGGCGTGGTATAAGTTGGAAGCAAGTAGAGTAGGCATTGATAACCTGGATTTTCTATTGTGGAATGATATAGGAAAGAAGATAAGTATTAATGATGCAAAGAATTCATTAATAATATCACAAATATTGAAAGAATGGCAAGGTATAAAGAAAGATCTAAAAATTAATAATAAGATTTATGAAGGTTCTAATATTAGAATATTGGAGACAGTAATGCCTGACACTGATTTAAGAAGTTGGACTAAACAACGGGAATGTACAACAGGGAAAATATGTGAGAATTATCAAATAATATTTTTTGATAAATTGAAGCAGAAATTGAAACTCTCTCAACAAGATATATTTAAATACATGCGAGTTCAAAGGTTTCGTAAGGAACATCTATTAAAGTTGAATAATAATATAATCAACCTACTTAAGAAACATTCAATGGTACAAGTAAAAAGGGTCTATTTCTAATGCAAGGGGATTATTAAACATGAAAACTTTGATACTGAAATTGTCTCCTATAAAACAATGGGAAAAATTTTTGGCGATCTCTATAAATTATACGGTCTGGGATTCTACCCTTTTAAAAATAAAAAAAACATATACATTGTCTTAACATCTTAGAGACACTAGTAAGAGTCATGTACAAGTGGTACATTGTGCCAGTTAGGCTTTCTAGGATCTCCCCTTCTAATTCTCCAATTTGTTGGAGACACAATTTGTTCCCTATTACATTAGGAGGGAACCATGTATCATATATGGTGGAATTGCCCTAGAATAGTTAAATTTTGGGACTTAGTATTTAAAACTGTAAAGGATATTATTTGAAGACTGTTGATTAAAAAAACAGAAACTGCTCTGTTAAATATAAATAGCATGGTAGGTGTTAAAAAACATGGTATTTTGGGGCGTGGCCACGCAACGATCCAAGATGGACGCGTAAGCCACGAGCTCCTGCATATGGGACCCATATCCAGCGAACAGCACAGCACACAGAGCCACATAAACGACCCTACCTGGGTACAGGGCAAGCATGGCACAACGCTCGACGAAAAAACCGAGGCAGAGAGCCGCGGATCTGCAGATCACAGCCCGCGCCTCGCCGCAATTGAAATTCCAAGATGGCGCCGACGGCCCGTCTTCACCGGCATCCTGCTCCGACAAGAGCGACGGTACATCCGTCTCCCTACTAACCTCTGCACCAGCCACAGACTCCTCAATCCAGAGGATGCTAGCAGACCTCAAAAGCTCCATGCAGGTAGAATTTACAAAATTGGCGAGGGACATTAAAGCAGATATTCAGGCCATAGGTGAGCGTACCGCCCATTTAGAGGACAAAACAGACGAGATCATCACAGCACATAACACATTAGCAGATGCTCACGCAGACATGGCTGCCAGACTTGACCTACTCACTGACAAAGTGGCAGACCACGAAGACAGAGACAGGAGGAGCAATATCCGCCTGAGAGGCATCCCGGAAGATGTGGCCCCGCAAGACCTGGCATCCTATGCTGCAGACCTCTTCCAAGCATTATCCCCAGATCTATCTAAATCAGACCTCCTCCTAGATAGGATCCACCGCCTTCCACGACCAAGAAATCTGCCGCCATCTCTCCCACGTGACACTATAGCCAAGTTTCACTATTTCTCGTCAAAAGACAAGATTATGAGAGCCTCAAGGCTTCTCCCCGAATTGCCGGGCAGATTTGCTAAGATACAGCTCTACATCGATCTTTCAGCTGCTACGCTTCTCAAAAGGAAAACGTTAGCACCCATAACAACAGCCCTGCGAGACGCGGATATTCACTACAAGTGGGGATTTCCAGCACGGCTGATCATTCGTCGCAACGGAGTAGAAAAACATATCACCTCGATAGAAGAAGGCCAAAGAATGCTTAAAGAATGGAACATCCCTTTCAGAGTACCTTCGGACAACACTACGCTAAACCTGTCCCAGCGCTCCTCGACACAGGTCTCCAGAGACTGGAATACCACTTCCACAGCTAAATGACTTTGGCATCTAATACCCACTATGATATAATGCTCCACCCTAATCCTGATTCCACGGACTGGTAACGTTATCAAAAGCTCTTCACGTACTGCCATAGCACATAATATGTACTTTCCTGTTTTACTATTCCCAGAGTCCTTAGGCTGTTTTACCGCCCATTTTGATTTCTTTCTCTTTATATACAATCGTGGGTATATAGTGAACCCCAGCGGCTTCACGACCCGGTATAGAGAAACACGACACGTCCTAACAACCATACCCAGGCATCTGTGCCGAGACCCCACAGACGGGCCCTGTGGTGTCACATAAGTCCCCTGCAGGGCAATTCACTGACCCCCCACCATTAGGCCACTACTGGCCTCCTCACCGCCGTCTGTATGCTTTGGTACGGCTTCTGACGGCCCTCTGTATATAGTTATACCGTTTTTACTGTTTTTCTGTATTTACAAGTTTTCACTGGTGTCACCTACCGCAATATTGACCCACCCACGGGACACACAATGCCCATACAAACTAGTGTGTACCACCTCACTCCCCTCTAGGGTACACACCTTTATGGTGCCCCACGTGCCTTGCAAGGCCCCATCTTTGCTCAACTGTCAAACATCCATAGCCCAACTCGGAGGCACTGACAAGATATATGACTTACAGACTGCCCTAGTAGCGAAAAACGAGATCAGACACAAATTGTCTCGAATAGCAACCTCACCTAAACCTACTACATGACTCTCACAATCTTATCGTTAAACACCAAGGGTCTTAACACGCCTCACAAGAGACGACTGGCGCTGGCAGAAGCTAAGAAATACAAAGCTCTGGTAGTCTTTTACCAAGAAACTCACTTCAAATGGGGACATAGACCGAAATTCAATTCCACTCTTTACCCCATAGACTTCCATTCATGCTACAAAACAAAAAAACGAGGGGTGTCCACTCTGATCAGCAAAGACGTATCCTTCACACTCGTTAAAAAAATAGGAGATAAACACGGTAGATATTTAATCATCCAATGCTACATAAACAATAACCCATACACTTTGGTAAACATGTATGGACCGAATGAGAACCAACATGAGTATATGATCAAGGTCTTTGGGCTAATCTCTTTGTACCGGTTTGGAGATGTACTTCTGGGAGGTGATACTAACTGCCTATTAGACGCTTCCTCGGATACCTCCTCCAAACACTCACAACGCACTAAAACGGCAAACAAACTAACGACCCTAACCTCTAAAATAACACACACTATCCTCTCCCACGACTTCGTGGATCCTTGGAGGATACTCCACCCCACGGCCATAGATTATACCTTCCACTCAGCAGTGCACAACACGTACACAAGAATCGACCGATTTTTGATACCGGCCAACTACATGGGAAAAATCCAACAGGCAACAATAGGCCCTATTACGTGGTCAGACCACGCGCCCATCTCCTTAATTATCCATGAACAACACTCATCCACAGGAAAGGGCACCTGGAGACTTAATGACTCTTTACTTACCAACAAAGACACAGTAGCAGCAATCCAGAAAGACATAGAACACTATTTCACTGAAAACCCCACAGAAGACACGTGCATTGAAACAGTATGGCAAGCACACAAGGCTGTCATCAGGGGCACAATCATTAAAATAGCTAGCTATCAACATAAGCAACGTAAATTACGCTACACGAAACTTATACAAGATATCACAGAACTAACACATAAAAACAAGCAACAACCGTCAAGAGACACACAACAGCATCTAGCCGCACTGCAAAAAGAACTTCACCACTATGAACTAGCAAAAACTACCCATATCCTACAGAGGTGCAAACACAAATTCTTTACTAAAGGTAATAAAGCAGGGGCTTTGCTAGCCGCACAACTTAAAACCCGCTCACAGCAAACAAAAATTGCACACATCCAAACTCCTCAAGGTAAAAAATTGATAAATCCACAAGAAATAGTGGATGAATTCGCACTCTATTACAGCTCCCTCTACAATCTTAAAGACAGTATAGACATAGTCCCACCCTCCCCGCACTCCATCACCCACTTCTTACAATCTGTCAACGTCCCCAAACTGCAAGACTCAGACATTGCGACTCTCACCTCACCATTTACGATGGAAGAAGTAGGGAAGACGATCCAAGACTTACCCAAACAAAAAGCCCCAGGGCCAGATGGCTATACCAACCTCTACTACCAGACGTATACCAGCCTTCTTACGCCTCACCTCACAAACCTATACAACTCCTGCTACATCTCGGGAACAGTGCCATCAGATATGCTCGTAGCCCATATATCGACCCTACCCAAACCCGGGAAGCCTCCAACCCACTGCCAAAACTTTAGACCAATTTCCCTCATCAATGCAGATGTTAAAATCTATGCCAAACTTCTAGCCAATAGACTATCCAACTTTCTGCCCACACTGATACACAACGACCAGTCAGGGTTTATTAAAGGCAGACAGGGCTCGGACAACACACGGAAGGTCCTCAACATATTGGCACACATGCATAGAACACGCGCTCAGGGTCTTCTCCTAGCCTTAGACGCGGAAAAGGCCTTTGACAGGGTCAACTGGGAATATATGCGGCAAGTTCTACACAAATTTGGCTTCCCAGCTGGCCTTGTCTCAGGCATCATGGCCCTATACAATAGTCCACAGGCGAGAGTATCCAATTCTGGTTTTCTATCCACACCCTTCAATATCACCAACGGTACTAGGCAGGGATGTCCATTGTCACCATTACTGTATATTCTGTCCCTGGAGCCCCTGGCAGCTACCATTAGGCAACATACTACGGTCGCGGGCGTTAACATAGGAAACCACACATTCTGCCTCTCCATGTTTGCAGATGATATCTTACTCACGGTCCAAGAACCTGAAAAATCTGTCCCGGCACTAATACAATTGCTCCAGCAGTATGGTCAACTCTCCTACTATAAGCTAAATCAAAGCAAAACACAGGCTCTACCAATTAATCTACCAAGTCCACTGATAACACGACTTAAACAATCACATTCCTTCGATTGGAGAACCTCCGACATCACATACCTAGGAGTAAAACTTGGCCCGTCCCCTGCAGAAGCATTCAAATTAAACTTCAAACCACTAATACCAATGTGCAAAACACATACCCAACAATGGAAAGCAGTAAAGCTCTCCTGGCTGGGAAGAATCAATTCAATAAAGATGATGCTTCTGCCTAAACTCCTATACAAATTAAGAATGCTGCCGATTTACGTCAACCCGACGTTTTATAAACATATTCAAGCCATACTCTCCTCTTTTATCTGGGAATCACGCAAACCACGGCTCGCGATGTCACTTCTTCAAAAACGTTCGGACAAGGGTGGAATGGGGTTCCCAGATATCCACAAATACCATAAAGCATCTTTCCTAGAGGCAGCCATAAAACTCCACACTCCCAAAGGGACTTTTCAATGGGTGGACATGGAAAACGCTAAGGCACCTGGAGGCTCCCTGGTAGGGATGCTATGGACCCCACCACATACAAGACCAGACATGCCCCACCTTTTTGATACCTCAATCACTACTATTAAACAATGGGACGCATTACACCGCACCCAGCACAAAGTCAACAAGTTTCACCCAAGGGCCCCGATAACAGCATTGAGCTCCCTGGCCCCGTTGTTGACGATGAACTCCTGGTTAAAACACGGCATAAAACACATAGTAGACACATACCACAACCACGAACTCTTGCCTTTTCCAGACCTTCAACGGAAATTTAATTTACCTAATGCCTCCGTCTTTCAGTATCTCCAACTTCAAAGCATCGCCACTCACAAAATACTTACAAAATCAGACATGACATCCACCAACCTACACCATCTAGACCCGTTACATGACCAATGCTGGCTCTCGCCTACAAAGCCCAAGGCGTTATCTTTATGCTACAACATACTGCTGGACGCAATCGCCACAAAAGCCCCCACTTACGAACAACAATGGCATGCAGAATACATCTCCTCACCGTCAGGCAACACCTGGTTGCAATCACTCAATGCACTCAAAGGTATCACCAACTGCTACTCGCACCTAGAAGCACACAAGAAACTGGTATATAGGTGGTACTTAACACCAAGTAAATTGCACAAAATTTACCCCTCAGTCTCTGAGTGGTGCTGGCGGTGCGGGAGGGCAAAAGGCACAATGTTCCACATATGGTGGGAATGTCCTATCCTGGCCCCTCTTTGGGGTTACGTTAAAGACATTCTCGAGCTGCTCAACATTACTAATGTCACATTGGACCCTTTAGCATGCTTATTCCTGCTACTCCCTCCCTCTTTGACCAGACCCCTTAAACAAATGACGATACTTACAATCCTGGCTGCCAGAAACCTCATAGCGCAAGGATGGAAAAACACCTCTTGTCCCACTAAACAACAACTGATGGACAAGCTCCACCAATACTATATTTATGAACAACTGTCTACCACCTCCATCACACAATCACTGAAATTCCAAGACGCATGGAAAACATGGGCCGATATCTACACACCACATAAGAATCACGACGAAGACCTCACGACATGCCCTAGCAGTAGTAGTACTCTACACTTCGAACCCTGAACGCGTGCAATCGCATACACACTCGAACAGAAAGGTGCCTAATCACTTCATAAGGGGCATACCACGCCCACAGACAGTTTAGGTGACACTACATATGTTGACACATGATTAATGCTATATATAGGATGCTATAGAACAGCGGAAAACTTTCTTACCCCCTGGTTATCCCTCCCTATCCCTCCTCCTCCACTGCCACAAATACAAGACCTATAACACTGTTTTAGACAAGGACAGGGACGGTAATCCCCCAGTCCCCTCCACGCGAGACCTCGCTACGAACACTGTAGACGTATTATGTATAGGTGGTCTAAACAACGTTGTACTTTAGCATGGAATGTTAATAGGTCCTAAATTGTGAATGTGATCTATTGCCCCACCCCACTCCCACCCTTTTTTCTGTTTCTGTATCCCACTCCCCTATTGCCTTATCAAAATAATAAAAAACTATGATTTTAAAAAAACATGGTATTTTGATTACCCATTGCTAAATGGCAGCAAAAATATTAATTGCTCGACTCTGGAAGCAAGTCATTATTCCAACAAAAGCATTATTCATAAAAACAATTGTTTTATCAATTAGAGATGGAAAAAAATATGCTACTTTACAATTATCACTCGGGATATACATTTTCATCCATTTATAGAGAACTAATAGAAACGGTTACTGCCCTTTATATTGAGCCCTAAAAAGAGCGTGTTTTTTTATCTAATACATTGGGAATATTACAAGTTAAAGTAATAATTGGTCTCGCAGTCGCAGTGTTCGTCTTAGTGATTGTTTGTTTAAGTGTCGTGGCTGTAAACATATTCCACAGGAATTACTTCAGGCCAATGTTCTCCCAATCCACAAGCCTGGAAAGGACCATGACAACTTGTCGAATTATAGACCTATTTCTCTGATGAATCTGCAGAAAGATTGAAAATGGTAATCCTTGAAATCATTGCTCATAATACTTGTCAAATCTAAAATACAATATACCGTCTAAAAATAAAAAAAATACAATCAGTCTTTATAGAGTTAGATGCAGAAAAAGCATTTGACAGAGTGAACTGAAAATTTCTGGGCTTGGTGATGGAGACCTTTGGCCTGAAAGGCCTTTTTAAAGAGAGTACAATGTCATTATATAGAAACCCACAAGCTAGAGTCATATGTCCTGGTGTGGTATCTGATTGGTTCGATATTCATAATGGCACCAAACAAGGTTGCCCTCTGGCGCCACTCCTTTATGTATTAACTATGGAACCTCTAGCAGAGGCAATTAGACAAAATTATAAAATTGAAGGGCTGAAGATTAATTCAGAACATCATAAAATCACTCTACATGCGGTTAATGGTATTCTAACTCTCTCTATCCAATAGATTCTATTACAAATTTATGGAAATTAATTTCAGATATTGGCAATTATTCTGGCTACAAATTAAATCTGAATAAAACACAAGTATTAACTGTCAATATAAATTCAGAAAATTTAGGTATTTAAAAGAAAAGTTTCAATGGAACTTTTATAATGATAAGATAGATTATCTAGGAATTCTAATGATATCAAATATAGATAAAATTGTAGAAGAAAATTATAAGAAACTTTTATCAATATTTAAAGAAAATGTTCAAAATTGGAAAGGGCTAGAAATCTCATGGATAAGACGTATGAATACGGTCTCGGCATACGTAATACCAAAATTAATCTACTTATTTTGATCCATACCAATAAGAGTATACCGCTCAATACTAAATCAATTCAAAAAATTGTTTATGAAATTCATTTGGGGGAATAAAATACCTAGAGTTTCATACAATACACTCACTAAAAGAGTGAATAAGTGTGGAACAAATCTTCCTGATATAATAGAATTACATTATTGTACCATGTTTACTCATTTTTTGAAATGGGACAATTTTATTAATCCAGATCCCAGCTGGAAAAATATGGAAACAAAAAGTAACACTCTATTTAAATTAGCTTGGATTGGTTCTGAACATTCTAAAAAAAAATTCATTATCAAATAAAATTGTAAACGAAATAATTACCTTTCTTAAAATATAAGAAATTGGACATTTGTAATGAATTAATGCCCCCTGCACCAATTGAAGTTATTAAATTCTATATTGGTGATAAAGACTTATCAAAATGGAAAGAATATAATATCCAAAATATAACTCAAATTGCTCCCCTGGGAGAAATTAAACCATTTATAGATATTCAAATGTAATTCGGATTGCCAAATCAAGAATGGTAAAATTATATTACAATAAGATACTTATTAAAATCTTAGATACTAAAGAACACCCAGAATTTGAAAATGTAATTAATAAACATTATAAAAACAGACAAATTTCTAAAGTAACACATATGGTTAAGGACCTGTTGGTAATCGATAAACCCAATTCCATCAAAAAATGGGAAAGCAATATAAACAAATCATTCCCACTGGAAACATGGGAAGATAGACTTATTGAGATCAGGAAGAACAATCACAGCCTTAATATGCAAGAGACCTTTTTTAAAATCGCTCACCAATGGTACACCACTCCATATAGAATCAAAAAATGTAAAAATAGTTACACAGATAAATGCTGTAGAAGTTCTAAAGAAATAGGTACACTAAATCATATGTGGTAGAAATATGAAGAACTAAAAGAGATTAAAAGAAAGATCTCTAATTTTTAAAATTAGGATTACAACAGGTAATAATATTACCCCAGACATTTTTTTTACATTTGGATTTTCCAAATTGCAATTATGATTTTTTATTTATTTATTAATTATTCATATTTTTATGGTAATTAAACTTACTTGAGGCAGAAACTGGAAAAACCCAATGACACCAATATGGCCAGTAATAAATAACCAGATTAGACTTCAACAACAGATGGAGGAAGGTTTCTATCGAGTCAGATAAGATATCAATACACATAAAAGTATGGAGATTGAGGGATAATATTCTATAAATTAAATGTAATTATATACCCTGAGCATAAAATAAAATAATTAGATAGAAAAGGTTATAGAAAAGGAGAAGAAAAAAAGAAATGCTTTTTTTTTTGTTGATTAAGTAAATGCTTTACCATTTCTAAAATGGCATATATATTAAATTCTTATTTTTACTTGAATAAGTATTATATTATAATTATCTCTGAATCTAATCATGTTAAAGGTTAAATGGACCAAAACTTATTATTATGCTATTAATTAGAAGAATGAATGATGAATGAATGAGGTTTATGTATTTATATTGGAATATCGCACTGTTTATATTCCATGAACATAAATAAATGTATGTCTATGTATATGGAAAACAAAATTTTCAATAAAGACAAAAAAAAAAAAACTTTTAAATTTTTCTAAGGATTTTTCTATCCAACCAAAATTTTCTTTTTGTTTCCATTAAATAATGTACTATCTAAAAAAAAAACACATTTAAACATTACTTTCCAGGGCTTAATGCCTGTAGAAATGGCCGTACCAATCATGTGCTATCTGTATGACCTGTATAACTTTCTGCTTTTTGACCAAACCAATAAAAAAAACAAAAAAAAACACAGTTAAATGTTGTCAGAAGTGAAATAAATCCCACAGAGTGAATAGCCTCACAGGTATATGCACAAATGACTACCAATCAGCCAACTTGATTTAAAATTAGGAATACATTGTCTACACTCAATTTAAAATTAAGAATACTTTGTCTATACAGCAAAATGTCAGATAGAAAACATACAGGGATTTATTTCCCCACCAAAGTGAATTTCAAATTCAAGGTAAAAATAGCTGAACTGGAAATATTCTCTAAATCTCTAACAGTTTAGCTATGATTGCCTTAAATTTAAATTCACTTTGAATTCTCACTTTATAGAATAATTATGATAGTGTTCTCCATATTTTATATTGAGAGTCGGTTCAGCTGGCTTACACGGTTTAGACCAGCCCTTTGCACTATGAATGCACTTTAAAACAACATACCTGAGCTTCAAAATAACCCAAAACCAATTTTCTTCTAGTAATCAAAACCTATCTGATATACAAGAATGGACACTAATGCCTGTAATTCAGCAATAGCAATACAGATTAGTTTTCTAGATTAACACATGTTGCCTTGGGTACTCTATATCTGTTTTCTTTAGATATGTGACAGGTCTTTTCATCATCAATTACATTATAAGTAGACTTGAGATTGATATTGGGTGAAACTGTAATTCGTTGCTATTTGGGCCGATTGTGTGATTGGTCGAATTTCCGAACTCTGAGTTGAAATGTACCCAAATCATGAACTGGTTGAACACACTATGGCTGTGCATGTCCTTTGCAGTTCGTGATTCTGGTTGTAAAGTGAGACTTTATTCATCCCAGCAATCTCCATCAGTATTATCTGCACAGTTAGAAGGGACATTCACAAAGATCTGTACATGCCATGGAGACACAGGATATGCTTTCCACCAAGTCCATAACCACCAATGACAATCAGCGTGTTGTTGTGAATGCAAGGAGCATCCTGCAGTCACTTTCAAACACATCCAGTCTGTCATAGTCTGTCAGCCTGGTCAGTCCCTTAAACTAATGTCTTCAGGGAATTATCTCAGTGGACCAGTCCAGGCCTGAAATGCATTGAATTTAAGCTCTCCAGCCCTTTCACAAACCTGCACTGTGCTTTGCTAGCAGGGATCCTGTATAGTTCCTGCATGTTGCCCCTTTGTTGCAGTAGACATCCCAACATATCTCCTGCTATTTTTAATCCACAGATAATGACTCAAGGCTGCAGCCCACAAACAACATACGTTAGTAGCCCAGGGGGGCCTTTGCCCCTTGCTTCACTTGCCAGTCTTCCCATGCTGATATGTATATATCCCTGTCAGTCAGGACCCTATAAAATGCCATAGTTACCCAATTTTGAATCCTGGCCTAGATGTTAAGAACTACTGCTTTAGACAAGTGAATCACAAAACGGTGGGTAGGAATACAGAGGTATTAGAATAAAGTGATGAGAATGAAGATATTTTAATTTGATTTATGCAATGAATGTGAAAGTAGCAAAGACATTTAAAGGCTTTTATCAGAATCATCTAATGCATTCCATTTAACAGGTATTGCCAAATTGATACTATAGATTCAAATTCATTTGTTTCAGCACACTGAAGCAGTCTCCTTGTGTTAGATTTTATGCATCTATTTGCAAAATAGATATCAGGGCAAATAGAGGAAGCTGAATTAGTTCACATGCACCTAGTTCTGTAACAGACCACCAGGCAAGGAGAAAAAGTTCATCCTTTTAAACATATTGAGCTGAAGAATTTCTGCAACCGGAAAAAAGGCCAAGCTGAGATAGACAAGGTTCAGAGAGGAAAAATTAACTCAGATAGATGCAAACACAAGAAAAAGCTTAAACCAAAAAGTTGAATATTAGCATGCCTCCCAACAGTCCAGATTTTGGATATACAGTCCTTATTTTAGGGATCTGTCCTGCCATCCTGACTTTCGAGGACCAACAAGCATAGTGCAAGTGCATCATTAGACATGCTCTCGCTATGTTCAGGGCACTAGGATCCTTCAGGGAGCACTGAAACAATGCTCCCTTTTTATGGTTTTCCCTCTGTAAGCTGGCATGAATGACTGACTTCCATTTATGCCAGGCTGACCTGTGATGTGGTGGAGCCAGTGACACGATCACATTACTGGCCAACCTCTATATCTCCCTCCTTCCAGCCACGCCAGAGTTAGGAGGTATGCAAATGCCAGAAATATCAATTGTGGTTAATGCACCAACACCACAATCAAACACTCTGCTAGGAAAAATAAACTATAGGTTAAAAATTACCCCCCAATTTTCTATGCACTTAAAACATAATTAATCAATAGATAAAAAAAAGTGTCCAGCTGAATCACTGTTTAGTAGAAAAAAAAAGCCTTGTTTGTCCAAAAATAAAAACTAATATGGACAAACCCAATTTCATACAATTACATACAATTATATATTATTGATTAAACTATATTGGAAAATGTATCAAGTCAAAGCATTTTCATTCAAATAATATTTCTTTATAAATACTCAGCTCCTGGTTTGTCACATTCGTTTTAAATATCATATCATATCAAATGACATCAAGGTCCCTATTTTCTTCTGTTGGTGACGGTAAAATCACATCTAGTTTATTTGGAACTTTCTGCCTAAACACATAACTGTACTTTGTGACGGTAGTCACCATCACTGGGGATGGAAGACAGACACTATAGGTGGGCTCCCAAATTCCTTTTGTGTATTGCCACATGTGCCTATTATTTGTGCAGGGTATGTTGAATGTAATGCTGGTCTGTGCATCTCTCCCTCCCCCCTTTTTCCTGTCCTATTGTTTCCTCAGCAGGGCATTGTCCCAGGGACACTGCCAGACCAGTTTAAACTAGCTGTTCTGCCCCTCCTCAATCTCCCATCAGCCCTTGCTATTGACGGACCCCACCCTTCTGTGACAGAACCATCTGTCTGCTGGATTTTTGCCCGTTCGTCTGTTTGTCCCCGTTCGTATGAATGGCTGGTTTCTATAGCCCAGCCATTCGAATGACTCTTTTTCCCGAACAAATCTGCCGAACGAACGGCCACCCAAGTGAGGAGTGTGCTGCAGGTTAACGAAGTGATCACCATTATAACGTTGTGGTTAACCGCAGACACTTCTCAATTAAACCGAACTCAGGGTGGTCGTCGTTCGTATGTCGACCACGAGGCAGCGGCCATTTTAAATCATGCGAACGCCCAGCGGTGTTTGGCTCTATTTCTATGGAACTGAAAACGGACACTTTTTCTGCCGAACACCGCTGAAACAAGGGAACGCCTGGCTGCCTCCACGAAAGCATGCGAACACCGGCCGTTCGGGAGATTGAGAGCATACGAAAGACTTAACCCAGATAGCCCTCCCATGGAGTCATTCGTATACCGAAAGACTGTAAGAACTTTGACTCCATGGCGATTGAACTATGTGTGTGGGATATGAGCGCTATTCGCTAATAATATGCACTCAGATCCAGGCTATCTGGGGACATGTAATACGAATGGGAAATGTTCAGTTTTCATGTAGTTATGCATTTTTTATGTCATTTATTATTTTATGTTTAAAATGGCGACTGTCCTTGTCCTGGAGTTAATTGAGTTACTTGGTAATTAACTCCAGGACAGAGGGGAGGGAATCAGAATGCACTGTGGGTAAGAGATGTGACTGTGTGTCAGAAATGTCCTTCTATCTGTCTGTAATTTAAGTCTTCCATTTGGTCCCCTAGGGGAGTGTCCACCAGGTGGGAGACCTGCATAAATACGGGCAGGTAGCCCACAGTAAAACCAGATCTTATTTGACCCTCAATGCGGAGCTTCTGTCTCGTTATTGGGGGGATTTCTTCTTCACGGTTAGAGACTGCTGGATGGAACGAAAGCCGCTTTGGGGATATTATTGTTCGACGGTTCCTAGCAGTTCGTATATTGCCGTTCGGGAGTTTGGAGCCGTTCGTGGATTTCGATTGGGAGATTGTCGCTTCCCCTGCATTTGGTTCGTGGGTTACAGAGTAAGCGAATGGAGACTGTACTGCAGCCGGGGAAGGTTTACTAAACGGCGGTTTGGCTTAAAGACATGGGAGGTGTCTTAACAATTGGTGGCAAGCGACGGGATGAATCCTACAGCATTGGAGGTCAGCTACGAGACATGCAGTACGAGGAATTAAGGCGTGCTACACTTAAGGACATATTGGAACGCCGAGGAAGGTCAGCAAGCAATTTAAAGAAACGGGAGATTATTGCTTTGCTAATGGAGATGGATGCAGCAACGGGAATGGAAAGAGTCAACGTGCCCAGTACCTTGGATTTAACACCCGAGGAAATACAATTCAACCGGGCAGTACAAATAAGGCTGGCACATTTTGGCCCCAACCCCTCAGCTGACATCGTGGTTCGTGTGCAGGCAGCAGTTGCAGCACAACAGGCGGCCCGGGAAAGAGGAGCTGCAGCAGCAGAGGTACCGTATGACAATAATGTGGTTGCCAGAAAGAAGGTACCTTTTGCTGCATTTAAAAATTTTGTGGAAACAGAGGGAGAGATTGATGGATTTTTGGCAGACTTTGAGAGGCAGTGTGCGCTACATCAGGTACCTGCAGATGAATGGGTCACCATCCTCTCTGGGAAATTATCTGGCCGGGCTAGTGAAGCTTTTCGGGCCATCCCAGAGGAGGAGATCACCAGCTACCGGGCTGTGAAAGAGGCGCTCCTAGCCAGGTATGCAGTGACCCCAGAGGCGTACAGGCGGAGGTTTAGAGAAACCAACAAGCTGGTTGGGGACTCTTATGTGGAATGGGCCTGCAGAGTCCATCGTACCGCAGCCCACTGGATGGCTGGATGCCAAGCGGTAACTGGGGAGGAGGTGTTACAAGTGTTCCTGCTGGAGCACTGCTTTGATAGACTACCTGCTGGGGTCCGGGAATGGGTCAGAGACAGAAAACCCTCTACCCTACCCGAGGCTGCCCGTCTGGCAGACGAATACACGGATGCCCGCAAGTTGGATGGTACAGCTGCTAAAGCCCCTGCCAGGCTGGAGTATCGACCAGCAGTAACACCCGCTCCTGCAGTCTACCAACCCCCAGTACACCGTACCCCAGCCGCACCACCAGCTAACAATTATATGCAACCAGCCCGATTTAATGCCCGGGAGTACTCCCAACCCATCCGGTGCTATGGGTGCAAGCAGTTGGGGCACAAGCGTCCTGAGTGCCCACTGAACAGTGCCAACCAGGCTCAGTCCTGGAGGAGACCAGTTAATGGAAACCAGCGCCCACCTCAGCCTGCTGCTCACTGCCTAGAGCAGGAGGAATTTTGGGGCATTCTACACGAGGCAGACCCAGTGCAAGCAGCTCACCAGGATAATCGCCAGCAACATCGGCAAACTGTGAAGCTGAATGGCAGAGTGGTGAATGGGCTGAGAGACACAGGAGCCACGATGACACTGCTCCAAAAGAACTTGGTCTCAGAGCATCAGCACACTGGGGACACTGTGGCAGTAAGGGTAGCAGGGGGTGCCGTGTTTCGCTTACCTGTTGCCCGAGTACATTTGGATTGGGGAGTGGGCGCTAGGCATGTGGATGTGGGGGTGATGAAGGACTTGCCCGCCGATGTTCTTTTGGGAAACGATTTGGCCCCTTTGGTTTCAGCCTATGCTCCGATGGGCCCTGCAGACGTGAACCCAGTGACCACCCGTGCCCAGACCCGTGCTGCCGGAACCAGCCCACTTGCTGACGAGACCCAGGTAAGATCTCCTTCCCTGACTGGTACCCAAGATCAGGTTCCCTTAAGCTGGGATTCCCCAGAGGAGTTTGGGAGGGAAACCCGGGCAGATCCGACCCTCCAAAGATACAAGGACAGGGCAGATGCTGGGGAGGAAGGAATAGATGGGGAACGGTATGAGTGGGTGGGGGACAGGTTGTATAGGATCCCTAAACCTTCCCAGAAGAGTGTTGCCACTCCGCCGAATCGCCAGTTAGTGGTACCTGCAAAGTACCGGCAGGAGATTCTGCGGATAGGGCATGATGTTCCTTTAGCTGGACATCTAGGGTCCCGCCGCACAGCCTATAGGATTTCACAGAACTTCTTTTGGCCAAACTTTAACCAGGCTGTGCGGATGTACTGCAGCACGTGTGACACATGTCAACGGGTAGGAAAGCGGGGGGACCACCCTAAGGCTAGGCTATTATCGATGCCTATTATAGGGGAGCCCTTTGCCCGCATAGCCGTTGACATTGTGGGTCCACTGGCCAGGGCTAGTCCATCCGGTAAGAAGTATGTTCTTACCGTGGTGGACTATGCCACCCGCTATCCAGAGGCAGTAGCGCTGTCTAACATAGAGGCAGAGACGGTTGCTGATGCCCTGGTTAGAATTTTTACTAGGGTCGGGTTCCCTAAGGAGATCCTCTCCGACCAGGGAACCCAATTCACCGCTGTGCTCACCCAGCAACTGTGGAAGGTGTGCGGCATTAAGCCGTTACTTAGCTCACCCTACCACCCACAGACTAACGGTCTCTGCGAGCGCTTTAACGGTACCCTCAAACAGATGCTGAGGACCTTTACAGACACTTGCAGAGACTGGGAGAGATTCCTGCCTCATCTATTATTTTCTTATAGAGAGGTGCCCCAGGAATCTACTGGGTTCTCCCCCTTTGAGCTGCTGTATGGGAGAAGGGTCCGCGGACCCCTAGATCTCATTAGAGGCCACTGGGAGGGGGAGACGGAGCAGGAAGGGATCCCCATAGTACCATATGTTTTGGAACTCCGGGACCGCATGGAGAAACTGTCCCTGATGGTAAGGGAGAATCTCCAGGCGGCCCAGGGGAGACAGAAGAGATGGTACGATCAGGGTGCCCGACAGCGGGTCTTCCAGGTTGGGCAAAAGGTATTGGTGCTTAAACCTGTGAAGGCCAACAAGATGCAGGCATCTTGGCAGGGCCCGTACAAGGTAGTGGCGCAGATCTGCGACACTACTTACTTGATAGCCAGCTGTGCAGATGAGAGAATCCAGCGGTCCTTTCATGTGAACATGCTGAAAGAGTACCAGGAGAGACCTGAGAATATTGCAGCAGTATGTGCCCCAGCTGCAGATGATTCTGAAGATGGAGGAGAGCACCCTGTCGCATATCATGTCGCATATCACCCTGTCCCAGATCTATTAGAAAGGGATTCCCAGACTGACCTTACTACCCTTGTACAGCTAGGGGACCGGTTGAACCCCACAGAAAGGGTACAGGCGCAACAGTTGTTATGGGAGAAGCAGGCGACGTTCTCCCAGGAACCAGGTTATACCACCCTAGCTGTGCATAAGGTAGAGACCCCTGGACAGACCCCGTTACGACAGCCCCCCTACCGTATCCCTGAAGCAGTCCGTGAAGGAATGCGGAAGGAGATACAGGAGATGACCCAACTTGGGGTTATCGAGCACTCCGACAGCCCTTGGGCCTCGCCTGTAGTCCTGGTGCCAAAGAAAGATGGGACCACCCGGTTCTGTGTGGACTACAGGCGACTCAACGAGCGGACCACCACTGACGCCTACCCAATGCCCCGGGTAGACGAATTACTAGATCGTATTGCCAGGGGGCGATATCTGACCACCATAGACCTGTGTAAGGGCTACTGGCAGATCCCCCTGGCCGAGGATGCTATCCCCAAGTCGGCATTTGTCACCCCATTTGGCCTGTACCAATTTAAGGTCATGCCTTTTGGGATGAAAAATGCACCGGCTACCTTCCAACGGATGGTGGATAGACTCCTGGATGGCTTCCAAGAATTTGCCTGTGCATACTTGGACGACATTGCGATCTACAGTGGGTCCTGGGAGGAACACCTGGTACATGTAGGGGTAGTGCTGGATAAGATTAGGGCCGCTGGCCTGACATTGAAGCCAGAAAAGTGTCATCTAGGTATGGCTGAAGTACAGTACCTGGGTCACAGAGTGGGGTGTGGGAGCCAGAGACCGGAGCCAGCCAAGGTAGAGGCAGTGGCTAACTGGCCCACACCTACTACTAAGACCCAGGTATTGGCCTTCTTGGGGACGGCAGGGTACTACAGACGCTTTGTCCCTGACTACAGCGCTATCGCTAAGCCCCTGACAGATCTGACCAAGAAAAACTTGCCAAAGCAGGTCCTGTGGTCTCCGGCTTGTGAAGCTGCGTTCCAGGCGCTGAAGCAGGCTCTTGTGAATGCCCCTGTCTTGGTTGCCCCAGTCCCTAACAAACGCTTTCTCGTCCATACAGATGCTTCCATGTATGGACTGGGGTCTGTGCTGAGCCAAGTCGGGGAAGATGGAGGAGAGCACCCTGTCGCATATCTCAGCAGAAAGTTGTTACCCAGAGAAGTGAGTTATGCGGCAGTGGAGAAGGAGTGTTTGGCTTTGGTCTGGGCATTGAAAAAGTTAAGTCCCTACTTGTATGGGCAAGAGTTTTCCCTTGTGACTGATCACAACCCACTCGTTTGGCTTAACCGGGTCTCAGGAGACAATGGGAGACTGCTGAGATGGAGCTTGGCACTACAGCCCTACAATTTTACTATCAGCTACAGACCCGGTAAGCTAAACGGAAATGCAGATGGGTTGTCACGACAAACAGACGTTTCCATCACCTCGTAGTCCGGTCATCCCCAAGTTGACCCGCCACAGGGTCAAGCCGGGTCTGCCGGAGTGTCCCACAAGGAGGGAGCCGTGTGACAGAACCATCTGTCTGCTGGATTTTTGCCCGTTCGTCTGTTTGTCCCCGTTCGTATGAATGGCTGGTTTCTATAGCCCAGCCATTCGAATGACTCTTTTTCCCGAACAAAACCGCCGAACGAACGGCCACCCAAGTGAGGAGTGTGCTGCAGGTTAACGAAGTGATCACCATTATAACGTTGTGGTTAACCGCAGACACTTCTCAATTAAACCGAACTCAGGGTGGTCGTCGTTCGTATGTCGACCACGAGGCAGCGGCCATTTTAAATCATGCGAACGCCCAGCGGTGTTTGGCTCTATTTCTATGGAACTGAAAACGGACACTTTTTCTGCCGAACACCGCTGAAACAAGGGAACGCCTGGCTGCCTCCACGAAAGCATGCGAACACCGGCCGTTCGGGAGATTGAGAGCATACGAAAGACTTAACCCAGATAGCCCTCCCATGGAGTCATTCGTATACCGAAAGACTGTAAGAACTTTGACTCCATGGCGATTGAACTATGTGTGTGGGATCTGAGCGCTATTCGCTAATAATATGCACTCAGATCCAGGCTATCTGGGGACATGTAATACGAATGGGAAATGTTCAGTTTTCATGTAGTTATGCATTTTTATGTCTTTTATTATTTTATGTTTAAAATGGCGACTGTCCTTGTCCTGGAGTTAATTGAGTTACTTGGTAATTAACTCCAGGACAGAGGGGAGGGAATCAGAATGCACTGTGGGTAAGAGATGTGACTGTGTGTCAGAAATGTCCTTCTATCTGTCTGTAATTTAAGTCTTCCATTTGGTCCCCTAGGGGAGTGTCCACCAGGTGGGAGACCTGCATAAATACGGGCAGGTAGCCCACAGTAAAACCAGATCTTATTTGACCCTCAATGCGGAGCTTCTGTCTCGTTATTGGGGGGATTTCTTCTTCACGGTTAGAGACTGCTGGATGGAACGAAAGCCGCTTTGGGGATATTATTGTTCGACGGTTCCTAGCAGTTCGTATATTGCCGTTCGGGAGTTTGGAGCCGTTCGTGGATTTCGATCGGGAGATTGTCGCTTCCCCTGCATTTGGTTCGTGGGTTACAGAGTAAGCGAACGGAGACTGTACTGCAGCCGGGGAAGGTTTACTAAACGGCGGTTTGGCTTAAAGACACGGGAGGTGTCTTAACACCTTCCTTGTACTATAGTAATCTATGTAACCTATTGTATGTAAATTAGGCTGTTGGGGGCTTAAAACTATGTGTGATGTATTCATTAAAGAGTTGCTGTTTAACCTTCACCATGTGTCGTCTGGTGTTTGGTCCAAGGTGGAAAAGGCCCTAAGACCCTAAGCCTCGGCGTCTGGGTCTGAAGTGTTTCAGGGTCTCTGATAGCTACAAGGAAGCTGACTTGTCGGAGTACTGGAGCTCCGTTACATACTTGATATTACATTTCAGATTCCACATACGCAGCTACTCTTTCTGTAAATAATTACCTTATTTAACAAACACCCCAGGGACACTTTCGCTGTGGCAAATATTTGTATGATCTGTAAAAAGAATACTTAGCCCTTTAAATCTTCTGTAAAGTCAGAATGATCCCTGGGGACATTACTAGTAAAGATCAGTGTACCACTTACCTTTACACATCATTATACAGTGCTGATGTGCAGCTCTGACTTGTATTTTTAACACATTTGTGGGTAAATGGTGGCACACATTTTACTGACATTAATATTGTTTCTTGTAAATAATTCAACAAAATGTATTTAACCAAGTTATTCTGGATAAACCTTTGGATCTGGTAAACCTGTAACTATCAGGAATTTGAAATTTTTTCAAAACAATTACATCACTAGCTTCTCCACAATACACGGATGACATAATATTTAGTGACACACTAGTTTAGTGCTATGAAGTATTTTAGTCATAAGTACAGATTGGAATCAAACTATACCAATTTTGGCAAATGTATTTATTTATTACTTATTGTTACGAACGTCAGTAGTTATGGAACCTTGTTCGCCTAGTCTTTCCCCAATTGCTGAGCATCAGTGATTATAGCTACAGCTAGGGTGTGTAGATGAATAGTTCAGATGAATGCAGCTTCCAAGATGAATCTCCCCAACCAATAAAAGGTTACCCAAACATGAGCCTAGACTTCATGAAGGGTACAACAGGAATAATGTTTTATTGATACCATACTGGCTTTTATGGAAGTCCCAATGCAAGAGGACCTCCCACAGTACACAAAAGCCACAACCAATCATATTGCTTAATTACAGTTAAACACTCCCTCTCTCTGCCTGTGAGATAATTAGGTAAGCTAAGGGATAACCCAATTATCTCCAGGCAAAGGGAACACATTTTCCCCAAAACTTGGAACACCCCTTTAAATACATGGTATCCCCACAAATGTCACATCCCCTGATAGCCCCGATCTGGTTCAGGGGTTTTTCGAAAAGTATAGAAAGCTTAGTTCATCGACCGCACACGAGGCTCCTGCGCAAAACAGTTCCATGAATTCAGTGTGTGTGGTCGGTCAATTTAAAAAAAGGCATAAAAACGAATTAAAACACAAACGGAGCCTCCTGGCTCATAGGAGGGATTGTTCCTCTTGTTCATGGGAACCGAACTACCGAACGGCGCTCTCTTAGCTGTTCGACAAAAAGAAGCAGGCGTTCGTATGTTTTCCAGCGGTGTTCAGGAAGTCGAATGTCCGATTTTAGTTCCAGACACTCGACGACCAAGTCCCGCTGCCTGCTTTTGTACAAACAAGATGGCTGCCATTTTCTCTTCCACGTGGCGTTTGACTATGCGAATGGTGGCCACCCAGAGAGAGCGCTCAATTGACGGTTCCCTTTGTAGTTAATGAGCCAGGAGGGTGGTCGGTGTTCGGTAGTTTAATCTACCGAACCAATAGAAACTCAAAAATAAACAAATGATCTAAGAAAATCCAGAATACAAGTCTATTTTCTTCACACTTATAAAGCACTAACATATTCCACAGTGCTGTACAATTAGGGGATAATGTAGAATATACGCAGACAAATACAAACAGAATAGCATGCCCTGTCTATGAGATGAGATCTAGGTATTGAAATAAGTATTTAATCCCTTATCAATCAGCAAGATTTCTGGCTCCCAGGTATCTTTTATACAGGTAACGAGTTGAAATTAGGAGCACTCTCTTAACCCCTTAGTGACCAGACCGTTTTTTGGTTTTCTTACCGTTAAGAACCAGGACTCTTTTTACATTTCTGCGGTGTTTGTGTTTAGCTGTAATTTTCCTTTTACTCATTTACTGTACCCACACATATTATATAAATTTATAATATAAATAATTATATAAAATGGTCTTTCTAAAGATACCATTATTTTCATCATATCATATAATTTACTATAAATTTTTTTATAAACTATGATGAAAAAACAAAAGAAAAACACACTTTTTGACCCCAAAATCTGCTACATATCTACACCGCCAAAAAAACATGCATGCTAATTAGTTTCTAAATTTTGTCCTGAGTTTAGAAATGTCCAAAGTTAACATGTTCTTAGCTTTTTTTGGAAAGTTATAGGGCTATAAATACAAGTAGCACATTGCTATTTCCAAACCATTTTTTTTTTTTCAAAATTAACACAAGTTGCATTGTAACACTGATATCTGTCAGGTATCTCTGAATAACCCTTCACATATATATATATATATATATATATATATATATATATATATATATATATATATATATATATATATATATATATATATATATATATATATATAAAGAAGGCAACCTAAGGTATTAAACTTGGGGTATTTTGACTCTTTTCATGCAACCATTTTAACACCAATCTATGCCAAATTTAAAATAAAAATAATAATTGGTGATTTTTTTGACACACATAGCAGTTTAAGAATACATGTATGGAGAACCTTAAAGGTTACTGCCAAAGACCACCTCAATACGTGTTCAGCAACATCTCCTGATTACAGTGATACCCCCCATGTATAAGTGTGTCGGGTTCTTTGGGGGCTAAAAGACCTCTTTTGGAAGGTGCGTTTTCCAACTTGGAATTTTCTCAGCTGGTCATCACGCACCCATGTCCTATTTGGGACATTTTTAAAGGTGGACAATGTAATTTATCCCCATCAAACCATATATTTTTAAAAAGTAGACACCCTAGGGTATTTCAAATTGTGGTATTTTAACACTTTCCAGGCACTAATTCTATCACCAGTCTTTTTCAAACTTTTGAGTAGTCATTTTTTTGTGTTATTTTTCTCTAACATTGTACTTACGGCATAGAGTCTCAGTTCCTGTTATTTGTTACTGACAAAGAACACCCCAATATGTGTTCAGCAACATCTCCCAAGTACAACAGTGCCCCCAATGTACAGGTTTTATGGGTTTTTGCAAACCTACAGTGGTCAAATGTATGGCATTCCCCTTTTCCATGTTTGCACATTGAAATTTGCCAGATTGGTTTGCTGGGCCTATGTAGCTTCAACAGCAGCCCAGAAATGAAAATTAACCCCATCATGGCATGGCATTTGTAAAAGTAGACAACACACGGTATTCAAAATGGGGTATGTCCAGTCTTTTGTAGTAGTCACTTAGCCACAAACGCTGGCCAAAGCTAGCATTCATATTTGGGTTTTTTTGCATTTTTTAACACAAAACTGCACTTTTACTGGTGATTTCATCATCGAGATATGTTTTACTGTTTTAAATACTCATATTTGTGTTCAGCGAAGTCTCCTGAGTATAA
The DNA here is from genome assembly GCA_933207985.1 of Pelobates cultripes. NCBI lineage: Eukaryota > Metazoa > Chordata > Amphibia > Anura > Pelobatidae > Pelobates > Pelobates cultripes. The sequence goes on from OW240914.1 coordinate 208,281,853, forward strand.
CAATACCCCCTATGTACAGGTTTTATGGTGTTTTGAAAACTTACAGGGTCAGTATAGGGCTTGCCCAATTCAGTTTGCCAGAATGGTTTGCTGGGTCTGTGTTGCCTTTTGAGACCATATGGTAGCCCAGGAATGTAAAATAAACACATTATGGCATACCATTTTCAAATGTAGACAACCCAGGGTATTCAAAATGTCCAGTCTTTTGTAGTAGCCACTTAGTCACAAATGCTGGCCCAAGTTAGCTTTTTTTTTTTATTCATTTTTTTATAAATGTGTTGTTTTTTTTCAAAGTTATATATATATATATATATATATATATATATATATGAGCACACACACTTACATATATATGTAAGGTGAGAGTAAAAGGAGCACATATGAACTGGATCACAGCTGACCTCATCCAAATGTACCAAATGTACCAGTTTCGGGATTTATTGTGGTCAAAGTTCAAGCGTACTGGCTCTATGAACGATAGCTGTGCATATAGACAATGGCAAAATATATGCACAAAACAAACAAAATTGGCAAAGGTCCATTACTTGAAAATCTGAACAATAACCTATCAAACCCTAGAAACCTTTGGAAAGTCATAAATAAATTACAAACTCCCCAAATCCACTCCCAACCCTCCATTGGCAAAGTGGATAACGAAACCCTGCAACTTCCCTTAGATGTAGCAAATGCCTTTAACAATTATTTTGTCGGATGCTCCACTACCCCGATTGCCAAGCTAATAAATTACACACATCCTGAAACTACATATGTGGATCAGGCTCCATTAAATTTGAAAGACCTAATACAGACAAGTTCATTTTTAGACCTATTAGTGTCATTAAAAACACCTTAATAATCTAAAAATAAAAATCCAGTCTGGACCTGATCAAATCCCAGCAATGCTGTTGAAGCTCAGTGAGCCGGCAATTGCTAAACCTGTCACAACCCTAATTAACAAATCCATGGTGTCTGGATACATACCCAAACTTTGGAAAACTGCGAGAGTAGTGCCTATCCATAAAAGTGGTGACACTACGTTGGTTTCTAACTATCGCCCAATATCATTGCTTACAGTATTGTCAAAAATCTTAGAAATGTTTTTCCATACGCAACTATATGAGTATTACCATCAATCAAACTATCTGACCCCTGATCAATCACTCCACTACAACTGCCCTCTTAAAAGTTTGCAATGACATCCAAACTGGCATGGAACAAGGAACCTAACTGGAGCTATTTTTGCAAAGGCCTTCGATACAGTAGACCACGACATTCTACTGCACAGACTCAAAAACTCAGGTATTGGTGATTGTCCGCTAACCTGGTTTCGATCATATGTATCGGATCGCTCGCAATATGTGTCCATTTCTGACAGCGACTCCCTCCCTCTCCCAGTCACGTGTGGTGTTCCAAGGTTCCATTCTCTGACCCCTACTATTTACATTATTTATAAATGATCTGCCTAATGTCTGCCAATCCTCAAATGTACACATGTACTCAGACGGCACTGTAATCTATGCAAGTAAATCCGATCTACCGCAGCTTGAGGC
>OW240914.1:208283502-208493894 GCA_933207985.1 Pelobates cultripes
TGTGCTCCAAGACCAGTTTACAGAGGTAGAAAAGTGGAGCACAAAAAGCAAACCCTACCTAAACACTGACAAAACTGTCACAATGCTCTTTGGAACAGTACCTATATTACACAAATTACACAACCCCCACCTATCTATCAAAACTAATCCAAATAGCACACTGACCACAGTCCACTCTTTCAAATACTTGGGTATGTTGTTAGACCCCAATCTATCTTTTGGCCTCCACATATAAAAACTTGCATCTAAACTTTATCCAAAACTAGGTGCCCTGTACAGAAGCAAATCCTGCCTAAGCCCTACAGTAAAGGAAAAGATTGTACAGCAAATGCTGATGTCAATCGATGATTATGGGGATGTAGTATATGCACCTGCACCACAATACCACCTTAATAAACTGAATATATTGTATAACTCGCTCTGCCGATTTGTGATACAATGTAATTACATGACCCACCATTGTGACATACTAAAAAAAACTAAACTGGCTGTCGCTGGAATCCAGACGCACTCTTCATCTTACCAGCCTTGTGTTTAAGAGCTTTTCTGAGAAGCTCCCATCCTACCTGAGCAGAATGCTCTCCTCGGCTGTTCCCACCTCCTATAACCTCCGATCCAGTACCAGCACTTTATTATTGTATCTCAATACAAAAAGAAAGCAGCCTGATCCTCCTTTTCCTACAGAGCACCGCAATTATGGAATGACCTCCCGCACACACTAAAATCTTCCCCAAGCCTAAAGTCCTTTTAGAGATCCCTCTCTATATATCTCAAAACAGAATGCACGTGTATGGTTGATTATATATTTCCTACCTATTCTATGTTAAGTTTTGTATATATTATGCATTAACATTGTTTTTGTATTTTATTGTACCCTATTGTATCAATGCAATGTTTTGTGGACCCAGGACATACTTGAAAACGAGAGAAATCTCAATGTATCTTTCCTGGTAAAATATTTTATAAATAAATAATATGTATGTATGTATGAATGTATGTATGTATGTATGTATGTGTGTGTATATATATATGAGTAATTGCACTCACCCTTTCCAGTACTATATCGATAGTGTGCCCTGGTGCAATTCCACGCTAGTAGTATATATTGTAAGAAAAAAAGATGCACTCTGCGGTCTTTATGAACGAAATCACTGGTATTTAATGTAAAAAGTGTTTACATAAAGCTGATCGACGTTTCAACCTCTGCAGGTCTTCCTCAAGATCAATTTGTAAACTATATATAAATATATACATAGACACACACACACACACACACACACTATTTAATTTCCTATATATGTATAATATATAATAATTAAAGCATTTTCTAATATATTATATATATATATATATATATATATATGATTTCACTATAAGTGTATTTTGAGATATGTGTATATATCTCAAAGTACACTTACAATGAAATCAAATATATGCATTATATATGTATAATGTATTATAAAATGCTTTAATTATTTTATAATATATTATACATATATAATATAGATACTCTTCATTTACCAACCGGGTTCCGTTCCTATGACCCGTTAGTAGAACGAATCGGTCGGTAAGTGAGGCGTTAAGGCATTCCCTGCTCTGGTGCGTTGGTCTATGTTCCCCGAACATAAACATGTGCACCAGAGCAGGGAATCCCCATGATGGCTCGCTCTTACGCCTGGTCGTAAGTGCAAGTCATCGTAAAACAGGTAGGTCGCTAAATGAGGACCACCTGTGTATGTATAATATATATATATATATATATATATATATATTTTTTTTTTTTTTCTTTTTAGCAGTCTGGGGGACTGCCTGACAGCTCAGACAGTCCCCTTGCTGGCAGCTCCTAGAGTTCTATTGTGGCGATGTGATCATGGTGATCACATGGCCCTGGAGGGCCGGGGTGGCTGAAGCTGCTGCAGGGGGACTGCTGGGGTCTCCGGGAGTCCCCCCCGACCATGATCATCGCAGATCGCCTGTCCAGGTAAATCCAGGGCTCCTTTTTGCAGCGGACGTACTAGGTAAGTTTGCGGTCCTTAACAATGTTTTTTGTCGGAGGTACCTAGTACGTCCATGGGCATAAAGGGGATATATATATATATATATATATATATATATTTTTTTTTATTAATTTCATTTTTTTTTTTTTTTTACTTTTTCACCAGCAGGGGGACTGCCTGTCAGTTCAGGCAGCCTCCCTGCTGGCAGCACTGTGGACACCTATGGGAGCCATGTGACTGCTCTTTTAGAGTGGTCGCATGGCCTCAGGAGGTCGTAAATTGGAGAGGTGGGGCTGTCTGGGCTAAGTCCTCCCAAAAGCAGATTGATCGTAGGTGAGGGAACGGAGGCGATCGGTAAGTACATGGGCGGGGGGAGAGGGAGGTAGAGGAAGGGTTAATTTTTGTAAAATTTTATAATTTATTTGTTTTAACCCTTCGAGGCACTTAGTACAGGCAGAGCATCTGAAGCCTGCCTGAGGCTTTTCCGATGCTCTGCTCCACACTGCTGGGCTCCACATGTGGCAACCCGGAAGTGATCACTCTGGGGGGAGCGATCACTCAGGTCCCCGGCAGTGTGGGGTGTAATGCTCTTAGAGTGACTGGAAGCGATCACGATCGCTTCCAGCGCTCAAATTTACTGCGGACGTATGAGTTACGTCCGCGGTCCTAAAGAACCGTTTTATGTCAGACGTACCTCATACGTCCACGGTCCTTAAGGGGTTAAAGGGAGTGCTCCTAATCTAAGCTCATTACCTTTATAAAAAAAGACACCTATCCACAGAAGCAATCAATCAATCAGATTTCAAACTCTCCACCATGGCCAAGACCAAAGAGCTGTCCAAAGATTTCAGGGACAGGATTGTAGACGTACACAATCCTGGAATGGGCTACAAGACCCTCGCAAAGCAGCTTAGTGAGAAGGTGATAACAGTTGGTGTGATTATTTGCAAATGGAAGAAACACAAAATAATGTACAGATGTCCAGGCCCGTCTGAAGTTTGCCAATGAACATCTGAATGATTAAGAGGAAAACTGGGTGAAAGTGTTGTGGTCAGATGAGACCATAATCGAGCTCTTTGGCATCAACTCAACTTGCCATGTTTGGAGGAGGAGGAATGCTGCCTATGACCCCAAGAACACCATCCCCACCGGCAAATATTCAAAATCAGCAGGGAATCAAATACATTTCCCCTCACTGTAGTTAGATAGCCCATGAGCTTGCTATCTAAAGGATATAATGGGGATGTGAGACATGAGGTAGCAGGGGGATAAAGGGTAAAGGAAGTTAACAGAGACTTGCTACTTGTTGCAAAGGAAATGAGGACGCAATTAAGTAAGACTCTCAAACAGCTCAAAGACCATGCTATAAATTTAGTAGGAACCTGGGTGGGTGGGAGGAAGGGCGAGTGGGTGGATGAAGTGCTTAGAAAAAAATGGAAAGTTTAATTATTGCTTTGTTCTGGATGCATAAAGTGAGACCTAAGAAGCAGGGATGGAGATAAGACACAGTAATATGAAGGTATTTACAACCAGGAGGGGCAAAGAAAAGAGAGAGGCATTTGTTGTATAACATTAAAATATTTACCAACCAAATTCTATCACCCAACATATTAATAACAGTGTACATGCAATATTGGTGGAATACACTCAATTAAAATAGAAAAATAAAAAACTGCATGCACAGAAAATTACAGTGGCAAACTACAGGTAAAAATGGCAACAATGCTAAAGTAATAAATGTTAATATGGTCACAAAGTAAGAATTAATGAGATGGAGCATCTTCCAACCTTCAATCAGTACCTGCAAGTTGCAGGTTGATGAAAAAGATAGATTCAGTATTGCTTAGATCTGGAGGTGTGAAAAAGGGAATGAACCAGGGAGATGGGTACACCGAAATAGCTAAGGTTCAGTAAAGATAGATAGACAGAGATATATAGCAGACCTCACTATTATAAGGGTGAGGAGGGTTGGTAGGAATTTATTCTATTGTTGGGGCGTGGCTAGGAGCTTGGGGAAAACTGGTCCACCCTATTGGGGGGAGGGGAGTTGGCAATGGCATGTACACACACTTATGTCACTAATACCCCCCCAGAAGCTCATTTGTGGGGAGGTTGGGGGACAGACGTGTGTAGGGAGATGAAGAGTAGCTTGTCCATCCTCTTTTCATTTAACCTCCATCCACCAAAAGCCCATGGGTGAGGTGGTGGACACTAGCATATGCTACCAATGGATGGAGACTAAGGGGTACATTGGTATGTCCCCCATTTATTAAATAATGGCCCCAACCCCAGATAATTTTAAGTCCCCCACCTACAGAACGTCTCCCCTAAATTTTTATATAGAGCCACCATCCACAGGCCAAGGGTGAAGGGTAGGGGTGGTCAGCCACCTGCCCACCCCTATTATATAATTTTAAGTCCTGAACCAGTGCCCATGGGGTGACATACAAGGGGCCAGGTCGCCATTAGTTTTTTACATACCCTTCTCAATGGGATGAAATCTTTATTAGTGACTGGGCAGCTCCTCAGTTGCTATTTTTTATTTACAGTAAACAACCGCTGGCTGTTCACTGTTTAGTAGACATGCCCTCCACCTACTTGCAGAACCCACTTATACTTATATGGGGAGTCATATTGATAGAGTGGTGGGAGGATGGATGGATGGATGGATGGATAGATAGATAGATAGACAGACAGACAGATTTACGTAACAATTATATACATATGTACCTGAAATATTACTGCTTTTAAGAAAGTGTAAATTCTTATCAAACATTTAGTAATGAAATATAAATATAGAATGTTGTATTCTTTTATATATAAGCTATGTAAATTCAAATCATTATATCATGATATGATCTGTTCAGTATAAAGATGCAATATAGTTAGATAGACAGGTAGATTTGCAGGTAAATTAAAAGACATACAGAGACAGGTGGACAGACAGACAAACAAACAGACAGACAGTTTTGGTTGGAATTGGTTCACATCTGTTCATTTATTACTGTTATTTGTTTTGTTTGTTTGTATGTTTTGTAATGCAGCACTGCTCTGAAATGCTGGATAAATAATAGCATTGATATTCAAATTCTTCTCTTCCCATTTTCTTGTCTGTTTAGATGCATTAAGCAAATGTATGTGCCAGTGAATGATAAATCAAATACATTTGGATGATTACTGACATCCTTTACAATGGCATTCATATTGTAAATTGGATTTTATGTTTCAACATGATTCTTCATTGCATTTATTTTATATTTAACTGATGTCTTCTTGATATGTCTTTCCATGGTTATAGTAGTACTGTGGTTAATTATCTGCTGCTAAGATATATTTTCTCAACATAAACTAATTTCAACTTGAATCAGAATTTATCATAATTTATATTTGATCATTACTTTTTTATTTCCCAAGATATAAATATGCACAAACAAAGAACACAAGATAATCTCACTACATCCTTGTGTTATTGAATACACAAATTTGTTTTTTTAAGAAAGCTCTATTATATTACCATATTATAACACTATAAAATCAACACAGGATAACATTATTATTTATTGCAATAAATGTTTATTACTCATTAAAAAGTGAGTAGTTTAAATTTGACAACAGACTTGAAAGTAATTGAATAGCTGGGGGAAAAAACTTCAGCTGTATATATAACAATTTTTATTACAGTATATTGCCAGTTTAGGGTATATATCTATTAGTTGTAGAAATTAAAGAACATCTTGTGCCACATATCATATGCTGAACATCAAATCAATATCTGAATCATCAAAAATTGGGGCCGAATTATCAAACTGTATTTTTGAGTTCCAATTTAAATGCAGAAATAAAAATGTTTTACAAGAAAATGTAAATATAAAAAAACTAGAGTGCTAGGAAGACATGGTTCAGTGCACCAAGGAAATCAAGAGAAATGGGGAAGTCAAACAGGGCCCCACCGACAGGGAAGACCCCAGAGCCCAAAAAGGGACAGCTCACCTCGTCCCTCCGCCAGTTCCTGGTGACCCCCGCGGACCTCGTGACCCAGCCGCATGGCGCCGACAGCTTAATGGCGTCGGAAGATTCCGCGCCCTCATCGCCGGCATCCGACCTGCAAACAGGAGGGTCGGAAAGACCCCCGTGGTTGGACCTCCTGAGGGCCCTGTCCACCAAGGGAGACCTCCGTTTGGCCACCTCAGAACCGGGAGCCACAATAAGGCAGGACATCCAGGCACTGAGGGCTGACCTGCAGGGCCTGACAGACCGGGTGAGCCATGTGGAGGCAGCCTGTGACAATCTGAGAGAGACCCAGAATACACTAGCTTAGGCTGCAGAAACCTCCTCAGAACAGGTACGTGGCATGGCCCTGCATATTGAGGACTTGGATAACAGGGGGCGCCACAATAACTTAAGGCTGCGCGGCCTCCCTGAAACTGAGTACTCCCCCCAACAGCTACAGGAAAGCCTCCTGGAAATATTCAATGGGATCCTAGGCCGTGATCACTAGGCACCTATAGACTTTGTAAGAGCTCATAGAGCCCTCCGTCCTAAGGGCACGCCAGATAGCGCACCCAGGGATGTCATTTGCTGCCTGGCGAATTTTGCCCTAAAGGAGACTATCCTTAAACAAGCACAAGGCCAGCAAACGCTCACCTACCGGAACCAAGACCTGCAACTCTTTCCAGATTTATTGCCGGCTACCCTGACCTACCGACGCACCCTGAAACCACTCACGAGGGTACTGGTGGCTCAACAGATCCGGTACAGATGGCAGATGTCCACGGGACTGCTCGTCCACACGCCGAGAGGTCCATTCCTGGTCTGCACACACATCGACTACATAGCCCTGGGCACCGAGCTCCAACTGCCCGCTATCAACATGAGATGGCCTGACCCATTGGACATATATACCACCGCAAGACCCGAGACCGGCGCTGCCGCAACGCACTCGATGGGGACGCCAGGAGGCCACTAGGCCTACAGGTACCGCCCGCTAGAGGGCATGACTTTCCCCCCTCTTCCCCCACACTAGCCAGCACCGGCCTGGCCCTCTCTGGGGCACACACAGTCCCGCTACAGGACTTGGACACTGTCTCAAGGTACAAACTTGGCCAACCTATTGATTGGACACCCATATTGGCACTCTGCCCCTCCACCCTTCAGAACAGCACCCCTTGCCGGGCCGTGCGAACGGTTGCCGAGCCATACTCCACCTACAGCCATGCCGCTCAGAAGCTTCACCATGGACATGGGGCCCCGTCCACCCCGATGGGGTTGGGTGGGTTGGGGGATGGGGCCCAAGGGACTGTGGTACCTAGTAGCAGCTGCAAGTGTTGGCACCCTACTGCGCTGTGTCTCGTGGGTCACACGCGTGTGCACATGCTGAAATGGCCCACTGCATTGTACTTAACCAGCATATGTGCCAGCGCATGCTAAAATTATCTACGGCATGGTATATCACGCGCATATCCGCACGCACAGATTGCAACCACCCTTTACGCTACAAACCACTGCATATGCGCCCGCACATACTGACACTGCCCACTGCAGGGCATATAACATGGCATAGACGCCCACACATGCTTAAATTGCCTACTGCATTGCATTGACCGCTATATACGTGCCTGCGCATGCTCACATTGCCCCTTGGTCGGTATGTAGCCGTGCATACTCGCCCGCGCATGCTCAAATAGTCCATCACATTTTATATAACATGGTATGTCTTTCTTAGGAGCTATTATCTGGTCCCTTTATTTGTAGGATTCCTTCTGGACTTGCTCCCTTATTCTCCTTACTTGCTTTATCTCTGTTTAATATGGGGTATATGCCTGTTTATGCTAGAATTGCCTCCTACACATGCTAAACTTGTCTACTATTTATATCACGGGTTATACACTTGCGCAAGTTCAAAATGTCTATTGGTTCGTATGCAACACTGGAGAGGTGCCAGAATAGGCTACACCGGGGTACAGCTTTGTATATAACATTGCATAAGCACCCGCACACACAGAACAGAGATGGGCTGACCCCAGAGCAACACCACCCACCACCACACAGATGGGGGAACCCAATGGGGGGGTCCATTAATTGGGATGTCCTCGGGGAGAGAGGAACGGCACCACGGGGCCACACTGGTGCACGTGGGGGAAGGGGCTGGGGGGAGGCTGGGTGGGGGTGGGGTCTCTCAGTATCCTAGACATATGAGCTGTAGTAGGGGGGTTAAGCCCTGGGTCGGCTCGTAGACCTTCCCCTCAGACTAGACAATGTCGGGACCCAGGGGTGAGTTCCCGCAGACACACAAAGGTATCACCAAGAGGTCACAGTTCTGGCTGGAACCCGACCATACCCTGGGAGACTCGCTCCGGAGACGCGACAAAAGTATATCACAGGTTCGAGTTACAACTGTTAGTGTTTGTTGTGATCCACAGCCGCCTCTGTTGGCTGGTTGACAAGGCGCCTTCCACTCCCCGTGAGGTCGGTGTCTTCTGTATAGGGGGGGGTCGTCTCCCAGTCTCCAGGCCGGGGGATTTCTACCCCCTGACGCCGGTGCCTCTGCCCCATTACAGGGGCGGTCCCCGCCGCGCCCCGCTGCGCCCCCCTGCACGTGGATACCCACTACCCAGCTCCGCCCTGCCTGCCCCGGACCGGGCTCTTCCTACTTGGGCCCTCACCCGCCCCCACAGACTGGGGCGACTCAGACACTTGGGGGACTTGACAATATGGCTACACTTGCACCCAAATACGCACCAGCCCCACTCAACTTCCTATCTCTAAACACAAAGGGCTTAAACTCCCCCCAAAAAAGGTCGGGGCGAAACCGGCCTCACCACGTGTCCTTGGAGGGGACTGCTTGCCCGCCTCTTGCCTTTGGACTATGGACCAAACTTTATGTGAATGTGTTAACCCAGATAGCTATGCCATGGAGCCCATTCGTGTAGTTAAAGACTTCGGCTCCATGGCAATTGAACTGTGTGAATAGGATCTGAGCGCTATTCGGTAGTTTTGTGCGCTCAGATCCCAGCTATCTGGGGATATGTGAAATGTCTGTGTGTTATGTGTAAAAGGTGACTTTATGTATTTTAAAGTGTTTTATGTCTTTTTGCAACCATGTGCTCAATGGAGTCTGCCTCTATCCCTGGATAATTGGATTACTTTCCCCCATTGTCTCCAGGATAGAGGGCTCTGTAAAACCTGTTTGAGCCAGATAGCCATGTGCCAGCCAGGGCCCAAAAGATACTTTTACTAACTTTTGAACCCCTGGTCGGATTCATGCCATTTTTTAATATGTTGTTCCCCTGAATGGATTGATTGTGAATATGTAATTTTATGTGAATGTGATGTATGGTTTTAAAGTTATGAAAGTTGGGTAGAAAGTATGTTTTAACTGTATGTGTAATTGAGTTTCCTCTCAGGATAAGGGGAGGGAATATGTGGGATGTAACTGATATGTGATTGGTTGTTTTATACCTCCCTGTGGGCGGTCCTGTATGTGAAAGGCTGTAATAAAAACCAGGCTGGGTGTGCCAGCACAAGAGTTCCTGCTTAACCCTCAAAGTGAAGTGTCGTCTCATTATTGGGGGAAGGATTTATTGTATGCTGTTCCAGTTTGACTGCTAGGAGAGTAAACCTATTCGTATGGTTCCTATTCAACTGTCTACAGCATTCATATGCTTGGGAGAATTTATTTGTTTCTCCGGTTCGGTGATTGTGGTGTCTGCCAGAGTGCTTGGAGTCCTCAGGAAGCGCTAGGAGCATCCTTCAATGGAGGTACCCAGTCGGGGTGCCAGGCGATCCGTTACATTGGTGACAAGCGGTGGGATGGCGTCCTAGTGCGAGGTAAAGCAGCTCAGAGACACAGTTCGTGGATTTACAAATTGAAGGTGACGCTAGTGTTCATACAGCGTCCCTGTCTACATAAAGATTTGGGAAAATGGGGTTCGTGGACCCCTGGGCAACACACACACCTGAGGAAGAGAGTGAATTAGACTGGAGAGATATCGCTCGGAAAGAATTATGGTACGATGCCCTGGAGGAAGTCCAGTATCAATGGCAGCAGCGCCTTCCTGGTGTCGCATACCAGTTGGAGGAACAAATGGCCTGACGGATGCCGCTTCTGGGAGACCAACCCGGAGGGCAGCAGGTCAGACAACTTGAGTACCTCGTGGAACGGGACCTGAGCCTTGACGCCTCATACCGGGCACTGTGGTGGTGCACTGTCCAGCCAGAGACGTGGAGGGCAGAGGGCATCCAGCCGGAGGGGGAGAACTACACTAGCCCTGGCCTGTTGTGGAAGGCCTTAACAGAAGACGTCGACTTTGGCAGTCCAGCAGAGTCACGGTACTGGACTATCTTTCATTACCGAAGTGAGATGTTACAGGGCCCGAGATCTATTGGACTGGGAGAAGACATCCGCCGTTTCGCTGCCATGTAACAAGAGCTAGAGATGGACTATGTGGAACTACTGAACTCATGTCAGCCGCAGAGCATGGACGCAGAACAGGAAAACTGGGTGGCGGACCCAGACCTGCCAACCTACAGCTGGGAAAACGCAGTCGAGGTCCCCACTGCTTCACTACCAGTTGCAGAAGTAGAGGACCTTATAGACTGGTCCTGGGAAGACCCACCGATGGCAGGTAGAGATGGGACGGCTGTCTCTCTACGGTCCTACAGGGATGCTGGGCAGTCGGCCCAGATCCCCAGCGGCAGGGTGAAGTGCAGGGAGTGGAGAACCTCGTCTCCCCTCCCCAGCGGCAGTGTGTACCCCAGGAAGCAGAAGGTGTTGTCCTTCCTCCCCAGCGGCAGGGTGAGTCCCAGGGAGCCAAAGGTGTCGTCCTTCCTCCCCAGCGGCAGTGTGTGTCCCAGGGAGCAGAAGGTGCCGTCCTCCCTCCCCAGCGGCAGTGTGTATCCCAGGGAGCAGAAGGTGCCGTCCTTCCTCCCCAGCGGCAGTGTGTACCCCAGAGAGCTGAAGGTGCCGTCCTTCCTCCCCAGCGGCAGTGTGTACCCCAGGGAGCTGACGGTGCTGTCCTTCCTCCCCAGCAGCAGTGTGTACCCCAGGAAGCAGAGACCATCTGTCTCGCACCCCAGCCGCAGGACAAAATATTGAAAGGGGAGACAGTTGGTCCCCCTCTCCACCAGCAAAGAGAGTGTCAGGGAGAGGAGCAGGTTACCCCCTCTCCCCAGCGGCAGTCTACAGTTCAGAGAGAGGAGCTTGTTACACCCTCTAACCCACCACGGGGAGATGTTAAGCCCCACAACTATGCAGATGGGACCGTAGTCTCTGCACTTGCAGCACCAGGGGTAGGGATGGTCGGTCCAGCCACAGAGCAGTGTATCCAGAGGGGAGACAGTCGGTCTCCCCCTCCCACAACCAGGCTCCAACCAGGCTACTTCAGTGGTAGCGCTGGCACCCGGGCAGAGTACCGCTGGTCTCTGCCCACTCAGCAACCCACCAAGACAGTCTACCAGCCCCCCGCACAGCCGTGGTGAGGCACCTGGACATGGACAAGTTGCTATTTTATCCAGGTGTAGTAACCAGTTATTGTGGGTGGGCTGTATTACTGTTTGTGCTTCGTGGGTGGATTGCTGGACTAACCAGGGCACTGACCGGCAGGAGGTCAGATACCCTGTTAGTCTGGATGGTAAAGGAGAGAAATGTGGCGAAACCGGCCTCGCCACTTGTCCTTGGAGGGGGCTGCTTGCCCGTCTCTTGCCTTTGGACTATGGACCAGACTTTATGTGAATGTGTTAACCCAGATAGCTATGCCATGGAGCCCATTCGTGTAGTTAAAGACTTCGGCTCCATGGCAATTGAACTGTGTGAATAGGATCTGAGCGCTATTCGGTAGTTTTGTGCGCTCAGATCCCAGCTATCTGAGGATATGTGAAATGTCTGTGTGTTATGTGTAAAAGGTGACTTTATGTATTTTAAAGTGTTTTATGTCTTTTTGCAACCATGTGCTCAATGGAGTCTGCCTCTATCCCTGGATAATTGGATTACTTTCCCCCATTGTCTCCAGGATAGAGGGCTCTGTAAAACCTGTTTGAGCCAGATAGCCATGTGCCAGCCAGGGCCCAAAAGACTTTTACTAACTTTTGAACCCCTGGTCGGATTCATGCCATTTTTTAATATGTTGTTCCCTTGAATGGATTGATTGTGAATATGTAATTTTATGTGAATGTAATGTATGGTTTTAAAGTTATGAAAGTTGGGTAGAAAGTATGTTTTAACTGTATGTGTAATTGAGTTTCCTCTCAGGATAAGGGGAGGGAATATGTGGGATGTAACTGATATGTGATTGGTTGTTTTATACCTCCCTGTGGGCGGTCCTGTATGTGAAAGACTGTAATAAAAACCAGGCTGGGTGTGCCAGCACAAGAGTTCCTGCTTAACCCTCAAAGTGAAGTGTCGTCTCATTATTGGGGGAAGGATTTATTGTATGCTGTTCCAGTTTGACTGCTAGGAGAGTAAACCTATTCGTATGGTTCCTATTCAACTGTCTACAGCATTCATATGCTTGGATAATTTATTTGTTTCTCCGGTTCGGTGATTGTGGTGTCTGCCAGAGTGCTTGGAGTCCTCAGGAAGCGCTAGGAGCATCCTTCAATGGAGGTACCCAGTCGGGGTGCCAGGCGATCCGTTACAAAGGTCACACGCACTCAGGCTCTGCCAGAAAACTAGAGCCCATGTGGTCTATCTCCAAGAAACCCACTTTAAAACTGACCCTGCTCCGAAACTCAGTAACCACATATACACCCAAGGCTTCTACAGCAATAACCAGGACGGGAAATCTAAGGGGACAGCAATACTCCTACACAAATCCATACCCTTCGTAGCTGACTCGACCATGATGGATAATTCGGGCAGATATGTATTTGTTAGGGGTAAAATCCGGGACGAAACCCATACCTTTGCCAACATCTATGCCCCAAACACATGACAGGATAAATTCCTTCGGGACACACTCCAGGCCCTGCACGACTTCACGACAGGCTGTCTGGTCCTGGGAGGGGACTTCAACATCGCCTTACATCCAGCGATGGATGCTTCCAGGGGCCACTCATCGACACCCCCCCCACACACAGCTCAAAATTCGTAAACTTCTCCACCAGTACAGGCTTACGGATTGTTGGATGGCAACACACCCGATGGCTAGGGACTACACCTTCTATTTGACCCCGAATGACTGTTACACACGCATCGACTACTTCTTCCTTCCATATTACCACCTACCCAGATTGCGTGACTCAGCCATAGGGGGGACAATGTGGTCCGACCACGCACCACTCACGGTTCAACTCACATCGCCACTATGCAAACCCAAAACTACGTCATGGAGGCTCCACGAAAGCCTTCTCTCCAACCCGCAGGTGGCCCGAGACGTACAACAAGCCCTGACGAATTACTTAGCTGAGAACTTACTGCAGGACACATCCCCCCTCTTGACATGGGAGGCCCACAAGTGTGTGATTAGAGGGATTCTTATCTCACACTCCTCTGCCCTGAAAAGGGCACGAGAACATATGATCCGAGAACTAACTGCCAAGATAGGGACCCTAACACAGGCCCACAAACACTAGACGACACACTTCTCGGGGAACTCACAGCAGCCCGTGAAGAACTAGCACGGGTCCTGCGGCAATCGTACACTAGGGCCCTCCAGCGCACTAAATCCTTTTTCTACACAGAAGGAGACAGGTGCGGCAGGTTGCTGGCCAGAATGATCAATAAAAAATGCTCCATGACATACATCGCACGCATGCGCGACGTCGCAGGCCAACTACACCACATGCCAGACCAAATCGCTGCAGCTATAACTCGCTTCTACACAGACTTTTACGCGATCCCCTCCCACGCCCCTCGAGCAGACCCGAGCTTGGGAGCGACCCGCATGAACGCATACCTCACTAAATACACCAAAACCAAACTCTCCCCAGATGCAGCGGAGGCCCTGGAGGCACCCCTGATGGAGGGGGAACTGGCCCTGGCCATCAAAAACTCAAAGACAGGCAAAAGCCCGGGCCCAGACGGCCTCCCCCTCAAATACTACAAAACCTTCCTGACCACACTGTCCCCCCGATATGTCTCGGCTTTCAACTCCATAACAGAGGGACATACCATCCCCCAGCAAACACTGGCGGCCAACATTGTCCTGCTGCCGAAGGAGGGGAGAGATACCGAACGGTGTACGGGCTATCGACCTATATTGCTACTTAACTGCGACCTACGCCTGTTTGCTAAAATACTAGCTACAAGGTTGAACCCACACATACCTGACTTAATCTCTCCTGACCAAGTGGGCTTCATCCCCCACAGAGAAGCTAGAGATAATACGGTCCGGGCCCTCTCCCTGATCCACCACGCGCAGCGAACCTCGGAGAGCCTTCTCCTCCTCTCTACGGATGCGGAGAAGGCCTTCGATAGGGTAGCATGGGACTATCTATTCTCGGTACTGGAACATGTCGGCCTGGGGACCCATATGCGCCAGTGGATAGAATCTCTTTACTCATCCCCCACGGCCAGGGTGTGCATAAACGGGGTTTATACGGATGCATTCCCGATCAGGAATGGAACCAGGCAGGGCTGCCCCCTGTCGCCGCTTTTATTTATCGTGGCCCTGGAGCCCTTCCTACAAGTGGTAAGGCATAACCCAGATATCTCGGTGGTGACAGTGGAGACAGTCCACCACAAAATCGCAGCATATGCGGACGATATGCTATTCTTCATCACTAACCCAGAAATCTTCCTCCCAAACCTCATGGCAGAGTTTAAGACATACTGCCAAATCGCCAACCTCAAGATCAATTATGCTAAATCCTCTATCCTCAATATTGGCACCCCCCAGAGGAGGGCAGACCAAATCCGACGGAACTTCCCCTTCCAATGGCGGGACACGCTATTAAATACCTGGGGGTGAGGCTCACGGCCGACCTATCCAAACTATACCATATGAACTTCACCCCACTGCTGGGAACCATACGGAAGAATCTGACAGAATGGGCCACACCTCACTTTTCCTGGCTTGTCAGGGTTGCCATTGCCAAAATGAACATTCTCCCACGGGTCCTCTACCTATTCCAGACACTACCAATCCCACTCCCTACCACCTTCTTCGCAGCACTCCGCACCCTCCTCATTAAATTTATCTGGAAGGGCACTAAACCCAGACTCAACTACACACAACTCACACTCACCAAAACAGCAGGAGGCCTGGCCGTTCCTGACCTCAAACTGTACTACCAAGCATGCCACATGCAACGGGCCCTGGAATGGGCAAAAGAGGAGATTAGCAAACCCTGGAAGGCCATCGAAACCCACCACGCAGGCATGCCCCGTTCAGCCCTTCTGTGGCTGGACCCCTCGATGGGTCGGCGGTTAGTCTACCAACAACCCTTCATCACCGCCACCTTAACCATATGGCACACACAAGCGAGGAAACTACGCCTCTCCTCCTTCCCATCCCCACTACTACCTCTGGTGTACAACCCGGACTTTGAAAGACCAGGAAACCTCCGCTGCGTCCTCCCACAAAACATACCCAGACTCCGAGACATGACTGCCAATGGGATAATCTTGCCCCTACAGACGCTCACGGGCACACCCACCCACCCCTTCATGACGACATTTAGGTACACCCAAATTAAGAACTACATCACCGCCATACCACAACACCCCGACGTCTATAGGGACCTCACGCAATTCGAACAGTTGTGCCAGGACCCGGAGCCCATACCCCATAGCATTTCCCACCTTTACTCTATGCTACAATGACAACAGGGACAACCCCCACCCCCCTTCATGTCCAAAAGGGAGACCGCCATAGGAGAAACACTTACCGAGACCCAGTGGCACAAGATCTGCGACCTAGTGCACCACTGCGCATTTGCTAGCAAAACGCAGGAAACGGCCTACAAGGTCCTCACGCAATGGTACTTGACACCAGAACGCTTACAGAGAATGCACTTAGACACAGATGGCCTCTGCTGGAGGTGCAAGAGAGGGGTGGGATTCTTCCTCCCATATGGTGGGAATGCCCACTCATAGTACCGTTCTGGGAGAAAATAGCGGCCATGGTGGCCCTGTTCACGGACAATGTTCCACCCTTCCAGCCCGCCCGTACCTCCTGCACCACACGACAACCTCCACACCACGCTACAAACGCTCCCTGACCATCCGCATTCTTAATGTCGCAAAACACCTAATACCTTTGTACTGGAAAAAAGACACAACCCCAACGCTTTCCCTGTGGTTTACTAGAATGGAGGAGTTACGAGTAACAGAGGAAATCTGGTACTCAGCCCAAGACCGAATGCAGACATACCTAGACACATGGACACCCTGGCTGGCACGGGTGGGAACGGAGGCATTTCGGACTGTGCATTTGACCATGGGGGGAGGAACTGACGACCCACACCTGGCCCAAGACGCAGTACCTCACCCTACCCCACCCACTGTCAGGTCCGGGAGGAGCACGGGCACGGGGGCGTGGGGGGACGACCCCTCAGGGGTGTGCTGGGGGGTTATGATACCTGTCGGGGTGCGGCCACCTGCAGTGCCCAAAATGGGTACGGGGGGTGGAAGAGCGCCAGTTCCGCGAGTTACAAATTTTATTAGTTTAGATGGAAACGCAGGATGCCCCTTAGGTTATTCCCATCAACACCATGTATAACGCTGGGCAGAGCCGAGTTGTACCAGAGTAGGGGGTCAACATCCCACTATACCACCGTCCTAGACCATAGACACGAGGTCGCAAGGAGGCTGCGTGCCCTGATGGGACCCTACACAGTAGGTGCCCCACATGTCCCATGACTGCATGGTGGCTACAGGGTGGGCAAGGGAGAATAGACGAAAATTGGCGGGACATACAAAACTACCCAACGTAGAAAAGGTACACGTCAGATATAACAAAGTACTATTCGTAACTATGCACACACCACTTACTCAAGAAAGCGACCTGCGAGTCGCCAAGACACGTCTGACAGACTATGCCCTACGATGTATAAACATGTACAAATGACCAAAGGGACCTGCGTGTCCATGTTTTTCTGTTCCATGTTAATGACAAACGAAAAAATAAAATAACGAAATGTTCTATAAAAACATATTTACAAAAAAAAAGAAATAAGGAAGAGACCTGGTAATTGCTCCAAAATATGTACTTTTTCAAAGTGCTTATTGATTGAAAGGTGTAAAAAATGACGAGGAAATCAATTATATAAAGGTTCAGGAAATGATGATTTCTTCAAACTAGAATTTTTTTTACAAATTCCTAAAATTCTCTATTTAGGGCGGAAATACTTGTAAATGTATTTCAGAGACTAGATTAAGTTGGTGGTAAGGGGCAAACAAACAGCCAATGGAATGGTATAGCCATATACTGCATATGTTACAGCTATTTACTATTTTTGCTAACTATTGATTGAAGCGGAACTCCTCTTTTTCTCAGCATTTGCACTCAAAATACTTATATACTGACACTGGTGGACATTTATATTCATTGGTACAAAACAACAACACCTGCAACAAAGTGTAAACAATCACACCGAGTAGGGGTGGACCCTTCAGACTGAATATAGTTGTACAGTATGATAATACTTATGTATATAAATGATAAGAGAATCTTCACAAAGTCTGTAAGATAATAATACAAAACATAGTGTATACTGTTTAAGTAAAAATAATTAAAAAGCAGTAAGTGGAACAACTCACAAATTGCAGAGCAGTGCCAGGCTCTGTATATTAAGCCCAAGGGTTGTTTTGTACCTTTATTAAGGTGTGGGGGAAACACCTATCTCACCCTATTATAACATTATATTAGAACAGATGGAAAATAACAATCTCATAAAGATCCGGCAACACGGATAGATCCATTGTGAAGGAATGGGTTTATTTTTTTTTGGACACAAAAAAGTTTCCCATTAAGTAAATTGCTGGAGTTTATACTCATTAGTGATATTTTTTAAGGAAAGTCCTATAGATGTGCCAGAAGATGTATACTATATGCTGGAGATGTAAAATAAAGATGAACGCATGATAAACTATCAGGGCATGTATAGGAAATCCTTTTCTGTCCATTCAAAATTATTAAACAATTTACTGGCTGTAAAATATAGGCTCATCGCTCTGTTCCTTCTGAATGGACCTAAATTATCCAGGCAAAGGCTATATCTGATAAACTGCATTCTAAAGGAAAAAAGTTCAGTATAGCAGGTCCATAAATGATTAGTTGAGCAGGGTCCTACAGGTAACTTTATTTTTTAAAGAATAGTTTTCACCATCCCTACATTTTGTACTGTTCAAATGTTTATGTAATTGTAGTGATCTTCTGAGTATGTATTTGTTTAATTTAACATTAAACAACAGTTAAAGAATCCAATTTAGACAAGTAAAAACTTGCTCACAGATATTTAAAGGGATCCTATAGTGCCAGGAAAACAAACCCGTCTCCTCCCCCGCCGACGTTAGCTCCCGAGTGGTGCCGAATGCGCATGCACAGCCAGAGGCCCCGCACGCATTCAAACCTGCCCATAGGAAAACATTACTTAATGCTTTCCTATGGGGATCTTTTTTGCTGCTGGACTCCGTGAAGACATCCAACGTCAAATAAGTGCGATTTACTCCGGCGTAAATCGTGGAAGCGGCCTCTGGTGGCTGTCAGGGAGACAGCCACTAGAGGCTGGATTAACCCTGCAGTGTAAACATAGCAGTTTCTGTGAAACTGCTATGTTTTCAGCTGCAGGGTTAAAACTAGGGGGACCTGGCACCCAGACCACTTAGTTGAGCTGAAGTGGTCTGGGTGCCTATAGTGGTCCTTTAAAGCAGGTAGACCTACAAATATAATTAATACAAATAACAAAGTGGGTCAGATGGTTGGCACAGATCAGCAATGGATACTTTGAGTATGTCAACTATATTTAATCAATACATTAGTATAATTTTTCAGGGCTATTTTTTTTACATGTTTTACCCAACCTAGAATATTGCCACCCTAGCAATATTCTTTCAAAATGTACTGTTGTGCATCCTCTACAAATCTTAAGGTGATTTACATAAATTGTTTTCACAATTCTCCAAGAATTCCTAGCTCAACATGTAAGTTAGCACAGACAGGTGTTGTGTTCCAGTATTAATACTGTATTTGTACAGACACTCTTAGCAATAGAGTATTTTTTTAAACAGAGCTTTTTAGAGGAAAGTATGGGTTGTAATCCTAAAAGAACCAATAACCAAAAACCATCAGTGGACTGCCTAGTTTTGGCTTTCCAGGTATCATCAGCATGGTAGAAAAAACACTTAGGGCAAACTAGAATTGGGATACAGCAACAACCAGTGGATTTGTAATACATAAATGAAGATGAGGCATTAGAAAACAATCTCTTCTTATCAGATACCTTTGGGAGGCACCATGCAAGGAAGTACCAATCCTTAATAACAGGTAAAGACCGCTATATAGCAAACAGCACACTCACAACTAACACTCACCAAAATAGAAAAAGGTTGATTTTTTTGTAACATACAAAATAATAACATCACAGGGGGAGCACAATACGAAAACCCCTTTACATCCTAATTATATTTCAGATCTCTCAGTCCTTAGTCATAGGACTCATTAGTTAATTAGGACTAACTAATGAACACAATAAAACTCCCCATCGGTTAATGCAAATTCAAAATCTAATGCAGTGCATCACCTGTCCTAATGTGTTTTATACCCCACCTCCTATAGACTGTGAGGTCGTTTGAGCAGGGTCCTCTTCAACTAATCGTTCCTGTAAGTTTTTTTGTAATTGTCCTATGTATAGTTAAATCCCCCCTCTAATAATATTATAAAGCGTTACGGAATCTGTTGGCGCTATATAAATGGCAATAATAATAAAAATAACAATCGTAGGCAGAGTTAAATACCTTATTCAGTTTTAAAAATGTTCACTGTTTGGGAAGCTCCTGGGCAACATCTGAAATTTTCTTGAATCATTTTTATTGCACTATATACAAAAAAGTGTTGCAAATAAAGTTTATTTTATCAGCAAATTGATATGTCCCACAAACACTAACCTCTTCTTTCAGGCCTCTTCCATATTTATTTTATAGGCCTCTTACTAATTTATCCCTCCCACTGCTTATTTTTTGTATTTAAGTTACAGGTTACATATAATCAAGGCCAACTATGTTTATAAAGCATTATCTTTTTCTTACCTCGTGAATCCCAAAATGAGCATAGGAATCAAAGTAGTAATCCCGTGATGTCATCTCTTCTGGATTTAACAATTTTGCCATTTTGCCTCTACCAGGGCAACCTGGTTGAATTGGCGTATTTATAACATGCGGAACTGACTGAATTGGTTTCGGAATTACCACTGGTTGGATAGGCTGGGAAGGACAAACCTGCAAAAATACATTTAAAAAAAACAAATCAAAAGTGTTTCTGAAAAAAGAATAGAATATAAAGAGCTTGGTTTTATTCAACACATTGTTTGCTAAACTAGAAAATAATTTGACAAACTGAGAGGGAGAGAGAGAGAGAAAGAGAGAGAGAGAGAGAGAGAGAGAAGAAACAAGGATGAAATGTAAAGAGAGACAAAAAAAGAACATGCTAAAAATAAAGAATAAATCAAATAATAGCATTTAGTGGAACACTATCAGTCCCAGGAGAATCTGCACAAAAATCATAATGCAACCACAGTGAATGACGTAACAAGAATATGATAAATTTGGATCCTTAAAAAAAAATATATTTGTAAGTAGTATTTCTAAAATGTGATATCCATTGACATGCACCAGGTGTTTCTACAACATACTATAAATGTGGGTCACGTATACGGCTTTCTAAAAATAGTTCCTATAAATTTCCTGCAGTCGCTTTGAAAATCCTCAACAGAACTCCATTACATACACATTTTAAGATTGTCCAAGTGTTCTTTGAATATTTTAAGACAATAAATTGTCTGTGATTCAAAATAAATGTTTGAATGCTGAAGTGACATTCTAGTAAGAGATACTTTATAAAATTAAATGTGTATTTTTCATTTTTCCAAAGGCACTTGTTTCCAGCAAGGTACATGCAGAGATATTCACTAAATACAAAATGTAATCTGGTTTAGCAAAATTCAAATTTAACTAATTGAATCTGTTTGCAATTAACCAAATCAGTGCATCTCTTTGGGTTCTATCCAGCATCTGCTTTAAGAACAGTAATTCTAACATGTGAACCCCAGATGAAATATATGATCCGCATATTTACTAAACACCACATTTTTACTAGATTCACAAATAAACAAAGCCAGTAGAAATCACCCACATAAATCTGCAATATTTTCCCACTGCCGGTGCAAGAAGAGGGCAAATAGCTAAAACAATAAATAAATAAATAAATATAACTGTGAAAACCAAAGATATACATAAATCAATATCATGACAATTAAATAGCCTAAATAAAAATGTTTTCATTTATTGGGGTACAACTGGCACCCTCTATGGAGTTAACTTTATACCATGGAGTTGGTGATCAAAATTATACTAATGACAGATTTTGTTAATGATACAACGCTGTGGAATATGTTGGCGCTATATAAATAATAATAATAATAATAATAATAGCTTGTATTAGAATTGGCAGTTGTCTGACAGTGTACACAAGATCGGTGGGAATTACACTCCTGGTCAGCAGTTGCTGTTTACAGTTTGTGTTATTCATTCAGCCTCTTTGTGTATTGGCTGGTTAGAGCAGTGGTAACCACCTCATCAGTAAGTGTTCTTGGGTAAGATACCTAATGATATATATTCGCCTTGGCCAGATTGTAAACTCATCTGATAAGGTCCTTCTTCACCTCTATATATTCCCTTTCTATACTTCTAAAATGCTGCAAAATTTGTTATAAATGCTTATAATGATAATAATAATACTGATAGAGAGGAGAAGCGAAATGCAGCAAACTCCCAGCAACCTCATGCTGTTCCAGTACATGTATATCCTATTACAGAGTCCCCGAGATTAGAGCCATGCACACTGTACAGTGTCAGTCTCACTGTGTATTACAATGTTTAATACATGGCGTGACTTTATCATCTGTGCAGAGCTGGCTTTAAAAACATTACTGGCACATTAATATAACCACAGCAGACAGACTATTAAACAAATAGAATTTTTTAGCACTGAGTCAAATACTGTGCTGATAAGAGGTCTCTCTGCAGATATTTATATATCTTATGTTTGTAAATGTACTGATTTGCATTTTTTTTTAATTATCTTTGGGACACTATGTCTCATGAAACACACTCCATCTCTAAGTTTTTTACACAAGATTTACCATCACGTTCTATGCTGCTTATTGGACAGATGTAAGGAATTTTAATTTCATTGCACATTCCATTCTCTTGGGCCATTAATGATTCAGGCATAAATGCAATGAATCTAATAAGAGGTACAACATACTTTGCTTTTTCAGCAAAATACTCCATTGGTAGGCAGCTTGGATACACAAATGTGTCCAGAGTGCAGTATATTTAAGATGTAATGTATTGCATGTCATTCTATGGCATTACATTCATGTATGCTATATGATTTATATTTATTAATCTTAACAACCTATTGAAGTAACCCATAAGCCAAACAATGAAGCACCCTAGACTTGGGCATTAATTTTCAGACAAACACACTTTCATCCGAATTGTGGTTATTTGACCACTCGTACAAAAGACAAATGATTTACCTGTCAGAGCACTCTGGTAGGCTTAAGCCTGAGTCAAATTGCATGGCATGGAAAAGCTTAAGGCTTTCTCTGCCCTGCAAACTCAGTCTGAGCGGAGCCCTTGTGGGGTCAAAATTGATTATTTTTTTTGTTGAGATTTTTTTCTGTTTATATATATATGTATATAAATAGATTTATTTTATTTTATTTATTTATTTTTTGTTTTTTTACAAGTTGGACGTAACTTTTTGGATTTTTATTTGGCCTTTTTTAGGGCTGAAAAAAGAAGATGGAAGAAAAAAGCTTATGGTATATATAACTTTTTTATTTTTCAGGTATTTAGTTAATTGCTCCCCTCACTATTATTACGGTGAGGAGATAGGTAGGGTATTTCTTCATTGGAGGTGGACTAGGGATTTGGGGATCCATTTTCACTGGGTGGAGGTGACTAGGGTCTTATGGATCACTAGTCACAGGGCGAGGATTATTTTTTTTATTAGCTCTCATACATCATCAATGGGAAAAGGCTAAAGGGACAATAGGTCCACCCCCCATTTTATTATTTACGACCTGCGTATGCCGCCAATGGGTTGTGACTGGGGAAGACAATAGATCAACTCCCCACTTAATTATTTAGGACCTCCACCTGCTGCCAGCGGACACTATGTCTCCCCATTCAATCTATATTAGAGCTGCAATCCTTGGCTTGGGACACTAGGTCTGTGCCAGGTCCCTCGATTCCATTTGCACTAGCTGCTCAGTTGCTAGTCTTTTCTTATAGACAAAAAACAAAAATATATCCAGCCACACATAAACTCTATTCCAAACTGCAGAGTTTATTGAAGTTGAACAGGCAATGTTTCAGCTTACACAGTAGCCTTTCTGAAGCCATCAAATACTTTGTTTTCAATTGCTTGGGCTTGTACGGGATTGGAAACAAGGACTTATCGCATCCAAAGTGAAAATCAAATCCCTAGACAAAAACTTTGTTTTTAATTGCTTGGGCTGGTGTGGGATTTGATCCCAGGACTTCTCACACCCAAAGCAAGAATCATACCCCTATACGTTAGAAATACTGCTAGTCTTTTCTTATAACAGTGAGCAGCCACTGGCTGCTCACTGTTTAGTAGACATGTCCCTACTCGTGACACAGGGGTTAGGCCCAGGAGGGAGGATTTAACCTTCTTTATTTACTAATACTAAGTAGTTTTTGCTTAATTGTAGTAAAGTTGGCTGAAAGACCAACATTAAGAAAAGGAAGAGCTTTTCGTAATTTTGGACTTTCAGCTTTTTTTTGTAGATATCGCCCTAACTCTTGTGGGAATACCATGAGGATACCAAAAAAGGAGCTGTCGACTAAATAGCTCTGTAATTTGGTACCCTAAATATGTAAATCCCACAAGGGTATTAAGTTTAATAGCCCCCCTTGCTGTGCATGCACATTGGGTCCCTTGCCGGCCTACGTCGATAGAGGAGAAGAGGAGGCGGAGCCTGACCCAGCGCTGTAATCAGGCAAGTGACAAAAGGGTTTTTAACCCTCTTCAGTGCTATGGGTGGGAGGCATGAGGGAGGGGAGCAATATAGGGCACTACACTTCCAAGCTCTATAGTTTCCCTTTAATATATGTCTGTATGTGCCATAAACTGACTTTCTTTTGATGCAGTAATTCAGCAGAACAATAACACACCAATGTGTTCTTCAGAATTCCCAATAATGTTTGTTCTTAGGCATAAAAGACTTGTGTACTGCAAACAGCAATAATGATTGAATACTGTCCATATCTGGTAAAGTTCTTCATAACTTAGTAAGAGAGATGCTTAGATGGAATTATCTGTGCCCTCATCTTAATTGCTTACATTACTGACTCACTTATTACACTGTTTTTCTTGGTTATTTACTGTTATTGCAATTGTCATTTATTTTAACAAAGAAATAAGACATTTTATGTATTGCCAGATAACCTGGTTGCTTGTGCAAAGGGCTAGGTGAAAAACTTTATTTACATCGGGCATATCCCTGTATCTCTAGTACTATCTGAGGCCTAGAGGTAATTAACATAGCAAAGAGTTAAACAGCCATTTGTTTAATCCTTCAATAGTCACATTTATATTGAAGTTTACATCTATATAGATATAGACATATCAAATTAATCTTCGACCAAAAAAATATTTTTACAAGCTGCATAAACAAAAACTAAAGTAATTTAACTCCTAAATGGCAGAAAATTGAACAGCGAGACGTTAGGGGCATGCAGTGGTGGCTCTAAACTTTGTGAGGCCTTAGGCGAAACTCAAACATGAGGCCCCCACTAACACCCAAAGTAAATAGGGGTTGCATTGTGTTTATAAGGTGCTGTAGTTGTATTTAAGAACAAGCTTGCAGAGCTGGATACAGAGAGCTGGTCTCTGTATTCATTGTTCAAAGGCTTGCATGGGTTGGTAGGGGGGCTGTGGCAAGGCAGGGGGTGGTAGGAGGGCAGAGGCTGGTTTTAGGGGGCAGAGGGTGGTAAGGTGGCTGGGACAGGGGGTGGTAGGGGGACTTTGACAGGACAGGGGTTGGTAAGGGTCTTGGGGGGGCTGTGACAGGGCACTGGGTGGTTTGGGCAGGAGGTGGTAGGGTGGCAGTGACAGAATAGGGGTTGGTAGGGGGACTGCGGGTGGCTGTCACACTGCAGGGAGTAGTAGGGGGGGCTGTGGCAAGGCAGGGGGTGGTAGGAGGACAGAGGGTGGCTGGGGCAGAGGGTAGTAGGGGGGCTGTCACACTGCCCTAAGGCGATTTATGCGGCCGCAAGGCCCCCATCAGTGCGAGGCCTTAGGCTGCCACCTAAATTGCCTAATTAGAGAGCCACCTCTGGGGGCATGATCTATACACTAGCATTGCTTCATAAAAATAATGTTGTTTTAAGTGGACAGAGTCCAACAGATTGGGGCAAAGTTAATGGAGGGAAATTACAGTTACAGGGGTGGAGCCTAGCACTCTACCATATGGAAAAAAAAATTACCAGCCACCACTGTATAGTACTTGTCTCCTCAGTAAGGTGATCGTCCAAGATAGAGGTGGACAGGATAAAGAGCAGGCACACAGAGAGTGTGCCTTCCCATTAAAGGAGGCAGGTTTGTCTGTCAAGGGGGAGAGTCTACTTGTCAGCAGACCATGCTTGAAGTGCTGCTGATGTGTTCTGTGAATTGTTCTAGTGCCTAGTCCATTCCTGCATTTTGAAAATTATCTGAAATGTCATAAATCGGAACAGGTCCCCAGGACCTATATTTGCTGGGACAGCACCCCAACATGCGGGCGTGTCACAGCAAATTTGCGACTATTAGCATCTATGTCATGAAAGCATAATGTGGTCTGTAGAAAGCTGTCAAATGAACTATAACTCATATAAATACTTGCTGTATAGCCATTCTTGGTCACATTACTCCATGTGATGATGTCAAATACAAGTGATTGTATTAGAGAAGCAACACACTTTGAATGGACAAAAGGGGTGGATCTATGCAGCAAATCTAACTATATTTAAAGAGACATGAATCCCATTAAAACAAATAACTCATTTAAAATGTTTAGCTTTGAATGAGACAATTGTCTCATTCTGTAGACTGAAAAAAATTAGGTAAATATGATTTTTTTTTATGGTTACCTGCTTCTTCTTTCTTTTTCTTTTTTTCAATTTGACAATTTTTATTTTTTACAGAATGGAAAAAGGGGAGGGGATCAAAATATGTACATATCCGTATACAATGCTTATAACACCTTGTCATCTTTAACCTGCTTCACATCAACCTGCTTGATTCGTCAAGTGCTACTTTCGGTGTCTTAATAGGGCGGGGGGGGGATAGAGAAAACATGCGTGTACGGTTTTAGGGGTATGAACGGGTGATTAAGCTCGTTTCCCTGTTATATCCCCATTTTGTTAAGGGTCAGTCTCCTGTTCTGCATGTATATTGTTTGGGGGAGCCTCTGGCTGCGTAGAGAGGGACTGCCCTACTCCTGAACTGCTACCCACTGGAAGGGGGGGGGGAAAAAGAGGGGGTATAACTGGGGAATCGGTATGTTCTTAAGTCACCTTGGGTGTCTGGTTATGCCTAGTTATGTCACTGTGAGCCTCATCTTGTCCTATCAGGGTCACTGGTTCCCCCTGGTTTCTATATATGACGCCCACATTGCCTGAGCTGTAGTGCAGCCTTTTCCTGTTTTTGTTTGTTTCCACATGGCCACTTCATATTCCAGTGTGGTAGATACCAGTGCAGCAACCTCTGACACTGTAGGGATATTCGGGGTCTTCCATTGTTTGGCTAACAATGTAGTGGCTGAAGATAGTGTGATGAATATGAGTTTAGCTATGCAGTGGGGCACTCCTTTTGGCATGTGTTTGAGTAGCATGGTTTCAATATTGTGTTCTAATATGCACCCTGTGGCCCCCTGTATAAGTTTCGCTATTTGTTCCCAGTAGGGCCGCACCAGATCGCATGTCCACCACCTGTGGATTTGTGTACCCTCCTGTGACTGACATCTCCAGCATCTATCGCTTGTGTTCAGGTATATTGCCTTCAGTCGGGTGGGTACCATGTACCACCTATACAGTAGTTTCCTTGCGGCCTCCTGGTGAGACGCGCAGGTGGTTAGTCCCTTATGATTGCTGTAAATACTGTCCCATTCTTCCTGTGTGAGTGATCGACCTATATCCTTATTCCAATCACCTATAAAGCACCAGACAAGCTCCTTTTTTGGGGAGTTGAGGTGTTTGTAAGTGAGTGATAGGGTGCGGTGGATCGGTGTCAGGTGGAGACACATCTTTTCGAAGTGTGTGAGAGTGGTATCAAACGTTGGTGTGGGGCCTTTCTCCCCCTTTTTGCTAAGTATTGATTTTAATTGCCAGTACGAGAATGTGAGATGTGGTGGGATGTTGTATATTGCCTGTAAGTTTGTCAGTGTTTGTGGCCCTTGCGAGGTGCATACCTGATGTAGGTGTGTGATTTTGCATCTTTGCCACGCTCTGTATGGAAATGTGTCGTTGCACAGCCCAATGGTGCGCAGCGGAGTTGCCATGGACCAAGGCCTGGCGGAGCATAGGGCAGTTCTATGTGTGTCCCAACAGGTGTACATTAATTTAGTCGTGGGGAATGTGCCTTGGGCCGTGCGCCTTGGGCGCCCAAACTGATGCAGGTAGGTTCGAGACCTCGCCGCAGCTGGCTTCAATTTCTATCCATTGGGGGGTATATGTGGGGGAGTGCATGGTGAGGATATTAGTTATCTGGGTTGCTTGGTAATAGGCCTTGATATTGGGGAATCCCAGGCCCCCTTTGTCGGTCGGTTTCATTAGAAGCGTTCTAGGAACCCTGGGATGTTTTCCACCCCAGCTAAATCTGATTTGGGTAGACTGCAATCTTTGTAAGTAAGTCTGGGGGAGGTGTATTTGCAGGGAGCGGAACAGGTACAGGATTTTTGGGAGTATAGTCATTTTAATGGCCGCTATACGGCCCAGCCATGAGAGATATTTATTCTGCCACGTCTGTAGGATGTGTTCCACTTCTTTGAGGAGTTTAGTGTAGTTGGCGGCAAAGAGGTCTGTGAGTCTCTTGGTTATTTTAATGCCTAGAAATGTGAGGTGGTCGTCCCTCCATTCGTAATTAAAGTTACGTCTGTATCTTTCTTCATCTGACTTGCCACATTGATGCACATGGCCTGGGTTTTGGACAGGTTTAGTTGGTAGTATGAGTTGTTGCTGTATTTCTGGATTTCTTTCTGTAAATTTGGTAGGGATACTGTCGGGTTGGAGAGTGTGAGGAGGATGTCGTCCGCGAAGAGGTTCAGCTTATATTCCTTGCCCCCTATGGTTCTCCCCTGTATGTCTTGGTTGTTGCGGATGGCTATGGCCAGTGGTTCAAGGGCTAAGTAGTGGGGAGAGAGGGCAGCCCTGACGGGTGCCGTTCGATATGTTAAATGCATTGGAGCTGAAGCCAGAGTTCAGGACAGTAGCCGACGGTGAGCTATAAAGTGTTTGGACCATATTCAGGAAGGAGGGTGAGAAACCGTACATATGTAGTGTTTTGTGTAGGAATTTCCAACTGAGCCGGTCGAACGCTTTTTCAGCGTCTAGTGAGAGCATCGTTATCTGGGCCTTGTCTGCCTGACACGAACTCCACTTGGTCCGTCGCGATCAAGTTGAGTAGTAGGTTTTTTAAAGTTCCGCATATATTTTTGCATATAATTTAGCGTCTGTGTTTAGCAGTGAGATGGGTCTAAAGTTTGGACATTGTGTCGGTGGCTTGCCGGGTTTGGGAGAGTAATAATGTGGGCCGCTAGGAATTCAGGTGGCACAGAGCCCTGCATTGTAGCGAGGTTGAGGGCTTGTGCGATGTAGGGGCTTAATGTGGTTTTAAATGTATTATAGTAAAGATTAGTGAGACCATCTGGGCCTGGGGCTTTCGCTTTCGGCATGGACTCTATTAGCTGTGTTACCTCGTGAGTAGAGATTGGTTCTGTAAGGTGAGCAACTTGGTGGGCTGTGAGTTTGGGCAAATCGATCCCGTCTAAGTAGCCTTTGATTGTGGTGTGTGTCGGCTGTGTGACTGAATTGTTGTCTTTTAGGTTGTAGAGGGAACTGTAGTAGTTCGCGAATGAATTACATATTTGCGTGGGTTTTAATAGCTTCTGGCCAGGGGACGCTAGAAGGTAGGGGATTTTGGTTTGGGCTTGCCTGTCTCTTAGTCTCTGGGCCAGTGCTTTACTAGCTCTCTTCCCCATTACAAAGGTTGTGGCTTTTAGTTTTTTGATTGCGTAGCTTGCTTTTTGGAAATTTGCTATGTTGATGTTTCGTTGGAGTTTGGATATCTCATCTTGGATGCCTTTGGAGGGGGAGAGTTGGTTGGTTTTATGGAGGTCATGTAGTTTCTTCAGATTCTGAATATGTGTTGTGTGATATGTTTTCTTAAGGTAGGAGGCTCTGTGTATCAACAGTCCTCTGATCACCCGTTTGTGGGCCAGCCAAATGGTCATGGGGGATATGTCTTGGGTGTCATTGTTATTGAAGTATGTCTGCATATCTTGTTGTAGCGACTGGGCAAACTCGGGGTCGTTTAGGAGTTGTTCATTCAATCTCCAGGGGCTGCGGTTTTTGTAGTTATATTGGTCCTCAATAGTGAGTGTCACTGGGCTGTGGTCTGACCAGGTGGAAGTCCCTATCTCGCATGATCTCACCCTGTTGAGGTGTGCACCCTGCAGTAGGAAGCCGTCTATCCTCCAATATGTGTTGTATACTTGTGAGAAATGGGTATATTCCGTCTTGTGGGTGCAGTGTTCGCCAGACGTCGTAGAGGCCAAATGCGTGTAAAAGTGTGGTCAAACATCTGCAGTGTTTGTGGAGTGTTTTAGATCTTTGTGACGAGTGCTTCGCTGTCGAGTCCATTAGGGGGTCTTCGAATTGGTTGAAGTCCCCACAATGGATAGTCGTGCTCGTCTGCAATTGTGCTACGAGTGTCAGTAGTGTTCTGAGGAAGCTGCCCTGATTTACATTCGGGAGGTACGCATTTATAATAGTGTAAGTGGAGTTGTTTATGGTGCATTTCAAGATAAGGTACCTGCCCTGTGGGTCTTGTCTCACCGTTATTTCTTCATACGCCAAATGGCGGCTGAGGAGGATTGAGACCCCTTTACTCTTTGTGGGGGCTGTTGCATGGTATTGGTGGAGATAGGTCGTTTTCCCTAGGACTGGATTGGAATTCCCTTGGAAGTGCATTTCCTGTAGGCAGATTATGTCGGCCTGTGAGGCCTTCAGTTCTCTGAGTAGGGTGTGTCTCTTGTGTGGGTTATTTAATCCTCTAACATTGTATGTGTAAATTTTCATCGTGTGAACAGTATGTGGTTTGTGCTATTCTGGTGCTGAGGTCTAAACTTGGTTTGTGTGGGTAGCATGAAGGTGTGGGGGCTTCCCATTGGGGAATATGGTTTGGAGCTCTCCTGTAGCATACTAGCCAGGGAGATCCCAGTGATCCTGGGCCCTGGTCACAGGATACCATTGTACGTGCGTATTGGTCCTGACCTAGAGGCAGGTTCGTAGTATTACATAACATATTCCAGACATCATGTTTCGATTGACATACCATTGTACAACATAACTTAAAAAACATTAACTTATAACTATAAACAGACACCACTATTGAGGTACCCATGAAATATGTATCGAAGGTAAGAGTGAACCTTCTTATCCATTTCATTTTTAGCATTTTTTCTGCCTTTTTGACACACACTTGGAGATGATTCTGTATATCTTGCAATTCTTATGTGTGCTACGGCAGTATAACACCTAATATGTTGCTCAGCTATGTCATCTTAGTACAACAATATCCCCATGTGTACCTTTTTCAGGGATATGTGAATTTGAGACACACCAATATCATATTTTGCAAAAGCGGATGCAGGGCCTAAGTCTCATTTTAACAGCTCATGATTGCAAATTACTTCTAAAAGGTAAAGGAGTAAACAGAGTAAGGAGGGGAAAACACTGCTTCCCAGCCAGGTCCAAAATATCTATCATTCTTTGAGAATTATTTGATGAAGCTCTCTCCGGTATAAACCCGTACTGATCATAGTGTATCAGGTAGGTCATCACTTGTTTGAATCTATTTGCTAAAATTGACAAGTACAATTTAATATCTATGTTCATCAACAAAAGTGGTCGATAATTAACAATTTCCGTGGGGTCTTTATCCTGTTTAACAATTTCCATGAGGTCTTTATTCCTTAGAGGCTTTTCTATTAAATGCCATTAGATTAAAAGCTAATGTCAGATTTGGTGCTTTTTAAATCATTTTATAAAAATTATTAGGGTAACCATCAGGACCAGGAGCTTTATATTTGTCCAAGTTGGCAATGGCTTTTTCTACTTCTAAAATATTTATTTCTTGATTTAGTAGATTTAGTTGTTGGTCTGAGAGTTTAGCGATATTGCTTCGTTTTATATATTCTTCTATCCTAGCATTAAAAGTGTTAGATAATAGATTATACAGATCTTTATAGTACTCTTTGAAGGAGTTTCCAATTATATCTGGTGTAAGAATCACTTTAGGTATACACAAAAATGAGGATGCAGCTGTGGATCTACAAAAGAATATGGAACAAATAATAGTGTAACACTGTATAACAGGTAACAAATGCACTGTATTAGATATAACTCCCAGGATGGATGAATTAATGACGCCCAAGGGTGCCTCCCCTGATGTAGATGGGGGGGCGAAATCACTGCTTCTGCTCCCAGGAAAACGGAGTTGGACTCAGGATATGGAGTAAACAAATTCCTTATTTATTTAAAAATATAAAAGATAAATATATGTACAAGCTGTTATGGTACCAGGTCCTACGCGTTTTGTCCAAATGGACTTCTTCAGGGACCTCCTGGTATTCAAGTGTGTAACAGCAGTTACAAATACAGATATACAATAAAAAAGTAAGCAGTAAAATCCCTCCCCCCTGAGTCCTTTCTTTTATACTGATGCTGAATTCTTCTCATTGGTGCTTCCCAGGGCGTCAATTTCTTGATGCAGCTGTGGGTAATTAAATTTCCCGGGTTGTTTTGCTTCCGTGATGTAACTTCCGGTTTTCGGCAGTTGCCGTGATGTCACTTCTGGTTCGGCGATTGACTCCAATTGTATCCATGGGCATTTGCATTTCACTATAAGGATGTATGCGTTCCACCTGTAGCTCAATGTAATAGATAGGTTACTAATGGTAGCTCTTAGGGCTCAAAATAGGAAAAAAGGCACAAATATAAATCAATGCAAAATCGGGGCAATGATTTCTTGAGCAGAGAAGTTTGTTAGGGACAAACAAAGAGATCCACTTTCCTTAAATATATATATATATATATATGGATGGAAGGGTAAGATGTACTTAACCAAATGGTTTATACATTACTTTTTCTAATTGGCAGGCACCATACAGATGATAGTTGTATTATGTGTTGGATGGTAGTCACTTCCATATAAAAGTATCAAGGAGTCTCTGAGTATTCACCTTTGTATTCTTACATATACATTTGCGTTTTGGATATGGAGATGCCAAATCTAAACATAAAGACTCATCTATATCCAAATTATATAAATTATTGTATGTCAATGATTACGTGTTCTTCTCAGTATGCTTCCAATTTATTTTATCTTATATTCCAATTTAACATTTAAGATGTCGAATCACATTCTTTTTTGGAACAAAGTACCAGTTATGTGCTGTTTTATATTGGTCTTTATGTGTAGTATATGGCAATCCCATTTACATTAGAGGAAGCAGATAATATCTATATCAGCGTTGAGACCTCCAGGTTCCAGGGTGCCCAATTGATGGATCCAGAAGGTCTCCCGCTGTGCTAACCTTTCCTCCCTATTGCCACCCCTCCAGTGGGGTTTAATATGTTCAATGCCAAAGCACTTAAGGGTCTGCCAGCTGAACAAGGGACAGTTATTACAATGGATCGGAACTGTGTGTTTAGTGTCTTTCCTGCATATGTTGTTTTGGTGTTCCAAAAACCTAATTTTCAATTGCCTCTTGGTTTTTCCCACATACTGTTTGCCACACGGACACTGAAGTATATATACCACATGGTCCGTGTGGCATCCAATATGTCTAATAAGATAAGTGTTTCTCACCTCCTTGTTTTATGTGCAAGGGTGATTGTTTTTGTTCTATATATAAATACCATTGTAAGAATCACTTTGCCTGCTACTACAAGTTTACAGAATTTTTTTATCTGCCTTGATCTTCTTCTATTTTTTAGTGAGGTGTTTGACTTTATAATTTCTATAGTAGTATTTAAACCACAATTTGCGAAGATTATATTGCATTCTTAGTTTTAGCAATTGATTAATTTGTTCTTGCTGGTTTTTAAGCCTTATGTAAAATTCTGGAGAAGGATCAAGCTTAGCTCTGGCTGATAAATCATAACAATTCAGATATAAATCTGATATTTTAGAAGGATTCTGTTTTTGTTCCTGGCTGGCAAGTTTTATCCAATAGCCTCTAATCACAAATTTAAATGTACACCAAAGGATATCTTTTGATATATCCTCTGTAGAATTTCTTTAAACAATAGTTTAGACATTTTTGTTATGTATTCTTTTGAATACATACGTTTCTGACTTCATTTCCAAGGGAAGGGAATTTTGTGAATCTGTACCTTTAATTCTAGAATTAAGATATCATGGTCTGACCAAGTGTTGCCTCTAATATAGATATCTTTCAGAGCCCCGACCAATTTTAAATCTCCCTACACATATCTAATCTAACAGGGGAACCAAATACTTTAGAAGTATGGGTAAAATCTTTATTGTTTGGATATAAACGCCAGCAATCATACAAATCATTACGTTTGCATAGTATGTTTAAAACAGCTGATTGTTTAATGACTCTTTTATCTATGGCCTGATGAGCTGGTAACCGTTTATCGATTTTAGGGTCTGATATACAATTAAAATCTCCTGCTAATTTTAAGATGCCTTTACATATAGAGTCAACTTGAGTTAATATTTTAGTAAGACACCTAACTGGGGATACATTAGGTAATTAAATATTTACTAGATATACAATTGACCATTGATTTGACAGACCAGTATTATAAACCTTCATGCAGTATCTGTTATCTGATGTATAAGTTTGAAATTGAGAGTATTAGAGACTATATTTATATTTATATATATACTTTTCCATTGAGCATGGTATTGTGTAGGAAACCCCTTTTGGAGGGTGAGTTTAAGCCCTGTGCATTGATAGATATCAACTTAAACATTTATCCTTCAACAGGTATATTGTCAGCAATTTCAGGATGGTCCAAGCAATCATACACACATACAACATAAAACACAATACAGCTAGATTAAATAAAAGTGATCTAGCAGTATCTGTAAGAGCCAAGGCATCACTAAAGTGATACCTATGTTTATTAGGATTATTGAAGAGCTCAATATCTCAGTACTGTATGGTACTCATATGGAGGAGAGTCTTCTTAGAGAAAAAAAACAAAACCCAAAACTCAAAAATAAAAATAAACAAATGAAACCCAATAAAGACTAATATCCTAATACTTTAGTCAACCCTAACCATCAAAAAATTTCAATAAAAACTTCCTTAGTTTTTCTACAGAGACATCTTCTTCTGAACGATAAATTTTGGATTCCATATCGTATTGTGACTCTTTTATTGTTTGAAATTGCATAACCCTTGCTTTTTCTTGTTCTTCTATGGTTTGTATTCTCTGATTAATGGCAGAGAGGTCTTTTTTTAAATCAGTGAACTTCAGATATATTTCATTTTTTATTTCACTAACCGTTGACTCTAGACATTATTTAAAAAAATTGGGAGTGATCGAGTTAGCGGTTGTTTCCTGGTCTATTTTAGTCTAGGGATGTTGAATGGACATCTCAGAAAAGGATCTGTCATCACCTTCTACAGGTGTTTGTGGTATAAAAAAGGCTGATAATCTTTTTTCTTGTTTTTGATTTTTCTTCTCAGTTTCGGTAGAATTATTTGTGTCTTGTGTCTGTTTAGAAGACATCTTAATAGGGAGCAATGAAGTTATAACTGGTTCAGCAAACAAAAATAAATAAATTAATAAAAGTGATAGGGACAGTTCCAGCAAGAACAGATAGATAGGCAGACATGCTCCAAGTTCAGAATTTGCCTTTGCAAATGTTTATTGATTTATAATAATGTAGTTTGTATCATATATCTTGTTATTTGTGTAAGAAGATTAGTTCTTTAATTAATAATTCTATAATGGAGAGTTAGAGATGGACCAAATTTATGGATCAGGTTGCCTATACCGGAAAATTATAGTGCCGTGATCTGTATTTGATGTAATAGGCAGTGATCAACCAACGTCCCTGAACTGTTTAGAAATTTTTCAACTGAGATATCTTTTAATTAACTTAATTAAGCAGTACAAGTGGTGTCTGAGATTTTGGTCCTTTGATAAATGTTTGACTTGTAAGAATGTAAGTAATACCAGGTTCCAAAACTATTAGCTTTATTGTCAGCCCATCTTTATTTAGACCAGGGTTTAAAAACTCCAGACCTGCTTCTAGCAAACAAAAAGAAAATCTCAACAGGAGGGGAAAAAAAAAAAACCACAAAAAAAAGAAAAAAAAAGTCCAAACTCAATCTGTCTTGTCAGACATATCAGCAAGAAATAAGCCCTTAAAGGCCTGTGGCCAAAGAGTATAAAGGGTTCTCAACCCAGTCCTCAAGGACCCCCGGACTGTCCAGGATTTAGGGATTACCCTGCTGTGTCTAATGTGTTTTTAGGGGGGAGGGGGAACAAACACTTTAGACACAACAGGGTAATCCCTAAATCCTGGACTGGTAGGGGGTCCTTGAGGACTGGGTTGAGAACCCCTGGTATAAAGGAATACACATAAACTTGTTACTCACGAGCTGTCGAAACCTGCTCGGTATTTCCACCTGAAGGACCCCTTTACAAAGGAGGCAGGTAAAGGAGACTGCTTGAAGCACACGAGTTTTGGGATTTTAGCTGAAATTGGTTAACTTGAAGATAGCGCTCTCTCACCAAGATTAATTTCCTCAAGTAGTGCATCGTTTTTCCCTGTTCTTTGCTTGGGCTGTTTAGGCTGCTTAGGCTGCTTGGGCGCATGGTGTAACATGGTGTAAATCAGATTGTATGCTTATATCCTTCTAAGGTCTTACAGGGCATTAAGTGCAGATCATAGAAAGCGGCATTGGCATTCATCCGACATGATCTGACAAGATGACTGCCGTATTTATAGTAAGGTTTTTTTTAAAGGATGTTTCCAGTTTTTTTTTTTTTTTAATAATGTCCTTGTGAATTCACCACAGACCCATTTTTGTTTGTCTAAAGGGGTGTGCAGATACGTTTATTGGTAAGTATGAGTACAATGCAACTAGTGCAGCGTTTCTCAATTGTGGTTCTGCCACAATTTCGGGAAACAAAATGACTGCCACAATAATTGAGGCAGGAGGTGAGGGAGCAGGGGAGAGTGCTCCCTCGCCGACCGCCTTGATTATCACAGCAGCCATTATTGCCATTATCACATCACGCCTCCGGCATCACTAAGAGGTGCACAAGGGAGCCGACCAGAAAGATCACTGCTCCTTCGCCACCCGCACACCAGCCATTCATCCTAGGGAAGCCCAGGAAATGCACGCCAGCCGCTCATCCCCGCAGCCCCACTGGACCCTAGGGACTACACACCAGCCGTTCAGCCCAGCAGCCCCACTGGACCCCGGGGAAATAGAGACTCCATGCCAGCACTCCCAAATGTAGGGAGGCTGGGTGGAGTGAAATTTTAAAAAATAAATAAATTGTGTTTGTCTGTTAATGTGTTTGCATGTGTGTTTGCCAGTGAGTGTGTGTGCATGTGTGTTTGTCACTGAGAGTGTATGTGTGTTTGTCAGTGAGAGTGTATATGTGCTTGTCAGTGAGAGTGTATATGTGTTTTTTTATATTTGTGTCTGTCAAAGAGTATGTGTGTTTGTCAGTGAGAGTCTATGTGTGTATGTCAAAGAGTATGTGTGTCTGAGTGTGTCTCAGTGTGTATATCTGTGTGTCAAGGTTTGTGTGTGTGTATGTCAGTATGTGTGTTTTGGTGTGTGTGTGTGTGTATGTGCCAGTGTGTATCAGTGTATGTCAGTGTGTGTGTATTTGAGTGTGTGTCAGTGTGTGTATATGACACTGTGTGTATGTGGTCCACAATGTTGATAGGGTTTCACGGGAAAAATTAATTGGGAACCCCTGAACTAGTGTGATGTAAATTCATAGGAGTGAGAGTTTAAGCTTTTTTTATATACAAGAAAATATGTCCTTATAAAAGTTGAGCGTAAATAATTAAATGTGCAAGTGTTATAGTTGTATGTATATATATATATATATATATATATATATATATATATATATAGATAGAAGCTCTGATATATCACTATATCCTGATGAAGGGAGATGTCAGCTCAAAACATTTATAGTTAGTAGTGGCCTTGCTACAGGCAGACCAGTAAGTGAAATGCACAATAAACTACACTAGTGAACGTTACTTACAGAGTTTACCTCAGAGTGACTAATGGATGCTTTAGAACAGCATAGCAAATAATTAAACAGTGATTTGTCCAGCACCTACCCTTTTTGAGTGCATTATGTTTTTTATGCATTTTATTCAAATAAAGGGTAATTCACTTCTCTGTTGTGCTTGTCCTGTAGAGTAGAAAAATAAAGATTTTAAAAAAAGATTTTTTTTTTTTCCCTAAACAATAAATTGTTTGAGATGAATTATAAAATTTAGGTAAAAATAGTCAGCTGTGACTTTAATTTAGTTGGAGAATATTTCTAAAACAGCTACTTTATCTTAAAATTGCATACTTGGTTTTCAATTCAGTAAAATATTTGCAAATAAATCCCTAATTAGGTGGACTACTAAACATCATCCCAACGGAATTTAAATGTGACAGACATTAACAATGATACTCTGCAAAGCTGTTCTGTTCACAGCCCCTGATTTACAGATTTGCCTTTATACCAAAAAAAAACTAAGGGATATTAATTAGGAAGAATTTATATAATTAATTTAAAACAAAATAAGCACATCAGTTTCCTTTCCAATCAACACCTTACATTATGAAACTTTGCTGTGAATGCATGCTCTCATTATTTTTATACTTTTACTTGTACTATGAATGAGTCAATAAATCACTTTCACTGAAAGTTTAATTCTGTGAAATAGCAATGCTAATATATATCAAGTGTTAATGGCACACTCAGTCTGGAGCTGACATACATTATTAAATGCCTTAATCATAAAACATCATTATACAAAAATTATATATATTTATAAATAAAACAACTTTTGGAGCCCCTATAATGACTCAATCAGAGCAGGAAGTAGCTCTTAACCATGTTAGTCCCTCTTCCTGCAGTCACTAAGCATGAATGGACATGTTGAAAGGGATGTTAAAATGCTGTATAAGATCTGGAGAGTGAGGGAATGATGCAGATGTGAATCACTGAGCACTGTTAGAAATAAATACATGTATAGGTTTATTCACTAAAGTGAGAATTATTTGGAATCTGACATGAATTCAAAGGGAAAAAAAGTGAATTTTAAATGTAAGGCCAACATAGCCAATATGAATAATTTAATGAAGTCAGCTATGCTTCCAGTTTGACTAATTTGGATGTAATTTAAAATTCACTTTAAATTCTCAACAATTCTTACTTTAGTGGAAAACTATGTAATTGTAAAACAAGTTTTGTGTTGGATGTGTAGTTAGTTTTGAGAAACATTGTGTTTTGTATTTAGGGTGGGGGAGTAAAAGACCAAGAAGGGGGGGGGGGTGAAATTATAATGTTATTTCTGTAGGGATGTGGATATATGGTAGGTAATCTGTGTACCCAATTATGCATATGCAAGAGGTTCCAGTCTATTCATAATGTGGTGATTGTTCTCTTTTAAGGCAACATATGTAGAAGAGAACACAGAAGTGAGGATACATAGGGTCTTACTTGAAGCTAACTACTGTTGAGATCAAGATGTGGATCCATCATATGTTAAGATGCGAAGCTTTGGAGGGATGTGGGTTATAGTATGTTTGAAAACTAGCAAAGTTCCTACCACATATCTATGGTATCATTATCCAAGAAATAATGCAGCAATGATCACCATTCAGTTTGGACGGTAATAATACTGGCAATATGGAAGTGTAAATTCACATTATCAATGCAAGCGAAGAGGGGGCGATCTTTAGGTGCCGGCAATTGCCCTCAATTTTGTCAAATGATACTTAAATTGTTTCACAGAAAAGTGGGACAGAGCAGTTTTTATGATGCTTAGAATGCCTCTTAAAGGTAAATAGTGTTTTTATTCAGATAACATAATTGCAATTACTAAAGATAAAGCTAAGATCATTAAATAAATAATGAAAAATATGCTCTAGCACTGTAGCTTCCCTGAATTACAATTCTCATTATGCTTTGATTGTGAAATGAAATGTGTAATATAAATAAGTTGCTTTACTCTAGGTTTCCTTACCCCAGTTGAATAAAACAAGTTGATAGTTTTTCTAGATGTCAAACATTAGAATTGTATGGCTAAAGAAAACTGACAAAACTGTTAAGCATATTGTCAAGCTGTCTGGTCCACAGGGGTGACTACAAGACACACAATAAATAAGAATT
This sequence comes from Pelobates cultripes, assembly GCA_933207985.1. Lineage (NCBI taxonomy): Eukaryota > Metazoa > Chordata > Amphibia > Anura > Pelobatidae > Pelobates > Pelobates cultripes. The sequence continues at coordinate 208,323,364 of OW240914.1, forward strand.
CACCAGCCACTGACTCCTGAATTACATGATCTCCTGAAGGAGATTTATTCTAAAGTTATTGCTATGGAGACCTTATCCTGTAGCTAACCATACCTGATGCATTGTTCATTCATCATTAAATGAAAACGTATCCACTATTAGAAAATGTTACAATTCAATCTCTCTTCAACATGAATTTAGAGTGGATTATAATGGTCTTTACTTTATTTCTTTTTTATTAGCACACTGTGACTCTTATAAATAAGTCTGTTGCTGACTTGGACATAATTGGTGTAATGGTAGACCCTTTTTCATAACTGATGTATATGTTTCAGTGTTGTAAGTTTTCTTTAATTTATGTTTTTGATTTTGAAATTACCTAATATATTCTCTTGTGATCAGAAAACACATCTAAAATGCCATCAATCTTACCAACCAGTACTTTACTGATTCTTTAAAGAGGTCTATGTCACATCTCTGGAACTTACACAAATATATTTCTTTTAGATTTGTGCTAAAGACAGTGGCGTACATATTGGGGTCGCTGGGGTCGCTGGGGTCGCGGCTGCGACCAGGCCCGGCCCACCATGCGACCCGGTATGTACCCAGTGTGGCCAGCCTCTTCTCCTGGGGGGCCCAGGAGCTGGCCACCTCAGGGCCCCCCGTGGCTGGCCCTGGTGTGACCGGGCGGGCGGACTGGTGGGCGCGAGAGGGAGCACTCTCCCCTGAGTGCTCCCTCTTCAGCTCCCTTGCACACTACACTGATACCAGAGCCGGAATATGACGTCATATTCCGGCTCTGGCATCAGTAAGTGGCGCGCGAGGGAGCTGAACAGGAAGCACTCAGGGGAGAGTGCTCCCTCGCACGCCCGCCAGCCCGTCTGCCCGGTCACACCAGGGCCAGCCTCAGGGGGGTCCTGAGGTGACACCACTGTACCCCAGGGAATCCCCTCAGCACTCCCAAAGGTAGGGAGGCTAGGGGATTAAATTTTTTATAAAAGTGTGTCTGTGTGTGTGTTAGTGTTAGTGTGTGTGTTAGTGTTAGAGTGTTTGTGTGTGTGTGTGTGTGTGTGTGTGTGTGTTAGAGTGTGTGTGTGTTAGTATTAGAGTGTGTGTGTTAGTGTTAGAGTGCGTGTGTGTGTTAGAGTGTGTGTGTGTTAGAGTGTGTGTTAGTGTTAGAGTGTGTGTGTGTGTTAGAGTGTGTGTGCTAGTGTTAGAGTGTGTGTGTGTTAGTGTTAGTTTTTGTGTCAGTGTGTGTGTTAGTTTGTGTGTGTCAGTGAGTGTGTTACTGTGTGTGTGTGTGTTAGTTTGTGTGTGTCTGTTAGTGAGTCTGTTTGGTATCTGTTAGTGAGTGTGTGTTTTGTAAGTGAGTGTGTATGTGTCTGTCTGTCAGTGAGTCTGTATGTACAAGGCCGCCATCAGGGGGTGACAACCATGACGGTTGTCATGGGCCCGGCGGTCCTGGGGGGTCCGGACTGCACTGGCAGTCCCGGGCCCCACTTACTTTCTCTGCACACATAGATAGCGAATATCGTTATCTATGTGTGCAGCCGCAGGCCCCAGGCTCCCTGTTACCGCAGAGGGGGCCCAGCACACTGCCTCTACTCTTCTCTTCTAATAACTCTCGCGAGACCCAGTTACCATGGCAATGCTCCGCGGCTTTCGCGAGAGTTATTAGAAGAGAGGAGAAGAGAAGAGAAGAGTAAAGGCAGTGTGCTGGGCCCCTTCTACGGTAACAGGGAGCCAGGGGGGCCCCCATGCCACCAGACCGCCAGGGAATGGAATCTCCACCCTCCCTGGACACAGGTAAGCAGGGAGGGGGGAGAAACATTTATTTAATTTAATATACACTAACACAACACACACACTACATACACTAACACACACACTCTGCATACACTAACACAACACACACACTACATACACTAACACAACACACACTCTGCATACACTAACATAACACACACACTGCATATACTAACACAACACACACTCTGCATACACTAATACAACACACACACTGCATACACTAACACAACACACACTCTACATACACTAACACAACACACACACTGCATATACTAACACAACACACTCTGCATACACTAACATAACACACACACTGGATACTCTAACACAACACACACTCTGCATACACTAACACAACATGCACTCTGCATACACTAACACAACACACACACTGCATACACTGACACAATACACACTCTGCATACACTAACACAACACACACTCTGCATACACTAACACAACACACACACACACTGCATACACTAACACAACACACACTCTGCACACACTAATACAACACACACTGCATACACTAATACAACACACACACTGCATACACTAATACACTAATACAATACACACACTGCATACACTAATACAACATACACTCTGCATACACTACACACTAACATACTCACTGCATCAGCTACACTAACACACACTCTGCATCCGCTACACACTAACACACTCTCTGCATTCACTACACATTAACACTCTGCATTCATTACACTAACACACACTCTGCATCCGCTACACACTAACACACTCTCCGCATCCGCTATACACTAACACACTCTCTGCATTCACTACACATTAACACTCTGCATTCACTACACTAACACACACTCTGCATCCGCTACACACTAACACACTCTCTGCATTCACTACACATTAACACACACTCTGCATCTACTACACACTAACACACTCTCTGCATTCACTACACATTAACACTCTGCATTCACTACACTAACACACACTCTGCATCCACTACACACTAACACACTCTCTGCATTCACTACACATTAACACACACTGTGCATTCACTACACATTTACACAAGCTCTACATTCACTGCACTAACACACACTACATTCATTACACTGACACACTCTGCATTCACTACACACTAACACACACTCTGCATTCACTAAACTATGCATACACTCTGCATTCACTACACTAACATACACTCTGCATTAATGTCTAATACACACACTACATCCACTACAGACACTGCATCCACTAAACACATTTCATCTAGTACATACAAACACTACATCCACTACACAAACACACACTATATCACTGTACACACACTACATCCACTACTCAAACACACTCTGCGATCACTATACACACTGCATCTGCTACACAAACACACACTCTGCATTCACTGCACAAACAGTATCTAATACACACAAACACTACATCAATTACATACATTCTAATTCACTTCCACTATACACACCGCATTCAGTCCTGCATCATTGTCAGCGGACTAGATAGGGCGTGGGTGGGGGGGCTTGAGGGGGAGGGGCCAGACCTTGTGCTTTGTCAGGGGCCCCAAAATTTCTGATGGCAGCTCTGTGTATGTATGTCTGTCAATGAGTGTGTGTCTGTCAGTAAATGTGTGTGTCTGTTAGCTAGTGTGTATGCGTCTGTTCATCACAGTGTGTGTGTGTCTGTTAGCTAGTGTGTATGCATCTGTTCGTGAGAGTGTGTGTGTCTTCAGCAGTTACCTTTCTCCAGCGCCGGACTCAATTGGCTCTGGGGATCCCTCCGCAAGAGCCGCGCGCATTCAAACCGCCCATAGGAAAGCATTACTCAATGCTTTCCTATGGACTTTCAGCATCTTCTCACTGTGATTTTCACAGTGAGAATCGCGGAAGCTCCTCTAGCGGCTGTCAATGAGACAGCCACTAGAGGCTGGATTAACCCTCAGTGAAACACAGCAGTTTCTCTGAAACTGCTATGTTTTTAGCTACAGGGTTAAAACTAGAGGGACCTGGCACCCAGACCACTTCACTGAGCTGATGTGAGTGTCATCAAACCAGACTCAACAAGCTGGCTACTAGTGATGTCCCGAACGGTTCGCCGAACAGTTTGCCGCGGACGGCGAACATATGCGGTAAACTTTGACCCTGTACCTCACAGTCAGCAGAGACATTCCAGCCAATCAGCAGCAGACTCTCCCTCCCAGACCCTCCCACCTCCTTTTTTTAAATAATAATAAAAAATTTAAAAAAAATTATATAGCTATATGAAATTTTATTCTAACTGTATTTTAAAATTAATATATATATATATTTATATCAAAATACACTTAGAATGAATTTGTATATATATCTATGTATATAAAAATAAATAAAAATAATAAGAAATATACATATGTCCATATAAAAAATTACATAAATAATTATATAAATATACACGTAGACTTCAAATATATAAATATGCATATATATTTAAATTCTACGTGCGTATTTATGTAATATTTTTACATAATTCAGTAATTTTATTGATTGCAATTTGAGGACCTGCCTGCCAACCCAGGCCGAAATTCCAGAGAATTTAATTTGCTAGCACTGTATTTTACCCTGTAACGTTCTACGACACCCTAAAACCTGTACATGGGGGGTACTGTTTTACTCGGGAGACTTCGCTGAACACAAATATTAGTGATTCAAAATAGTAAAACATATCACAGCGATGATATTGTCAGTGAAAGTTACTTTTTTTGCATTTTTCACACACAAACAGCACTTTTACTGATGATATAATTGTTGCGATACGTTTTCCAGTTTTTAAACACTAATATTTGTGTTCAGCGATGTCTCCCGAGTAAAACAGTACCCCCCATGTACAGGTTTTATAGCATTTTTGAAAGTTACAAGGTCAAATATATGGGTCAAATATTTTTACATTGAAAATGGCCAGGTTGGTTACGTTGCCTTTGAGAGCGTATGGTAGCCCAGGAATGAGAATTACCCCCATGATGGCAAACCATTTGCAAAAGAAGACAACCCAAGGTATTGCAAATGGGGTATGTCCAGTCTTTTTTAGTAACCACTTGGTCACAAACACTGGCCAAAATTAACGTTCAATTTAGTTTTTTTACTTTTTTCACACACAAAACAAATATGAATGCTTACTTTGGCCAGTGTTTTCAACTAAGTGGCTACTAAAAAAGACTGGACATACCCCATATTGAATACCCTGGGTTGTCTACTTTAAAAAATATGTACATGTGGGGTGTTATTCAGAGATTTATGACAGATAATAGTGTTACAATGTCACTATTGATAAATTTTAAAATGTATGTTTTGAAACCGCAATATCCTACTTGTACCTATAGCCCTATAACATGCAAAAAAAAGCAAAAAAGCACGTAAACACTAGGTATTTTAAACTCAGGACAAAATTTTGAATCTATTTAGCAGTTTTTTTCATTCGCTTTTGTAGATGAGTAAAAGATTTTTCAAGTAAAAGTCAAAAAACATGTATTTTTTTCAATTTTTCATCATATTTTTTTATTTTTTTAAATTAAAATACATGAGATTATATAAATAATGGTATGTAAAGAAAACCCTTTTGTCCTGAAAAAAACAATATATAATTTGTATGGGAACAGTAAATGAGAAAGCGGAAAATTACAGCCAAACACAAACACCACAAAAGTGTAAAAATATGCATGGTCGCAAATGTACAACATCGCAAAAACAGTCCAGTCCTTAAGGGGTTAATATACAATATAGTATATAGTAATACATATTAAAAATCTGATTAAAAATCCCGGGAACTGACAATCCTCCTAGAAGTGTTATATGAACCTTAGACTGCTTGGCATACATTTCCAAATTGAGTATACTAATTTTATTCAGACAATGTATATGTACAGGGCTCGAGTCCTGCAGTAATGCATGGGAACGGCGTTCCTGGAACTTCCTGCACTTTTTCAGGTTGTAGTCCTGCAGGATCTGCAGGGCCGGCGCTACCAAAAGGTGGCACAGGAGGCCGCCTTAGGGCGCACAGCACTCATCTCCAGATGGTCATTTCCTGTAGCGTGGCCGAGCGCCAGTACCTCTGCTGCCCGCCGCAAGAGGAGAGGGCACGCAAGGGAGATCCGACCCAGATCCGCATTTCCTGTATAGCTCCCTTGCGCGCCCTGTAGAGGTCCTGGGAGCTGGAAAGTGATGTCATATTCCGACTCCCAGGCACCACTGCAGGGCGCGAAAGGAAGCTATACAGGAAATGCGGATCTGGGTCAGAGCTCCCTTAGAGGAGTACTGCGGCAGCCCTCTAGACCCTAGGCTGTGGATCCACTCCAGTTCTCCAGAAGGTAGGAAGACTGGGTGGATTGTGTGTCTGTTTCTTTTCCACAATACTGTCTCTCCCTCCCACCATTGCCCCCTGCTCCCTCAATATAGTTACCATAGCCCCAGTCCACCATAATGCTGCCCTGTCTCTTAAAACTGTTCCGATCCCCCCACCAGAGCCCCAGTCCCCCACAATGCTGCCCTGGCCCCGACAATACCACCCCTGCCCCCATACTGTTCCTATCCCCCCAACATAACACCAATCCCCCACAATACTGTCCCTATCCCCCTCCCACTATAGCCCCTGCCCCCACAATACTGTCCCTATTCCCTCTTCCACCATGACCCCAGTCCACTACAATACTGTCCCTGTGCCCAATACAGTTCCCTTCCCCCACCATAGTCCCTACCCCCCACAATACTGCCCCTGCCCCCCATACTGTTCCTATCCCCTTCAACATAGCCTCAGTTCCCCACAATACTGCCCCTGCACCAATCCCCCCACAATACTGTTCCTACCCCCCCACCATAGACTCAATCCCCCACAATACTGTTCCTATCCCCTCACTAATGCCCCTGTCCCACACAATACTTCACATGTCCCACCATACTGATGCTCCATTCCCCACAATACTGTTCCTAACCCTACCACAAAAGATTCAACCCCCCACAATCTGGGCCCTGTCCCCATACTAAATAATCAATCTGTGACAATACGGCCCCTGCCCCTTCACAAAAAAGCCCCAACCCCCCACAATTCTGCCCCTATTCCACCATCGCTAAAGTCCCTAACCCCCCACAATACTGCTTGTATTCCCCGATACTACTACTAAAGTCCCTATCCCACACACACAGTATTGCCCCCAAAAATGCAGATTCGCATGTGTAGCCAAAAATCATTGCACCGGCCCTAAGGATCTGCCATTTGCAGACCGCCTGGACACAAGAAGAGCTGTGCGGCTGCACATGGAGCTTGTCTGCCGTCAGCCGACACAGCATTTAGTACGGTACTGGCTTAGGCCGGTGGGCCATGCAAACAGTCTGGGGGGGCGGGTACTGTATATGTCATAGCACCTCAGGAGGCTTAGGCTGGGATGCAATGGTGAAAGATGAGGGAAGGGGAGGGACTGGGATACAGGACACTGAAATGGAGACAGGAGACTGGCTGAGAGAGAGTTCTATATTCTATATATATGCTCTCTCTCTCTCTCTATATATATATATATATATATATTAGTTTATTGCATAGTTAACTTATTTTGTTACAACTGTTCTACATTTATTTGTTTTTGCATGTGAATTTTGGAGGTGTATTTTTAAACTGGCACTTTACAATAAATGATGCACTATATTTTCTGAGAAATATATATGCACATTATATGCATATAATTTTGGTTTTTTTTGGGGGGGAGGGGCGTGGATTTTGGGTGAGTTCCCACACTTTTTTTCCCAGGACTTGACCCCTGTATATGTATGTAAAAAAAATCTCTACACTAACAGTACATGTATATACACATGTTATACAGTTATAGAATAACTATGGTCTATGGTTATTCTCCGAAGTTCCATTTTACATCAAAATAATTAAATGGATATTTTTCCATTTCATTTGCTTTAGCCAAAATGTGAAATTCAATTTTCAACAATTCACACTTTTGTGAATAATCTCGATTGTGTTATATTTGTATCAATATTAGCCTAACATAATTTATTTTTCTGGCTCGCAAGTAAACAGAATTCAATAGTTTGGCTTCTCAAAGCAGTAGTAGAAACCAGCACAAAATCATAATAGCAGGGTATTAGTTTAGGTACATCACAGACCAAGAGGAAATAAATAAATGTGTACCATATCAGTTACTAAATATTCTTCATTGTGGTAAAGTACACAACACCCAATAATTTTTTAAATCTCTACAATTTTTAAATAACAAAACTAATATTAATAAAATGCAGAGATCAAGTGTCTATCAATCTTGTCTGTTACATCTCAACGGACTAATTAATAAATGAAGACTTTGTATGAAACTGAGAACAAAATCACTTTGGGGTTTGTGGAAAGTTTAATTCAGCAATAAAGACAATAGTAAAAATCCTCAATATTTTCTCATGCTCCATATCATAAACTATTACATTTTTAGAATAGATATTTTTCCAAAGGTCTCTTCTGTTGTAACAGACTTTCTTGTAATACTTACATGGTTATTTTGTAGCCTACTGAAATTATGTACCAAAATGTAACATATAGCATCATTCTCCAACTCAGCTCTAGTCATGTTTAGTTATTTTAATTATTTTAATCTAAACATTTTATCGTTTAGATTTCCCTTCCTTAAAATTGTGTGATTTGTGAATAAATGTTATATTGGTAAATTGATGAATAATGATCAGTTTATGTATTATTGAGATGTGACTTTTTTTTAATAACTACACCTTGAAGTTTCCATTGCAGATGGGACACACATCTTAAAGGAACACACTAAGCACCCCAACCACTTCATTTTAGTCAAGTGCAGGAGTATAGGCACAAATATTTCGTCTTTGCAATCATTGATTATATACATTAAAATATTGGTAATTTTGAAAATAGACTTTCCCTTTAAATAATGCATGCTCTTTTTATGTTGCTAAAATATATCATTTTAATTGCTTCATCTACTTAGTGAATGTTCTACTTGTGGCAGTACCTTCCATTTAAAAGGTATCGGTATTTATGTGCACCTGACCCTAATGATTTGCTTCTAGTTTCATGAAGTCAAGACTTTATCCAACATCTATAGTGAATACTTGCTAAGGGTGCATTATTTAAGCTCCATTCTCCAGAAGAAAAATTGCAAAGAAACTGAAGTACCATTATAAATGATGGAACAGTGTACAAATGACATTACAGGGGCGGAAACATTCTTCCTACTTAGTCTTGATAAAAGCTACTAGGCAGCAGACATCTTATCTTTTCACTGGCACATTTACTACACTTACAACAAAATAAAAAAATAGAGAAATGGTGATGTGACAGTGGTGTGGTTATTAGGGAAAAGTCTAAAACATACTATTTGGGAATGATAGTAAAAATTCTAGAGGCACAAGAGTTGGTAAAAATACTGAGAAAGGGATTGGGGGAATTTTATACTGGTTCCCATATTTATAACATTTTCACAGTGACCACTAAGGCAACAAAGTAACACTTATATAAGAGGTAAGAGTGTAATATCCACTCTATTTCTTATTACTCTATGTATTGGCACAAACTGCAATATCAACAAAATGGCTTTTTATTGTTCAAACGCTGGCTTTTTATTAAATATGCTTGTAAAGTCAAATCAAAGCAGGTATTCCTAAGGGGAAAGAAATCCTTTTATGATCAGATGGACTTCAGTGAGCAGTTTAATCTTCTGAATGCCATCTGCCAACTGAGATCAACCGAACTTTGTTTCTTTGCAAGTATGGACTCTGATCCTGCTGCTGCTGATTGATCTTGGTCTTACCCTGAATGCTTCAATAGTGAATTCATACAAGTGCTCTCAAACATTTTCAAACTCATATGGATTCTGAAAATATGCCAACAGGTTTAAATATTGGTTTAGTTGAATATTTCTTCAATTACTCGTGTTCCCAACATTTACTGAAGGATGATAGTTTTTAGCGGTCTTGTATGGATTACTAGCACTAGCCATGTGTAAACAATTAATGAATACAAACTGATATATTAAGGGAGAGTGTGTCAGGTTGCTGAATCGTAATGTGGGGGTGAGTGGGGGGTGGGGGTGAGGGGGGAGGTGGGGGTAACCCCTAATTGTAGTATTTGAGGACTGAACGTAAAGATGAAGGGAAGTTAAAGGTGAACAATAATAAATCCCTCTCAAACCTAGCCCCTCATAGACAAAAACAACCCATGAGTGGATAAAGCATAACTTTTAATAGACTCGATATAATTTAAAATTAGAGCAAGATGTGCAGAAACTCATATACATAAATAATAGCCTAGATAAAGCTATGAGGCTAAGAAAAAAACATGACTTTTTTCTATTTACTCATTATTAGGTAGCAGTTATGTAGAGGAGTGGGTGTTAAGCATATCCACAGATATGCTTAAATTTAGGAGGGAAGGGGGGGGGTTAGATTTTTTAGGGGTGTCCACGGAGGCGCAATGGGAGCAATATATAGTTCCTCCCTCTTCTACCTGTTGTTCTCTTTTCTCTACCCCTTTTTGACTCTAGTATTGCTGATATTTGTCTGGTTCACATCTAGGCTGCCTGTTCACCTCCCCCTTCTATCTCACTATGATATTTCTTTGCTACAATTTACTCCAATAGCAGTTACTATTGTTTCTTTTTCTTATAAAGGATAGACATCTACTATACCAGTTACATATGTGCATCTATTTCTGTTGGAATAGATGCTAGATTCTTTATCCTTTCCTTCCTTAACTTGCTTTTCAATCCAATAGTTTTTTCTTAGACTCATAGCTTTATTTAGGCTATTATTTATGTATATGAGTTTTTGCATGTTTTGCTCTAATTTTAAATTATATTGAGTCTATTAAAAGTTATATTTTATCCACTCACGGGTTGCTTTTTTCTATGAGGGGTTAGGTATGAGAGGTATTTATTGTTGTTCACCTTTAACTTTCCCTTCATCTTTTCGCTCAGTCCTCAAATATTGCAATTAGGGGTTACCCCCACATTATGTTTCAGCAACCTGACACACTCTCCCTTATTATCCCAGTTTGTATTAATTAATTGTTTATACATCTCTAGTGCTAGTAATCCATACAAGACCTCTAAAAACTATTATCCTTCAGTCAATGTTGAGAACACAGGTGTAATGGAAGAAATATTCAACTAAACCAATATTTAAACCTGTTGGTGTATTTTCAGCATTAACTTTCCCTTCATCTTTCCGCTCAGACCTCAAATGTATAAACAATTCGTTTTATCCATCGTTTTTTTTTAATTCACCTTCTTGATATACAATACTGAAATGCTGATGAAAATAATATATTTTTGCCATTGGGACTGACCATTAGGTGTGACATCTGAGATGCCTCACTATGTAGAGACAGCAAGTTTTGTGGTCTTACCAAGTGAATGTTGCATTGTAGTTTATTAGTTTAGACCTACAAACATTTTATGTACCAGAAGTATACAGAATACATTCTGATGCATGTCTTTGTGGGCCTTCTTACACATGTATGGACAGAAATTCAGAATGACTTCCAAGACCATTTTGCATGAGTTTTTCATAAAATGCTTCTTGTATTACAGTATTAGTTATACATCATAAACATTGCATTAAAGGAAAGGTTTTTGTTTTTTTCCAAGGGAGAAGAACAGTCAAAACAAGTTTTGCACAATCCCTTTTGGATGGTACATAAAGAACAGTTTTGCATAAAACGGAAATTGTGTGCCATTTTGACAAATTATTAACAAAACTGAATTCTAAGCCTAAGTACACATGGTAATTGCATCCGATGCATCAATGCTTCCAAAACCAGCAGTCAAACTTAAAAAAATTAGACAATGCGGTTTGATTGTATTAAGATAGTAAAAAGCTACACCCAGTTGCATGGAATTAATTAATCCAGTTTGAACCAATATTCATCTACTTTTCTAGTATTACTAAACAGTAGAAAGCTCAAATTCAATGCACACTCCTATGTATAAAACAGCAGAGTTCTCCTTCATGTTTTAATCTGGAAAAAATGCCAGTATTATTATTATTATTATTATTTATAAAATGCCAACCAATTCTGCAGCGCTATAGAAGTAAGTGTAAGAGGAGTGGGGTAAAATGACACAAGAGGTAAGGGAAGATGTATTTTGTATAATGAAAAAGTAGGCTGCTAGAGGAGTTTACAATGAAGCTTAGTTTATACCATGTTGCAAGATAGTAACAATGTCAGTATACAATGTTACAGTAAAGTAATAATGTTAGCAGATAATGTCACAGTGTAATAACAATGACAGTATGTACACAGTATGGCACAAGGTCAGTATACAATGTTGCAAGATAGTAATATACAACAAACATGTCAAACCTGCCGTATGCTGTCCACAATGAATAACTTTGCGGCCCAGTGAGCCACGAGTACATGCTTATTATTAAGGCAGAGTAAACACCTGCTACTCCCACATTGCAGGTGCTACTCTGCTGAAATTTGCCCGACTGGGGGGAGAGGAAGGAGGAAGCCGACTGCAGCTTGGGAAAGCAATCTGTTCTTCCTGCTCCTCACTGCTTGCGCACCCTCTGTGGTAATACCGGATGTCACAATATGACATAATTCCGGCCTGGCATCACTAAACTGTGCACTCGAGCAGTGAGGAGCAGGAAAGGAGAACCCAGGGAGAGGCCCCACACCAGCTCCCAAAGGTAGGGAGCAATCGGCCATAAATAAAATTCGTAAATGTGTGCAAGAATGTGTAAATGTGTGTGTGTGTGTCTGTCAGTGAGTATGTGTCTGTCAGTGTGTGTGTGTGTGTGTGTGTGTTTGTCAGTGAGGGAGTGTGTGTTTCTGTCAGTGATTGTGTCTGTCAGTGTGTTTGTGTGTGTGTGTTTGTCAGTAAGTGAGTGAGTGAGTGTGTCTGTCATTGAGTGAGTGTCTGTCAGTAAGTGTTTGTGTGTGTTTGTCAGTGAGTGTGTGTGTGAGTGTGCATCTGTCAGTGTGTGTGTGTGTGTGTGTGTGTCTGTCAGTGAGTGTGTGTCACGCCTGGACAGTGGAGGACCTGGAGGTGCACGGAGGCACGTAACGCCACATCACATTCTGACATGATGTCAACGTGCTTCACCTTCACAGGGTTTTAAGGAGTAGCAGGAGGATTCACACCTTCACAGGGTTTTAAGGAGTAGCGGGAGGATTTGCTTTGGCACAGGGTGTGGACAGCTCAATTGGGGGTATACCAGAGGCTGGACTCTGGAGTCTCATACTGGCAGCAGTAATGTGAGTGGAGATTGCTTGTTGGCTAATATTGCATTTATTTTAGAACAGGGGCAGGGGATTAGCAGAGGAAGTGCTGGGATTAAGTAGATGGGGGGACTGGGGTTTAGTAAAGGGGGGCCTGGGGTTTAGTAAAGGAGGCTGCTGGGGTTTAGTAGAGGCAGATGCTGGATTTTTTTAATACTGTACTTTTCAAAATAAACCTAAGTTTCAACGAAAATTTAGGGCAATATCTTTAAAGTAAAACTTATTAAACTCACCTATTAATTATCTTCTGTATACAACCATTAGTAGCCCTATATACATATTTACTGACCATGATTGGGCTTCTTATGACAATTGCTCCTTCTTTAGAATCTTCACAAAATAAACATGATGTCATCTAGAACACTCATGTCACTTCTAGAGGTAATATTACTATTGGCAGCTCAGGAACCAACATTATATAGCATAGACCATGATTTTAATGTAGCTGAAATTAAACTGCACATTGTAGCAAAAGGCACAGGTCTTTTTTTTTTATTATTATTTCTCTTGATTGCAAATGAACACATACTCCATACCGGAGGGTCTTAAACAGCGTATCAGACAGAACTAGAAGCGGTGAGTACCTAACTCCTGCAAGAAATTTGTTTTAATAAATACACATATTGCTCAATGGTGTCAAGACAAGAAGACACTTACAAAAAATAGGAAAGAATTACCTTGTGATGTGCTAACACAAATTAATATTTGAATATAGTGAATATTGTCAGATGTGTTCTTTGCAGACCCTACAATTGCCCAGTCAGCACAAATAGGAATGGAATAAATGTTAGAAGAGGAAAAGCAGTCGATGGAGGCTGTAGCAGAACCTTGCAGATTGCAAATTTTAATCCAGAGTACTTTTTACCTTTATTTTACAATTTCATGCAGCAGTTTATTGTAAGTACTGGAGTGAACTCCAATATAACCAAAAATGAAAAGTCAAAGAACACTAATACTGAGGTATGTATACCAAATTGAGTGAAAACACATTGTGGAAACTTAAAGTATAATTTCTAAATTAATTATTTATAATTAATAATATTATACAATTTAAATTGTTCCCAAAGAAGTATTAAAAAAAGTACTAAAAAGCTAGTTTAGTTAGTTTTGTAAAATATATTGAGGATTAATAAATACATATGATGGGGAAATGATGCTGGTACAGGTAATGCTTGTTACCATGCCAGCTTATCAATGCAGTTTATCAGAAATTAATTTTGAAATGAAGATTTAAGGATTAAACAATATGCATATTTGTGATTTTCCAACACAGGCCATCTCACCTCGGCTATGTCTCAAAAATTGTCTTGAACAGCAAATGCATACTTTATGGATCCTATATTGTAAAGTAGCTATTGAGGAACTAATTTTTATAAAAAATTGTATTTTAATTTGTGGTGTGAAGGACTGACACAAAGTAAAATGAAAACATGCAAAAATGAGTAAATGAAAAAGACTTTTAGGGCTCCTCCACAATACTTTTTAATCAAAAGCTAGTTTATTACACAGAGACAGCCAGTTCTCATAGGATTTAGGAAAGGGAGGATCATATTTATTTTATGCATTTACGCTGGAGGACTTTCTTTAGGGGCTCCAATTCTCATCATTGCAAAACTAATATTAGTTAGAAATCAAATTACTTAGGCTTCTGTATTCTTCTGGCTGACAAGGTGAATTTTTTGTACTATTCAATATGTTAATAAATTCGAACAGCTTGCCAAAAAATAGAATTTGTTTCAGGAGGCGAGGAAATGATCCATAATATGCAACACATCAAATATCCCAATCACATTTAGAGAATGGAGAATAATGGACTCAGGGCCACAAACTGTTTAGAATTTTCAAAATCAGTGTGTGTAGTGCTTACCTCAGATTCACTATCTGTATGCTGATTATAATTACAGAAAATTAGCTACATTTTCTTTATATTACCCATACCTTTTTGTAAAAAGTTAAAAAATATATATTTTATACATATTTAACACAGGCCTATTACAAATAACTATACTTTTTCTGAGAAGACATGGCTGGGAGGTCCATAATTTAGTTTTGCCTAATACATTTTTAATTTTTTTATTTTTGTTGACATTATTTATTTATTTTTTAGTTTTAATTTTTGTTGTACAGGTCATCGTCAAATGCCACAACAGCATACATAGATATATATAGGTTATACGGTGGCATGATTAGTTGCACATATTTTATTTATTTATTTTTTACTCAAACAAGCTTAACTTAACCGACGTGTCTCCATAGTGAAATTTAGTATGTGTACGAAGTAGAAAATAATTTGCGTGTATAGAGGTACTTATGAGTTAATAGACAGTTTGGCAGATAAGTGCATGCGTGAGCAGTGTAGCTAAAAGTGTCATGAGAGGAACACTGCACTACTGGTGATATGGAACAACATCAGTAAACATATAGCATGACACCTTAAACAGGTAGTATTAGTATTGTGTGTCATGTCGATGGTACAGCACGATTGTTAACTTGAATGTTACAGTTGTGTCTAGTAGGGACCTCGCAACTGGTTTTTGGGGGGGACTGATTGCCAGCCTCATGCTTTGGGACTATAGCCCTTGGGAGATTGGGCACTTTAAAAACAGCATTTGGGGCTTATGGACTTCTATATGGCCCTTGTTAAACTTAAACCCCATGGCGATTTTATTCTGTTCGTGGGACCTGAGCGATGTCCGGATATATTGAGCACTCAGATCCATGCTATCTGGGGTTAAGTGAATGTGGGGGTTCTGTTCAGTATGATAGGAATTATGTATTTTTATGTTATTTATGTTTATGTTATGTTTTTACTGTAATGTAACAGATCACCTGGCACCCCGACTGGGTACCTCTGTTAAAGGATGCTCCTAGCGCTTCCTGAGGGCTCCAAGCACTCTAGCAGACACCACAACCAACACAGGCCAAACTTCTCTTTCTTCAGAGCAAAGCAGGAACAAGCTCTTAAAAGAGCTTAGGAGTGATTATAGCAAGTGAATATGCAGAGCATAGCAATTCCTTGTAGCAGATTCCCCCAATAAGAGACGACACTCCAAATTGAGGGCAAAGTAAAACTGAAGCTTTAATCCAACACTCTGCTTTTATGCACATTTTACACACATAGTACTGCCCACATGGTTTTGCAGAACAACCAATCAATACGTACAATACACTCAGACAATTACATACAAAATCCTCCCCTCTGCCTGTGATATAATTACTGAACACAATGGGCTAACGCAATTATCACAGGCAGGAAAATACACAATTTTACACAATATTCATAACTTTAAAAGTATACATCACATTCACCTAAAACTTACATTTTCAACATACTCAAAATACAAACATATGTCAAAATCATACAAATTGGTACAGTGGTTCAAAAGGTAGTTGGAAATCCCTTTTTGACCAACTGCAAGCATGGCTTGGGTGTGGTAAGCCAATTATCTCCAGCATACAGAAAATATCTCCATTTACAACAACAGTGAAAATACACAATTCCTATCATACTGAACAGAACCCCCACATTAACCTATCCCCAGATAGCTTGGATCTGAGCACTCAATATATCTGCACAGCGCTCAGATCCCACAAACAGAATAAAATCGCCATGGGGTTTAAGTTTAACAAGGGCCATACACAACCCAATAGAAGTCCATAAGCCCCAAATGCTGTTTTTAAAGTGCCCAATCTCCCAGGGGCCAGAGTCCCAAGGCATGAAGCTGTCAATCAGTCCCCTCCAAAAACCAGTGGCAAGTTCCCTTTCGCCACAGTAAACTCCAGCCAAGTTCAGCTAAATACCAGAGAATCGCTAAAATTCATGCACGGAAAAATGTGGACTTTGCTCAGTCGAATTTTAAATTATTGCTTAATATGAAGTTCCTATATATATTATATGAAAACACCTTACAATAATAATCTAAAATGCATAGATTCTAAGCTTGTTTGAGAAGGGCCTTCTTCCTCTTTTGTCTCTGTTAATTTTTTGATGTCATTTACTTGTCATCAGATATCCCCTATCTATACTTGCAAAATATGTTGGAGCTATATAAATGCTAGTAATAATAATATAATAATAAAGCTAAAATTAACAAAATAAATAGTAAACTCAGCAATGAATGAAATGCAGCTTACCTAGTTGATGAATATTTAAATGTTCCACAGAGCATTAAACTTTTACAAAAATAAATAAATTTTTGACCATAACATTATACCATTTTATTCTTCTTGAAGAACATGCTGTTAAAGTAACATATCCTTTCAGACAGACTATAACTCACTTGCCATCAGAAGGGATTTCATTCTCTCATCAAACTAGAAATTCTCCAAACTCATTTCATAGAACTTAGTTATTAGTAAACATGCTGTCTACTATGTTTAAATGAAATGCCCTTTCCAGAGAACAGAATGTCTCAACTTATTATCTCCTTAGTTAAATCCAGTTGCACAAACGGTGCAAAATGGCAACTTCTAAATTGTAGGTGTCACGTTGTTAACACTTTGTTACCTACAATAACTAACAAATTATCTATTCTGCAGAAGGTTGTTAACAAGCACAGGAATGCAGCATGTACAATTTATCCTATTTTCATAAGTGTATTCTTACAGAAGTCTCTGGCAGTGAATCAAAAAACCCTAAGCGCCACTTTTCTTTCCCCCATATCTTCATGTCTCCCAGATGAGCTAAGCACCTTGTAGCTAGTGAGGGTAAGCCTAGCAAGAAGGCCTTATTTAGCCATGGACATGTTTTCTGAAGTCCAACACTTTAAAAGTTAACACAGATTAACTAGAAAAGAGCATGCTTCAAGAACATTATGGGTCAGCATATGGTTCAGAGAAGTTCTCAATAAAACAAAATTAAATGATTACATAAAAAAAGAGATAAAATATACCAAAAAAAAGGCAAAAAACAAAATGGCTTAAATAGGTCCAACCAGTGCTCGAGTTTTGTCAACAACCCAAGAATAAAAAATGAAAACCATACTGTAATGGATGTTATGTTTGGTTTACATGCAACTAACTCTATGGTTTATTCTCTATTGCACGTGTTTCCTGTTGGGGTGTGTACTTCTTTGCTGTATCTCCTGAAACATGGCTGCTATACACTAATAGCTTGCAGTGTATTTATTTATATCACCTAATATACATACCAAAAGAAGGATGTACTTAGTACATTTTATATATACACTTCATTAGACATTACCAAACATGCATACAAAACCTTATCAATGGCAAATTCTTTAGTTTCCTCAGTTATACAAAATACAGAGAAAGAAAACATAAAAAATTGTATTGCGCAGATCATTAAGATTTCACTATTTAGTTCTCTTGTATTGGCATTAAATTAGGTAAAATAGATTGGCGGAGAGGTGATAGAGTTATGAAATTTAGACAAAGAGAGGGTTACTCGATTCATTATCTTAGAACGTTACATCCCAATGGTCTGAATGTGGATTCTGATATTGTTTGCTTTTTGCAGTTTAATTTAATTTTAGTTATTTATTATTTTCATTATTTTTTATTTATCAATTTTCTTTTCTTTTTTAACATATTTCTTCCTTTTTATGTATTTTTTTTTTAGTTATTTGTATACATATATATTTCCATTTCTTTTTCTAAACATATTTTTATGGTAGTTTTTTCATTTGTTTAATTTCTATATTGTGAACATTTTTCCTCATTTATCCACATTTTTATTTATGTATTTCCAGTAGCTTCCATTTGTCAGGTTTTTTTTTCGATGATATTTGCACACCTTAGTTAATCTTTCCCCTGTTCCAGCAAGCTGTCAGTTTTATATAGCTGTTTATATGCCATCTAAATGTATAAGGTTGTTTCTATTAGCATTGAAGTACTTGTCTTTGTATTGAGGAATATGCTACGTATTTCCCCTTCACCACAAATTTGCTGCTCCTCACAAATTGTGGCAGAGGGATTGAGATTGTGTCTACTGATTTAACATCTGCTTGGAAATGCAATTCAATAAATATTTTTCCATTTATAAGTGTTATTTGACTATTGTGGCCCTATATGTGCCTTTTCTCTGCATGCTTATTTGGTTTATGGACCTCGTTACGGTATAACCCGGTGTAGTGAGGGTTAATACCAATTAAGGGATTCACCTTTACAAGGGAACAGCAGCTCACGAACACTCGAACCCACGGAATGGGAAGCATACGAAATCCTTCACTCCTGGAATAGGAAAAAGAATACTCCACAGTAGCAATCCCCCCAATCACGAGACCAAGCTCCGTATTGAGGGTAATACAGGATTCTGATTTATTGAGGGCTACCTGCCCTGTATTTATGCAGGTCTCCCACCTGGTGGACACTCCCCTAGGGGACCAGTTGGGAGACTGTGACAAGGGACAGACACGTATCAAAGACAGACATACAAGGGGTAAAACATTCCCAGGATACACTGCGTTCCCGCCTCTCTGTCCTGGGGATAATTGGGAAGTAATTCAATTATCTCCCAGGACAGAGGCAAATCGCCATTACCCACGAGGTGACAACAGGAGAGAGAAATGCAATAAAATACACAATGGCACGAATGATACATAAAACATATACGTGCAACACATCCCCAGATAGCTTAGGTCTGGGCGCACATTATTACTGAATGGTGCTTAGGCCACACACATACAGTTCAATTGCCATGGAGCCAAAGTCTTTTATTACATGAATAGGCTCCATGGCATAGCTATCTGGGTACAACATTCACTAAATACAAAGTCCCGATTGCTCCGGCATTCGGCAATACAACCGGAGCTAGAAGCAGGGAAGTCTGGTGGCTAAGCAGTGTTCGTGAGTAAAAGTGTCAGTTTTGAGTTCACCGAGGCTGGGCTGAACATCGCTGGCTGTCTGGGAGCTGTAGAATGCCGCCACCGTGCGGCCGCCATGTGTAACCGCGACCACCCGGTAACAGTCAATTAAGCTGCGGTTAACCGCAGCTACTGGGTGGTCAATTGATGGCACACGCTAGCTACGGGGAGGTCAATTGGCGGCACATGCCAGCTTCCCGGTGGTCCCGCCTTCATGCGTCTTTCGGGAAAGAACAAGGGAACACACAGGGACTTTACGGGCAAGGAGATAACAGAACAGACGAACGGAGGGAGAATAAACACAATCCACAGGCAGACGGTTCTGTCACAGACCTGAAAATCCTGTTTATTTAAGCAGCTATCACTGTATGAAAAGTGCTGCCTACAGTGTCTAATATTCAGTAGATATTGTATGGAAAGTGCTGGCCAAGGAATTTGGTGACATGCCTTTACACTTTTTACATTGTGAGTGTATTGTCAGGGTATTTATATCGGCAGACATCTTGTGCTATGATAGAAATTAAAAGTGTATATTCTGAGTCACTCTGAACAGACCAGACTCCATTTTGTTATTTTCAAATTAGACACAAAATTTCTATCCTAAATATCCCCACAGTATTCATGGTACCACTTATAATTTCCATTTAGCCATCTCACCCTATGATATATTTTGCTGTTGTTTATAAACATATGCTGTTTATATATTAAATTTTTTTACATTTTTAATATATATATGTATATGTATATGTATATGTATATGTATATATGTATGTATGTATGTAAAATTCTGGTTAGGGGACATGTTACCCCCTGAAAGTAGAGATTGGCTGACATGAAAAAAGTATATTTTGGATTTTTAATTTTAAGAAATGTAATTCACATGTAAGTAAAAAATAAAGGACACATAGTCTTAAATATGATATAAATCAAGAGATTACAATAACTAAACAACTCTATTACCATGTACCAATTACATGAATCAATTATTTTATCCTTTAAAACTAGTCTACACATTTGTTTAACTACAGTGATAAGCTGACATTATGTATTTATACAAATAATGAAATAATGAAACCTGTACACAAGCAATTAAGTATTTAACAGGATGCTCAGTTTTAAATCATTAACATAGAAAATTAAAAAGCAATCATCACAAAACAGGAAATAATTGACTTTTACATTAGAAAAACATTTTTGGTAATTTAAAATTCATTACTGAATTCCATTTCAGGCCAAGGAATAAACTACCAATGTGGGTGTTCTCAACAATTGATTGTCAAACAGCTTGTGTAAAGATGGAAGGTTCATATTGATTAATTAATCCATGTTTCTTTCTTATACAGGAGAGAGTGGTAAAGAAAGTCAGCTGTGGTATTTCGGGGGCATATGTTAATCCCAGCAATGGGAGCTCATACGTTCCTTTTTCTAAGTCAATCAAATGAGTACCATTAAGTTGAGTACCCTTCACAGTACTCGTAGCAAAGAGACAGCTAGCACCAACAGCTAGACAGCCAATGGATGCTTATATTAAGTATAGATGGGGGTAGATGGCTCACTAGTAGTCCAACAGGGAGAGGGCACATTCACTCTAACCCCATCTGGGGACCAGGCATCCTTCTTGAAACATATGAACCTGCCTGTCTCCACCATGACAGAAGCCCATAGAGCAAAGAAAAGCACTAAGCGATAAATTCCTCAACACACAGTAGGTGCATTATCATTTACGCACTAGCCGAAGTAATACTACCTTTGGTTAAAATGCCACACAAGGCTTAGCTTCCAGAATGCACAATAACATATAATAACATATGACAACACAGGTTAGTTCCAAGGGGGAACTCCCATATATATGTATTTGTTGCTTTACGTTTATAGATCGCCTACAGCAGTTATTTTGTTTTACCCTCCCACAATTGCGCTGCTGCTTCATGTTCACCCATACCAAGTGGATGGAGAGATGTCTGACAGGGAGCAGTTAATCCTAGCACATACATGATGCATAAATTGTTATCTCTCTGTGTAACCCAATAAATTGCATTTATTCAGTATATGCCTCATATATGCCATTTCTGTAACAATGTTGTGACATTACCTTCAAGATACTGTGAACAGTTGTATTTTGTGTACAAAAACTCAAATAAAATACAAATAAAAAAAAAAAGAAAGGTGGACCTCCAGGACAGGGCCCACAGAAACAACATCCAACTGTGGCATACCTGAAGAAATCAAAATACCTGAGTTGAAAGAATAGGTTACACAGCTGTTCCACGCTCTACTAAAATGGGTGACGGACCCAGACCTACACCTGTATAGGTTACATAGGCTTGCAAAACCGTGGAGCCTACCAGCAACGGTACCCAGCGACACGATTGTCCGAGTACACTTCTACCACAGTGAAGGAAAGATTTATGATGTCAGCTCGAGACCCACGAGGCCTGGAAGATCACTTTGCAGAAGTTCAACTGTATGCGGACCTATCCCCAGCCATGATGACGTAAAGGAGAGCGCTTGCCCCCATCACCAAAGCTCTGAGAGAAGCCTCTGTGCCATCCAAATGGGGCTTTCCGACCCGCCTGATTATGCTCACCCCAGAAGAGGGACAGAGAATGCTAGAGTAATGCAACATCCACTTACTACAGCTGGCATCCCACACCAAACCAGCACTAGCCCAGTGACTGGAGACTGGCACCGGGTTATCACAGCTAAGTGAAGGCCTAATTTGGTCTTAATGACAAAGTTATCTACTCTGGGCAAACTACTGTAATGTTACCTGTTGTAATATTTACTTACTTTTATAGGCTAGTGTAAAGGTTTGACCCCACAAAAGTTATATCCCCTAATAGCCCCGATCTGGGGGACCAACATATCCAAAGATCACACAGAAGTCACATTTTGACCGACCGCATCCGAGGCTCCTGTCCAAAACAGTTCCATGAAAACAGGCTGTGTGGTCGGTCTATTTTGGGAATACATGAAACAGTTCAAATATCGAATGTAGAAGTTCATATGGGCACTTAGTCTATGTCTCTGGTTCGGAAGTGTGTTTCTACCGAACGCCGCTCTTCTCATACGAATGCAAATAAATGTAGGAAAGCATGGAAGTCCAAGAGGTATTCACGCCGAGTGTCTGATTATAGTTCCATGCACTCGACGACCAAACACCGTTGTATGTGTTCGCGGTTAAAGATGGCCGCCGTCACTTGTTCGTATGTTGAACGGCATCCACCCAGCCGTTCGCCAATTAAGTTGCGGTTACATGTGTATCAGGGAGGTTAATAGGTTGCCCACCCCACTTTCGGGTGGTCTGACAGTTCGTTCGCTTGTTCGGTATACGAACACAAACCCCTAATCTGTTTGGTAAGCTCCATGTACCGAACCATGTAAGTCATAAAGGCACGAACAGTACCTTTAGCCAGAGTTTATCACAGTGGCCATAGTCCTGGGGCAAAAGCTAATCAAGCGGGCACCTCCAAAAAACAGTGGCGAGGTTAGTCAGAGGATGCCAGAGGTCAGGATAAACGATGAGATAAACCAAGATCAGGAGCCGTCTGGAGAACACTGGATCATGATCACAAATACAGGAACCAGAGTCAATGAACTGACACTCAAAGAGAGGCAGTGTTTATACCTGGCTGATTCGGCATCTGCTTCAGGTGGACTGAGATAGACAGGAGCAGCCACAGGAAAAGTCCTAGTGTCTAGTGCTGGAGACATAGCCAGGTAGAACATGGCTAGAAATACTCAGAGGAATAGGAGCTGCTGTGGCTTAAAGGCAGTAAAGCAGGCCCAGGACCGCAAAGTACCCAAGTCCCTGCTGGGCACTTCTGGGGAGACCACGTCTGGCCGTCAGGATGTCATGGTGACAATACCAACTTTCTATTAGACGCCCAGTTAGATACATCAACGGTAGCAACATCTACTGAAACTAGTAGAGAAACCGTAGCGAGAGGTATTAATAAAATTCTCTTAGTGCAAGGGTCTAGAGACCTATGAAGGGTCACTCACCCTGAAGAAAAATATTTCTCATTCCACTTCACTGTACACAACTCGTACTCGTGGATAGACCGGTTCCTGATACCTACCTTGCAACTAAGCAATGTGGTCAACACTACAGTAGATATCATAACAAAGTCAGATCACGCCTCAATAATACTCCATTTGAACAAACAATTCATTAAGGGCTCATGGTGGCTTAATGAACACCTACTTACAGACCTGGTAATTTTGAAAGGATGTTCACCAAGAACTTGAAACTTATTTAGAACTAAATAAACACCCTGAAACATCAATGGAAAACATATGGCTAGCACACAAGGCTTTTATTAGAGGGGTATTCTTTAAACATGCTGGCAGTATCAATAAATAACTCCTCACCAAATATTTAAACCTCACTAAACGAGTTACTAAATTAAATATGATGAACAAAACTGAACCCCTAGCCACACATCTCCAAGAGATTATAGATATTAAATCCAATTGCAAGAACTAGAATTAGCCAAAACAAACTTTCTATTGAGGAGACTAAAATCTAAATTTTTTGAGCAAGGCAATATAGCGGGAAAACTTCTAGCAGCCAGGATTAAAAAGAGAAACGTAGCCACTAAGATAGCCCATATTTATAACTCAGAGGCCCAAAAAATTGTCATTCCCGACCTATTAGTACAAGAGTTTGCGCAATTCTATCATAAACTCTATAATCTCAAAGATGAAACTAACATCACCAACGCAGCAACGAATCCATGATTTTCTAAAAGATATTCCATTAAGATCTTTGCCTGAATCAAAAATATCCAAACTACTTCGACCAATCTCTGCAAAGGAAATACACCACCTTCTTAAACTTTTCCGAAACACCAAATCTCCGAACCATTTATTACAAAACGTTCCCAAATGAGCTTGTCCCGCATCTGCTTTGTTTATTCAATTATAGCTTCAAACAAGGCACACTACTGAAAGAAATGCTACAAGCTTATATTGTTACATTACCGAAACCTGAAAAAAAGATTACTGTCTGTGCTAATTTTCATCCCATATCCCTATTAAACATACACTAAACTCTATGCAAAAATCCTTGCACTCAGAATTAAAGACCTACTTTCTAACATTACAGCCAATCAGGATTCATCCAAGGAGTTACAAAGCTCAGATAATTCCAGATTCCCATTAAATGTTATAGATCATCTTAATACCAATACAGACAAAGGCTTATTACTGGATTTAGATGCCAAAAAGGCCTTTGATAATCTCAATTGGCTTTATATGCAATATGTTCTTGAAAAATTTGGGTTATTTCCAGAATTATTCAGACGGTAATGGCGCTGTGGCCCTCTCCCCACTACTTTTTATTTTATGTTTAAAGCCATTGGCACAAGCTGTGAGATAAAACCAGAATATCCATGGGGTTAATATAAATGATCAACAACATAAGCTGCCACTGTTTACGGATGACGTGATGTTGACACTAACGCAACCAAATATTTCCCTTCCTAATCTCATGCCCCTACTAGAAACCTTTGGTTCCTTCTCCTACTACAAACTCAATACAGCCAAGACACAGGCTTTACCAATGAATACCCGAGCAACAAAGTTGAAGCATTAAGAGGCACATTTAACTTTGACTAGAGAACAAAATTGGAGACTTATCTGGGGGTGCGAGTCACGAAATCCATATCAACAATATACAAACAAAATCACGTTCCTTTGTGAGAGACACTTTGCAGGGAATTGGATACCTGGAAAGATACCATGATCTCATGGGCAGGACGCATCAACGCGCTAAACATGATGTCCCTACCAAAGCTCGTATTTCTATTCCGCATGTTACCTATTGAGATTCCCTTAGCTTTCTGTAATAAAGCTCAATCCATCTTTGCCAATTTTATTTGGTAGAATAAAAGAGCAAGGATAGCAAAAAGTACACTGCACAGACCTTTGAAACTGGCGGGAATGGGGGATGCCTCATATAGCAAGCTACCGACTGGCCACTTTGGTAGCACAGGCAGTTAACCTACACACACCTAGGGAGAACATATTTTGGGTAGACATGGAGCGCACACAAATGTCTACTCATGCACTTTTTACATATATGGGGACCCCACCATTTATATGCGAAAAAACTATTACCCTTTTTCACACCACGAAAAGAACAGTTCAGGCCTGGGACAAAACTAGATCCCCACTCCACAACCCTCTTAAATTTCACAGACTAGCCCCGCTGAAAACTCTGCTCACAGTTTTCCCCTGGCTCACGGTTACCCTGTGGGAACAAGCAGGAATCACTACAATTTCTCAATTCCAAGAAGGCAACAAAATAATTCAATTTGCAAATCTACAACAGACTTATAAACTATCCCCAAGACTTATCTTCAGATACCTACAAATTAAAAGCATACTACTGGACCATATAGACATTCCCATTAAGGAAGACCCTTTGAACAAAAAGTTCAACTCCCTTTAAACCTAAATTATTATCTTTATGTTATGGCTCTGTATCTAACGACTCACAGGCCCATGCTCTCCCATTCATGACACAATGGGAAAAGGAAAGTGGGAAGACTCTGAGTCCAGAAAAATTGACTAAACTGATGAATGCTTTGATGGGGCAGACCACATGTTTTTCACACACGGAAGCCCACAAGAAGCCAATGTACAGGTGGTATCTGACCCCAGATAAACTAAACAAAATATACCCTGACTCATCTGAGAACTGCTGGAGGTGCAACAACAAAAAGGGCACGATGCTCCATATATGGTGGGGATGCAAGCTTATACAACCGCTATGGCTAACAGTTGTCAAAATACTTAGAAACATGTGCATCACACCCACATTCAAAACATGTCTATGGCTAGATTTACCCCACACTGGTCATATTACGAGAAGGCAATAGTCTCACAGGTGATCCAAGCGGCTAGGGCCCTCATTGCACTTAACTGGAAATCAAGTACATGCCCTTCTGAACCAAGCTTGATAGATAAAATAACACTACCACGTAACCACAGACTGACACATCACCCTACACTCTTGTCTTTTCCTTTCCATCTCCTTTCTTTCTTTCTTGGGTGTACACTTTATTCAATTGAGTTATCCATTTCATGGTTAAGGAGTCTTATGGCTCTCTGTTAAATACATTTTCTTGATTTTTCCTTTGATATGGGGGTACATGAGTACTACAACAATAAGAAAGAGGTGCCAATATAAGTAGGAGTATCATGACACACCTGGGTCTATCCTCTATCAGCTGGGGCCATTTTAGTGGCCCCAGACTGACGGATGCACTCAGTGTAACATGCAGCTCTTTAAATTGTATTTTAAATTCATAAAAATGGCAATGCAGTGTGAGATGTGTTAAATCCGTGCCCACACCAGGACACACAGATATCAAAGGATGCTTGGGGCTCCCCTCTGTCAGCCAGTGCCCTTTTTACTGACCAATTAGCTGACTGTTAGTGCTGTATACAGACCTTCAGTCACAGTCATTCTAGGGCTACAGGCTGCCCCAGAGCCTGTCAAGATCTCCCTGCATGTTCAAAAGCTGTGATTGTGATTGCTGCTGTGTTTTTCCAGCTGTCCACCACCTATCACATGTAATCAGATGGTGAAGCATGCTTCATTGAGTAATACAGGAAAATGTTTCGGTAATACTGAAAAAGTCAGTAGATAGCAGCAACATACTACTCTCTATTGTTTTGACTAGGAACCCCATCTGCTGACCTCAGTACTGATATTAGCAGAGGGTTTCCTTAGGGTTAGCTGTAGTTTAAGGGTAAGAATAGTGATAGGGGAAGGGTAGGGTAAAGTTACAATAAGTGTAAGATAAGTGTAAAGGTTAGCTGTAGGGTTATGGTTAGTGTAGGAATAGTGTTAGGGTAAGGGTTAATTTTGGTTTTGAATGAATTCTGTTTTAGGGTTAGGGATAGTGTAAGAATATGTGTAAGGTTAGGGTAGGTATATGGTTAGTGTAAGCATAGTGTAAGGGGTATGGTTGGTGTAGTGTTGTGGGGAGTTGCTAACTTCCAAAATTAGTTTAGATCTTGAATCTTAGATTTCGATTTGATTTAGAACCTTAACATACTAGGTATTTAACAATACCGACTGATAGGTGAATTTAGTAGCATTGGATGTGTAAAAATTATTATAAGCAAAAAAGATATACCCTTAAATCATAGTGGAACAAACACATAGCCAAATGATAGGTTTTGTTTTGTTTCACCTTCATCCTTATGGGGCTATCGTGTTTTTAAAGTGTTTGAGAGAGTTTTCATCACATATATTTTCAACTGTTTTTTTTTTTTCAGAAAATTATATTTCAAAAGATCACAAAACTTACAGCTGTTGCAAAAAGTGTCAGAAAGATTGATACATGCATTGCTTTGGAGATAATTTGGCATATGTTGAAAAATGTCTGTAGTGTGCAAAAAGAAGCAACAAATGAAAGAAAATTTGCCAGATTTAATAAACTGTGCCATAAAATCTATGGAAACTGCTAGAATTTACTATCATGATAACCATCAGTTTTTAATTAGTGCTTTTTCCAATATACCAGATTTTTTTATAATTATGAACACCAGACAGTGTCAGGTACCAGTGAGAAAAAAATAAAATGTAAACACAAAGTGTATTAAATAAATGTATATACCATTCATAACCATAATCCAATATGGACCCAATAATAATGGAGATGCAAAACATATAACAGAAACATAAGACATGAGACTGCGGCACAGTTTATTCATTACATTAATAAAAATCCCATATAAATAATACAAAAATAACTCAGAAACAGTATTTAACATAGAAAATTATTTGCAAAAAGACTGAAGATGTGCAGGACAGCTATGGGTACAAGGTTTGCCACTAGTCATGCCAATAGTTTTGATGGATGACTGGTTGACTAGTTTAGATGGCTTTAGTTCGATTGCTTTATTTGATATGTCAATTCTATTGATTTTGTGTTGAAATGTATGGTAGAAGTTGGGGAACATGTTATCAATTTTTTTTTATTTGTTATTTTTATTGAAGGAGTAAAAGTATACAACAGAGTTTATTTCAAAACAACAGCTGGAAATATCTTTATTGAAAATTCTAGTTTCCCCCATGTCATGGATTTAATAAAGAGAGAGGATTTGTAATCCTTTAAGAGTAGAGGTAATTGTCGAAGTTCTAAATAAAAACAAATATAGAATTTATGCTAAGTGTTTGTTCCACCGTCATTTAAGGGCTTCTCTTTAAGTGTCCATACATATATTTTATATTGATTTTTAAAGTGTAGAAAATACTAAATTTTAATATCCTATATGTATACCTAAAAAAACATTAAGCATGAATAAAATGTTACAAACTGGAAGAAATAGGAAACAAATGCATTTATTCACATTTTTACGTCTATTAATTTTTTACCCATTAAATGAAACTAAATATATAGAGCCTAAAATAGATTCACATATCTGTCCTGGTATTAAAATGCCTAGGATATCTAGTAGTGCTAAGGGTAGTGGTAAGGTTAGAGTTAAGGGTAGGGTAGGGTTAGATTTAGAGGCATAGTAGAGTAAATTTCTATGATTTCTGTAGTATTGAAAGTTTTTCCCGTTACACATAAGTCTATTTAGCTATACATGTAGTTGTGGCAGATCTGCAATCAGCAGTTATAGACTGCACATTGACATGATCGTGTGACCATCTGAAAGATTGTTAGGGCATATTCTAGGAACCATGCTCAAAAGGAAAACAATATTTTGTATACTGTAGAAACATCCATAAAAGTCACCTTTTCATTTTCTGTATCAGGGCTCTGAACATCTGGTACATATTATGACAACATCAGTGAATTTTTATTGTAGTGGTTGGGGTAATTTGGTAGGAAATATATGCCATATAAGGAAATTATAATTACAAAAAATTTCTGAGTTAAACACATAGTTAGAAAAAAATATTTTCTAGAGGTGCATTGTTGGAAATACACTGAAAAACATTTTAAACTACAATTTATATATTTTTATGTTACACAAAATTTACATTTCTGCATGTCCGCTCATTAGAGTGATTGAATCATGCAGCATTTACATTTCGATTTAGAGTTGGGGTATAGACAACCTTTGCCCTGGAATGTCATAGTTATAGGAGGCCCCTACCTTCATATTAATATAGTTATTTATCCCATGCTGGATATCATTAAGACTCTTCCCTGGTAATATTATTTGCTGGACTGAGAAACAGATATTATATTTTCTAAATTGTTTATGATTTTTACTTTGATCTCACCTCTAGTAACTTTTACTAATGATGAGATTACTAAAGTCATTCATAAATTATCACTAAATCCGCCTTGTACCTTTTTAGAAGGGTTATTGAAATGTACCTGGAATGTAGAAAGTTATTTTTTCTCTCATCAATAGCCATTAGTTTACAAGTGGCAGTTGCATTAACTTACCAAGTTACCTGATAATAAAACCATCAACTCAGCAATTAGTGAATCTGACAAATATGACAATTGTGTGGGAGATCAACTATAGTACTGAAAAGTACAGAGTTGTGATTCATCTTTTGATTTGGATAAAAATAAAAAAAAAAAGGAATAATGACTTCTTAGCAGACTTTCGTGAGTAGTCAGACCACTTAGCAGCCACAGTCAATGAAACATATCAATAAGAT
Source organism: Pelobates cultripes (assembly GCA_933207985.1). Lineage (NCBI taxonomy): Eukaryota > Metazoa > Chordata > Amphibia > Anura > Pelobatidae > Pelobates > Pelobates cultripes. The sequence continues at coordinate 208,353,901 of OW240914.1, forward strand.
ATCTCAAATCATGGCTGACTTAATGCACTACGGGCAAAGAGCATTTATTGATCCATATTTCTAAAAAGAGTGGAGTAAAATATCATCTGCTAATTAAAAACTATAGCTGTTATACTGTTTTTTCGCAGCAGTTGGAAGTCAATGAGATACAATTCTAGAGGCTACAAATTTACTGAAACTTAATAGAAATTCGACAACTGAGTAACTTTAATAGCGACTATAAAGTGAATATATTGCCCTGCTGAAATAATAGGCATATCTTTATATGTTTCTTGAGAAAATGAACATGCCATGTTCTGCAAAGAATGATATGGTTATCCACTGCTACTTTTCAAGGGCAAACCGACCTCTTTAATGCAGAACTACACATTTCATTCTGCATGCACTGGATTTATTATCAAAGAATAGAATGATGATTTAAATAATGTTCTTTGTATAGAAGCATTTAAAATAGCAGAAAACACATTGATCCAAAAAAAAAGCAAAAAAACAACAACTCACTGTAGTTAATTAGAGTGATTTAAAAAAAAAAAAACCACGCTGATCAACAAAATTCTAGGAACCTGTCATTCCACTGAGTCAGGATCAATGACATGAATCTCTATGACACAAACCGCATTGTAGCACACAATGAAGGCATGAGAGAGAAAGAGAGAGAGAGAGAGAGAGAGAGAGATGGCTAGCCTCTTGTTCGGCAGCACTAGTAGTCAGTCTGGGAGTTACAGACCTGTAATAAAGCTTGATATGAGTACACACTGCAGCACCATGGCCAGCTCATGCTATAAGTCTACAGCTGGGGGGCTCCTGTAGTGTACAGTGCTGTATCTAGGAGACAGCAGGACCATGGACAGCTCTTACCAAGAAAGCTGGGGCACTGCAGTACTTTGGAGAGCCTGGTAGGAGCCTCTCACGCTGAGCAGAGTTAATTTAATAAGCATTGCATGTACCTTTACCGAGCTCCTACTAACCAGATATATTAATACTGAGCTACACCATTCTCACAATAGCCCCTTCCTGCAAATTATAGCACGGGGCAGTAGCAGAACTAATTACCACCTAGATTTAATAGCAGCCCATGAGCCCACCCTGTAGATGCTGGCTGTTCATTACAACGTGTCACATGCCTCTGATTTACTGTCCACCTAGGTGAGCACAGGTAGGTGAGTGTTGGTGTTCTGGGGGAATGGCTTGGGTGCAGATCTCTATTTATAGCTCCCATACGTGCAATGCACTACATCCATTCACTGACTGCTCAGACACTCACATTACAAATCAGGAGCTGGGCAAATAATATCTCCCTATCAGTACCCTCAATGTATAGATATCTAATAGACATCTTATCATCTACCAATACAGATCTCACCATTCACTGGATACACTGCACCACACACACTGAATGCTTCGATAACTGGATACACTGCATCACACACACTGAATGCTTCAATCACAGGTTACACTGCACCACACACACTGAATGCTCCTCTCAGTTGATTCTGAGCATGTTTAATGGATACAGTCTCACTAAATGCACAAACTGTCTATAGTAACCAAACCCAGCAATTACCTTGCTATAGTATAACACTGCCCCAATAACTGACTGAACTCACTTCTGTATTATGAATGACATGCCAACCCCAAACTAAGATCAGTGCTTCCACTCTATAAGAACACATTGGCCCCACTGATTGAGCACACTGCCAGCACTACATGTATACGAAAACATTGCTCCTGTTATACAAACTAAACGAGTGCATTATCCAAGAAGCTTAGTGTACAGCTTTCCTCACTGACCACACTGTCCCCAATTAGATAAAATAAAAAATAGACCACCTACCCCAATTAAAATTATTCACTATTTACTTTTATATAAATTTACAGCACATTTACACCCCACCTAAACTTGAATGCACTGACCCACTTACTGTAAGCAAATCCCACATTAATGCCCCACGCTCTATACACACAGATTCCACAGAGTGTTAGCACCAATCTATCCACTGACTCACCTCACTGCTTCCATAACTTTATGCCTATCACCCCATTAAATAAAAATGCAGCCCCGCCCCGACCATATAATACAGGACAAACTATGTTAATAACCAGCTCCCCACTAACTCAATTCACTAAATCCATCAAGTGTACTCCCAACCCCCATTCCACTGACTTATCTTGTCTTAAATAAATTCACAGCTGCCCCCTCTGTTGGATCGTCCATTAATAAAACGTGCAAACCCAAGCTATCTGAATGATCTGGACCCCATTGAGCAAGCATGCCCCCAATCCCTAAGCTCCAGCATGGACCAAACATTTCACCTTAACTGTGAAGGACACACTGCAGTACTATGTCTGTTCCCCCAATCCTGCCAAGTTCTTTGATGCTTGCATATAGCTGGGAATTTAAATCCAAACAGTCATTTAAATTAAATGCAGGGACTCGAATAGGATGCATTCGGGACAATATTCACATTAACCCTTTGAGTGTATGGAATACAGCTCTGGCTGGGCTCAGTGCTCACCATATTTGACATCAAACAGTTAATTGCATTTACAGCACATTGTCCTTTCATTTATGCTACAGAATAAACCTTGAAGTAAATAAGAGCTCACATCAAGCTATAAAATGAGTACAGATGGTACAATAATGGTATTTTTTTTCCCCAATTCTTCCCTTTTAGAACCCAAGCACGTTTAGCCAGCATGGTTTTATTCTGCAGCACACAGGCTGATATCATGCTGGTAGAGAAGTTGCCTAGCACATGCTAGATCAGGCAGCTCTTTCATAGGTTAAAGGATAAAACGCCGGATTACTCCATAAAGATACTATCCCACCCGCCTCCAAATACTGACTGTCAGTGACACTCGTGGGTTAGTCATTTAGTACGTTCCACGTTCTACCCACTCTGGAACTTCACATGCTAGCCAGGGATAACACGTATCCCCACTCAGAAAGTTCACACTCCCACCTCCTCACTCACAGTTATCTGAAGGAATCTCCCGAGTGTTTTATTTTTAGCAGATCCCCTTGCAAACATGTAACATACCTCGATATTTTCTGCTTCCGCCATTTTCCTCCTAAGGAGCAGGCAGCGGGAGGAGTGTTTGATTCCCATAAGAGCCGGCGAGTTTGTTTCCTATTATTTGCAAATGTAGATGAAGGGAAAAAAATCAATATATGCTTCTGTCCTCACCAAACCTGTCCTGCCACAGATCTTTTTCAGTTATCAGTAACAACGTTCTACGCTGCTTTTACTGCAAAGTTTATATCTTCTTCCTCTGAGAAAGTGTCCACTATCTACTCCACAAAGATCCTGGATCTGGTGGTGGAAGCTCATTCACTGGATGCTGGTGGACCTTCTTGAGTCATTGCATGTCCATGCAGAAGAGCTTGACCAAATGAGTGTCTACCATCTGCTCTTCAATCTTGATCTGGCAGGGTTTGCAGAGCTGCAAAGAATGAGGTCTTCAAGGAAATCCACTCCTTTTAATTCTTCTGGGAAAACTTGGTATTATACCAAATAACGTTAATGTAGATAAGCTTTATGTTGCTCCTTTCTTTCCATCCAATGAAGAGAAACAAATCAGGCAGATTAATTCTTTCAGCAATGATCTCTTTTCCTTCATTTAAAGGAACCTTATTTGGTCTGCCATGGATATGGTGTCCTCAACTTTTATTAAAAAGCTCTACTTTTTTGTTCTGATCTAGATGAAGCTTTGTGGTCGAGGGATTGATTTTATGGGTCAGCCCATTAACTCTTCCAGTCCATCCTCTTTCTGATTGGAGAATGGTTTCATGGCTCTGTGCCGCTGGTGACTTTCATTAAAAGTCTGATGTACAAAAGAGATTGTGTTTCAGCCCTGGTTTAATATGAAGGATACATTCATCTAGTGCCCTCTGGGGTTTAAACTGAACTAAACTCACCTTCAAACCTATTGCATAATCTATTTAAACCAATCTTCTGCAAACAAGGATATTGGTGGGGGAAGGGGGCGGGGGAATTTTTATAACAGCACATGCTTCCTCCTTTAAAAAAAACAAACAAAAAAAAAACCTGACAATGATACTTTAAAATAATTTTTAGCCATACTTTGAGAATATTAGGCATTTTGTGTTATTTGCTGCATTTATAGTTTATTGCATTGTTATATGTTGTAATGCACACTGTAGTGAAATTTGTACATTTAATATACATTTCTGCTGTTCTTCGGTAAGTGTTCAATTATTTGGTTTTAATTTTTTAATGAATATTGTGGTATTTATTAACTTGTTTTTCTACATTTCTCTACTCTTAACTGCTTGTTGCCACAATGTAGATGCCTAGTGATGCATGAAAGCATCTCATTGTACAATTTTAAATATGTATTTCTATTAATACAAAGTAGGAAAATATATATTGAAAAAACGTGTTTTCAGAATACATTAGTGCAGAGTGAGTTTAAAGCTGCTTTTAGTTAGGTGTACAGGTAATAAAAGATGTGAACATAGGGAGTTATAGGAAGTTACTTAATAAAATAATTCTAGGACAATGTCCTAAAGTGGAGCATCAGAAGGAATATGCCATTAGTTTCCATGGTAATTACTCCATTTACAGAATTTTGTCCCAGATTTTTTCTTTATTAATCACTCATTTCATTTGAGGATAGTTATATTGGTCTATAATGATTAGAATAATTTAATTCTATTGAAGGCGAGAAAGAACATCTTTTTTTCCTCCTTCAAATGATTGTTATGGTTACATTGCTTCAACATATTCTTTAGCGCAGGATATAATAGGTAAATGGTGTAAGAAAAACAGGCATGCCAATGGGTGAACTAAGGGTCAATGCAGAGATATTTGTTTAACCCCCTGTGGTGGCTTTGTTAGTTCCATATTTTGCTAAACCCCATTTCATGACCACCCACTCGCACCCACCCATTTACATACACTTTACCACTATTCCTCATAGAGATAGTAGGACAGCATCAGACAAAAATAATAATCAATATTTAAGAAATGTAATGTAGTATTTTGTACTCGTGTGTAATTTCAGCATTATTTTACCAAGTAATGTAGTATTTATGTACCCCATCCCCATCCATGCAGCAACATGCAATATATTTTCTTTTAAATATATGTGCCAGTGATGGCTGAACCTGGCACTGCATTTATTGGCAATACAGATGCTGGTTTACTGCATACCCCAAGATCATCAGTCAACCATTGGAAATATAGTTTAATATTAGCAGAGATTAGCCATTACTGACACATATAATAACACATATTTATTTAATTGACTTTTCTGTCCTGGCACCCACTTGTCACAGAAGGTGAGCTGAGTGGAGTCTTATGCATGAATTCCTAATTAAACCCTGCAACAGTCTTAGTAATATCCTCTAATTCCTTTACTGTTACCCCAAACCCTCTATTCATTGATTATAAACTCCCTATTCACATGAAAGTCTTCATAATTACCAATCTTTAATTCTTATTAAAGGACAACAGTAATCAGATTTTCAATTCTCATTTTTAAAAGTTTGTTGCATATAATGAATGTTAATGATTTTGTATTTTTGTTTTTAGAAAAGTTTACTTTTGTATCTGATCAAATGCTGCTCAACCTAACTTGTCTGTTGTTGCAATTGCTCTGTGTGAAACTGCAGTTAGGCTGAGCAGCAGTTGGTCAGAAAGCAGTAGAAACTGACCCAACATGGCTGCTCAGCCTCATTTTTCTATCAGTGTCCTCTGTTGTTTCTCCTACCCACCTCAGCCCCATGACTCTGTCTTTTCTTTCCAACCCCTTTCTTATACTTGGTACTTAATTTTATAAGCTTTCAAAATGATTCAATAATGTTAGAAACACTTTCCAAATGATTTATCTACAAAAATTCCCACAGACTGTAATGGTGACTTCTGTAGATTAACCATTTGTAAAGTTTTTCTAACAGTAATGAATCATTTGAAAAGCTTTTTAAATCAATGCCTTGTTTATGTCAGTAGAGTTGAGGCTGTATGTGAAAAGATAAATAGCCTGTCATTTTCCATGCATACCCCAGGCTCATGACAATGCCACTTACCTGACTGCTGATCATGCCATAATTCTATCCTTGTACCACACCCCTACCTTTCAAATAAAACAGAACGTCTTCAATATAGGTGGTAGTGCAATGGCCATATCAAGGCAGCATTAGTCGAACATACTGCCAGCTGCTGGCTATATAATCAGCAGACACAACCATAACACAACTTTCCAATATTCCTCTTAAACATACTGTCTGCTTTCAACTCAAAAAAGGTTGTTGGAACTCCCCAAGCCTGTTATGTCCAATGCTTGCTAGCTCCACGTTGGCGAGGATCAACCCTTCAGCAACATTCCAACCTGACAGAAACTTCCAGTATTCCCAGGACCAGGTAACCTTCCATACAATGTATCTCTTGGTTGCCATAACTACCGCTTGGGGCAGCAGTTAGGTTCCACCCTACCACTCCGTGAGGGGAGGGTGTATGAACATAGCACTGATGTTATAGTGGGCAAAACATTTTCTTCCTGCCATCCTTTAGCACAAGCTCTACAGTGCTTGCTCTTTTGCTGTAAGGAATGATGTCAGGAGTGCAGAAACACATGGGGGGGGGGGGGAATTTGAATTTGTTGAACATATTGTGCACCAAATGAGTACACAACTATGGTGAAGTGACACTAGAGGCCACACAAGGTAACGTCTAGGATTATTCAAATTCATTGCTGAATTTAAACCTTGAATGTTACTGTGAGTTAGAAAGTTTGAGTACCCTCAGTTTAGCGCACCACTTAGTACAAAAGACTGATATACTCCAATACAGCTTATTTTGAAGCCCTGCATGCAAACATCCAATTAAATAGAAAAGGAGGGAAGAGAGAGTGGAGGCACAAGCTGTGTTTAGGTGTAAAACAGACAATTAAAAAAAAATGTTGATTGGTATATCATTATTATAAGGATATGGTTATTAGCATTATTGGAATTATAAGAATAATTCTTTTAAAAGTTTAGAAGAAATGTCTGTGTGTGTATGGCTTGTGTGCACGCAGTAGTGTGTGCCTTTGTGACTGCATATTTCTGTGTGTTTGGGTATGTCTATGAGTTTTTACCAGTGTAGGTGTGGGTAGTAGTTTGTGTAACAATGTGTGAAACAGTGTTGGTAGAAACATGTGTAGTAGTTTGTGAGAAGCCAAGGGGGGCTGCTTTTAACCTGAGAGAGGCACCACAGGTGTCTTTAACAGGCAGAGAAGGCACCTATGGTGCCTTTCTCGGGTATGCGATTGTAGGCAGATGCCTGCTCTGCTTAATGGTAAATTTAACCCTGGTTCTGCTAAGGTTGCAGGACCTTCATTTGGGATCTTCATACTCAGCATGAAGTTTGATGCTCTCAACCAGAAGACCTCAACAAGACAGATTCAATGAGGGCTAAAAGGAATAATAAGATGTATTAAAATATTTTTTTTGGGATGGAGGGGGGCTAAAAAAGGCCAACACAACACCACACCCCTGCTTAGTACACCTTAAAGGAGAGGACGTATACCATGGTAAGTTTCATTTCTCTCAAAGTGACAGGATACTTATGTATTTTTTTCTCAATGTAGTGTTTTTTTTTAAAATTATTTTAATAGTTTACAATGAAGTCTTGTTGACCAGCAGGTACCCCCATGGTCCCCTGACCAGGATGTCACTCGGATGTGATGATACCTGTATGGTGTTTCAGGGGGCAAAAGCCCTGGTTCTCCAGAACCCCCAAATTCCCACCTAATGAGTTGCGGAGATAAAAGAAGATATATTTTGTATGCGTTGAACCCACCAGGTTATTTGTTTTGTTTGTTTTGACATTCATTTGTTTTTTAGTGTACAACATTTGCAAAATACATATGTTCAACCATTACATAATGCAAAATGTAATACATTTAGCACTATTAGCACTATTGAGGTAAATGTATTACAGATAATCTTAAGCTTCCTTAAGCCTTATATATATTCGCTGATCTTTTTTTTTTTTTTTTTTTCTTCTTCAAATGTCATCTCCACTTTATGCATTTAACATGGAATAAAAAAAAGGTGAGAAAATGTGACAGCCTGACAGATTTGCTGTGTTCAGATGCTACAGAAAGTGCAAGTATAGCTATCAGGAGATTGTTCAGTGAAATGTGGACCCAAAGGAGCTGACTATTGATTTACTCTTGCACCTCCAATTTGCTAGAAAGGCCAGTATTGAAATCATTGACCTTCTGAGATAATAAACTATATTATAGAATGATCTCCAAGATTCACATTGATTTACTTTGTTAATAATATAGAGACAGAAAATATTCAAACACAATTATAAAACTGACAAATTGGAAATTCTTAATAAATAAACAGAATGTGACATCTATATTTCACGAGTACTATAAGATAAAATTACTACATTATTGTATCTTTTTACACACTAAATATATAACACATTATAGTCCTATAGTGTTAAACATGGGTAATTAAACAAAATATCAATTCTATAACAAATGTAGCAAATAAAAAATTATTAAAATTGTATATAAAATATTTTCAGAATAGCTATGCTATATGGTAAAAAATAGTTTCCATACTTACCGTTTTTTTTTTTTTTTCCTGACTATTATACATGGCAGCATCACATTTGGGTAAGCTCCTCCTTCCAGCTGTCAGGACAGGAATAATTAAACAATTAAATCCAATAAAAGCCCCCTCCCCACTAGAGCCCCCTAGTCTTGTGAAATAGCTCCAGTTGAAGAATCCAGAAGGGAGGGAGCGTGATGCTGCCATGTATAATAGAAAGAAATCAAGGTGTATTGGCGCTACCAATTATCACAAATAGCTGGTGCAGTGAAAAGTGTATCCCACAACACTTAGAGATAAATAATAAAACAATAGAATAAATACTGCACCAGTAAACAAAATGACAATTCGGGATCAATCTAAAAAACACAAATAACTTAACATAGTGCAAAATGTATATATATAAAATGATAGACCCCTTATGTAGAGTAAAACACACAGGATTGAAAGCCCTCCCGGGCTCTATATAATATGCAGGAGGGTGCCTAAAAAGGCTAAAACGATATCCTTGAGGAGAGCAGCACAGGATACAAAGTGCAGAATCCACACTGCTTATTGTCCCTGTTTTAATTGTTTATTTGTTCAATAAATTTTGGATTCTGCACTTTGTATCCTGTGCTACTGTCCTCAAGGATATCGTTTTAGCTTTTTTAGGCACCCTCCTGCATCTTAAAAAGAGCCTGGGATGGCTCTAAATCCTGTGAGTTTTACTCTACATAAGGGGTCTATCATTATATATATACATTTTGCACTATGTTATTTGTGTTTTTTAGATTGATCCCGAATTGTCATTTCGTTTACTGGTGCAGTATTTATTCTATTGTTTTATCATGTATAATAGCCAGGAAAAGAAAATAACGGTAAGTATGGAAACAATTTTCTACTTTACTGGCCATGCATGGCAGCATCACATATGGGTATTACTCAAGCTCTGAAAAGGGTGGGATCTTAACAAAGGGCAGTGAATACAGTAGTTGTTATTGATGCAGAAAGTAAATCATAGTATTTATTCATCTTTTCCTGCCACAGAAGCAAGAACAGCCTTCTCAAAGCGTGAATCAGTTGAGGAAGACAAATCCAGTGATTGACAAATGTAATCGGAGAGGACCATGTAGCTGCCTTACAGATATCCAAAACCGGCACCTCCGCTCTTGAAGCCCATGAAGTAACCAGAGATAATGCCTGGATCTCTGATACTCTTCTGGACGATGTAATAGCTAGGAATAGAGTTTTCATGGTGAGTAAATAAATTCCTATTTCTACTAGTGGCTTGAAAGGTACTTTAATGAGAGCATTTAGTACTAGAGGTAAGTCCTAAGGACTTTGTTTGGTAGGTGGTCTAATCCTCAAAACTGCTCTAAAAAACCTCATTACGAGAGGATTCAAAGCCCATCTGGAATTTGTCAAGGCTGAGATTGCCAAAACTTGAACTTTTAGAGTGCTCAGACTCTGCCCTTTATCCAGACCCTCTTGAAGGAAGTTCAAGATGTCTGCCACGCGAGGTGCATTACAAGAAATTCCCTTATCCACCATCCAGGAGCAGAACGTTTCCCATATTTTATAATAGGAGGCTGATGTAGAGCATTTCCTGGATTTTAGTAGAGTATTAGAGACAGACTCTGACAGGCCCGATTTCAAGAGGTTGTTTTTCTCAAGAACCATGCCGCTAACTGAAGTGACTGGGGTTCTGGATGCACTGCTGGACCCTGGATGAGCAAGTCCCCTCTCAGTGCAAGTATTAGTGGGACTCTTTGGCTCATTGGTAACAGGAGTGGAAACCAAGGTCTCCTCGGCCATGATGGGATGATTGCAATTCACCGTACAATTCTCCTTTCCTCAGTACTTTGCTGATTAGTGGTATTGGTGGAAAAATGTAAGCCAACTCGAACTCCCACCTTTGGGATAGGACATCCTGGGCTTCGGCTTGGTTGTCTTTCCATTTTGAGAAGAATCTGGTTGTTTGCGAGTTCCGCGACGTGGCCATCAAATCTATTTGTGGGATTCCCCATGTCCTCACTACCTGTAGGAAGACTTCCTTGTTTAGAGACCATTACCCTGGCTCTATACGTGCTCTGCTCAGGAAGTCTGCTAAGGTATTTTCTGTTCCTAGTAAGTATACCACTTTTAGGTCTTACAGGTGAGTCCTGGCCCTTTGCATAATTGATTGTAGTTGAGAAAGCAACTGATAGCACTTTGTGCCTCCTTGGTGGTTCAGGTAGGCAGCAACCACCCTTTTGTCTGCTCTTATCAATAGTCTCTTCCCCTTCAAGTAAATGGCAAAGGACATCATTACCTTGAAAACTGCCCTCATCTACAGGATGTTGGAGTGGAGAAGACAGATCTGATTGTTCCATACTCCTTGCGCAACAAGGTTCTTGAAATGAGCTCCCATCCTCTTGTACTTGCATCCATAGTAATCACTTTCCATTGGGGATCTTCCAGGGGAAAGCCCTTGGTCAAATTGGATCCTTTTATCCACCCCCTTAGTTGAAGCTTCAGGTCTTGGGGAATTATGATCCATTGATCCCAGTTCATTGCTGACTTGTTAATCTGTGTGAGGAAGTTCATCTGAGCCTGTCTTATCTTCCAATGTGCCCATCTGACCAGACCTATGGTCGACGTGAGGGATCCCAGTACACTCATGTAATCTTTTGCTCAAACTCTTGTTCTTGGATGGAATTCTAATATCTTGTTCTTGATCTGAGCAATACAATCTTGGGATAGAGAGATTGTTGAAGCTTCTGTGTTTATACTCGCTCCAAGGAACACTATGTGTCTGGATGGAATGAGATTGCTTTTGTCTCTGTTTGTAAGCCACCCAAATTCTTGCAGAGTTAAGCACCTCTTCTGTCTGATGCACTGCTGTGTGGAATTCCTGTGCTACTACCAGGATATTGTCCAAGTAGTGGAATACTTGGATCCATCTCAGGATTGCAACAACTGCGATGAGAACCTTCGAGAATGTTCTTGGTGCCAAACTTAGACCAAATGGCATGCCCTGGAACTGATAGTGTTTTCCTGATATCCAGAATCTCAGGAACTTCTGATGGAATTAATGTATTGGGATCTGGTAGTATGCATCTTTCAGGTCTATCGATGTTAGCCAGTCATCCTGATGGATGGCCTGTTTTATGGATGCTATAGACTCCATCTTGACCTTTCCCCTTGCAAAGTTAATGCTCAAAGGCTTGTTTTTCTAGGCGTAGTCCGCTATCCAGGAATGGAGCCACAGTGTTCTTCTAGCCGCAACAGACAATGCAAGGCTTTTCGACAGAGATTTTGTGACAGCTAAAGCAGATTCAGATATGAAGTCCGATGCCAATTTTATGTCTTTCATGGATTCCATTAAGTTCTCTCTGCTTGTGCCACTGGTTATATCTTCTTCTAGGTTTCCAATCCAGACCTTCATGCTTCTGGCTACTGACGTTAAGGCTGCCGCTGGATGCAATCCCAACCCAATTGCCAGATATTGTTTAACCAGATTAGAGTCCACTCTCTTTCCCATAGGCTCTTTCAGGTACGCCATGCGATCAATAGGAAGTAGGGTCTTCTTTACTAATCGGATCACAACAGCGTAAATTTTTGGAATGGTTTCCCAATGCTTTACTTCCTCTGATGCAAATGGGTACATTCTTTTCACTTTTGCTTGCAGAGCAAGTCTCTTTTCTGGTTTGGACCATTCAGAATGGATCAATTATTTTATAGTAGAGTGTAGCGGAAAAGTAAGTCTGGCAGAAGACATCTGAAGCTGATATTTCCCGGCTATCTTCTGGAATTTTTAAGGTGCTCCTAACCAGAGAGATTAGTTTGTCAACCTTCCTGGAGTCTAGAGATTTCCAGTATTCATAGTACTCCTCATCTTCTGAATATGGATCATTTAGCTCCAGGCTAGATCCCAAAGAAACAGAAGCTTCGCTATACCTTTCGGTTGCCCTTTTTGATGTTGACTGAAACCCTTCAGAGATGGCATCTGAAATCCATTTTTTTAAGTCTGTTTGGGGTGAGCTTCTTTTAGTTTGCCTCTCTGCTACTTCTTCCATACATTGGAAGCACAGGTTCTTCCTATCTGGGGCTTTTGAACCACAACCCATGCAGCGATTAGTTTTCTGTGTCCTCTTTCTTGCAGATGAATCCTGAGAGGTTCTAGGGCTGAAAAGAAAAGGCCATATGTTAACACTTTCAGGCAGTCAATGCCCTCTTTTTGTACTCCCATTAACTGGACTCACCTTTTTTTTTTTTCTAGATACACTTCTAAGGAAGGTGGGAGAAGAATCCATCTAATTTAAACAAGGTTACCAAATTAGAATAAATTCAAATAAATAGTTAAATATTTGATGGACAAAATTAGCAAAATTTCAGCTTAACTAACCTTGTGGACGAATGCAGAAAGTAAAGACAGCCTACATTTACACCAACGCTTGAATTTTTAAATTTCCCGGGCAAATCCTAGCCGCGGTATACTTTTATACCACTAGGTGGCTCCCGTACGGCTACTAGAACTTACCGCGCATGTGCGAGAGTCCCGCAGGCCACGATGCCGGAGCTCCTATTGCTGAATCCTGAACGCCAGCTGCAATTCAGGAACCATGCACTGCTGGACCCTGGATGGAGTCACAAGCAAGCTCTGGAAAAAGTAAGATGGCTTCCCAGTTCGGGGTAAAATGCACTGTCAGACACCTGTCTAGTCCCTATAGTAAATAAATAATTAAGTGAGAGCACACAGAAATTTGTATATAATAACAAACATGCAGGTTACCACAGGGGTCAAGTCCTGGGGAAAAAAGTGTGGGAACTCTCCCAAAAAAAAACCAAAACACTTGTATGTATGTATGTATATATATGTATATATATGTATGTGTATATATATGTATATATATGTGTGTATATATATGTATATATATGTATATATATGTATGTATGTAAATATATATATATACACACACACACACTCACACAGTGGTGTATTTTAATTTTATGCTGCCCTAGACATGACTATAGAGCACCCCCCTAATCTAAATTTACCACTCCTTCATGTCAAGGGCGCACCGCTTCTTGATTAAGAACCCACCCCTTCCTCTTTAGACTCCACCTTTTCCTGCTCCTTTTAAAGAAATACTATAGTGCCAGGAAAACAAAGTTGTTTTCCTGGCACTATAATTCCGTATAGTGCCCCCCTCCTCTCATGTCCTCCCCTCCCCCACTCGACACTGGAGGGGTTAAAATCCTATGGGTATTTAGCAGATGTCCTCATGCACAGGGTGAGGACGTCCAGCATCAGTTAGGTGACTTTTGGTCACCTAACCACCCGAAAGTCCCTCTAGTGGCTGTCTGATAGACAGCCACTAGACTTGGAGTTACCCCTCAGGTAATTATTGCAGTTTCTGAGAAGGTTTAAGGGGACTGGGACACTGCACCCAGACCACTTCAAGGAGCTGAAGTAGTCTGGGTGCCTATAGTGTCCCTTTAAGCACACTCTCTGACAGACACCCACACTGGCAGATACACACTGACAGTAACACACACATTCAATGACAAACACACAGACTTCACTGATTTGACACACACATTCACTGACACACACTCATTCATTGACAGAGAGACACACACTAATAGTCACACACACACTAAATGACAGACTCTCACTTATTTGACAGAAACTTACAATAACGTATGCACATACATGCAATTGCAAACATACACATGCATACACTAACAGAAGCACATACACTCACATACACACGTACAAACGCTAACAGACATAAATACACTCCTACACACACTGAGACAAACAGACAGACATCCACACATCCAGACATCCACACATCCAGACGTCCACAAACAGACGTCCACACATCCACAAACAGACATCCACATCCACACATCCACAAACAGACATCCACACATCCACAAACAGACAAACATCCACAAACAGACATCCACAAACAGACATCCACAAACAGACATCCACAAACAGACATCCACACATCCACAAACAGACATCCACAAACAGACATCCACACATCCACAAACAGACATCCACACACATCCACACATCCACAAACAGAGACATCCACAAACAGACATCCACACATCCACAAACCCACAAACAGACATCCACACATCCACAAACCCACAAACAGACATCCACACACATCCACAAACCCACAAACAGACATCCACACATCCACAAACCCACAAACAGACATCCACACATCACAAAACAGACATCCACACATCCACAAACAGACATCCACACATCCACAAACAGACATCCACAAACAGACATCCACACATCCACAAACAGACATCCACAAACCCACAAACAGACATCCACACATCCACAAACAGACATCACACATCCACAAACACAAACAGACATCCACACATCCACAAACCCACAAACAGACATCCACACATCCACAAACAGACATCCACAAACAGACATCACACATCCACAAACCCACAAACAGACATCCACAGACATCCACACAAACAGACATCCACACAGACATCCACAGACATCCACAGACAGACATCCACAGACAGACATCCACAAACAGACATCACACATCCACAAACAGACATCCAGACATCCACAAACAGACATCCACACATCCACAAAACAGACATCCACACACAGACATCCACACATCCACAAACAGACATCCACACATCCACAAACAGACATCCACACATACACAAACAGACATCCACAAACAGACATCCACACACATCCACAAACAGACATCCACACATCCACAAACAGACATCCACAAACAGACATCCACAGACATCCACAAACAGACATCCACACCAAACAGACATCCACAAACAGACATCCACACATCCACATCCACAGACATCCACAAACAGACATCCACACATCCACAAACCCACAAACAGACATCCACAAACAGACATCCACAAACAGACATCCACACAGACATCCACAGACAGACATCCACAGACAGACATCCACAGACAGACATCCACAGACAGACATCCACTAGACATCCACAAATCCACAGACAGACATCCACAGACAGACATCCACCAACAGACATCCACAAACAGACATCCACATCCACAAACCCACAAACAGACATCCACACATCCACAAACATCCACAAACAGACATCCACAAACAGACATCCACAAACAGACATCCACAAACAGACATCCACAAACAGACATCACAAACAGATCCACAAACAGACATCCACACATCCACAAACAGACATCCACAAACAGACATCCACAAACAGACATCCACAAACAGACATCCACACATCACATCAGACATCCAAACAGAGACATCCACACAAACAAACATCCACAGACAGACATCCACACATCCACAAACAGACATCCACACATCCACAAACAGACATCCACACATCCACAGATCCACAGACATCCACAAACAGACATCCACACATCCACAAACCCACAAACAGACATCCACCAACCCACAAACAGACATCTACACATCCACAAACAGACATCCACAAACAGACATCCACAAACAGACATCCACAAACAAACATCCACAGACAGACATCCACAAACAGACATCCACAAACAAACATCCACAGACAGACATCCACACATCCACAAACAGACATCCACACATCCACAAACAGACATCCACACATCCACAGATCCACAGACATCCACAAACAGACATCCACACATCCACAAACCCACAAACAGACATCCACAAACAGACATCCACAAACAGACATCCACACATCCACAGACATCCACACATCCACAAACCCACAGACATCCACACATCCACAAACAGACATCCACAAACAGACATCCACACATCCACAAACAGACATCCACACATACACAAACAGACATCCACAGACATCCACACATACACAAACAGACATCCACAGACATCCACACATCCACAAACAGACATCCACACATCCACAAACAGACATCCACACATCCACAGACATCCACAGATCCACAGACATCCACAAACAGACATCCACAGACAGACATCCACTAACAGACATCCACACATCCACAAACAGACATCCACAAACAGACATCCACAAACAGACATCCACAAACAGACATCCACAAACAGACATCCACAAACAGACATCCACAAACAGACATCCACAAACAGACATCCACAAACAGACATCCACAAACAGACATCCACAAACAGACATCCACAAACAGACATCCACACATCCACAGACATCCACACATCCACAAACCCACAGACATCCACACATCCACAAACCCACAAACAGACATCCACAAACAGACATCCACAAACAGACATCCACACATCCACAAACAGACATCCACAAACAGACATCCACACATCCACAAACAGACACCCACATATCCACAAACAGACATCCACACATCCACAAACAGACATCCACATCCACACATCCACAAACAGACATCCACACATCCACAAACAGACATCCACACATCCACAGACATCCACACATACACAGACATCCACACATACACAGACATCCACACATCCACAAACAGACATCCACATCCACACATCCACATCCACACATCCACAAACAGACATCCACATCCACACATCCACATCCACACATCCACAAACAGACATACATATATACAAATTAATAATAATAGAAAAAAAAAATTAACATTTCCCACCCACCCAGCATCCCTACCTTTCCCTGGGGTCCAGTGGGGCTGCAGTGAGGACGGCTCTCTCCCTGTCACACGCGGAGAGGGAGCTGTGTGCTCTCTGCTCCCTCTCGCCGCGCGGGATGTCTGCTGATGCCGGAAGCCGGAATATGACGTCATCAACCCGGCTCCCAGCAACAGCAGACATCCCGCGCGGCGAGAGGGAGCAGAGAGCACACAGCTCCCTCTCCGCGTGTGACAGGGAGAGAGCCGTGCGCCGGGGGGCAATCCATCAGGTTGCCCCCCCCCCATGACAGGGGAAACAAGGGGGGGCATTTGGGGGCGGCATTTTTTGCCGCCCCCTGAGTGCCTGCAGGGGGAACAGCGTTCCTGCTGTGAAAAAAGTGCAGGAACGCCGTTCCCACGCGTTCCTGCAGGACTCGAGCACTGGGTTACCATTTATCAGGATATATCCTAAAAAACAGAAATCACTTTAATAAAGACTATTGTCGAAATGCATCAGTGCGGTTGTGCAGTAGAGCTCATTTGTTGATTTATGTATCTGTTTTTTAAACTTATACTTAATTAAAATTTGCTCTGGCTACCTTTACAAATATCCTTCGAATATTGGCACAAGGTCATGCGTTTAGACTGGAAGAATGAAAATTTAGTCTAAGGCAAAGGAAAGTTTTTTTTACCATAAGAACAATAAGGATGTAAAATTCTTTGTCTGAAGAAGTAGTTTTATCAGAGTCCGTACCGATGTTTAACAGAATCTGGATGCATACTTGCAAAAACAGAATATTCAATTATATCATTTTTCAACTGTAGGGTAATAGCTTCTTTATTCAAGGATACATCTAACCTCCATTCTGTGGTTAAAAGGGAATTTTTTTCCTAGTTTGTTGCAAAATTTGAAGTGCTTCAAACTGGTTTTTTTTGCCTTCTTTTGGATCAACAGGAAAAAAAACAAATGTGAGGAAGGCTGAACTTGATGGACACATGTCTCTTTTCATGTCTCTTTTCACTGATTTGATGTACTGACAAACACACAATCATTCAGACACACACTCACAGACACATGCACTCAATGACAGACACACGCACATACTAACAGACACTCACTCACAGACATACACTTATAGACACACACACACTTACACACTATCAGACAAACTCACTCACATTCACACACATTCACTGACAGACACACATACTCACTCACAGACATACACTGACAGACACCAAAAGAGAAAAGAGGGTTGCACTCAATCATAAAATTCACAGGCTGCTAAGTGAGTATGGGTCAGCATACCCCATAAAACATATGTCAAGGAAAAAAAACCTCAGGCACTCACTGTGATATGTTAAGCAGCTTTAATGGATACCGCAACATTTCGACCTGTACCCAGGTCTTTGACAAAGACCTTGCTACAGGTCAAAATGTTACGGTACTGCTTAACGTATCACAGTGAGTGCCTGAGATTTTTTCCTATATACTGACAGCCACACATACTCACAGATATACACTGACATACACGAACACTCACTGACAGACACACACACTGACAGACAGACAGACACACACACACACACTCACTCACATATGTACACTGACAGATATACGCATTCACTGACAGACACACAGACACTCACTGACAGACACACAAACTCACAGAAATACACTGACAGAGGACATTAGGTACCCCCCAATTTGTATTTATGGCCCCCACCCACCGCTCAGGGGTGGGGGCCGGGGTGGGAGGACAGTAGCCCCCCCCCCCAATTTTTTATTAGGGCCCCCACCCACCGCGCACTGGTGTGTGCTGGGGGGAGGACATTAGGTCCCCCCCCAAATTTTATTTATGGTCCCTACCCACCGCTCAGGGGTGGGGGCCGTGAAGGAGGACATTAGGTCCTCCCTATTTTTATTTATGGCCCCCACCCACCGCTCAGGGATGGGGGCCGGGGGGAGGACAATAGGTCCCCCACTATTGTTATATAGGGCCCCCACCTGCCGCTCAGAGGTGGGGGCTGGGGGGAGGACATTAGGTCCCCCCTAATTTTTGTTTATGGCCTCCACCCACCACTCAGGGGTGGGGGCGGAGGGAGGACATTATGTCCCCCCAATTTGTATTTATGGCCCCCACCCACCGCTCAGAGGTTGGGCCTGGGGGGAGAACAATAGGTCCCCCCATTGTTATTTAGGGCTCCCACCCACCGCTCAGGGGTGGGGGCTGGGGGGAGGACAGTAGGTCCCCCCCCTTATTGATATTTAGGGCCCCGACCTGCCACGCAGGGTGGGAGCCGGGGGGGGGGACAGTAGGTCCTCCCTATTGGTATTTAGAGCCCCCACCCGCCGCTCAGGGTTGGGGACCGGGGGGGCAATAGGTCCCCTCTTTAGTTTAAAAGCCCCCACTCGCGCGTCGCAGATGGGACTCAGGAGGGGGGAATTTTTATTTTTTTTTAACAGTGAGCAGCCACAGGCCCTACTAGCTGGGTCACATGCTGCACTGGCCAATCACAACCATGCCATTAGTAGGCATGGCTGTGATGGCTTCTAAGGGCACACAAGTCAAACGCTTGTTGATTGGCTGCCCTGCAGCTTTTTAAAACGCATCATTAAATCGCCGAACACCCAACTTCAACCCGAACATACAGTGATATGTCCGTGTTCGGGTCTGGGGTCCAAAAAAAACTTAATGTTCGGTACAAACCCAAACTTTTCGGGTTGCTCAACTCTATTCTGGACCAATTGCCTCTTTTTATAAGGCACCTGGTAACCTCACTCTTACCCGCAAGACAAGCCAAACACTTCACCTTTGATGGCATATACCGGATCACCACAAGTTCTGCTCGCTGCTCCCCGTGACCTCATCTTAAGGTGCCAAACGCTAACAGATAAAAAAGCCCTAACGGCCGCCATCAAAGGGAAAACACCCTACGAATTTGAAATGTGCCGTATTGCCTTTTTCCATGATTTAAACAGTCATACTAGTACGGCGCAAAAGCATGCAGCCCATTACCACCACTCTACAAACCGCAGGACTCACATACAGATCATTATGGGTAACCAAAGATGACAAAGCCTACAAGATCTCGGACCTGGAAGCCTTGCTTACCACATTGGGACTCCTCACCAATACCACAGGAATACCCCGCACCCAACCAGGGACTCTGGCAAACATGCCACTTTTAACCAGCGGAGCAAAAGGAGGCTCTGTGACTTGAAAGCTGCACCTCCTACACAAGCATACCACTGTTTATGTTTTCTTTGTTTTTAATGTTTCTGTTTAGTGTACCTACAGTTTGTCTAACATTTAACTTGATGAAATACCTACCAAATGACAAGACTCCAACCGAGCCTTGTCAGACTAGAGCTCCGGTGACGTATGACGTACAACACTCCCCCCCTCACGGTGTGCCCTTGTGGGACTGTAGAAAAGCCAGCTTGAGTCAGAGCAGGCCGTATGCCAGGTGTAACCCTGGTATGCAAGTTTCTAATTGGCACCACTAGACACAGGCCACAGGCCTCGCTCCCCCAAACTCCCGAGCTTGTCCAAAGAAAACCACGACCACACTAGCCTAACAAGCAACCATATCCAGAGTCTCATGAACCAACTAATATACTTTTAGACGCGACCTATTGTACTAAATGATGCCCAAGAGTACTTCCAACTATATTTATTTATGAAAATAGACCGCCCTACAAAGCAAAACCTCACCTGACGGCGACAATCTAAGAATGATAAGTTCATGCTGCCAGAAGCATCGCCACACCGTACCTAGCCCATATTAGAACTTAAGTACATAGAGCTGGTCAGACCCTTACAACTGCCTAGCCCACCCAAAAAGTGCAACTTTTATGAATTCCATGTACACATTTTGCCTTGTTATCTATATAACCACTTGTTCTTATGATTATAGCATCAAGCATGTGTCTTGACTCATCTTCATCTACAGAAATGAAAATAAAGAATTTTTTAAACAAAAATCCACCCAGACTCCCTACTTTTGGGATCCAGAGGGGCTGATGTCCCTGGGATCCAATGTTGGTGCTGGGCTGGATGGCTGGCTGTGCAGGTTCTTTTGCTCCTCAGTGGGTGGGCAGGCAGACGTCCGGTCAATGTTGGAGGTGAGTGTGGTGTTTTACCAAACTCTATAAATTATGTACGCAAACACATATAAACTCTGGTCCGTCTACTTTAACAAATATTTATTCAGAGACAAAACAACAACAACATCCAAATAATGACACACAATCTAACTATACCAACAACAACAACAACAACAGCAACAACAATCTAACCAACAATAACAACTAAATCTTATAAAGTCACCAGATCCCACTCACAGTTCACCATGATAAAAATTAGCCTATGTCTGATCACGTATCTGCTCAGTTGCACAGACAAGAAGGAACAGGGAGGAATGGCAAAAGAGGGAAGTGGTTATCTCTTTCCTGACTTGTAAAAGTATTGAATTACCTAATTACCATACCAAAGGGTAAAGCTTATCCCCCTGTAAGAAAGGCATACCTTAGCTTGGTCACATGACCCCTGGTCACCATATTAGTTTGATGACAGACTGTCACCACAGCGAGGGGGACTGTGATCTTCCTGCTCAGCTTCCTCGCACGCTATTTAGTGATGCCGGAGCCAAGGTGACGTCATATTCTGCCTCCGACATCACCTCTGGATCTTGAGCCCCCCCATGAAAGAGGTTGACAAGGCAGAGGGGCGGCATTTTGGAGGGTTGGGAGTGGAATGTAGGGGTTTGTATGCTACTTATGATTTCCTAAAAGTTTATTGGGTTTGATTTGTTATTGTTCAAATTATCAATGAAATATTGGACCTTTGCCATTTTTATTTGTTTTGTGCATGCATTTCGCCTTTGTCTGTAGGCACAGCGATCATTCATGGAGCCAGTGCGCTTGAATTTTGACCACAATGACTCTCTAAACTGGCATATTTGAATGAGATCAGATGTAACCCAAGGCAGATGTGTCCTGTTTATCCGCACTTTACACAGTTGGGCATGCAAACTTCAAACATACAAGAGCTCAGACTGAAAAAATTCAATTGCAGAGTCTAGATTTGGGATTAGACATAATCTGTGCCTTGGTAGGTTCTTGAGATTGTTTAGAAAGGATTCAAGATTACATTTCTTGAAAGACCTGGTGATCATAACTTTGGTAGCCTTTTTTTTTGTGTGTATGCAGTACACTATACAGTAGTCACTGAAACTGTTAGGGAGAACGCTCGCCTAAATATTAACTATTTACTGTGCAGCTGTGCCATAGCCATTCTATGTTTATGAAGGATTATTACTATTTCCACTGGAAATAGACTACACATGATGAAAATTATCCATGTAAGGATATGCACCATATTTGACGTATATTAAAATACAGCCCACTGTGGTATTGCTATGATTGCAAGGTTTAAAGGCAGCAAGTTGAAGGGTAAATACAGTATGACTTTTAGTTAATGTGCCAGGTGTGGAGTATATAAATATAGCTTTATCTAATACTCTGAATTCATTCAAATATTCACCACAATTCCGTGATCGATGCACAAAGCACATTCTAAACACCCACGTCTAACAAAGGGAATCTGAATAGTGAATTCACTGAGCTCTACTCAATTAGTTTAGCGATTTAGGTAGTGTCCTAATGTCTTGGCTTTAACGAGAATCACAATGCATATGGTTTCCATGTCATTTAGTATAGTTAAAAATATCTTATTGCTCAACACAATTCCCTGTGAAATGTGTGTATATTCATGTGAATATGGTTTCCATATGATTAAGTGCAGTTAAAAAATTTAATGCTATAGCTCACCTCCTCCCCTGTGAAATTTATTTATATGCATATACAATCATCATAATGACCATGTACAAAGCTTATTTATAGAACAAACTAATGTAAATCACAGTACAATAACATGTATTCACTTTTAAATGTTTCTTTGTATGCTCTCCTACATGAAGTCGTTTTTGTATGTTTTCTCTTATGATGCACATTGCTATTTTTCTTGTTTATTCATCACACAATGAAATATAGCTGCATTATTAAGAAGCTGAAATTGGATTCAGCTGGGGTCACTGGGGCTGAACACAGTTGCAAGCATGTGCCAGATTCATTCATCTGTGGGCAGTGCATAACTGTTCTGCGTTGGAGCACACTAAACTCCCTATGAAAACAGTGAGCATTCGTCTCCATCATTACTTGAGTGTAATATGAAGTTGAAAAGACAGCAAGCTAAAAAATATAAAAAGTCATATATTTTGAAATGGTGTTATTTTTTTCAAACTAAATTTTGATTGCCCTAGGTTGCAGAGAAACAGTTATAACGTTACAGGCTGGCGTATTTCACTTAAACAAGCTGTTTCCAAAAGCAGTTCACCAGTAAAAAATTTCAAAAAAGTCCAGTAATGGAAAGGCAGTTTTTAATTTTTTTATTTTTCAGTGCTTCTCTACGAGAGGCATTGGATTGGTGGTTAGTTACAGTTGCCATAAATGCACTGTGCGTCCTCAGTACTTTTCTATGAGAAACAGAAGTTTTGATGACTTCAGTGGAGAGAGTCGCTTTGCAGTGAGGAGTCTGTCCTAAGGTTGGAATAAAAGTCGTTTACATTTTTTTTTAAATCAAATTAAAAAGACGAGTTGCTCAAAAAAGTTGCAAAAAGGAAACATATCTAATAAAAATATATATATATTTTTTTTTAAGTAGACTTTTCCTTAAAGGATAGACTAATACAGTGGGAATATTCTTGCTCTTCTCCTAGACATGCTTTTATCAGAGCAACAAATTCATATCCTTCTGATATCATTTTGAAATGTCTAAATAAGAATAACCAAAAATAAATAAATAAAGCACAGAGTTCTGCTTATTAAAATAATATACAGAAAGATAAAAATGTAAAACCAAAACAGCAGCACACACAAAATAAAATAAAACATTAGCACATTATAAGAAGTACATGTCTGTATTTATTTAGTTCTATACTTGATTTATAAGAATTGGATCTATATTTCTGTATTTATATTTCTACTGTGATTATGGATAAATAATATATACATTTTATTTTTCTTTAAATATACTGTAAGTTGTATTTTTTTTTTTTTAAGATGGCAATTTGCTCCTGCAAGATCATTATACAGATATGTTTGACTAAAACACATTATAGAGATCATGTAGATATTACCTGGTTTTCAAATGATGTTATGTACTATTGAATATGTATATTGATAGGCCTACATTCTATTTCACAGTTCCTTTAAACATCAATGATATCTGGACTACACATATTTGGGGGAATAGTCTTCACTGTGCTCATCTTGGCAAAACAAGGCGAAATGCGTAGTAGAGTGAGTGCAGTTTTATTTGTGAAGTACATGACCAGAGCATTGTGAGTAAGCAATGTGGACTTTAGGTTTTCTTTCAAACAAACCACACTCTGCCCAGGACAGAGGCTGTGAAGGATATGGAGAGACCATTGTAGATGGGTAACCTTATGTATTTTCCAGACCTGGCATTGACGTACTGAACGTTGCATGGAGGCTTTTGGCAAATAATCCTCACAATTTTATAGTATTCATGTTTTTAATTGTAGATTTATTTGTGCCATGTATTCATCCGCTTATAAAAATGTGGTTAATGACATTTACTGTCCACACAGGAAAAGTTGTGCCGAGC
Source organism: Pelobates cultripes (assembly GCA_933207985.1). Lineage (NCBI taxonomy): Eukaryota > Metazoa > Chordata > Amphibia > Anura > Pelobatidae > Pelobates > Pelobates cultripes. The sequence goes on from OW240914.1 coordinate 208,378,822, forward strand.
AGCAACCTACTGCACCGAAGGGTTGATGCTGAGCAGCAATTATGCAAATGGGAACCTGGTAACTGACTTTGGGGTCAAAGGCCAGTTACAACCTACCAGATCTAGAGGAGGGGTATTTAGGCCCAGTTCTCATCCTGCTCAATGCCCCGTAGTGGTTTCCCTTGTGGATGTCCGAGAGCGCGTTATTTATTCTGGTAATTCTGGTTATTTGACTTTGTCATTGTTTTTGACCTCCCTGTTTTTTGGTATCCCTGACTCCTGGCTTTTCCTTATCGTTGTGTCTCTTTCTGTATCCCTTGATCTCGGCTATTCCTGACTATTCTTTGGTACGTTAGTCTGGCCATTCTAAGGTCTGGTATACATTACCTATCAGTCCTCTGTGTTACACAATTCTACGTGCTGGATCATACTGTAATCCTGACAATTTGTTCCAATAAAAAGGCAGTATTACACTATGTGTTTGCCTATTGTGTTTTTATTTTATTTTATCTGGAACACAGGAAGCTGCCATCAATAGTGAGGCTATCTCAGGAGGTTTGAATACAGTATACATCTCTAATATTTCATAACATTCTTACAGTACCAAGTGACAGCTATAATAGCTATACTGACTCCATTGTGGGTATTGCGCCTAAAGACTTTGGTCAAAGATTGTATTGCCATTCAAAGTTTTATGCATATTTAACTCACACTTGCTTATTTACTAGGTTCATATTTAGGCTGATTATTACATCAGATTTGATAAGAGTGCTGCCATTTTAAAAAAGTTTATAAATATCAGAATTATACTTATTTGCAATGATTCACTCAATGGGATATACCACTTTTTATAACTTAGTACATTCCTACATTTTGCACCATTACACAGAGTTTTAACAAATGGTTAGCTATACATGCTAATGATGAGGAACTATAACTAGATGGTTGGGGTGTAGGCTGATTGCTGAAAAGGCACCTACTGTTGGATCAATATTAGCTATGTAACTTTTCCTGCCAAAATGTAAAAAAATCTTCTTCCTACATAGAAGGGTACAGATACATGCTTAAAAATATTATGTTAGTCAATGATGCTTTAGTTTGTTACAGGGGAGAAACACAAAACATTCATTATATAAACTGTAAAACAATGTGATATATTTGCTTTTTTTTATAACATGCCAGAAACAATAGGTATTTAGTATTGCTGTTTTAAGACACTTAGACCATGAAGGGGGTAAACCTATGAATAGGAGTTGACACTGATGTATGAAACAGATAAAATACTGCTCTCCTATGCTGTCATAGATATTTGATCATAACTATTATGTTCTTCACCTGCTCTTTTTCTATTTTCAATTTTTGGAACTTAACTTAAGACCAGAATGCCTATGCACTGTCTCAGTAGAAAGGATTTTGCTCATTTCACAGACCCCTAAAAGCTTCCCCATACCCTTCACTGGCCTAAATCTTCTCCCTTACTATCAGTGCTTTCCTTTCACTCTGAGTTTCATGGTTCAGACAGGCATGCTCAGTGTGAGAGAGGCAGCTGCATGGCTTCCTGAACCAAATGGAAAAAGCTTCTTAGGAATAACCCAACACATTTTATTTACACTGAGTGTAAAATAGAGAGAGTTATCTAACTTTCAGAAATCAACCTGTATCTCCATGCAAAATACTATAGAGCAGTCGTTTCAGGCAAAAAAATAGTTGAGGAGGTACTCCAGAGAGCTAATATCTGCTTCGATTTGTGCATACTTTTCCATGTGTTTGACTTTGTGTGTGCACTTGTATTCAATGTCTGTGATGTTATAACTGTGGTGTAGTTTGAGTGTCTACATATGTGTTTTGTGTGTGTGTATGTTTGTGTGAACATGCTGTACTTTGTGTCTCTTTGTAAGTGTGTGTATTATATGCACGTGTGTATATGCTTGTAAATGTGTGTGTGGGAGGCCTTACAGTAATGTGCATAATTTTGTCAGTCTATTTAGGGATTAGGAGCTGCTTGAGACCAAAACAGAGGCTTGAACAGGGTACACACTTTTTTTTAATGGCCATCAACTTAATATACTGTATATGTTTGTGTTATTATAACCATATTATTATAATCAAAATGGCATCTTTCATTACCTGATTTAATAATGTACACTTATTTTCGTTAGTGAGAAAATTATATTTCTCAGTTGTGTCTACAGGGATGTATGCACTATAAATTGTCAAAAATAGGAATGTGGATTTTAGCTCCCAGTTTATAAAAATGTAATATAGCTTCAGAATTGATGTTATCAGTAACTGATCTTATCCTTCACGCTTCCTGTATTGATAATAAAAGGTATGTCTACCTTCCAGGCAAAACACTTTAATAAAATAATGTTTTGTGCCAGCTTTTCAGATATCCTTTAAAGTGTCTCCATTTGCACTCCCAGTAATATTTGCTTTCACCAGATCTTCAATGCTCCTGATTATAAAGGATATGCAATTTCGTCAGACACCAAACAATGTTCAAAAAAATGCAGCATGCTGAACAGCAAGGCTATTATCTACAAAAATGTCTTTACATCTTGGCTGAATGCTGGATCCACAGCTGAAAATCTGATCTGTGAATGCTTGACTATTTAGTATTCCAAATGATCACTATCCCTTATTTGTTACTTTGATAGTCAAATGCACTTGTGATTCGTAATAAATGTGGAGCATATGTATTTTAAACAATTATAATTCAAAGCAGTTACATTATTTTACAGCTTTGCTGAAAAGTTGTCTTGCTGTGTCACAATACATATGAAGGCGATAAATGAATAAAAATGTTATATAAAAAAGAAGGCAAGCTGATTTTAGTAAATGGATAGATTTGTTTGCTATGACCCAGCATAAAAGCTTGGCAGAGTAATAATGGCTCAGTATATCAGTTGGTTTAACATGCTATTTTTATATTCATTTTTTAAATAACATTCGGTGGAGATATCTCAGTTTTTCTTTTTAGCCACAACAAAATAAAATGAATACATAGATATATACATTCATAAATATGTTTTTAAATATCAAAACTTTAATATCTAGTATCATGCAAGAGATTTTTCCATATGCGTTGATGTGATTTTTCTCATTTTTCACATTACCCAACAATGCTGTTTAGCACAGTATGAATTAAACAGCACATGATTAATTATGTAGGGTGGGCCTAAAATAAAGGCGTAGCAAGAGCCATACTGGCATTAAAACAGTACACCTTTGTGATATTTGGGGGTGGGGGGCGATTTGGTCCAGAAATACAGGAACAAGCATTCTGTGACCTACATAAGTGCTAGCCATGCATCTGTGTCTCAATATAGTGCTTCAACTAATTCTGCATATATTTTTTTAATTAAAATAACTTGATAGTGGAGTTGAAAGTAGATTATTTTGTGTGAGAATTGTTTGAGAAAACTTGACAGATATATATATATATATATATATATATATATATATATATATAGAAAAAAGCACTGTACCTTGCACTCAAACTCCATGTTCCCAAACCGGGTGCACTCCCAGGGCTCCAAATATCCAAATAACTGTGTCAAAGGTTGCACTCACGGATTCTTTAAAACATAGCTTTTATTAAATACTCCTAAAAAATCAATGTTTCAGTCCTATTCAAGGACTTTCATCAGGATTATGAAACCTGATGAAAGTCCTTGAATAGGACTGAAACGTCAATTTTTTAGGAGTATTTAATAAAAGCTATGTTTTAAAGAATCCGTGAGTGCAACCTTTGACACAGTTATTTATATATATATATATATATATATATATATATATGTGTGTGTGTGTGTATATATATATATATATATATATATATATATATATATATATATATATTTGTGGTTGGGGCAATCTTGGCCGTAATGAAAAAAGGTAACATAACATATTATAACCAATAAACATATACAAATGGACACCAATCGGTTGTGGTGTGCCGGAACCGACAAAGCAGTAGGTCTGTAATAAAAGTGGGCAAAAAGAAAAGTACCATACAAAATTTATTCACATAACAAAACATTGTTTATTTGGACAAGTCATGAAAAGCTTGTCTTAACCTGTAACTGGGTTTGGAATGTGAAGAGTATAGGCGGAGGGTTTCCAGCATCCCGTAGTCTTGATGATATGAGCTAGAATGTGGTTGGAGGAAGCTGCAGATGCTGCCCTTATACAGAAGGAGTGTCCTGAAAAGAGGTTTGCCTTTTGGCCGAGCTTAGTTAATAGTAAGCGAAGTTAAAGCATGATGGAGCCGTGAAGTTCTAAAAATGGTTGGTTTGGTTGTTATGAGAAAGTGATGAAATATTATCCAGGACACCATTGTTTTGAGTAGGGAACAGAGTAATTTTAGGTTAAGGTGGCTAAAAGAAGTGTACCCCAAAATAGATTCCACAGCAAACATTACTATTCTAAGACAAAGTGGCCGGGTACTGGTAGGCTAGCTATATGCCAAGCAGCGAAGAATTATGCTATTGAGAACGTGACAGAGGAGTCCCTACTAATTGCCAAGTGGCATGAGAGGCGCTACCTATGAGTTGGCCCAAGGTAAAATATGAGGCCACTGAAATGTTGTGGCGGGGTGTCTGTCTCTTGGTGATAACTAAAGCATAAGATAGAATAGGAGTGACATGGGAGGCCCTCTCTATGCGACTATGCGAGGCGGCTAACTATGATTTGGCCCGAGGGACGTATACCTCTGTGTATGAGGATGGGTGTTGGCCTTGCGGGACCACTAGTTTACGGATTAAGACCAGAAACAAAAACCTAGTTGGACAACCTAAATCCCAGAAAGCCAGTACCACTCTAAAATAGAAAATGTACAGGGTTATGACATCGTACCTGATAAAGTTTGAGTCAGGCTGATGCTAAGCGGAAAAAATATGAACAAGAGGGTGGCAGTAGATGACGTTCTGCGACCTATGGATAGGACGTGTCTGAGTATTCGTGTGTATAAGTATATTGCAGTGGGACAGAATTAAAATAAAGGAACCTACCAGCTATTGGTGATTAGTGATGTCCCGAACGGTTCGCCGAACGGTTCCCCTGGTCTGGGAGGGAAGGTCTGCTGCTGATTGGCTGGAATGTGTCTGCTGACTGTGAGGTACAGGGTCAAAGTTTATGTTTATGTTCGCCATCCGTGGCGAACCGTTCGGCGAACCGTTCGGGACATCACTATTGGTGATCAGTGAGAATATGACAGAGGCAGATGACGGGTTTCGTGTTTGTAAAGCAACCGTCAGTATGACCAGGGCACTTAAGGAAAATGAAATGTAAATGCCCACAAAATAAGTTATAGTAGTAAAACCTAAAATAGCAATTTCACCACATTAATAACATAGTAAGGCAAAAATTCTGACAAAGCTATCACAAATCAAGTTATTTGAAGATCATAAGTTTAATTCCCATCATGAAACCTGTGGAAACAACATTATGACAACTGTTAGTTACATATAGATATATCAACCAGTCTAAATTACATACAAAACCTAATTTTAACTGTAATATAGTTTATTACCAATAGGGGGCATCTGACTAAACAACCAGGTCTAGCAGCTGAATTCGTGAACAGTCTCATAGCTATTAAAACTGCCGAACGGGGAGGATAACCCTGCATAGAATAATATTTTAACCTAATCGTTCGTATGAATTGCAAAATATGAAACAAATTCGTATGAAATGACTTGATGAAACATACGAACGTACAGAGTAGAGAAATGAAACAAATGACTGAGTTCGTGCATTTAAAGCATGAAACTAACACATATGGCAAACTGTGCATAAAACCAACTGGTAAAAATTGAAATGAATGTGCCTGCAAATAGACAAATGTCTAGGTAAGGTAAAGAACAGAGAGTTTAACCGAACGCCCAAAGTAAACGAAAACCTTACCGTGAAAGCGTGTCACGTTGCCACCTTTGCTTTACGGTAAGTATGTGACTTACGGTTCTGGAATCACTAGCCATGCCTAGACCGGGCTGCGAGGACACCGGAAGGGGCCGTGGGATAACGAGCAGTTTGGAAAGTGGTCAGGTAAGCGTAGAACCGGAGCCAGGACCAAGAGGGACAACAGGTAAGAAACAAGATGGTGACCTGAAACCGGAAGTAGTCCGCACACTCAACAGACAATCTACGATACGTTGGGAGTGGATTGTCAGCCCTTTTAAGGGGAAATCAAGCCCCTCCCACAACTACAGGCCAGGCCTTAAATATATATATATATATATATATATATATATATATATATATATGTGTTTTTCCTACTTTAATCTTTAGTTTCCTTTGTATATACATTTTAACACCGTGGGGATGAGTTAGTAATAATAAAAACTAATAGGAGAGTGTACCGGCAAATATTATAATACTAAAAAAGAGAAAGCTACAATATTTAAAATATTTTAAATCATCTGAGAAAGATAAGGGAGGCATTAAATTGATATACATGACCTAAAAGTATGCAGTAAGACAAGGTGCTGCAGCAACTAAAGAAAGTTAATATAAACAAAGTTCCAGGGCCTGACGGTATCCATCCACAAGTACTTAAGGAACTAAGTGTAGAAATAAGTGAACCTCTGTTTTTAATCTTTCAAGATTCTTTTCTTTCAGGAAGTGTTCCGGAGGATTGGAGGAAGGCAAATGTGTTTCCTATATTCAAAAAGGGTTCAAAATCCTTGCCTGGAAATTATAGCCCTGTGAGCTTAACTTCTGTGGCTGGTAAAATATTTGAAAGGTTATTAAGGGATAATATTCAAGAATTCCTTGAGAAGAACATGGTTATCAGCAAAAATCAGCACAGTTTTATGAAGCACATGTCATGTCAAACTAACTTGATTGCGTGCCACGAAGAAGTAAGTAGAAGTATAGATCAGGGTGTTGCAGTGGATGTGATCTATTTGGATTTTGCCAAGGCATTTGATACAGTTCCACACTATAGATAAGTGTTCAAACTCAAGGAAATCAGTCTAGATGAAAATGCTTGTTCTTGGGTAGAACATTAGCTTAAAAACAGAGTACAAAGAGTTGTCATTAATGGTAAATTTTCAAGCTGGAAAGAGGTGGCAAGTGGTGTCCCTCAGGGGTCTGTTCTGGGACCCTTCTATTTAGCATGTTTATAAACGATCTTGAAGACAGCATTGAAAATCATGTTTCAGTGTTTGCAGATGACACAAAACTCTGTAAAATAATACAATGTGAGCCAGATATTACTTTGCTGCAGAGGGATTTAGATAGACTGGGGGACTGGGCACTCAAATGGCAGATGCAATTTAATGTTGAAAAATGCAAAGTTATGCACTTCGGCGTAAAGAATATACAAGCGACGTATACCCTTAATGGAAGCGAATTAGGGATAACAACACACGAAAAGGACTTGGGAATTGTTATAGACAACAAACTATGCAACAATGTGCAATGTCAATCAGCAGTGGCCAAGGCCAGTAAGGTATTGTCATGCATGAAAAAGGGCATTCATTCTCAGGATGAGAATATCATTTTGCCTCTTTATAAATCACTGGTAAGACCACATATTGAATATGCTGTGCAATTTTGGGCACCTGTTCTAAAGAAGGATATTATGGCACTAGAAAAAGTGCAGAGGCGGGCTACAAAATTAATAAAAGGAATGGAACATATCAGCTATGAAGAAAGGTTAACAAATTTAAACCTATTTAGTTTAGAAAAACGTCGCCTGGGAGGGGATATGATAACATTATACAAATATATTTGGGGCAAATACAAAGCATTGTGTGGAAATCTATTCATAAACCAGACTTTACATAGGACACAAGGTCATGCGTTTAGACTGGAAGAAAGAAGATTTCGTCTAAGGCAAAGGGAAGGTTTTTTTACTGTAAGAACAATCAGGATGTGGAATTCTCTGCCTGAAGAAGTGGTTTTATCAGAGTCCATACAGATGTTCAAACAGCTACTAGATGCATACTTGCAAAAACAGAATATTCAAGGATATAATCTTTCAATGTAGGGTAATAACTGCTTGATCCCAGGATAAATCTGACTGCCATTCTGGGGTCAATAAGGAATTTTCTTCCTAGCATGTTGCAAAATTGTGCTTCAAACTAGGGTTTTTTGCCTTCTTTTGGATCAACAGCAAAAAACAAATATGAGGAAGGCTGAACTTGATGGATGCAAGTCTCTTTTCAGCTATATAACTATGTAACTATGTAACTATGTAAACTAAAGGAATTCTCTTAAGTAATTTTGGTGGAAGAAGAGAGCAACAAAGCCAAAAAACCCACATGTTATGAAACATAAAGGAAATGGCAGGTGACAGAGGGGTAAACTTATCCACTGCTGTAACTACAGTAATTCTATGCTATACCATATAAATAAAACAATAAATGGAATTTTTTTTGCCAATAGTTTTTGCCAATAGATGCATTGGGGCATATAGCAATGAGTGGTAATACAATATTTTTCCTGGCTATCCATGACAGCATCACCTATCGGTTAATCTTCTTGCTCTTAGCTGATTATGTCAGGAATATCCAAATTAAAATTAAGGTAACTTTAAAAGGTATTCCCTCCCCTTTTACAGAAGTCTTGTTTTTGTCTTTTTCTCCAACTATTTAGGTAGGATGAACATTTTAGAGTTTTTGCAGAGTGGCGGTCATGGCAACACTCCTTGGATTGATTTCAGTCTCAAGTATTTATTTGAAATTGTCAATTCCTGCACTTTCTTAGAGTTACGGGCATTTGTTTTCACATTACTCGTAATTAATGAAATCCAATATGGCGCATGGGGTCTTCATGTTCGCTCATGCATGATTAACTTGAACATTCTTTTGTATTCTGTAATGACTGCTATAAACTCCCATAGTTGTCAAGCCATGAGACGAAGAGAATTATAAGTGTTCAACACCAAGGATTTAATTGTTACCAGATGATAATTCAATCATTATTTGGAAGGGAAGGATCTTAGCTAGGTGGCATGTCAGGTTTATTTTAATAATAAGAGGTCAAAGATTTACAGATAAAACCTCTGAACCATATTGCAATTCATCATAGCACTAAGGCGTTATGAAATTCCAAGGATGATGAAATAAATATTCATTCTGATAATATCCAGATCAAAAATCAGATATGTGTCTTAATAAAGAGTGATTGCAGTTTGCATTTCATTTTAATAAAACTATTTTAACATTTTGCAAAAGTTCTATAAAAAGTTAAGGTTTAATACACAGTAGCACTCAAGGAGCATTGTAAACCAGATAGAAAATCAACACTAAATTGGATACATTGATGTTGTAGCCGAGATCTGCTTCTCGCAGGTCATACATGTTCAATTAATCTGGCATAATATAAACCTTAATTATATATTTTTGGATAAGCTTTTCATATGAATTAATATTTTTGGATAATCTTTTCAAAATATTAAAATATAAAAAAATTATATAATCTATTTATAGATATATAACAAATCGTCAAATTAACAACATTCTCAAAATATTAAATATTTTTGAAAGTTTATCCAAACACATTAAATCATTTGACACGCTTTCCCCAAATTATTAAATCAAGGCTGTAATCAGATAACATTAAAATATAAACATTTCATCTATGTTTGCCTAGTATATTCATATAGAAATAACTATATAAAAAAATCGGAATTCAGCGGTTAGTTTTGTGGTAAGAAAAACACACTGAGCAATTACAATAATTAATAATATACTTTATAACACATTTAACAATGTATTTAGTAGATGTATTTAAACAATAATAGATTATATGCAGTATAGTAATTATGCTACATTGCAAATGGACATTAATGTAATAAAATGCAGAATGCTACAGAGTGGGATACACAATAAACAAATGCACCTCTGTACTCACAATTACAGTACACACATGTACGTCCCCAGAGTTGCAAATGCAGACATGCTGCACATGCAAATACTCACATACATTCACAATAAATCTATATGCTCAAGTAAACATATGGATTCACTCTGACAACACACAAATGCACCCAAGCATTCAAGCTGGTCCTTACATACACACCACACAAATACGCACAGTAACACAAAAACAACATGTAATATTTGTTAAATATATACATATCCTTTAATGGGCTTGGATCTGAGTTTTTCTGGGGGCAAAAATGGCTGTCAACTTGTCCCTATCTGAGATGAAGGGTTAACATATTATCACATAATAAACATTTCTGCATGTTTCAATCTTTATTTTTCCTTCTCCTTTTTTTTTTTTAGAATGAAGCCCAGAGGCAAAGACCTGTTTAGGCCATCTATTTTTATAGCAGAGTTAAGAATATCACTTGACATGCATATACACACAAACAAAGCAATCCTGTTAGTGTTTTTTATGTAATGCTAAGCATCTTCTAGGGCATGTGAAATCTTTGTACTCAATGCATTTTCTTCTGAAAACTATGGCATATCTCTAATGTTCAGAAGGAATACTATCTATCTATCTATCTATCTATCAATCAATTCTCTGTTTGTACTTGTGTATATTGTGTACATACTTGTGTATTCTTGTACAAATACACTACTTGTGTATATACGTGCATGTGTGTGTGTGTGTCTGTGTATATGTGTATGTTGTATATAGGCCTTCATGCATATTCTTGGATGTGAATTCCAACATTCTTAATCTAAGTATTTTGTTTTTTTTACTCCCCCCTTCTAGCACCATCGTCTGCACTATTTGCTTGTTTTTTTCTCTCTCCCGCCTCACTCTGTGATCTTCACACAAGATATTTACGACCCTATGTGAGAATGGTGTCTATTTTCTATCAAACCTGTGCCTTAACTGCACTCATGTCTCTTTAAGTCATGTATCAAAACTCAACTTTGAATTCTATATGTCACCTTTTCTCAGAAATGCTTTAAACTTGAGAATGGAAGGTTTTCCTAAAAGCTTGTCATTACAAAATTCTGTTAGTCCAATAAAAAAGATATCACAAGATACACGTTTCATGTGTTATTTTACATCTGCATCACTGGACTAATACGGCAACAATCTATATTCTATCTATTCCCTCAAAAGTAAGGTTAATAACACAGAGATAGTAGGTGGATATTAATCAAGCAAACTAGGTGTTATTCAGGGGCTGAGTGCAGGAGCAATCAAGAAAGCAAACAGCAGGCTTATCTCCACTGGCAAGTGGATCAAATAGAGAATCTTCCAGTCCTGGGAGGTACAGTGGCTGGTAGATAGCACACATTATAAATGATAAAACCAGTGAACAAATAAAATAAATAAAATTGGACATATAAAACAAAAAATATAAAAGTCCAACAAGTATCCAACACGTTTCATGATGAACTGACTTCTTCAGGGATATAAACTTCTTAAAGACCTTCTGGTTTTTATAGTAGTCCGTGTGGGGCGTACAGGTGTTCTCAATTAATCGAATGCGTTCCATTGTGAAACGCACTATCCGGATCCGGCATGTGAGTATTTCTTGTTTCCTTCGTAGGACGTAAGCCGGGACTTCCTGTTCCGGTATAGGTAGCATAAAGAGTTTTCTTGCGTTCCTCCGTATAATTTTTTTTAGAAAATATATATATAAAAAATATGCAGTATATAAAAAAATAGTATATAAAATATTCATTTCTACGATCCACCAGGAAACCTTTCTTGGATCTAACGCTATAAGAAGAGAATAGTTTCCTAAAAACGAAGATGTTTTTCAAAAAAACAGGTTGTAATAAGGCCATAAAAAATACCAGTCTCCACCACCCTTTGTGGCTTAGTAACATCCCTAAGGGTAAAAGGACTCGTATGAGGAGATACTGTTCTGATATTCAGATCTTTAAAGAACAATCTCAAATCATAAAAAATAGATACCTGGAAAAGGGATATAACAAATATGTTATGCAACAGGACGAACAAAAAAAACCAAAGGCAGAAATCGATCTGAATTTCTGTGGGATAACCCTAATAAGAATCCCAAGAAAAAGAATAACTTTGAATTTGCATTCACCACTAAATATAACACACATGCCAAGAGGATCGAAAAAAATCTTGAATAAACACTGGGCGATCCTGAAAAAGATGATATTTTAGGAAATGTTATCCTGGATAAACCTGTGGTCATTTACAGAAAGGCAGATAACTTAAAAAGGCAACTTGCCCCTAGTCTCTTACTTAATAAAAACAACAAAACAGACCATTTCCTTCATTCTTCTAAATCCCCTGGATTCCATAAATGTGGAACATGTTCAACCTGCATCCATCAAAAGAAAAAGATCACTCATTTTATAGGCACATATACCCGAAAACTTCCTATCAGATTCCAGGAACACTTTAATAATATAAAGAATAAAAAACTAGATCAAAGAGTACCTAGACATTGTAGCATGTATACACTGTTTGATTGGTCCACTTTTATTGCCACTGGCGTAGATAAAATTTATACGCATTGAAGAAGAGGGAATAAAAGTAAAGAATTAGTTAAAAAGGAAGCTCAGTGGATATATAATCTAAGAACTCTAAAAACTGGTTTAAATCAAGACATCGATTTAGCAAGTCTTATTTTATCTTATTCACTTTTCTACTGCCCATTTTGTCTTGGTACTTTTGGTTTGTCCTTTTTTCTTCCCTCCCCCAAAATGACTATATACTGTTCATTTACTGTATATTGTCATGAATGTTAATTGTGTTTTTTGTTTTTTAGACCACACTGGATTATTATCTTACATTGTATTTCATGTACCTATTGGAATGAATAGTATGCTGGTGGTAATACTGGCAACAGCTACATTTATTTCATAGACTGTTTAATAGGTATTCAGTATCTATTTTATATACTATACTATATATTATATATATTTTTATGTGCATATATATTCTCTCTTGGAGACCTTTATAATACAACTTCATATCATTTTTGCTTATTTAGCACTCATAATTTGTGCCTGTAAGACCGGAGGCCTCCTTTTTCACACATTACATAGGAACGTTGGTTACACACCACTATTTCCGTGCACCAGATTTCCATAACACTATTTATGTGGACATAGTACATTCTCTCCTTATCCCCACAGGAAGTTCCGGTTTGTGTTCTACGAAGGAAACAGGAAGTACTCACACGCCATGTCAGCTCATGACGAAACGCTTTGGATACTTGTTGGACTTTTATATTTTTTTTACAAAAAAATATTGATTGTGTTGGCACTCTATTACTGGGTGCAAGTATTAGAGGTATTCCCCATAAAGACCTCAACAATATATACAAAAATCAATTAATTTAATACCGAACTTGTATGCATAGCAATATGCATGAAAATAAAAATAAAAATTGCTATTTAAATATGCAATAAAGGAATACATTTATTATACACTAGTTATATACAACTCCATGAATATTGAGTAAATAACTACTGTGTTCTGATGATCTCCCTGTTAATTCATCTATGATACATACGACAAGCTTTCATAATATATACACCAATATACACAAACCCTGGGAATTAAGTTAAGGGGCCATTGAAGGGACAGGCTTGTCCTGAGCGCGCAGCCTAGCGGTTACACACACATAACGCACACAAGTGAGAACAGCCGAGCAGTAATACATGCCCATCAACAATAGGAGATTTGAGACTACAAATACAGTTTGGACTGCATTAGGGTTACATCCAAGTTTCCAGGCTGAGGGACACTAGTTATACTCTACACATTTAACAGCCACTGGACATCTTGCTTCTATTGGATAACTTATTCCCAGGGTGGAAATCCTTGATTGGTGAGATCCAACCAACTTTCTACTTTTTATATATTGAACGTTCTACAATTTTTTTCTTTTTTCTTACTTTTTCCTCTTTCTTTTTTTTTTCTCCTGGTTTACATTTTTTTCTAACTTTTTCAGATTTTTCTATTTTTGTACATATATTTTTTCTGCTTCTTTTTCAACTTAAGAGAACTATCAAGTGGTGGATCCATCTGAACATTTAGGAACTCTCAAAACTCCATATATCTTGTATCTATAGACTGTATATAGCTGTACATATTTTGGGATGTATATATTATGAAAGCTTGTCGTATGTACCATAGATGAATTAACAGGGAGATCATCAAAACACAGTAGTTATTTACTCGATATTCATGGAGTTGTATATAACTAGTGTATAATAAATGTATTCCTTTTTTGCATATTTAAATAGTGATTCTTCTTTTTCTTTTCATGCATATTGTTATGCATACGAGTGCGGTATTAAATTAATAGATTTTTTTTTTTTTTATATGTCCAATTTTATTTATTTTTTTATTCATTTTTTTTTTTCATTTATAATTGGTGTTACATACCGGCCACTGTATCTCCCAGGACTGGAAGATTCTCTATTTGATCCACTTGCCAGTGCAGATAAGCCTGCTCTTTTTTATGTAAGTGCAACCTTGAATTAAATTGTTATAGTTTTATATAATAACTATTTGCACTTTTTTTGTCCTTTGAGGATAAATCTTGCTGGGAAGATTTTTTTTCATCTACAGATACCCCTGAGGGGAGATAAGCACATACCATTTACATTCTTGTAAGTTTTCCACCTCCTGGAGCTATATCACTATTCATACGTATTTCACCATATGTAGCTTTTTTTTACTAGATTCCTACCACTATTTCATCCTGATTCCCAGGTTTTATCTCTTTTGTATATAACTTTGTGTTTCATCACCCTCCACCGAATACTTCTCCTCTTGTTTATATTAGTACTTTGCACCCTGCTTAGCACCTGATTTTCTTTTTGCTGATAGATTGATAGATGGAGTGTGTGGTTATATATATGTATGCAGGGGGGTGGTTAATTACAATGTAAATTGGGACTTGTTGGGTGCCAGTGTGTGTAGGCATGTGTGTGTCTCTGTGTGTGTCAGTGTGTGAATCTGTGTGTGTGTATGTGGACATATGTGTGTATGTGTGTGTTGGTGTGTATGTGTCTGTGTATGTGGACGTATGTGTATGTGTGCGCTGGTGTGAATGTGTCTGTGTAGGTTTATGTCTGTTTCTGTGTGTGTCAGTGTGTGTGTGCCAGAGTGTATGTGTAGGTATGTGTGTGTATATGTGTGTATGTTTGTATAAATATATGATTGTTTCTGTTTGTCTCGGCATGGGTGTTAGACTGTATTTGTGTGTATACCAGCATTAAAACATCAACACTACATGCAAACACACCTCTACAATCAAATACCAACACTACATGCAATCAAACGATAACACTACATACCAACACATCCATGCAGGTGAAGAACAAAACTACAAACAAATAGATCCCTTTATTTAAACTCACTACACACAAATACACCACTTATCTCAAGTGGCATCAGTACAAACATACACACAACTATATTCAAATGCTAACACTTCATATACATCACACATAAACATGCTTACATTCAAACACTCAAAAACTGGTAATAAATAACCCTGCAAGGATGGGAAAATGGTAGATCCCAGGTAGCAATACATCCTGGGATTTGTACAACAGATAGGAATCTATCTTTTGGACTCTATTTTGCACCAGGGCCCTCTCTACATTATCTCTACTACTGAAGGGGGTGGCTAGGAAAAGGCCACAAACAAGGGATCTGTAGTTTTTGCACGCTGTTTTTAGATATAACCACAGTGAAAAAATGCATAGTAAACTGCATGAATGTTTTCATTATACTAAATAGTCTTTGTATTTATTTATCTATTTATTTATCTATCAATGCATCAATTTTCATTTAAGAAAAGGTGTTCAGAGATACAGGAGATATTACAAATAGCACAAAATGAACAGTGAATAAATGCACACAAATGCATAGTTTTTCAATACAATAATTTGTTTATATGCCGCATGCAGGTGAACAAGATATACAAACATTCTGTGTTGACAATAAATACCAAAATTGTTGAAACAAATCCAATCCCCCAATGGGTGTTGAAGAAAGGATTATGTATCAGTGGTAAAGAATTGGGAAACTCAAATAAGGAACTATCAGAAAAATATAGCAATTTGCATCACATAAGAGAAGCCACCAAGTGGTAGCCCAGCAAGAAGAGGAGAGAAACAGAAAACAAACTGAAGAGAGAAGGTGAAATAGGATGAGGAAATGAAATGAAAGACTTGAAGAAGAGGAAGAAAGATGAAGAGGAAAGGCTGGGGAATGGAGGAAGGCAAAAGGAGGAGGATGGGAAAGGCAAATTAACCAATTACAGGAAAAGCCAGCTACTCTGGTCATCAGGACACGATCTTAAGATTGGTATAATAAATCCAAGGGTGGTAGATTATGCTTTGTTGTATCACTTATATAGGGAGGCAGAAAATTACTCCATGTGGCTTATTTGGTCATCCTTGGCGATCCAGTGTGCAACCATTGTTGGGTCAGTGAACCTCCAGAGGGTGGGGTTTAGGGACATAGCCACAATTGAGAACATCTTTAATTAAAGTCTTCTTAAAAACAGACAATGGTAACTTGGTGTGTTGTGACATGGGGATTATCTGTGAGTTTCTGTAGGTCTCTTCATTAACTATAGAGGAAAGACCCATTGCCCCAACCATATCACCAGCAGACATCACAATGATTTGAAGATATATCATGCAAGCAAATTTTAACATATTGGGAAGTCCTATATCACTCTAGAAAAAAGCTTAAAATTTGTTTCCTGGAGCTTGGAACTAGTAGTACTCAGTTGAAGATCCAACATGTTCACCCATTGTCAAACAAATGAAGGATGAGGAAGAGGATGAGCACATCAGCAGCTGATGTAGCATTGAAATGCCTCAATAAAGGTGATCGCCAGAAGAAAAAAGGTCTTCAAAGGTAGTAAAAGTTCTATGAACATCTTGTTTGATGAATAGGAACAGCTCGAAATGTTGAAACTGATTCTAAAAATAAAACTGAGATTTGTTAGCTCATGGCTTCTAAAAAGGATGTTAAGAAGAGGAGACACAAGGTGGAGTGCATGTTGTGCATGTGGAGGCAATCCCAAGAACTCAAGAGAGTCTTTCTTGAGACCAGATAAACAGATGGGATTTAATTGTGGGGTAGAGGTCAAAGGACCAAGATTGGTAGTTAGTATTAACCGGTATCTAATGGAATTCCAGACCTTCTGTGTAGTTCAAATTAGTAGAAGGCTGCTTCCCTTTGAAGGTGAAGCCCTAGCTTCCAACCCCAGCATTGGATGAAGAAAAGAGCCAATTGTCAGGAATAGAGTTGTCCTAACATGCAAACCTAAAGGAAACAGTAAAGGTACACATACCGGTCCTTAGAGTGGCTGGGTTAGTGCCTGAGATAGATATATGTCTGCAAGCAGATAAAGAATAAATGAGAGATAGGTCGAGGTGAGGATAACCAAAATACACAGAATCGATAGCCAGGCCAAGATCAAGATAACAGAGAGCAAATATAGTCAAACAAGGTCAGAAAACAGGAAATCCAACATACAGTAAAAACACACTCTCATGTAACAAGAACCATGATAGGGCAAAGAAACAAGGACAACCAGGAAGTATATATGTACCCTATACTGGGTTGTGATTGGCCACATAGGAGCATGATGTCACAAGTGTGTATACATCATGGTCCTCCATCAAAAAGTGACACATGGGTTGACACACTAAAAGGAGACTAATGGGAGGTTTCCAAGTCATATAGGATGTCATAATGAGGCACCAGGAAGCTAGGGATGAGTGGGTGTGCATCCAAATTCAGAAAATACATAATTTCTGTGATCACACAGCGTTGCGAGGAACAGATATTGTGACACCAATAAAGGTAACCTGGGGCTAAGACCTTAGTTTGGGTAGAATACCAATCAACAATTCACACAAGGTGTGTGGCCAGGTAGTAACTGAGCAAGGTCAGGATGCCCAAATCACCTTTGTCAGTGGGCATGCAGTGGTGATAAAAGTGAAGTCTAGGGCTCCAACCAGACCAAACATAAGCAGAAACCATTAAGAGTGAGAGAAAAACCTGCTGGGGACAACAACTGTAGTGGTTTGAAACCAGTATAAGACTTGTAGCAAAGGTTAATTTTAATAATATTAATCCTCCCAAAGCAGGATAAATAACAATAGGTTCAATAATGCAACTTGGCAAAAAACAATATGTAAAACAATCTTTGCAGATCCTTACAAGCTATGGGAATCATTGTTTGGCAGCAATTTTCAGGACTCTCCATAGACATTTAATTGGGTTTAAATTTAGACTCTGAATAGGCGTACTTGGCTTGTCAGTAGTGGCTTGTCCGTAAGCCACTATTGCATTGTTCTCGCTGTGCGCTTAGAGTTATTTTCTTGTTTGTGTCAGTGTTAGGTCCTAAGCAATCTGGACAAGGTTTTAATTAAGAATATCACTTTGTTTTGATGTATTGAGCTTTCCCTGAACCATTACCAGTCTTGCAATCCTTGCTGCTGAAAAACAACCCCAAAGTATGAGGCTACCACCATCATATTTCACTGTTTGGATGGTATTGCATAGGCGATTGTAATTGTAGCTATACAATTTCTGCATTGTTTAGCCTTACATGTTGACACTGCATCATTCCTGCACCAATATTGATGCCGCACATCCTTTCTCCACCCATATTGGTGCTGTACGTCATTCTGGCATTAAATTAAGACCACTCCACACCCCAGAGCTTGCATAAAAAAAAAAAATGTAATGCCAAGGAATGCTGCATCCATCTGGCTTCAATGACCCAACACAGTTTGTTATTGCAGACATGATTCTGACAAATAACAGCTTAAGACTGGTTCTGTGCCCTGTTGTGGTACCTGTATGCCCAAGAGTAAGTTCCTGGTATAATTGGTTTATTTGGCATCTGACTCTGGCTTGTTTGACTTTTCTTGACTTTTGTAATCTTGACCTTGGCTTGTCCTTCGTATATGTGTCTTTCTGTATTCCTTTTGACCTGAGCCTGTATATCTTTACTTACTATCTGCTTGCAAACATTTTGCCTATCTGTACTCTGTATTAGCCCGGCCACTGTAAGAACCAGTGCACGCTTCTGTCCTGTCTTTATCTAGATTTTCCTATTAGGGTTAGATGAACCTTGACAGTGATGAACGCTGTCTGCTTTCCTCCAGATATGACGCTTTGAATTGAGGCCGAACTGGTCAATTTTCATTTAATCAAACCAGAGAATATTGTTTCTCACAGTCTGAGAGTCCCTTATGTGCTTTTATTGCAAATTACAAACAGGTTTTCATGTGCCTTGCAGTGCAGAGAGGCTACTGTGCTTAGCTTTCCTGCCATACTGGATAGATCAGTGGAGTGTTGCAGTGATGTCTGTTCTTCTGCACTTTTCTCCCATCTTCACACGTTATCTAAAGCTTACCCAGGGTGGCCATCAGGTTCTTGGACACTTCCGTTATCAAAGCCTTTTGTTTCCTTTATTCTCTCCCAATTATCAGTTTGTCCAGATGACCAACTCTAGGAAGATTCTTAGTTGCTCCAGAAGTCCATTTAAGAATTATGGAGGTCACCCTTGGGAACCTTTAGTGCAGCCAAAATTTTGGCTCATATCAGAGAGGGGATATGATAACATTATACAAATATATTCGGGGCCAATACAAACCATTGTGTGGAAATCTATTCACAAACTTTACATATGACATGAGGTCATGCGTTTAGACTGGAAGAAAGAAGATTTCGTCTAAGGCAAAGGAAATGTTTTTTTTTTACTGTAAGAACAATAAGAATGTGGAATTCTTTGCCTGAAGAACTGGTTTTATCAGAGTCCATACAGATGTTCAAACAGTTGCTAGATGCATACTTGCAAAAACAGAATATTCAAGGATATAATTTTTTAATGTAGGGTAATAACTGCTAAACTGTTGCAAAATTGGAAGAGCTTCAAACTGGGTTTTTTTGCCTTCTTTTGGATCAACAGCAAAAAACAAATGTGAGGAAGGCTGAACTTGATGGACGCAAGTCTCTTTTCAGCCATGTAACTATGTAACTATGTAGAAATAGGATTTCCTCAATGCAATCCTATCTCTAGGTCCTGCAAGCTGTTCTTTTGATCTTATGGTTTTTCTCTGATATGCATTTCGAGCTGTGAGGCCTTATATAGACAGGTGTTTGCCTTTCCATATTGTATCCATTTGTCACCGGTGGACTGAGCAAAATTTTAGGTGACATTGCAAAGGATCTGAATATGTATGTCAATGTGAACATTTCTGTTTTTTTATTTTCAATAAATGTTTTTGCTTTGTTATCATGGAATATTGAGTGCAGACTGATGTAGAAAACAAAATAATTTAAACAATTGTGACATAAGGTGACAATATTTAACATAAAATTGAGAAATTAGGGGTTCTGAATGCTTTCTGGACTATTTTTTTTTTAAAGTTAATTGAAAGTAAAAATAAAAAATATACCCTTTTCTGAGATGTGAAGGGGTTAAAGCTCCATTCCCATCTTGACCACCGGTGGTACGGATCCTTTCCATTTGAAATGTGTGTTAATGCAAGGGCTCTGCTATCATTCAATATTTATCTTAATTCAATATACTAGCAAAAACACCATTTTGCAATATTAAGCTATATATAAAAGTTAGTATATTAAAAAAATTCAAAGTGCCATTCATATTTTTTATTAATATAGTGAGAGAAGGACCTATAACTATTGTTAAATTTTTTCTGTGAATATTATAAATAAAAGAGAAGATTACAACAGCAATATGCTGCATAACCGAGGTATACTATTTCAGCCCAAAGATAGTAGTGTTAACATATTTTAGTACAGTAAGTAACAAAATAAAATATAAGAGCTTTAAAGGGAAAGCACTATTTATTTTTTAATAGATACCCTTCAGCTGTGTACATGTTTGCATAGCAATGAATACTTGATTGATAATGATTCTTTATGGTTTTTCAGATAACATGGCATTCACTACTTTCTCTTTTCTATATTCTATATCAAAAACCTGTCTGGCGCACATATTTTTATGGTACTTGACAGACATAAGCACACAGTATTTATATGGTTGGTGTGTGGCGTGTTTTACTGTTTGAAAGATGCTCAACTAACTTTTCAATCATGGAACTTGTTAAATTCCTGAAACATTGCATGCTGCATGTTGCCACTCCAACAATTATGGCTAACGGGAAGTTATACTACAACATATACAAAGATCTTACAAAGTTACATAATTGTCTAGGTTGAAAAAAGAATAAAGTCAATAAAATTCAACTGTGAACCACAGTCTTTGATGGTGTTGATCCAAAACATGGCTAAAAAAAACCAATTGTAGCAATTTCCTATTATGCCACATAAACAGAAAAACTCCTTCTTGATTCCATAATGGCAATCAAATATCTCCTTGGAAAAGCAACTGGTTTACATAAATATCAATTATTACCTTGAATATTCTGTTTACGCAAAAAAGCATTCAAACCTTTTTTAAATGATGTATAGAATCTGATAAGACAACCTCTTTAGGCATAGAATACCACATCTTTATTAAACAATAAGGAAGGGAGACAGGAGAAGGGACAGGATAAATGGTAGAGTGACCTGCAGAGTGGCAATTGCCTCATTATAAAAGGGTGACCTTAGGATAGGTTGGGCTCGGGGAGATCACAAAAGAGGAAAGATAATTAAAACTTCACTTTTAATGTAAATAGTTAAAAGGGGGGTATACAAACAAAGTTTAATTGAAATAACTGTTGTAAGAAATCTTCAAGTGATACAGTTACACTGCCTGTTAACAGAGTGAAATGCCACTGTGGGAACAACAGCTACAAATTAGTAGTGTCAATAATGTATCGATATGCCAGTACCCGGGCTCAAGGAAAAATAGCCAAGTCCCAGTGAGCTGCACTGAGGCTGTTAACAAAGCTGATAACCATATTTACCGAAACTGCAGTGTCTGGACTCTAAAACAAGCTTGAGAGTGCCAGTATACTGCAGAAAAGAGCATCTTAGAAATGATGACAGGGTCCTGTGTTAAAGACCGTGAGAAATAGCATCTAGAGGTATGTGCTGGCGGGAGTATCTGCAGTATAGAAACTAGGAGGTGCAAACTGCAAAATGTTGCCTGGTAGATTCTGCAGGAACTGGCTTAATAACCAACAAGCTATGGGTAGAGAGGGGTTAACTGCAAAAACACTGGAAATCCTAGTGTTATGGTATGTGCAGACGTGAGTATCTGCAGTATAGTAACTAGGAGGTGCAGACTGCAAAGATATTGCCTGGTATATTCTGCAGTAAAACTACACAAGCACTGGAAATCCTAGTGTTATCGTATGTGCAGGTGGGAGTACCTGCAGTATAGTAACTAGAAGGTACAAACTGCAAGATGTTGCCTGGTAGATTCTGCAGGAACTGGCTTAATAAGCCACAAGCTATGGGTAGAGAGGGGTTAACTATCAAAACACTGGAATTCCTAGTGTTATGGTATGTGCAGGCGGGAGTATCTGCAGTATAGTAACTAGGAGGTGCAGACTGCAAAGATATTGCCTGGTATATTCTGCAGTAGCTGGCTAAAAAAACCAACAAGCTATGGGTAGCGAGGGGTTAACTACAAAAACACTAGGAATCCTCCTATGCTTGTGGTCCCTAAGTACTTGTGCCTTCGAGGGCACCCCCTTAGCCAAAAGCCTACAATCTCCTATGGAAATACAAATAGAAAATTCCCACCAATACTGCTACAATGAAAGAAGTGTGCTGGAAATGCCTAGACTTTGTAGGCTGCTTCGAGTGCTGCTGGGTAACGGCCAAGCCGATGCTGATAGAAAGCTCTAATTGGTATGGTAAGTAAAGAGGTCACTCTTAGTAAAGTGACTGGTGGATAGCGCCAGTGATGTTTCCCCTGACGCGCGTTTCACCTCACAGGTTCATCAGAGGGGAACCGGTTTTGTGATTGAATCATGTTTTTAAATGTCTGGTGAAGTTCTCATTGGTGGATTTAAATGAATTTAACCAATGAGAATTCTTCTATGCCTTAATGGGTGGGTAAGTAGTGGAGCAAAAATGTTACTCTTACATGTTTGGTAGAGATTAGTAGTAAAGATGCTATAAATAAATAAATAAAACGCGAATGATACGAAAATATTACTGAGAGTATTAAGGCTTGTGAAATATATACTAGGCATGGTTCTTAACTAAAAAGATTTGCCTGGCGTTATCCACAAACATTGTGGAATAGAACATAAGACTTAACTGGTAGGAAACTTGAAAGAGCTATTCAAAGCTTTAACTTGCTAAATGAAAGCATAAGCATAATAGTGTTAATCAATTAACTATTTACAACCTTATGTTACAAAATAAAACTTAAGTTTAATAATGACTAGTTGCAGCCATTATGTGACAGAAATGAAGACTTAAGCATGATAATATTATACAATGAAAGTTTCAACCTAATGTTGTTAAATGAAGACTAAAAAATAGTAGTGGAAAAATAATAACTATTTGTATAGGAAGCATAGGCGTGCGCAGCCTTTTGCATTAGGGTGTGCACCCTAAAGCACAAGCACACGCTGCATATATATATATATATGTATGTATGTGTATATATATATATATATATATATATATATATATATATATGTGTATATATATATATATATATATATATATATATATATATATATATATATATATATATATATATATATATATATATATATATATATATAAATGGAACAAATTGAGAGCACTCATTGGATTTAGTAAACAAAAAAATATATTAAATCAAACGCATATAAATCAACGTTTCGACCGTCTAGCGGTCTTTATCAAGATGCTATGACATGTGAAAATCTCAAATATATACAATCTAATGTGTTAAACTTACCCAATCACCAAGTGCACCCTGTTTGTCCGGTCTGCTCTATGAATAGAGCCGCAAACCGAGGACTGTCAAGCATACTGCCGAAAAGTGACATAAAGCACAGCCACCAAGTGTTGCCTAAAAATGGCAAAGTTGTTTTAAAAGAGAAAAAATCGGAGTAAAATTAAAAGCATGTATGGAGGAGAAAGAAATAGAGCCTGATTATATGGTCTTAAATGTATATGAGTGTGGAATGTTAAAGACAGCAGTATGAATGAAAACGGGTTAGCCAAAGGTTAACCAGAACAGGTTAATGTGTGTATGCATGCTGAATAAAGAGAAATTTTTTTTTTTTAAATGAGACAAATGAAAAAAAGCTCAGTGAATGTGTGGAGAATTGCAAAGAAGTCAAATGTGTGAGATGTACGATAGTGTATGAAATGTAAAAAAGAAGAACTGTATCAAAAAAGTCTATGTGATCTCAATAGACTAAATATGTAACAAAAATAAAAAATGCGTGCTGCTGGAGATGTATGTGAAACGGACAAATGAAATGTGTGGTGAACTGACAAGAGAGTAGTAAGCTGAGGTAAAGATGGTCTACAAAATGCTATGTGAACAGAATGAGAAAAATGATAGTGATGCAACCCCCATACGAAAATAATATACAATATGTAACCAGTGTAACAAAAACCAAATGTTACTCAACAAACTAATATGTGTAGATATGCTGGATCATGAAGACTCATAGTGGAAAGAATATGTGTTGTGAGGTAGAAAAATGTACTGGTCTAAGACAGGTATAGTGTGTTGTGAAAGCTAAAAACTGTAGCTATAATACATATGAAATATGAAAAATAAAAATACAACGAAAAATTATAATGTATGCAGGTGAAAAAAGGATGTAATGAATAAATAAGCATGTTATAGTAAATGATGTTAGGTCCAGAATGACCTAAATGATCTAATAAGCAGAACAAAAAAAGGTGATTGTGACAACACAAGTATCATGTTAACATGCAGTGTTAAACCAAAGTGAAGATGATGTAAAATGAACCAGACTGCTGCCGAAATCACAAACCACCGCCTCAATATAAACAAATATGGAATCACAATCTATAGACACAAATAAAGATTTTATCCAAATTATACACGACCATCATGCGAGCTAACATCCCGTGAGGGAATCTAATTCATCTAGAAACTGTGAGTCCCACAGTATACATTATCAGCGAATGTTCAAAAAACTGCCAAAGGAATTATATTCATTAAGTCCTTTCGGTTGAACTGTGTCCAAATGTTTAATCCAGAAAGTCTCTCTCTGTAATAATAGCTTCGATCTATCGCCCCCTCTGATCAGGGACTCCCTTTTGAGCAATCTTAGGTTAAAATCGCCAGTCCTAGTATTTGTAGTTAGCCTCTCAATCGCTTGGAAACTAAGGTGTGAGGTATCGCCCTGATGTTGGGAGCGAACGTGGTTAGAGATAGGTGTACTGATGTTACAATTAGTGACGGAATTCACATGTTCTAATATACGCCTACGAAATTGTTGATATGTCTTGCCCACATATCAGTGCTCGATTACAAACAACCAGTACCCTATCTGGGATTTCATTAATTGTAGCACAACCAGAATTGTGTATGTCATCACTTGAAGCTGTAACCTCCAATATGTGGGCAAGATATATCAACAATTTCATAGGCGTATATTACAACATGTCCAAGTGGATCCATGAACTTAAGACCCTAACACCCTTAGGTCTTAATGAGGCGTTTAACTTTATTCCATTTATACACTAGCAATGGCCGTCCTGCACATATCACTCCACAATCCCTCATCACCATTCCCCATGTAAATAGCAGTAGTCTTCCTATACAAATAGTTATTTTTCCACTACTATTTTTTAGTCTTCATTTAACAACATTAGGCTGAAACTTTCATTGTATAATATTATCATGCTTAAGTCTTCATTTCTGTCACATAATGGCTGCAAATAGTCATTATTAAGTTTTATTTTGTAACATAAGGTTGTAAATAGTTAATTGATTAACACTATTATGCTTATGCTTTCATTTAGCAAGTTCAAGCTTTGAATAGCTCTTTCAAGTTTCCTACCAGTTAAGTCTTATGTTCTATTCCACAATGTTTGTGGATAACGCCAGGCAAATCTTTTTAGTTAAGAACCATGCCTAGTATATATTTCACAAGCCTTAATACTCTCAGTAATATTTTCGTATCATTCGCGTTTTGTTTATTTATTTATTTATCTATTTTATTTTATTTTTTTGCATCTTTACTACTAATCTCTACCAAACATGTAAGAGTAAATTTTTTGCTCCACTACTTACCCACCCATTAAGGCATAGAAGAATTCTCATTGGTTAAATTCATTTAAATCCACCAATGAGAACTTCACCAGACATTTAAAAACATGATTCCATCACAAAACCGGTTCCCCTCTGATGAACCTGTGAGGTGAAACGCGCGTCAGGGGAAACATCACTGGTGCTATCCACCAGTCAATTTACTAAGAGTGACCTGTCACTGCACTAAGAGTGACCTCTTTACTTACCATACCAATTAGAGCTTTCTATCGGCATCGGCTCAGGCGTTACCCAGCAGCACTCGAAGCAGCCTACAAAGTCTAGGCATTTCCAGCACACTTCTTTCATTGTAGCAGTATTGGTGGGAATTTTCTATTTGTATTTCCATAGGAGATTGTAGGCTTTTGGCTAAGGGGGTGCCCTCGAAGGCACAAGTACTTAGGGACCACAAGCATTGGAGGATTCCTAGTGTTTTTGTAGTCAACCCCTCTCTACCCATAGCTTGTTGGTTATTTAGCCAACTACTGCAGAATATACCAGGCAATATCTTTGCAGTCTGCACCTCCTAGTTACTATACTGCAGATACTCCCGTCTGCACATACCATAACACTAGGATTTCCAGTGTTTTGATAGTTAACCCCTCTCTACCCATAGCTTGTGGCTTATTAAGACAGTTCCTGCAGAATCTACCAGGCAACATCTTGCAGTTTGTACCTTCTAGTTACTATAATGCAGGTTCTCCCGCCTGCATATACCATAACACTAGGATTTCCAGTGTTTTTGCAGTTAACCCCTCTCTACCCATAGCTTGTTGGTTATTAAGCCAGTTCCTGCAGAATCTACCAGGCAACATTTTGCAGTTTGCACCTCCTAGTTTCTACACTGCAGATACTCCTGCCAGCACATACCCCTAGATGTTATTTCTCACGGTCTTTAACACAGGACCCTATCATCATTTCTGAGATGCTCTTTTCTGCAGTATACTGGCACTCTCAAGCTTGTTTTGGAGTCCAGACACTGCAGTTTCGGTAAACATTGTTATCAGCTTTGTTAATAGCTTCAGTGCAGCTCACTGGGACTTGGTTATTTTTCCTTGAGCCCGGGTACTGGTATATCGATACATTATTGACACTACTAATTTGTAGCTGTTGTTCCCACAGTGGCATTTCACTCTGTTAACGCCAAAGTGCATAACTTTGCATTTTCAACATTAAATTTAATCTGCCATTTGAGTGCCAAGTCCCCCAGTCTATCTAAATCCCTCTGCAGCAAAGTAATATCTTGCTCACATTGTATTATTTTACAGAGTTTTGTGTCATCTGCAAACACTGAAACATGAATTTCAATGCTGATCATTTATAAACATGTTAAATAGAAGGGACCCAGAACAGACCCCTGAGGGACACCACTTGCCACCTCTGTCCAGCTTGAAAATTTTCCATTAATGACAACTCTTTGTACTCTGTTTTTAAGCCAATGTTCTACCCAAGAACAAGCATTTTCATCTAGACCGATTTCCTTGAGTTTGAACACTAATCTATTGTGTGGAACTGTATCAAATGCCGTGGCAAAATCCAAATAGATCACATCCACTGCAACACCTTAATATATACTTCTACTTACTTCTTCGTAGAACGCAATCTAGTTAGTTTGACATGACCTGTGCTTCATAAAACCGTGCTGATTTTTGCTGATAACCATGTTCTTCTCAAGGAATTCTTGAATATTATCCCTTAATAACCTTTCAAATATTTTCCCAGCCACAGAAGTTAAGCTCACAGGTCTATAATTTTCAGGCAAGGATTTTGAACCCTTCAGGCATCTGCATTCCTCCAATCCTCCGGAACACTTCCTGAAAGAAAAGAATCTTGAAAGATTAAAAACAGAGGTTCACTTATTTCTACACTTAGTTCCTTAAGTACTTATGGATGGATACCATCAGGCCCTGGAGCTTTGTTTATATTAACTTTCTTTAGTTGCTGCAGCACCTTGTCTTGAGGTAACCAATTACAATTATTCTTCAAGTTTTTAGTAGCAATCATTTGCACATCTATTGCCATGGGTTCTTCCTTAATATATACGAAGGAGAAATTGTTATTTCAAATTCCTGCCTTTTCCTGGTCTTCATTAACTAACACCCCCGTTTCAGTTTTTAGTGTACCTACACTTTAATTTATTTATTTTTTTTAGAATTTATGTACTTAAAAAATGCTTTGGGGTTGGTTTTGCTCTCTTTAGCTATCATTTTTTCATTTTGAAGTCTAATTGCCTTTTTGCACACATTATTTGCTTCCTTATATCTTTTATAAGATGCATCGGATTTGTCAGATTTAAATGCTTTAAATTCCCTTTTCTTATTTTTAATCTCTTGTTTTACTTCTCTACTAAGGCACATTGGTTTTAATTTGTTTCTTTTATATGTATTTCCCAATGGTACATACTGAGAAATTTCTAATATTTGTTGGAAGATGATCCATTTATCATCAGTATTATTTTCACTAAAGAGTTTATGCCAGTCAATATATTGCAAAGCTGCCCTTAACTTCTGAAATTGGCCTTTTTAAAATTATATGTTTTAGTAGTATTCACATGGAATAAAAAAATCCACAGGTTCTAATGAAATGAACAACAGTGGTCTAATGGATTGAATAGTGGCAAAATTTGTAGTTAACCTAAGTTGTATTTAAATGTCACCACATGTGAGGTGTTTATTAAGTCTTTTCAAAAGTTTTATTACTCAGATACAAAGTACTAACTGCCAGTCTTGCTTCTTCAGGAACTGGCTAGGTTAGAACTTCAGATCAACTTCCTGCTGCACCTAGCTACAAACAAGTCTGTCTGTTCATCATTTCTCTAGCTATTCACTTTTTACAAGCTGATAACTTGTAAATCTGGTTCCATATACTAACAATTCAATCTAGTAAAATCCTAAAAGGTAAAACTAAATATCTATTACAAAAAACTTCTAGAGTTCAGAACAAAAGGATGGTGGGGAGGGCACAATAGACAAGTCATAGAGTAGCTTGGTGTTAAGATTCAGGCTGTTTCTCTAATTTTGAAATGTATTGAAAGCAGTAATTGATTTTTTCCTTTTTATTTATTTTATTTGCATTAGATTTTTTTTTTGTGGTATAACAATTACACACATGGAAACAGTAAAAGCTTGAGTACATACATTGTTGCCTTATAATAAATAGCACACTGTATTTGTGAATAATGATGATAACCATCAAGGGAAAAGATATTCCATACATCCGACATTGTACAATGATATGCAACACATTAAAGGGGCGGAGCCTGACTGCCAATTAGGCCAGACATGCTCAACAGGAGCTCCTGCGTCTGCCAACGGATTTCGGGGTAAACACCTCTACTACTTGTGTTTTTCAGACAGCAAACTACAATAATCGTGACCGGGGAACACTTCAGCACACGGTGATACCAAACATGACACCCCCGATTCTGGGCAGTCCTTCCAGAGGCTTGCGGCCTACACTTGAATGAACCAGGGTGAGACGGCCACTCTCCTAGTTTCTAAGCTGATGCTGAGACTCTTGACCCGCACCCTCGGCTCCATCCACCTCGCTTACCACACACAGCAGTCACCGCTGGGGAACAGGCCACAAGGCTACCCCTTTAAAATGGCGGATGGGCCTCCTAATCCTGAGCTCTGGAAGCAACTTGGGGTGCAAGCTGGATACCCGCTGGCAAGTCTGGATGACATCTTCGCCCATTTCTGGGAGCAGCTAGAGGCCTGAAACAAGGCAGCAACACAAGGCTGGGAAAGTGGATGGAAGAGGTGGCGGAGAAGGGTCCCGTGAGCAACCCTCGGGCACAACCTTCCACCAAGCTGTTACACTTTAAGCATCAAACCCACCTGGGCCGAAAGCCACCAGGGATATTCCCCTTTCACATCACCAATGGAGGCAGAAGATCCGATGCCGCAGGCGGCGAACATCCCAGGGACTCTGCCGCATCCCGCCAGAGAAGGACTTGGACTCAGCAATGAGCACCCAAGTCTGTAGTGTACTGATGCAGGCCCTCACCACAGCCCGGGGCTGGAGGGTTGCCACATTTAACCCCCTCCATGGACTGACTCCGGATCACACTCGCAATCTCCTGAGTCAAGGAGTTGGCTAAAGCTGGACTGTGTTCCCAGGATCCAGGAACTGACACACATGGTTTGACCATGGCTCCCAGTGAATACCCATTATGCTCTAATTTTAGTTTAACTCTTACATTATCTGGCTAGTCCTCTTATGCTTGCTCAGATAGGCATCGCCTAGGTAGCCATTATTGCACAATTAAGTTAACATGTTTATGCTATACATCATCTTATCATGAACGTCTAGCCTGGTAACCCCTGTCTTTAGCATGTTTAGTCAGGCTTAGCTGGGCATCACCTAGGTAGTCACGCTTGCAAAATTAGTCTAACATTTTTATTCTATTGTAATCTTCACATGAATATCTAGACCGACATACCCTGTTCTTAGCATGTTTATGCTATACTAATTTCCTCATGCATATCTAGCATGATATACATTGTCTTTAGCATGTCTACTCTATAATAAGTGTCTCATGTATACCTAGCCTGATATTTCATGTCTTCTTAATATTTTTAAAAAAAGTCAGCCTCACTCAGGAGTATAGTCTGTTATACATTGATACTTGTGTTTTATGCTTATCTGATATAACTCCTTTTTTCTATTCTGTAAAACGTGAATCAAATGCCATAATAAAAGAAAGATTGACAAAAAAAAGGTATAAATAGGTGTCTCACTCTAACACTGATTTACGTCTTATATTATGTACCATATTTTATGTGAGATAATGCACTAGCACAGAGCGCAAGTAAGATTGCTCCGCTTGATAGAGCAGAAGATCCATTTGTAAGAATAATGAAATAATTTAGTGCAATATATTGAACCAGCACTGTAAAAAGTGGAGAAAGGAGAGATAGACTAAAAGAGGTTAAAGAGGTTAAAATGGCATCAAAGAAAACAACACAAGAACATAAAACGACAGCAAAATCTGAGAAAGGGCAAAAGAATGAAAAAAGGCTCTCAACTTTTTTTTCCCCTCATGCCAAGAAACATCAGAGATTTCAATAATGGAACTTTCCCAGTCTACCTCACCGCCTTCTCCCAAAATACTGACAGATAAAGAGTCTGTTTCTTTACTGGAATTAAAAGCTTGCCTGGAAGAAGCTGTAAAAGATATTAAAAGGGAACTTACAGAAAAATTCCAAGATATAAAGTCAGATATTGCAATATTAGACAGTTATATGCAAAACATGGAATGCAGAGAAGAAATAAGAGATTTTCAAATGAAAGAGCTAAAAGAATCACATAATAAGACATTAATAAAATTAAAAGAAATGGAAGATAAAGTCTGTATAATGGAAGACAGATCAAGAAGATGCAATCTGAGGATCAGAAATATTCCTGAGGAAGTAACAGATAACAATTTAAAATATTTTTTTGAAACCTTCATGGATCATATAGGAATACAGATGAAACAACTAGAGTTACAAGTCATAAGGATATATAGACTATCGCAGAGAAAACAAGATCATAAGTATCCTAGAGATGTTATCGTTGCAGTTTATTCGCAAGAATTTAGATCACAGATTTTTTTATACAGTAAGAAACGCGTCTATTATAGAGGACAAATTTCAAAATTTAAAAGTTCTGAACGACCTTTCCACTACTACAAGATCCAGAAGAGCAATGTTTGCACCGATTTTTACGATTTTGAAAAACCATAATTTAAAATTTAAATGGAACCTTCAATCTAAACTGCTAATTTCATACAAAGATGAATGGAGAGGGTTTAATTTGCTAGAGCATGCACTAGAATGGCTTACTGTTAATGATTTGCCTTAAGAGTTGGGTTGTGGGTTTTTTTTTCTCTAAGTATGTAAAAGCAACTTATTAGAAATTTGTACTAAAAAGGGAAATAAGGTATAACATGTTGATAGTATACTCAGTATGAAATGGTTTGTAATTGAGTGAGATAGTAGACACGTTTATAATCAAAAGTCGGGATTATGCACTAAAATTGCACATGAAATCTAAAATCAAAAATAAGAAACAAGATTTAATAAGCTGATAAAAGTTTCAATATGAAACAGTTGGTAATAGGGAGATAAATTGCACATTTTTAAATATTTAGGTTAGGGATCATACATTGAAAAAAGCGCTTTTTTATGTAAAAACAACTTATTTGAAATTGGCACTAAAATAGGAAATAAGAAATGGTTTGTAATTGAGTAAGATAGTAGACACGTTTATAATTAACAGTTAAAAGCAACTTATTAGAAATTGATATCAAAATGGGAATTAAGATATAACTTGTTGATAGAAACCTCAGTATGAAATGGTGTGTAATTGAGTAAGATAGTAGGTATGTTTATAATTAAGGGCTGGGATTATGCACTGAGAATGCACATGATATCTAAAATTAGAAATAAGATACAATATGTTGGAAAAAGTTTTAATATAAAACAATTGGTAATTGGAAGATAAATTGCATGCTTTCAAATATTCAGTCTAGGGATTATACACTGAAAAAGAACCCACAAAATGAAATGGTTTGTAATTGAGTAAGAAAGCAGGCATGCATATACTTAATGGTTGGGAATAAGCACTGAAACTGCACATGAAATCTAAAATTTAAAAATAAGATATAAGATTTATTAAGTTAGTAAAGTTTCAATATGAAACAGTGGGTAACTGGGAAACAAAATGCATTTCCTTACTCATTAATATGGTAAATACTGCTTTTCCTTGCATGCAATAATTCACTAGTTAGAAATTAGAATCAAAATAAGAAAAAAATATATAATTTGTTGATAAAAATCGAAATATGAAACAGCCCCTCTCCACCACTCCTATCTAGATAAAGAGTCAGTAGTTAAATAAATAAAGAGATTTTGAAGTCTCTATCTCGTTTCCTCCGCGGGACGGGTTGTCTTCCTCCATAGGGTACACAAGAAGGTACCCAGACCTTGGATCACAGCGGGTTATCCAAGAGAATGTTGAATATCTATTGGGTAATGAATGAAATTAATGTTATTGTATGTTTAAAGTATGTCTTGTCGATTTGGGTTAAACTCTTAGGTGGTTCAATATATAAAATGGTATATGATTAGATTAATTTCCATAAATGCGCAAAGCTTAAACTCCCATGTTAAAAGAGGTTTTTATATGATGTTATGACCAGAGAGAATGTTAAAGTGGGATTTATCTAGGAGACTCATTGGTTAGCTAGTAACAATCGTCTATGGCACTATAAAAAAAATTCCATCAATTTATACTGCGTCCCAACATAAAAAAACAAAAAGTGGAGTATCTATTATTTTCTCTAAGGACACAGTTTTTGAATGTCAATATCAAAATGCAGACTTAGAAGGTAGATTTTTAATTCTAGTCGGCCATTTAAATGGAGTAATGTATACATTTGTAAATGTATACTTACCTAATAAACACCCAATTAGGTTACTAACTAAGATTTTAAGGTTAATTGAACAGGTGAAAAAGGGGAAAGTAGTGGTAGCAGGGGATTTTAATTGTATACTCGATCCCACTATGGACAAACAAGTGGGCACTAACCAAAAAATTAAACAAAACTTAGTAAAACAGGCTAAAGAGATGAACAAAATAGTGAATAAATTCGAATTAATTGACTGTTGGAGATTGTTGCATCCCAATGAGAAAAACTACACCCACAGATCTATCCCCCATGGCTCAGCGGCAAGAATTGATTTGATTCTTGGTGACATTAACTTCTCTAAATTTTTATCCTCAGTTAATATAAAAGAGAATACATGGTCTGACCATGATTTATTAATAGTGGAAGTTGTAGAAGGGATAAAAAAAATTCCACCAATAAGGAGACTAGACGATAAGCTTTTAGAAGTGAAGGCAAATATTGATCATATGACTAATTTGATCGACCTATTTTTTAAAGAAATTCAACAGAGGAGATAAATAAAGAATGCCTCTGGTGTACATTTAAAACAGTGATAAGAGGTTATTGGATTAAGTTAGCGAGTCAAAAAAACCAAAAAGAGAGATTAAACTATCAGACATGTACATTGAATATTATAATTTATCAACTTTGAATAAAAATAATTTCTCAAATGAGAGATTAGAAAAGATTAAGACCTGCCAAACAAATATAAATAAGCTAATTGATGCTAGAATCCAATGAAATCTAAATAAACTGAAAGTAAAATTCTACTATAAAAATAATAAAGTAGATTCTATGTTAACAATTAGACTAAAAAAACTAAATCTGGAAAGAAAAATTTATAAAATAATAGTAGAAGGTGAGAATATTATAAAACCTGAAGATATAGCAGAGACATTTAGGAAGTTTTATGGAAAACTATATGATTTAAATCTAAAGCCATCAATAACGGACATGGAGAGATATTTATCAAAGATAAAAATGCCAAAAATCTTAATTGATCAGAAAAAAAACTTAAACAAGATATTTACACCAGAAGAAATAGAGCGGGCAATTAAGAACTTAGCAAAACAAAAAGCTCCGGGCCCTGATGGATATACCAATCAATTCTATAAAAATTTTAAACATCAAATTATTCCAGTGCTAACAGATACATTTAATGAAATATCAAAAACAGGCCATGCCTTGGTAGATTTTTTAAGAGCACATATTAGCCCGATACTAAAACCGGGTAAATCTCCCACAGAATTATCGAATTATCGCCCAATATCGCTAATAAATGCCGATGTTAAACTGTACTTCGCTATTTTAGCGGATAGACTTCAAGCAGTATTGCCTGATATTATACATAAGGATCAGATAGGCTTCGTGGCAGGAAGACAATCTAATAATAATACTAGAAGAATGACAGAGATAATGGACTGGGCTCAGACAACAAAGGTGCCCCCTCTGACCCTGTCGATTGACGCCGAGAAGGCTTTCGACAGGGTCCGCTGGGACTTTTTAAAACAGACTATGTTAAAAATGGGTTTTGAAGGCTGGTTCACGGGGGCAGTGGAGGCTCTGTACTCGGTGCCATCAGCCAGAATAGTGAGTAGAGATTAAGATCTGAATGGTTTAATATTCTTAATGGCACGAGACAGGACTGTCCACTCTCACCGCTTTTATATGTTATTTCAGTACAACCCTTGGCATGTAAAATAAGACAAAGTATAGGTATAAAAGGGATTTCTATCCCAAATGAAGAACTCAAGATCTGCTTATACGCGGACGATGTTATACTGACTATTACAGAGCCTGAACAATCGTTATCACTGTTAATGCAAGAGTTAATATTATATGGTGAGGGTTCCAACTTTAAAATGAATATTAATAAAACACTGGCATTAACAACAAATATAGGAAAAATACGGCTACAAAAGCTAAGACAAAATTACTCATTCAACTGGTCAATTACACAGCTTCCATATTTAGGCATTTTATTGACAACTGATGTTGCCCGCTTGATGGAAATTAATTTTCTAAATCAACTAAAAGAAACAAATAGACTATTAAAGGAATGGAGGCCCCATGAAATATCATGGTGGGGCAGAATTAATACGGTTAAGGCTTACATTGTCCCAAAATGGATCTACTTGTTCCGCATGATCCCTCTTAAGGTTCCAATAAACTGGTTAACTCTAATACAGAGTAGCTTCACAGACTTTATATGGAGGGGTAAGAAACCAGGAATCAATTAGATAACATTAGCGAATAAAGCTTATCGGGGAGGTCTAGGATACCCATTGATAAAAAATACATACCAAGCAATTATAATGACACATGCTTAAAATATACAAGTTATAGATTACAAAGAGCAAGTGTGGTATAAATTAGAAGCATATAGAGAAGGTATGGCTAACCTAGAAACATTACTGTGGGCAAATATCAGCAAAAGGGTTAATACATCACACTATAAATCCACGATCATTTTACAAACAATAAATGAATGGTATATTTTAAAAAGAAAACTGGGAATTGCAGATTTAATTCCAGATACTATATCCCTCAGAACTGTGGAAAATATTCTGAATGAAATCAGTGTGAAAAACTGGTATATTAACCCTGATATTTGTATTAAAAATATTTATGATAATGATCAACTAGAAGATTACCCTACACTAAGGTCAAGATTGACTTTACCCCCTAAAGAAATTTTTAATTACTTGCGTATCAAGAGTTTTTTAAAGAAGCATCTCATAAAATACAATGGGGAAAAAGGAAACTTAATTAGAAAGATTCTCTCCATAGAAGCAACAGAAAAGAAATATTCTCCAGCACTTGAACTATTAAACTATATAAATCGATCAAACACCCCCATAGCTTTTAAAAACTGGGAGAGAGATTTAGACACCAAGGTTGATTTCAACTTATGGTGCCTTGCATTTCTGAAAATCAAAAAATATGTTCACTGTTTAAATATATTGGAAATTTTTTTAAAGTTAGCTATAGATGGTATATGGTTCCAAGGAGGTTGAACAAAATATCTCAGAGCAATCCTCCTAATTGTTGGAGATGTTTTAATTTAGATGGCTCTATGATACATATATGGTGGAATTGCCCTAGAATCCAATCATTATGGGACCTTTCATTTAAAATAATAACTGCGATAAGTAATATCCATTTAAATTTCACACCAGAAATAGCCCTATTACACATTTATAATAATAAACTAGACAAAAAAAACGAAATACTAGTTACCTATTGCCTTATGGCCACTAAGCTTCTGATTGCAAAATCATGAAAAAAAACTGACATCCCAAATATACACCAATTAAAGGGCCAAATTCGGAACCAATTGGAGATGGAAAAGGGAGTAATCTGGTATAATGCTTATAAAAAAAATATAACAAGAGAGGTATATTGTAACGGATCACCTGGCACCCCGACTGGGTACCTCCGTTGAAAGATGCTCCTAGCGCTTCCAGAGGACTCCAAGCACTCCACCAGACACCATAAGCACCGCAGGCTGCAGCTATCTCCCTTCAGAACGAAGCAGGAACAAGCTCTTACAAGAGCTCAGTGATTATAGCAAGGGAATATGCCTAGCATAGCAATCCCTTGTAGCAGATTCCCCCAATAAGAGACAGGACTCAAGTTGAGGGTAAAAATAGAACTCTCTGGCTGCTAGCTTGCAGCCCTTTTTATTAGGTGCTCCCATGAAGGGGAGGGACACACACAGTAACGTACATTAACCAATCACACAATAGTTACATCCCACACATAGCCCTCCCCTCTACCTGTAAACTAATTATCTGTACACACAGGGAAATACAATTATCATAGGTAGGGAAAATACAGTTTTTACACAACATTCATAACTCCCAAAATATACATCACATTCGCATAAAAATACATATTCACAATCAATCCATTCAGGGGAACAACATATTCAAAAATGGCACAAATCAGACAAGGGGTTCAAAAGTTAGTAAAAAGTCCTTTGTGACTAAATGAAGCATGGCTTTCTGGCCCAAACCAGTTTCAGAGTCTTCTATCCTAGAGATAAGTAATTCAATTATCTCCCAGGACAGACACAAGACTCCATTAAGCACATGGTTGCAAAAGACACAAAACACTTTAAAATACATAAAGTCACATTTTACACATAACACACAGACATTTCACATATCCCCAGATAGCTCAGGTCTGAGCGCACATTATTAAGTGAATGGCGCTCGGACCACACAAATACAGTTTAATCGCCATGGAACCAAAGTCTTTACAGTCAGTTTCATACGAATGGGCTCCATGGGATTCCTATCTGGGGTATAACACATTCACATAAGGTCTGGTCCATAGTCCAAAGGCAAGAGGCGGGCAAGCAGCCCCCTCCAAGGACACGTGGCGAGGCCGGTTTCGCCACATATATAACACCCTTATAGCAGATATCAATCATATAGAAGGTTAAAAATATTATTAATTAATGTATATTAAATGCGATAACCACTGTAAATACCCAAAAAAAGAATAGAAAGGAAAGAAAAGGGAAAAGGTAAAGAAAAAAAGTGAAAGTGAAAAGGGAAAGATAGGAGAAAAAGGGAAGTAAAAGAAAGATAAGAAAAAAAAAATATTTGTTTGATGACTAAAGAGTTAACCCAATCTATGTTTTAATGTATGTAGAAGTTTGAATGAATTAGATATAATCATAGAAAGGATAAACAATGCATGGAAACCACGAAAGTCTATACAGTTGACTTATAGGAAAGAAAAAAAGAGATAGAAAGGAGAAAGAGGAAAATAATGTAAAAGAGAAAAAAAGAAGGGAGAAAAAAAAAGGGAAAGAAAAGGGAAAGAGAAAGAAAAAAAAAGAGGAGGCTTTACAACAGATTGATACGATATGGATAATAACTCTAAGATATATTTAACAAAATCATAAAGGATTAACAATATGTATAATTGTTGTAATAGTAGAAATTAAACCTGAAAAACTGGCAAACTGTCAATAATGATATAAGACAATGAAATATATAGATACAAGAATACAAATAAGTTATCTTTCTGTGATTACGGTATGACTATTGTTATGTTTGATTCTAGTTAGAATCATTGTTACTCTCTTTTGTATGTTTATCTGTATAAAATGTTTTAAGATAAATATTTCAATAAAAAAAAAAAGAATAATGAAATAATAAAAAATTAACAGTAAATGAAACAATAATCATAACAATCGTAGTACCTGTAACACATTTTCTTATTTTGAGGTGTAGTGCAAGTCTAATGAACTTTGACCTTATTGAAAGGTATAATGACCTATAAAGGGGCATCCTAAGATCCATATGGATATGTCATTGCCACAGGTAGGAGCTGCGGGACCATGTGTTTAAGTGTTTGGTTGTGGTGTCCCTTTCAGGAAGTGTGACCATGGTTGCCAGATAACCGTGTACTTATAATACTTGTCTAGTGATCCCCATCTGAGTTCCTCCATAGTGTAAAAATATTACATTTTTGCATACCAGTCCCTTCTGGAAGGCTGTTTCACCAACTTCCATAGACTTACTATTATAGATTTGACTGCAGTTAACATGAAATATAATAGGGAGTGTTTGAGACACACTCTTGGTTGTTTTATAAGAGAAAGAAGTGTCTCAGGGTTGTGAGAAATGTTCACCTTTGTTACTACGGTAGTGGTGTTCCATAGATCTCTCCAGAATTTTGATACCAGTTCCCTTGACGGGTCCCAGAACTAATATGGAATGATGCAGATAACTGCCCATTGATCTTCAGTTTTGCTGTAGGGCATGGGTATACGGCCTTGAATCAATGCATCCACCTCTGACCAAACCCCAGCACCTCCAGAGTCGACAAAAGGAAGCTCCAATCTACCCTGTCAAATGCTTTTTCCGCGTCTATTGTCAGCATAATAGATGTAACCTTTTCATGCTGCGCCCCATTAATAAAGTTTATTATTTTTGTGGTGTTGACTTTAGCTTCCCTAGAGGGCACGAATCCGGCCTGGTCAGGGTGTATTAATCCTGGGAATAAGGGTCTCAACCTCAAGACCAGCATTTTAGTAAAGATTTTCATGTCAACGTTTATCAGTGAGATAGGGCGGTAGCTTCCACACGAGTCTAGGCTTTTCCCAGGTTTGAGAAGAAGTGCTATATTGGCTTCTAGGCTAGGGATTGGTTTGGTTGGTCCTATAGAGTTAATGGCTTCCAGTAAATGGGGGCTGAATTCTTTCAAGAAGTCTTATAATATGATGCCGAGAACCCATCCGGGCCTGGGCTTTTGTTTGGAGGGGTGGACGTAATAACATTATTTAATTCCACCATTGTGAATGGTTCATCGAACGATCATGATTGATGTGTTTTTCTTTTAATTACAAGAAGAAACCTATACGCTTATTGTAACAGAACACCTGGCACCCTGACTGGGTACCATCTGTTGACGGATGCTCCTAGTGCTTTCCAAGGGCTCCAAGAACTCCACCAGACACCATAACTACTGCAGACGCCACTGGTAGAGACAGAAGCTAAAGAGGATTCTTAGAAAAGGAGGCAGGACTGTGCAGGGCACTGGATAGGAAAATGGGACAGATGTTAGGAATGCATATAGGAAATTAGAGGCAGGGTAAATTGAGTTTTATCAGAATATTTAAAGCAGTGAATTGTCAGACCAAGTCTCATTGATCAACATAAAGAATTCAAGCGAATAGGTGCAACACTGGAGAGGAGAGGTGACAGTACTGGGCAGAATGAAAAGGGTGAATGGGAGAGTAATTGGGGCTAATATCATAAATATAGGGGGCAGTGTTAGAGCTTGAGAGAGTTAGAGTCAGTGGCAGTGTTAGAGCTTGAGAGAGTTAGAGTCAGTGGAGAGACTGTCATTAAAATGAATGTTAGTACTGAGAAACAGTTAAAAAGTAATACTTAATTGGCAGCAACAGTTGTTTTTTTAAATTATGTTACCTGCACAAATAAATAGGTTTGAGGAGCACAAATAATATATAATGATATGTTCTAACAATTAGAATGTGTTTGTGTTTCATTATGCCAGGCTAATAATGGCATTTATGACATATTTATGCTGTTCCTTTGAGCTGTAAAATCATTTGAATGATCACGGATATTGCACAGATATGTTGCTAATTAATGTCACTGTGTGTATTTCCAGATGCTACTGCTATTACTGTTTGAAAACTCATTCATTGTTGCCAGAGATTACAACACACACAAACTCTCTCTTTTGTCCTGACTTTTTCTTGGCATGGTTCATCCCCAGTACACCTGGATGTCCCTGATACAGTATTGGGGGCATAATGTGGACAGCTGGTTGTTGACAGCAGTGCAATTTGTGTCACTTGTATCCTATGACATAAACAAATTTAATGTAGCAGGGCTTCGAATTAAGACAAAGAAGATATATTTTATACCATTAGATAAAGCAGTGGTGAAGCTAATAACATTTTAACTACTGCCATTTTCTATCAGGCTCAAAGTATTCAAACCATTTAAAAATTTTGCTTTGACACACATTGCTGTCAGTATTAAAAAGTGACATCCTGGGGCGTGGCCTAGCGGCGGAACGAAATGGCCGCATAGAGACTGAGCTCCTCCGGCCCCACTCAGCCACGCACAAAATACCGGCCACAGACAGGAGGATGGGGAAACACACCAAGGCGGGGAACACCCCCAGACCACCGGGGACCCGCCAGGTGAGCCAAAACCCCTCCATGCGGCAGTACTTGTCCGCGACGCCGGACCCGTTTTCCCAGGCGTCATCTGAGGCCTACCCGCAATCTGAGGCCTCCACGCCACACTCCCTCTCCCCAGCCCGGGAGGACACAGGGGAAACCCCCCCTGCAGACTGGATGGCCCTGCTAAGGGCTCTACCCACGCGGGCAGACCTCACCCAAGCCACCTCAGCCCTCCAGTCCTCTATCAAGTCAGACCTGCAGCTGATGAGGGCAGACATTCAGGGGATGGCAGACCGCATGGCCCAAATAGAAGCAGATCACGACGCCCTCACTGCGACACAAACGGCACAAGCCACAAACTACTCTAAAAGATCTGCCCAAATGCAAGCCATGGCCAGACATATAGAAGACCTGGACAATAGAGGCCGCAGACAGAACCTACTAGTGAGAGGCCTACAAGAAGGTGAAGACTCACCCGCCCAGCTTAAAGCCACACTCACCGCCATCTTCAACGAGCTCCTGAGCCGCCCCAGAGAGACCCCCATAGAGTTCATCAGAGCCCATAGAGCACTGAGACCCAGGGGCCCACCAGAGGCTCCAACTAGAGACGTGATCTGCTGTCTTGCACTTTACGCCTTGAAGGAGGAAATTCTGTATGCAGCACGCAACAAGGGAGAAATCACCCATGAAGGCTCACATCTCCAACTGTACCCGGACCTATGCCCAGCTACCTTGGGATATCGCAGGGCACTAAAACCGCTCACCAGAATGCTAGTGGCCCAGAAAATAAGATACCACTGGACATTCCCCACAGGCCTGATCGCCACCACCCAAAACGGCCCCAGACCGATCCGCACCCCACAGGACCTACAGGAATTGTCAGAAGATCTCCACTTGCCACCCCTTAATCTGACCTGGCCAGATCCACTGGATTTCTACAACAGCCCACCTACACCCCAGGGGGAACCTGCACCGACACAGCGCAGACACCGAACAAGACTGGAGACCGTGAGGCCAGCAGGGGCAACACGTTAACGGACATACAAGACAGGAGCCACGCATGGAACTCGTAACTATGCACTGGGACACTCCACACGGAGGCCTACACCACACATGGGCCACACACTTAGCCGTTAAAACACTCAGACACCCACGTGCCATGGGAGGGAGGGAGGGGGGACCATCAGAAGTGGGCATACGAGACATTTCGCAAGCACAATCGAGGAACCCACGAAAGAAACACTGGGGACTCTGGGTATATTGGGGGGGGAAGATGTATGGGGTTGTTCTGCCCTTCCTCTCTGCTTTCCCCTTCCTCCAGGGGGGGTTTTTTTTTTAATTTTTTTTTTTTTCTCTCTCTTCTCTTGTTTTCCCTCTTTCCCGTTTGGGTGGGGGGATTTGGGAAAGGGGAGGCTGAGGCTGAATAAAGGCTCGCTCCAGACCAACAGAGAGAGAGACCAACAGAGAGAGGGAGCGGAGGTTACCAGGGAGGGCGAGTACTATAAGAAGGGACAGGCCCCCAATGCCAACCAGACCCCCAGAACAACACAGCAAGGGGAGGGACACGAAATGGGAGGTGTAAGGCCAGCTAGTTATATACCTTAAAGCCACACACCTACAAGCCACAACACGGCGACATAACTCACCACCCGGCAAAAGAGATCTAGGGGCACAGGGGAGAGACTAGCAGGGTAAAGCCATTCAAGCGAGCACGCACTCGAACACACACCTGGGAGATAGGGAAAGGGCCGGGACGGGCTGGGCCCAGAGGCTGCCACCACCACCTGTACTGATTATATAGCTTCCGAGCAGAGGGGGCCGGGGGACACTGGAGACCTAGAAAGGAGAAGGATCCACCACTATTGGCCCTACGAGGTGAGGGAGTTAGAGGGCCACGTTCCCGGTAGACAGGGGAACCAAGATACCGGCGGGAGGACTCAGCTGTGCCGACAGGTGCTGCACAGCTGACTCCTACCTAGCCCACACCCTAGTCTTTTTTTTTGGAAAACACACACAGTTTATTATTGTTGTTTATTATTGTTACATTTGTTAAGAATTGTTGAAAGCCGCGCCCGCCCGCGGGACCCAGGGGGACCCATCCCCGACTT
The DNA here is from genome assembly GCA_933207985.1 of Pelobates cultripes. Lineage (NCBI taxonomy): Eukaryota > Metazoa > Chordata > Amphibia > Anura > Pelobatidae > Pelobates > Pelobates cultripes. The sequence continues at coordinate 208,422,138 of OW240914.1, forward strand.
CAGACCCGCACTTGAGGAGTAAACCAAACCCTCTAGCACCCACCCATACTCCCCAACCCTCCCCACCATACCCTGATTCTCCTGAAACATAGCAAACATGCCACGCCACAACACACACAAACAAGCGGAGATTAAATTCCTCTCCATCAACGCTAAAGGCATGAACATACCCGAAAAACACTTGCATGCCCTACGTCACTTCCACAGTCAAAAGTCACAGGTAGTCTTCATTCAGGAGACACACTTTAAAGAGGGCCACGTGCCCAGACTGACGGACAAACATTACGCACAATGCTTCCTGAGTAATAACCCGGAGGGAAAGTCCAAAGGCACAGCAATCCTGATCCATAGATCGCTACACTTTGCCCCCACTGACACACTGCGAGACAGCCACGGACGGTATATATGTGTCAAAGGCACAATTGCAGGCCGCACATACACGTTCGCAAACCTATATACCCCCAATAAACGCCAACACCAATTTTTACGCACAGCACTTAGAACAATAGAGGGCTTCGCGGAGGGCTGCCTGGTCGTTGGAGGGGACCTCAATGTGGCCCTGACGCCGACCATAGACACATCCATAGGCCTCTCTACGACCCCCCAGCATATCTTAACAAACATATCAAAAACGCTGCGAGAGAAGCGTCTGGTTGACTGCTGGAGAGCTTTACACCCTGAAGACCGAGACTACACTTTTTACTCTATCCCCCACAAAACGTACTCTAGAATAGACTATTTCCTCATTCCACATTACTACCTGACTGAGGTTCGACGAACGGACATTGGAACAGCGACATGGTCAAACCATGCTCCAATTACGATGACACTAACCTCCCCACTCTATAGGCCCACCTGCAGTAACTGGAGACTGAACGAATCGATCTTAAACGACATTACAGTGACGACAGAAGCCAGGGAAAGACTTACGCAATACTTTACAGAAAACGATACGTCTGAGGTCACGCCCCTATGCCTATGGGAGGCTCATAAAAGCGTAATGAGAGGCCACTTTATAGCGAAAAGCGCCGCGCTTAAAAAAGCCAAATCTGCCAGACTTAAAACACTAATTCAGGACATACAGACTTTGGAATGTAGACACAAACAAACCCACCTGATAGCGGACTGGACACAGCTAACGGTACTCAGGAGGGAACTCTCCTCTATCCTGAATGCCAATCACCATAGAGCATACTTACACTCCAAAGTGTTCTTTTACACCAATGCCAACAAATGTGGTGCCCTCCTTGCCCGCATGATCGCCAAAAAGAGAGCAGCGGCCTACATCCCGGGGATCAGAGACAGAGATGGGAAGCTGCACAGTATGCCGACCGAGATGGCCAACACCATTAGGGCGTACTATGCGGACCTCTATTCCCTCGACCCGCCCAGGGGACAGGGAGCGGACACAGAGAGGAAGACGCGGATAACAGACTATCTAGAACCGCGCATCGGCAACTGCCTCTCACAGGAGGCATGTACAGAGCTAGACGAACCGATCGAGACGCACGAGGTAGCATGGGCTCTCAAAACGGCCAAGACGGGCAAGAGCCCCGGACCGGACGGCCTACCAGCACGCTACTACAAAACCTTTGCGGAACTTCTCGTCCCACGCCTCACGACGGCACTCAATGCGATCCGAGACGGGCAGATATTCCCGACACAGACCCTGGCGGCCAACATCATCCTAATTCCTAAAGACGGGAAAGATCCTGAACACTGTGCGAACTATCGCCCCATCTCACTGTTAAATAACGACTTGAAGCTTTTTACGAAGATACTCGCACAGAGACTGCAGGCCCACCTCCCGAACTTGATTCATAAGGACCAGGTGGGATTTACCCCGCACCGAGAAGCGTGCGATAACACGATCAGAGCACTTTCCCTGATCCACCTAGCAAAAACTAGACAGGAGGGCCTTCTCCTGCTCTCCACGGACGCGGAGAAGGCCTTCGACAGGATTGCATGGGACTTCATGTTCCAGGTCCTCGACAAACTGGGGATGGGGCCCCACATGATGTCCTGGATCAGGGCCTTGTACTCACAACCAACAGCACGGATCTGCATAAATGGAGCCTTCACGGACCCCTTCGTGATCAGGAATGGAACCAGACAGGGCTGCCCCCTCTCCCCCCTGCTCTTTGTGCTTGCCCTGGAACCATTCCTGAACTCGATCCGGAACAACCCGGATATCCCGGGATTGAAGACAGGAGCGGGGAAACACGCAGTGGCAGCATATGCGGACGACCTACTGTTCTTCGTAACTAAACCGGAAACATCCATGCCCACGATAATGAAAGAATTCGAACAATACGGGGAACTCTCAAACTTTAAAATCAATTTTTCCAAATCCACGATCCTCAATGTCTCCGTTTCGAAGTCCAGAGCGACGGCCCTCAAACGAGCGCTGCCATTCCAATGGTCTGCCACCTCCCTAAAATACCTCGGCGCGGTGCTAACAAACGACCTCGCCCAACTGTATGCAGCGAATTTCCAACCACTCCTGACCACTATACAGAAGGACTTGCAGGAATGGGACCAGGTGCGCCTCTCATGGTTTGGAAGAGTGGGAGTGCTCAAGATGAACATCCTACCGAGGATCCTCTACCTGTTTCAAGCTATCCCCGCGACCATTTTTTACCTCCCTTAGATCGATGGCCCTCCGATTCACATGGCAGAGACAGAAGGCCAGGATACAACACGACGTGCTCACACTACCGAAGGTCAAGGGAGGCCTAGCTCTGCCAGATTTTAAGAGATACCATAGAGCCACTCACATCCAAAGGATAGTGGAGTGGTCTAAACAAGGAGTGGAGAAACTCTGGAAAGATGTGGAGTCTTCCCTGGTGGAGAGTCCGATGGCAGTCCTCCCTTGGCTGGACCCCCAACAAAGTAGGCAGCTAGCTGCTCCACACCCCCTAATCAAAGCGACCGTACGCTCTGGCGGTACCACTCTCGCTCACCTCCACGCCATCCCCAATGATGCCTCTTATACATAATGAGGTCTTCCCGCCAGGAAGGGAACCAAGAACGTTGGTCCAACTGCTGGGACAAGACATACCGAGGCTTTTCCACGCCATAGACAACGGCCGCATCAAATCACTAGAGACCATGACGGGGAACTCCAACCACCCATTCATGCTCCAATTCAGATACCGACAACTGAAAGGGCTCATACAAGAAACCACCCGAAACAATCACACTCTCAGACCCTTAACGTTTGAAGAGATATGCATGGACCCGGACCCGTTGCCGAGGGGCCTGTCAACGCTCTATGGAATGATCATGCGGTTGAGGAGGCTGCCACCCCCAAGCTTCATGGGGAAATGGGAAACAGTGTTAGGCACTACATTCACACCCAACCAATGGGACAAAATTTGCACCCTCTCACTACACTGCGCACCATCTAGCGGAACGCAAGAAACAGCATATAAAATACTGGCCCTTTGGTACCGCACCCCACTCCACACACACCTATACGACCCCACGAAGGACGACGTATGCTGGAGGTGCAACACGCACAAGGGAACACACCTCCACATATGGTGGGAATGTCCAATCATCCAACCATACTGGTCAACCATCCACACGATCATCAAAAGATTCACAGACTCCCCACCACCCATGAACCCCGCAACATTCCTCATCCATCACACCAAGACGAAAGCATCAACATATAAAAAATCCTTAACGATACGGATACTTAATGTAGCCAAAAGCCTAATCCCCCTTTACTGGAAAAAACAATGTGCGCCCCCGCTGGGGACGTGGTACCAAAAAATGGAGGAGCTGAGAGCTCTGGAAGAGCTCTCCCTGCTGGCAGAAGGGAGGACCCAGACGTACATGACGATCTGGACACACTGGATACTGACCTCGACTAACGCTGACTTCCAGGACCTGCTGACGTGACTGCAGACACCTGAAGGGACAAACGACCACCTTGACTGAGGGAGTGACTACACAAACAAACAGGGAAAATCAACATCACAATAAATAAAACACCCCCCCCCCCTCTCCCCCCCCCACTCCCCCCCCACCGGTCCCCCCCTGGGGGAACCCGCGGACGGGAAGGCGACAAAGTAGAGAAGTTCATAAGACGTAGAGGCTCCAGACGGAGGGGCACCAGCTAAGCAAAGAAGGGAAAAGAGAGGGAAAGATAAGGGTAGCAAAGGGAGAAGGAAAAAAAACAAGAAGGGGATAGCCAAGAGTAAAAAGAGAGAATAAGAAAGGAGGGAAAGGAATGGGAAAGGAGTAAGGAAGTCAAGTATGAAGGAGACAAAGAGAATCAGACAGGAAAACAGGAAAAGGGACAGGGGTTCACAGTTAAGGATAAGACAAGGAGAAACAAGCCTAACTTTGCACCCACGCCAAAGGCGGGAGTTAAAGACGGTACAAACCACCTCCACCCCAGCCAGATCAACAGGGGTATACCCCACTGCCACCAAAGATCTGAGAACTGAACGCGCAAAGCACACACAACACCCGGTTTCCCCCCCATACGGTTGGTCAACACACACCACCTGCCTAGACACAAGACACCAACCACCTTTGTCACACTGGGTGATATACCATAGCCACAACAACCGTACGAGAGAGGGAAAACCCCATCCACACAAAGGTGTATAGGACCCAAGAGCCCAACTAGTATACGTCTTTGATCTGTTAGATGACTTGCATGTCACTATGTTGTTCACAATGATTATCTCATGTCTGAGACATGGACTGGGAAAGCCTTTATCGGACCTGCGTGTCCGCGACAATGTTTTTCCTTTTTCTGCATAAAATGAAAAATCTTTGAATAAAAGAAATTTACAAAAAAAAAAGTGACATCCTTGCCGAGGATGTTCAAAGCTTGCATGAAATGTTTACCAAGAACAGGAGAGATATACCTAGCACAGGGATCCTCAAACTCGGGCCCCCCAGATGTTGCTGAACTACAACTCCCATGATTCTCTGGCTATCTATGTAATTCAAAGAATCATGGGAGTTGTAGTTTAGCAACATTTGGGGGGCCAGAGTTTGAGGATCCCTGAGTCCTAGCAGATACAATTCTACTATGTTGTTTGACCAACTGACGTATGTGGACCACAAAGGGGCAGTGCCTATATCAATGTCTGGTTTTCTTTGTCAGAAAATGTTTCCTTTTTTATTTTAAGGGACATGGTAGCACTGTAACTGTTTCATCTTATTGTCCACTGGTCCTTCTATTCAGTGGAAAACTGGGTTTAATGGTGTAATGCTAATTGAGAATCCCCAATAGCCCATCCCCTCTAGACATGCAAAAATTGGATTAACTCCTTAAGGACACATGACACGTGTGACATGCCATGATTCCCTTTTATTCCAGAAGTTTGGTCCTTAAGGGGTTAAAGGCATTCATCCAAATACAAAGCTTTAACGAATCGCTGAACTAAATTTAGGAAGTGTTTCATTCAGTCTCAAGGCATTTTATTTTCATGAATGTCTTAAAACGAATTTTTGCGCAGGTCTAATTTATACTGGTTTAGTTGAGCATGTTACTGAAAAGGGAGCTGTGAAGAATGAAAACTGTTTAGGAGGACTGAACGAACAATTAAAAATAATGAAAGCACTTTTAAATAGTGTAATCATTTCCCTCCCTAGATTTATATCTTAGGAGTCAGTAGAAGAAATAGTTATTCACATTTTGTAAGTATATAGTATGTGGCTGTTCCCCTACTGTTTGGAGGAACCATTCATGCAGAATGCACTTTTTACCGGATGGTTGAGGGCATTGCTGTTTCCTACAGTGCAGTTCTGCTCCAGACAGAAGGTACTTATTCTGATGATTTTGCTTAACTATGTTAACAAGTCAAGAAAAACATGGCATGACTTTGCTGCAACAGCAGTTTTATTTGGCTATTCCATATCATAAATGCATCCCTATGCATTTAAATAGAGAGATGCAAAGCATGATTGTTAACTAATAGTGATCTCCCGAACGGTTGGCCGAAAAGTTTGCGAACGGTTCGCCACGAATGGTTTGCCGTGGACTCATCATTGAGTAAACTTTGTCCCTGTACCTCACAGTCAGCAGACACATTCCAGCCAATCAGCAGCAAACCCTCCCTCCCAGACCCTCCTATCTCCTGGACAGCATCCATTTTACATTCCTTGTGAAGCTGCATTCTTAGTGAGCTGTCCAGGAGGTGGGAGGGTCTGGGAGGGAGGGTCTGCTGCTGATTGGCTGGAATGTGTCTGCTGACTGTGAGGTACAGGGTCAAAGTTTACTCAATGATGAGTCCGTGGCGAACCGTTCGTGGCGAACCGTTCGTGAACCGTTTGGCGAACCGTTCGGGACATCACTATTAACTAACTATTGTAACCTGGCTTAAGATGTACACAGACCTGCCTCCTTTGCTTGACACCTACAATTATGAATTTAATATATTGTCATTTTTATATGAATGTATTTTTTTCATGTGTTCATTGTTTGCCCAAAGGCTGAATACTAAATACATTTTCTTTTTACTTGAAACAAAGAAATAATATGGCTTCACTGAATTTAGCTTAACTGTACAGAATAACAGTGGATTTTAAAGCATTTTCTCACAGGAGAGATTTTTGTCTCCACTTGATAAATCTAGGCTATCGAATGTCTAATTTGCAACCACTGCCAGCTCCTTCACATACATAATATTGTCCACTGAATCATCTACCTCAAGGCAGGCTTAGAACTATAATCTGTATAACTCAGCAAGCAAAACCCCTTGAGAATCTATGTAATAAATTATATAGAAAGTTGAAAATGACTAGTAGTTGCTTATTGTCATTATATAAACTATTTGCTTGCTGGATTGCAGGGGATGCTTTTTATCCATTTACATAGATTACACAATTAACTTGTTATTAAAGTTAACTTGCCATCCACAAATTCAGGTATTAAAATGTGAGCTTCAGGAAAGTATTACAATAATCCAGAGTGGCAGAACTACAGCAAGTGCAGCTCGTGTGGCTGCACCTGGGCCTGCATGACTTGGGTTCCCATCGAGTGGCCCATACATTAAAAGCCACCCAATGGGTGTTGTTGCTAAACAGGGGCCCAGTCAGGAGCCGCGGCCCTCTAAAAGCCTGACAGGGCCTCTGCAATGTCGTCAATGTCGGGAGGAATGCAGGTACATTTACCCCCCAGCAGATCTCATCGGCAGCCTGGTCGGTGTGACACCTTGAATGTTTGCACAGAATGCTAGGCGGAAGTGACTGCTACAAACTGAACTTCGCATCTGACTTTTGGAGGGGCCTGTTTGCCAGCCTCCTACCCTGTGACTATGGCCCCTATGTTAAACCCTGTTTAAAAGTACTATTTGTGCCTGTTGGGACTGGTAACAGGACTCATTCGAACTTTCAAAGTGGCACTTCGAACTCCCAAAGCCATTCGAAGTGCCATTCAACCACGTGGTGGCGGCCATCTTGTTTAGTCGAACGCATCCAGCGGTGTTTGGTTGTCAAGTGCATGGAACTCAAATTGGACACTCGATGGAATGAACACCGCTAAAACTTTACCTTCCATGGATGTTCGGCTATTCGAATGGGAGTGAAACGGCGTTCGGTAAGAAGATGCCCCAGAACAAGAGACATACACAGACTATATTCACGAATGGCTATGTTCGGTAATTCGAACAGTATTTCAACTATTTGAAATAGATCGACCACACAGTCTGATTCTCTGGAACTGTTTTGGGCATGAAACCATGCGTGCGGTCGGTCAAAAAGAGACTCCCAGGAAATTCCTGAACCCCTGAACTGATCTGGGGGATTTTTGGATATGTTGGTCACCCAGATCAGGGCCAGGGCCGGACTGGGAGAAAAATTCGTCCTGGGCATTTTTTTATCACAGCGGCCCACTAAGAAGGGGGCGGGGCAGAGGAGGTGGGTTTTGTCATCACCAATGACAAACATGCCCCCTCTCAAAGTGAGCATGTTGGTTCAATGCTCTTCCAGGGCAGACCATGTGCAGAGCTCTGCTGGAGAGCTCTAGCATGAGAAAAAAGCCCTGTATTTGTTCTGCACAGTGCAAGCAATTTAATAACATGCTTGCACTGTGTTTCCTTGCAAGTTGTCTCTGGTGTCTCTATAAATGGAAAACAGGAGACAAAAATGCCAGGAAAGAGTATTGTGCATGTGTTTGGAGCCTGCTTGTGGGATTGTGTGTGTGTAGAGTGAGCTGATTTTGGTGTGGTATTGTGTAATAAGGTCGGTTTTAGTTGTGTTGTGTTTGTGGTGTAATGTAATGCATATGTGGCTAGGGGCTGTAGAGAATGTGTGTATAGGGGATATAGCAAGTGTGTGCATACAGGCTATAGTGTGTGTGTGTGTGTGTATAGGTGATGGAGTGTGTGTTAAGGGGTGTAGTATGTGTTTGCTTACAAGGAATCTAGTGTGTGTATAGAGGATCCAGGGTGTATGTTAAGAGTGTAGTGTGTGTGTGTGTATATATATATATATATATATATATATATATAGAGAGAGAGAGAGAGAGAGTCTAGTGTGTGTTTGAAGGACCCAGAATGTGTATTGGAGATCTAGTGAGTGTGTGTTTATAACGGTTTCAGAGTGTATATAGGTATCTAGTGTGTGTATGTGTGTAGATGATCCAGAGTTGGGTAAGGGATCTAGTGTGTGTCTGGAATGTAATGTGTTTAGGGGTGCAGTATGTGTGTGAGGGGTGCTGTGTGTATGTATATATATATATATATATATATATATTTGGAAGTATTGTGTATGTCTTTTGTGCAGTGTGTTGGGGGGTTCTGTGTGTATGTGAAGGGTGCAGTATGTGTGCTTGATGGATGCTGTGTGTGAGGGTGTGGTGTATGAGGGTGCGGTGTGTGATGTGTGTGAGAGTGCTGTGTATGATGTGTGTGAGAGTGCTGTGTGTGATGTGTGTGAGAGTGCTGTCTATGATGTGTGTGAGAGTGCTGAATGTGCTGTGTGTGAGAGTGCTCTGTGTGAGAATGCTGTGTGTGAGAATGCTGTGTGTGCTGTGTGTGAGAGTGCTGTGTGTGAGAATGCTGTGTGTGAGAATGCTGTGTGTGCTGTGTGTGAGAGTGCTGTGTGTGATAATGCTGTGTGTGAGAGTGCTGTGTGTGAGAATGCTGTATGTGAGAGTGCTGTGTGTGATGTGTGTGAGAATGATGTGTGTGAGAATGCTGTGTGTGATGTGTGTGAGAGTGCTGTGTGTGCTGTGTGTGAGAATGCTGTGTGTGAGAGTGCTGTGTGTGAGAGTGCTCTGTGTGAGAATGATGTGTGTGAGAATGCTGTGTGTGCTGTGTGTGAGAGTGCTGTGTGTGAGAATGCTGTATGTGAGAGTGCTGTGTGTGATGTGTGTGAGAATGCTGTGTGTGAGAATGCTGTGTGTGATGTGTGTGAGAGTGCTGTGTGTGCTGTGTGTGAGAATGCTGTGTGTGAGAGTGCTGTGTGTGAGAGTGCTGTGTTTGAGAATGCTGTGTGTGAGTGCTGTGTGTGATGGGTGTGACAGTGCTATGTGTGAGAGTGCTGTGTGTGAGAGTGTGTGTGATGGGTGTGTGTGATGGGTGTGAGAGTGCTGTGTGTGACAATGCTGTGTGTGAGAATGCTGTGTGTGAGAATGCTGTGTGTGATGGGTGTGAGAGTGCTGTGTGTGAGAGTACTGTGTGTGAGAGTGCTGTGTGTGAGAGTGCTGTGTGTGATGTGTGTGAGAGTGCTGTGTGTGAGGGTGCTGTGTGTGAGAGTGCTGTGTGTGAGAGTGCTGTGTGTGATGGGTGTGAGAGTGCTATGTGTGAGAGTGCTGTGTGTGATGTGTGTGAGAGTGCTATGTGTGAGAGTGCTGTGTGTGAGAGTGCTGTGCGTGATGGGTGTGAGAGTGCTGTGTGTGAGAGTGCTATGTGTGAGAGTGCTGTGTGTGAGAGTGCTATGTGTGATAGTGCTGTGTGTGAGAGTGCTGTATAAATGTTAGAATGGATTGTGTGTGTGTAGGGGGGGGTAAATGAACAAATTAAATAAGAGGCATTATGCCCCCCCGAAACAAAATATTAGAGACCTTAGGTGGGGGTTCAACCCAGAATAAGGGAGAATCAACCACCCAAGGGACCCCAAGAAACACCTTGAAGGACACTCCAGTAAATGTCCTGGGGCTTAACCCTTTAATAGTAAACAGAAAATAAAAAGAGAAAAATCCTAAACACTGGAGATACTCCTGTGATATGGATTAAACTGGAATAAGATAGTAAATGTATGATCTGCAAAAGTGTGATGTTGACCTTAATAATGTACATAAAAATCTACTTATACCAGACCCTAGAAACATCCAAAGTGAAGTGAAAATAACTAAGCCTTTCGGCTAAACCTCTCATTAATCTGCCGTGTTAATCAAGGACCCTCAGACTTCTGACTTTATTAATAACTTGATATGTCACAGTCTGCATGGTCAATATAAATCTAAACAGGTAAAGTAACGGTGGGCTTTCCAAATCTCTAATAAAGTGACCTTAAATGTTAAGAGTAACCAGACCACTGTAAAATCCCAGTAATACAACAGTAGGAGAACGTTTAAACCTTGAGGTCTCACTGCCTGTTATACAGAATAATGATTACTCGGGTTACCAACACTTATAAGGTCAACTGGAACAAATGTATCCTCCCTTCTTACCTTTAGCCTGGGAGGGGGGGACCGGCACGCTGGTACCTGGGACTTGGAGGCGAGGTGGCGGTGTTCCGTGGTGGTTCTCGTGGTGAGTGAACTCTAGCCTGTGGGCTAGAGTTCACTCTCGCGAGATCCGGTTGTTGCCATGGCAATGCTCCGGATCTCGCGAGAGGAACCCAGCGGAGCTGCAAGTTAGAGCTCTGCCGGGTCCTCTCTCCAGGCTGGCTGTCTCCCTCCCTCTTTCCCCGCCGGTGGCCGCATTTGACAGCATGTGGGCCGATGAGGGAGTTCTTTGATCTCCCCACCGGCCCTTCATGGAAAACAGTGGGGCCGGCGCTCGGATAGCGCCGGCCCTGCATAGACTGGCAGTGGCCACCGCTGCCCACCGGTGTGCCTGATGGCCAGTCTGGGCCTGATCAGGGCTATCATGGGATGTAATACTTGTGGGGATTTTTATGTGTTTTTGGGGTACTTTTGGAGTTTTGTAGATTATGTGTTTTTTTCTGCCTGGAGATACTTGAGTTAATGCAGTATCTGCCTCAATTATCTCCTAGGCAGAGAGGTGGGATTGTATATTTGCATTGGGAGTGTCACAATTTGTAACCTTGTTGTTATTGGTTGTTAAGTTTGTGTCCCTGTCCCCAACAAGGTCCATGTGGGCATACACCTTGCTTGGGGACTTGCATAAAAGGTCAGCTGTGGCTTCAATGAAATGAAATGCTTTACCCCTTCATGAAGTCTTGGCTCATGTTTGGGGGATTGGAGAACTACCTACACTCAGGGGTTTGCTATAATCACAATACTCCCCTGAGTATAATCACTAGCTCTTCAAAGAGCTGTTCCTGCTACGCTCTCTGGACTTCAACTGGATGCTGGATCTTGGTGTTGGGTCCAGGGTGGGTGGAGGACAGCGAGACCCCAACCAAGCTGCTGCAGTTTGTGGGGTCTACGGTGGTCTATGATGTTCCAGTATGGTGCTTATGGTGCTTGCAAGTACTAGGAAGCAGCGATTGACGGAGGTACCCGGTCAGGGTGCCAGGCGGTCCGTCACAGTGACTTTCTATCACTTCCTCCAAGCTTACAGATTGTGCTGGCTGGGGAACAGAGGAGGCTCTGAGTGGGAGGAGGGTGAGCCAGAGGCGTAGCGGGGGGGGTGCAGGGGGGGCCGGCCGCACCGGGCGCAACATCTGGGGGGGGCGCACTCAGGGCCGGCCCCCCCATGCTGCAGCCGCCCGAGTGCTCTGTAGAGAGCCTCAGGCGGCTGCAACTTTGCCCGGGCGGTGCGTCCATGAGGGCGGACCGCACCGCCCAGGCGCAGCCTGAGGAGAGGGGCTGACAGGAGGGAAACGCTCAGCGCTCCCTCCTGTCACTCCCTCTGTAGTAGCGTGGCCGAACCTTGCAGCATGATGGTCCAACGGGTACAGAGAGCAGCTGTCTCCTGTACCCGGCCGGACTAACAGGAAGTGCACACTCAGTGTGCACTTCCTGTTAGTCCGGCCGGGTACAGGAAACAAAAGCAACCTGTACCCTCGGACCATCATGCTGCAGGGCTCGGCCACGCTACAACAAAGGTGGGGGGGAGGAGAAAGAAATTGGGAGGGAAGGGGGTAGAAGAAATGGGGAGGGTGGGAGAAGAAATTGTCAGTGGAGGGGGTAAGAAGAAATTGGGATGGGGGAGAAGAAATTGGGATGGGAGGGGGGGGGAGGAAGAAACTGTCAGGGGAGGTAAGAAGAAACTGGGATGGGAGGGGGGAGAAGAAATTGTCAGGAGGGGGTAAGAAGAAATTGGGAGGGACCTGGGGAGAAAGAAATTGGGAGGGGGGGAGAAGAAATACTGAGGGGAGGGGTGAGAAGAAACTTGAGGGAAAAGAAGAATTTGGGAGGGGGAGTGGTAAGAAGAAATTGTGAGGGGGGAGAAGAAACCGGCAGGGAGAAGAAGAAATTGGTAGGAGGGGGGAGAAGAAATGGGAGGGGAGGGGTAGAAGAAATTGGTAAGGAGGGGAGAATAAAATGGGGAGGGTGGGATAAAAAGAAATTGGTAGGGGAGGGGGGAGAAGAAATGGGGAGGGTGGGAGAAGAAGAAATTGGCAGGGGAGGGGGGAGAAGAAGAAATTGGTAGGGGAGGGGGGAGAAGAAGAAATGGGGAGGGGAGGGGGGGAGAAGAAGAAATTGGTAGGGGAGGGGGAGAAGAAGAAATTGGTAGGGGAGGGGGGAGATGAAGAAATTGGTGGGGGGGAGAAGAAATTGACGGGGGTGAGAGTTACAGGGGAGGAAGGGGCAATGAGAGTGGGAAGGGGGAGGGGAGAAGAGAGTGACAAGGGAGGGAGAGGGGGGAGAAGAGAGTAACAAGGGAGGGGGAAGAGATTGACATCCATCACACACACATGCAATGCACCCCTTGCACACAGAAAAACACACAATGCATTACACTCACAGACACACACACACACACACACACACACACAAACAATGTAACCCTTACACACAATGCATCCCTTACACACACAGAAACACACAATGCATTCCTTACACACACTCAATGCACCCCTTACACACACTCAATGCACCCCTTACACACGCACACACTGCATCCTGTACATACACAGAAACACACCTTGCAGCCCTTACACATACAAACACAGATTCACACAATGCATTCCTTACACACATATCAGGACATCCCCTACACTCTCCACCCCCTGTGAACAAACTCATTGGTGGAACATGAAGGTGGACCCTGGGACCCAGACCTTGAGCTGTGTAAAGGGCCCCCCAAAAATGGAGCTGCTTCCCTGTTCTCCTAGTATATTGATTTTTGTGACCACAGTTACAAACAGCCTCCAGAGAGCCTGTTCTACACCAGACCAGTGGAGCCAGACTGCAGCTAGAGCCCATCATCATCCTCATCTCGTTGTAAGTAGGCAATCTAGTATATTATTTGTGGCACTAATCTCTAATTTACCTCACATTAAAGAAACACTATTCCGTTGTTGAAAAATTTGCGCTAATTAAAAGCAGGCGAATTTAAATTAATCTGTATAGTATATACAGATTGATATCTTGCACTTCTATTAAAGAATTACAATTAGAGGTACAGGATTGAGGAAGTTGGCTCCATCTAGCCCAGTCTTGGATCATCTCCAGGGTATGGTTCCATTTTGATGTTTAGTTTTTGTTCTTTATATTTTTTGTCGTTTACGATGGTTGTGAGACGACATATAATAGCATGGCCCATGCTAGGTTACTACATTTGTATATTTGTATTCATAGACCTGCTGAAAATGTGGAGAATGTGTGTAATGCATGTTCGCACTCAATAAAGTGTTGGAAAATAAACTTGTATTTAGATGCATTTTACTTTAATTACATAAGTATTTTCATAACAAAAAATACATGTGCTTGGGGGGTAAGGGTTTCTTTAACTAATCTAGTGGAAGAGACTCGAGTGCTAAAATCCACGGGTTAGGGGGCGCAAATTACTTGCCTTGCCCCGGGTGCTGACAACCCACGCTACGCCACTGGGGTGAGCACTGCAGGCAGACTGCCATCTGCATCAGCCATCACCAGGAAGTCACCTCCCTGCCACCAAAAAGTATGAAAACAGGGGCTGATTAACAATATGTAAAAGTGTATTTGTGTGTGCCAGTCTGTATGTCCAGTTATGTGTGTATCAGTGTGTGTATGTGTATGTGTGTATGGGTTTTGACTGGACTTTTAGTCTAGGTAATTGGTTTTGACTGGACTTTTAGTCTAGGTAATTGGTTAATTAACTAAAAAACATATAATTGTAGAAATTATTTTTTATGGTACTGAGGCTTCTGTTTGTGTGTTGTAGTGACCGTCCTGGAATGTTTGTGTCACCTGATCCTCAGGAGCTGATTATCACCAATCTCTTCCAGCTAACTCTAAATGAAGTTGAAATTGCACTTGTTTGGCCACACCCCATGCCAGTCAAGGATGCTGAGATATTTATGTGGACATAAACTGTGCAACCAAGTACTTGGTGAATCCTGAAAGTTTTGTATAATGCCGCAAGCTCTCGGAATAACCTTCTTGGAATCTGGAAGTAATGAACGGAGCCTTGTTGTGAAAGTCTAGCAACAAAAGCGTGTGCTGTTAACATGTGTACCTGATATTGAATTGCTGTCAGCCATATTGCTACTATCATCAGTTTTATGGAGCCCAACCTATGGAGTGCGGACTGTGTTTTCATCTGCTGTTTAAAAGACCAATATTTTATTTTTTCTGGACTATGTTGAAATATTTTATAACAACATTTTTTGTTACCTTTTTGTAGAGTTAGCCAGAGGGAAAGGAAGTGTTAGCAGATCCAGGGACAGGTGTAGGATTGAGTAAAGCATTTGTAATTTTGATGTAAGCCGAGTCTAGATTCCAGTGATTTTCAAAATTTGTAGAAATAATAAGGCTTACCTTTTCCACTTTCCCTTATTTTAAGTTGCATTATATCCAATGGTTAGTGGGGAGTTAATTAAAGGGAAGGGGCCACAAAAGGCACCTGTAATGACTGGAATAACCCACATTTTTGTTGGTCTTATATGACACCCAACACCTAACCCTCTACCATATCAAATGCATAATGAGTTATTCTTACAGAATAAAAGAATGGAACTGAAAGGGTTAAAAATTAAGTACGTGACTATATTATTAAAAAATAATTGTTAAATGTCAGCTTAAAAATAAAACCCGTTGCAGATCATCAAAGAAATGACCTTTTAACCTTTTAGTTGATGTAATCTTGTCATGTTACTTTTGCTGTAACTTCTGTCTATAAATTTGTTTGCCGGACCATTAATACACTGGTAGTGGCCAAACTGAAACACATTGTCTGTGTATCACAAACGTTCGGTCCAAAAGTGAGGTGCATAGAACGCTTTGTCCAGCAGTGTATTATGACCCCAACAAGAACACAGGTGAATTACGATATTACAGGCAACACAGAGAGTTCCTCTAAATGCACAGACTTACTATTGAGTAGAATACACGTCAATGCATGGCTCAGGACTATGTTGTCATGAAATTACTAGCATTACCTTTATACTTGTTTGAAGCATGAAGAAGATACAACATTCTCAAGTTCCTAGTGCACACTATCAAAGGGGTAGATTGACTCAAAAAGTATCAAACTTTCTTTGTGTTACTCCTCAACAAATATTTTATCAGTGACAGTATTTTCAGCATAGCACAAATCTCAAGGGGTCTTGATTTCTCTAATTTTTTGGGGAGATGCAGCAATGTTTATTGAAAGGTGACATTGCTTAAATATGCTTTAAGTGACCTATGATTGTCCCTTAGTTGGCATAAAATGTCAAAAAGAAAAATTCTGTAGGTGGGTCTAACTTGTCCTGCCCTCTTGTTTGCAGAGGGACTACGGTACATGTGTATGGATATATGTGTTATGGTTGCCTCCGGTCTTGCGGGAGGTTGGACCGCTTGGATGTTCTGGTTCCCATACTTGGAGAGTTGAACGCTGCTTCAATCGGCAAGAACCTGTAAGTGTAGAACATCCCACTAGCTATAGTAGAGCTAGGATTCACGGTTCCCTACAACACGAGTCGAGGCTGCGAGTTGAGGGTAAAATGAACTGAGTTTAATGGCACACAGGCATCGCTATTTATGCAAAACCCCAGGTCCAGGGACAGCCCCCTCTGGACCTGATGGGATACAGGGACAATATAAACAGTTGACCAATAGTAACACAATGTATCCTTTGAAATTGTTACCGCCCAGCTTGGAGATAATGAGTCCAACGGTTGGGACAATGTAATTATCCTACGTTTTATTACAACATATAAAACCGTATAAAATTACATAACTTTAATAGGCATATCTACCATTCCACGGATCATTATGTAGCCCAGTTCTGAGCGCAGCAGATAGACGAATAGCGCTTAGAACTCATGAACGATATGGCTAGTCTCCTCAATATAAAGTCCATTCGTGTCTTTTGTCCCAAACACGAGAAGGCGGCCATCTTTTCAGGTTGATAGATGGAGAGCGGGACCTAGACCTAAAACCCCTGGAACGAGTAGCGCCTGAACAATTACATGAATACCGCTCATAGGATGGGTGTCTTAGCCCTTCGTGAACCGAACGGAGACTGTCATGAAATGGGGTACTTAACTTGCGGTTAACCGCAGCTTCAATGTTCTAATTGGGACTACACGCCAAGAAGCAGGTGGGCCTCGTTCGGGAGTCTTTCATGAGTTCAGTTCGGTGAATTATTACACGAACGAGGCCACCCTGAGACAGTCAATTAGGCATGTGGTTAACCGCAGACCGCAGCTTCCTGGTTGTCAATTAGAGGCACGCTCCGCTCGTGGCGTGGTCGGTTGTTCGATACTTTCAAAGGTGACCAGGGTTAAGTGGCGGCACATGCCAAGGACTGGGTGGTCCGTCATTCGTATACATGAATAAATAGTTATAACTGGTCGTGGAATGGGTTCGCACAGTCTGAATACCGAACAGGGTATTGGGTGAACAAAAGGGAGTACTTCTGTAACAGTTTGTAGGGTTCTTGTAACAACATGTCTATGTAGTTTGGTAATGTGAGTGTTTTACTTCTTCAAAAAACAAACTCCCAAAAACAAAAAGCCTGACATGTATTATCTGAATATGGAAGGGCTAGCAAAAGGGCCAGGAGGCAATTAACCTTTATGCCAATAGCATGGGGGTGGCATGCATGTAGGATGAGGGATGCAGACATACTCCATTCATGTGTGTTACAGTAGCAGAGAGAGCATATCTATAGACATTGTACCGGCAATATTTGTGTCATGTGTTTACTAGTCCAGCACTGAGTAGGTATGTGCATGGACTGGTGGCCTGCAATCACAATGTTATTCAGATGTTGACTGTTCCACTGGGATACTTTGACAATAATATAGTCATTGGATTGCAATGAAGGTGCAGGAAACAGAGTCTGTGTGTCTAACTAAAACAGAGATCTTTGAGAATGCTCTGTAATGCATGGATCTGATGGTGGTTGATGGAGGTTGCAGTGATATATGATGCCTCATCTTGCAACTCCAGAAACCTCTATTAGCCATATTCGTACATTCTATATGAAAACATGAATATTTGTGTTGGAATGGCCAATTTCCTTATAAAAATGTATGCAGAAAAGTGTAGTATATTTTATTTTATAAGGTTTACTATCTTGTATAGTTTTACCTTCTTTTTTTTCCACGTTTATATGAATTGAAGTAGAATTGGAAGGATTGTTTAACTATCTCTTTATGCATTTGAGTGTGTGGCTAAAAGTTTCAGCACTGATATAGTTAATCTTAATATACAAATTACTCTTTGCCATCCTGGCCCTAGTGAAAGGATTACTGATTTCATTTAGTAGTATTCATAATAAATGTAATGGAAGAATACAATATATCCTTAGTGCTGTAAAAGTCCAGTATGTACAGTATCGACTTCAACCAACCACATCCATCTTGCTATTCTTTTTATCGATCACCCATTATGTTACAAGATTTTTTGGCAGGAATTGGCAGGAATAAAGGGTGAGATCAGAGCATTGCAGAATCCTGGCATGGCTTCTGTTCCAAATTAGTTAAGTGGTGTATATTTTATATTAAGCAATTGAGTTATACAACTGCAATGTGCAATGAAGAGTTTTCTGTTTGTTGTTACTAAAATGTATGCACATCCCTCCCTCTCGTGGACAACTTAGAACATTTTTTGATAAGACTTTATATCCCTCAGGTTCATTGGTTGACTCCTGACAAATCATATCTTAATCATATAAATGATTAAAGGAACACTATAGTCACTTAAATTACTTTAGCTAAATAAAGCAGTTTTAGTGTATAGATCATTCCCCTGCAATTTCACTGCTCAATTCACTGTCATTTCGGAGTTAAATCACTTTTCTGTTTATGCAGCCCTAGCCACACCTCCCCTGGCTATGATTGACAGAGCCTGCTTGAAAAAAACAAACTGGTTTCACTTTCAAACAGATGTAATTTACCTTAAATAATTGTATCTCAATCTATAAATTGAACTTTAATCACATACAGGATGCTCTTGCAGGGTCTAGCAAGCTATTTACATAGAAGGGGATAAGAAAATCTTAATTAAACAGAACCTGCATTAAATAAAGTGTAGGGGTTCATAAGAATTCCCCTTTCTGTCTTATTAGAGATTTTGACTTTTAACTGAAAACAGTTTGATGAAATGTTAGTGTAGGACTTAACTTTAGAGCAGTGGTTCCCAACCCAGTCCTCAAGTACCCCCTACCGGTCCAGGATTTAGGTATTACTTTATTGTATAAGCCCCTCATAAACGCTCTATTCACTACAGCCTCCCTTGCACACAGTAAAGCCCCTAATAATCCCTCTATTATCACTTGCACCCACAACAGTCCCTTTCTCCCTTCATCTACTACAGCCCCTTTCCCCCTACACCCATCCTATTCCCCCTACACCCACCACAGTCCCTACGTCCCCTGCACATGCTTCAGTCTCTATCACTCTCCTGCATCCACTACAGCCCCTATACCTCAACTGCACCCACTAAATACCCTATCGCTCCAATGCACCCACTATAGCCCCTATTAAACCATGCACTCACCAATGCCCCTATTACCAGCTACAGTCTCCACGGCACCCACTGCAACCCGTATTACCCACTGCACCCATTAAAGCCCCCAGTGCCCCCTCTACCCATTACAGGCACTATTACCCCTTCCATGCACTACAGTCTTTAGCCCTCCCATACACCAAGTACAGCCCTTATTACACCGGGCACCCACTAAAGACCCTATCCCTCCACTGCAGCCACTGAAGCAAGATGAGAATGAAGGAAAGGGGCCTCAGTTAGGAAAAAGGACAAATGAGTCATGTGTTACATGTGCGTTTACAGAGGAAGAGGTTCTATTTCACATGTCAAAAGTAAAGACAAATAAGTCAATGGAACCTGATGGAATATACCCAAAGTTATTAAAAAAGCTTAGTGGTGTGCTAGCAAAACCATTAACAGATATATTTAACTGGTAGAAAAAAGAGAAAGTAATAGGCGCTCAAAATAGAAATAAGTGAAATAAGCAGCAGTATAAAGAACAAGGATTCCCAAGACCTTGTGAAATAGATAAAATGAAAGAAGAAAATGTAAACCGCGCTTTTAAAAATGTGAATAATACATACATATACTTGTAGGTAATTCCAATGAGTTTGAAATCTCGGAATAAATAAAAAATAAAAGAAATAATAGTGCAGTACAGTAACAATAAATATTATGAGATGGTGATTGTAGCTTGTAATTCAGTCCACTCACATTTGTATGAGCTATAACAGAGCTCAGCTGTAGTGCGCTTGGACGGTGGGGATTATACCACCTATGCTGTTTATACTAGAGCAAGTTACATGCTCAAGAAATTGTAAGCACATTACCAATTTCTATTAATCTTATTAATAGTACTTACTTCACTATTGGCTGCTATTTTTGTTTTTATTACACATACTGCACTTCAAATTATCTGGACCAATTGGAACATCATATCCTAAGACGGGGATTATACCGTCCAAGCGCACTACAGCTGAGCTCTGTTATAGCTCATACAAATGTGAGTGGACTGAATTACAAGCTACAATCACCATCTCATAATATTTATTGTTACTGTACTGCACTATTATTTCTTTTATTTTTTATTTATTCCGAGATTTGAAACTCATTGGAATTACCTACAAGTATATGTATGTATTATTCACATTTTTAAAAGCGGGGTTTACATTTTCTTCTTTCAGATATATTTAACCAATCATTGTTAACAGGAGTAGTCCCAGAAGATTGTGCCCATTCACAAGAAAGGTAGTAGGAAGGAGTTGGGCAACTATAGGGCAGTAAGCCCTACTTCAGTAGTGGGGAAAGTAGCCATGTTAAAGGAGAGGATTGTTGAACATCTAATGTCACATGGATTTCAAGATAAGAGACAACATGGGTTTACTTCAGGGAGATCATGTCAATCAGAGTCAGCTCTAGACTTTATGAGGCCTTAGGTGAAACTCGAACATGAGGCCCCACTAACAAAAGAGTGAAAAAATAGTGTAGCAATACATGCACACTGTCACATATACACATTGATGCACAGTTTACCTGTGTATGTGCCTGACAGTGTGTCTGACAGAGAGTATCCTTGTTTGCGTTTTTGTCTGGGACCCTATGTGTATGGGGTAGCTCCTCTAAGTGTGTTGTGTGTATGGGGGTCTGCCTGTAGCTTTGTGCATTGTGTTTATGGCAAAGCTATGTTTCTTGACTGTGTGTGTATGATGAATGTCTTCATCTGGTGACTGTGACAAGGTGAGTAAAGGGGTAAATGGACAGGGGGGTTGTGAGCGAGAATGAGGGCCTGGGAGTATGACATGGTTTGATGAGGGAGTGTGACAGGGCGAGTGGAGGTAAGTGTGTCAGGGCAACTGTGGCATGATATGAGGGACGGGTGTGACAGGATTAAGGGGGGGTGGCAGAGTGAGGGCAGATGAGTTTGGAGGGGTGATATTAACAGGGTTAGAAGTGGTTAATGTGAGTGTGGATGCATGAAGAGGCTGACAGTGTGGGGGGTTGATGACAGTGTAGGGAGGTGTGACAATGTGTGGGGAGGTGACAGTGTGAGGGGATGCTAACAGTGTGTCTGGCAAGGCTGTGTGTGAGGGGTGTGATACTGTGTGTGTGAGAGAGAAATAGTATAAGTGAGGGAGGGGGTGAAGATGGGGGGAGGAGGGTGATGATGAGAGGGAGGGTGATGGTGAGAGGGAGGGGTGATGGTGAGAGGGAGAGAGGGGTGATGGTGAGAGAGAGAAGGGTGATTATAGAGAGAGAGAAGGGGGTGATGGTGTGGGGGTGATGTTGAGAGAGGAGGGAGATGATGGTGTGGGGTGATGGTGAGAGAGAGAGAGGAAATGATGGTGTAGGTGATGGTGGGGGAGAGAGAGGGGTGATATGGGGATGGTAAGAGGGGAGTGATGGTGAGAGGGGGTAATCGTGGGGGGTGATGGTGAGAGAGGAGTGAGGGGTGATGGTGTTAGGGGGTGATGGTGAGGGGAGGGTGATGGTGAGGAGGAGGGATGAGAAGGTGTGAGGGAGGGGGAATGATGGTGTGAGGGAGGGGTGATGTGGGGGAGAGAGGGTGATGGATTGAGAGGGTGATGGAGTGAGGGGAGTGATGTGAGAGGGAGGGGAGTTGATGGGGTGATGTTGAGGAGGGTTGATGGGTGGGAGGGTGATGGTGAGGGAAGGGGTTGATGGTAAGTGGGGGTGATGTTGAGGGAAGGGGTGATATTAATGAAGGAGGGTTGATGGTGGGGAGTGATGATGAGGGAGAGTGGTTGATGGTGAAAAGGAGAGGGTGATGATGGTGTGAGGGAGGGTGGTTGATGGTGAGTGGGGTGATGGTAAGGAGGGGTGATGGTTATGGAGGGTGGGTGTTGGTGGGGGGTGGCGAGAGGGAGGGGGTGATGTGAGAGGGGGTGATGTGAGAGGGAGGGGGGTGATGAGAGAGGGGAGAGGGTGATGTGAGAGGAAGGGGGGTGATGTTGAGGGAGAGAGGGGGTGATGGGAAGGGAGGGAGGTTATGGGGAGGGAGTGGGGGTGATGGGGAGGGAGGGGGGTGATGGTGAGGGGAGGTGATGTTGAACAGGGGTGGGATGCTGAGGGAGGGGGGTTGATGGTGAGGGGTGGGTGATGTGAGAGGGGAAGGAGAGTGATGGTGTGAGCGACTGGGGTCTGATTGGGAAAGGGGAGATGCTACATACCTTTATTTATTTGTTTATTTTTTCCAGCATTATTATTGTCCTGTACTATTTCATCCCTTTCTCTTGCTGAGTTTGGATTTGTATATTTTTTCTGCTAAGCCTGTCAGATCTCTCATTAGGGATTTACTTCCCTGTTTCTACACTCCCCACTTTCTTTCCCCTGTTTGCCTTGTTTTTCTTCTATCTGGGCAGCCTGTACCCATTACTGCTTCATCCTACGGGGATTCTCAGGGTACCCTTTTCCCCTCCCACTCCAGTTCTGGGATATCACCCTCTGGGGGTGACAAACTTATACTCTGGGGTTCTCCTTTCTGGGAGCCTATCCTCCATTACACACATGCATGTTGGTGCTCAGTGTCTGCCCCGGCTACAGCACTCAAGAGTCTGTACAGTCCCTCAGGTTGCGCCTCTGTTTTGAGCCTGGGCCACCATAGAAGGGCCCCACCTTGCCCCTAGATTGGTAGGGCACCCTCCCCCCTCCCCCACCCACTCACTGGGATTTTCTTCCTTTGGGATACCCCTGTAAGGGCACTAGTCTAGGGGATCATGATGGTGTCTAAGATCGCAGCTTTGCCTTACCCAGGTTAGAGAAGCTTTTCTCTTCAACCCCTCCTCCAGAGACACAGGATTCTTCCTGCCCTGTCTTCTTCCTTCCTTTTTTTATAATTTTCTCTGTTTGTTTTCTTCGCTCCTTAGCTGCGTTGCCTATATATCTTTGTTATATACAGTTTGAAAAGAAGGATATAGGCGCTCACTAAAAAAACCAATAAGTGTGAAAGGCAGCAGTGAACCTGCAGGACTTCCCAATGCCTGCTATGTAGTGAAAGTGAAAAAGAAAATAGTGGTAAACCGCGCCGAAAGAAAAGTGATCAAATAATCATATTTATACATACATATCATTCTTGAATTTTACAGCATTTGAAAACCTCAAAAAGGAAAGAACAATAAGCAATAATAGTGCAGTATGTTAAAAATATTATAATGGTGTATAAATAAAGTAGACTGTGAGTGAAGAGCAAACTCACACTTTACAGAGCTGCTAAGAGCTCTGCCGTATAGCGCCTGGACGGTACAATCCCTGTCTTAGGATCTGAATATACCGGGAGGTCCAAATTCAGCGGTCATATATATGTGGAAAAAAAACAGAATATACAGACCAATGGTACAGTATCATAAGCTAGAAATAATATAGGAGAATGTAGGTATCCTACTTACAATATCCAGAGCAATGACTTGCTCTGGTGATGACAGCTTGTGGTGGTATAATCCCCACCAAAGGATATAGCAGGAAAACAGCAGCACCAGAAGATATGCAGAAGCCAAGGGATTGGAAAAAAAAAAAGCATTCAATTTATTAATAAAAAATATATATTAAAATATATATGGGTAAAAGTATATATAAAACATATACTGCAGCTTCAAATCCTATCCTTGACGCTTTTCGCCCGGGTATGGGCTTTTTCAAAAGAGTAGACATTAGACTGTGAGATTAGGACCTGCCAAAGATGGGGTACATTGACGTTGTGGCAGGCTTATGCAATGTATGGTCATATAATGTAACTAAATCTCCATTATTTTTTGCCTAGATTAGGTGTTTTAAAAAAAAAACTTTAGAAATAACTTTTAAAAAAACTAATAAAATCTGTCAACATTGAAGTTGCTGTTTAGTAGATAGGAGAGTGCGCTGGATCTTGTGTATTGTTTAATCTCTCTATTAGTAAGTGAACCCCTCTCATATCTCAACCCGATGCTGCTTGGATGTAACCTCTGAGGTATTACATGGGAGAACCTCCCACCAGGTTCTAGCTTTCCCTGGTACCCTATCGAACAGTGCACAGGTTGTTTGATCTGGCTGTCGCTGTTACAGCTCTGATGATTCACACTGTACTTCCCTACTGGATATACTCCTGGAGGTTTTTATTCTGAACTGGGGAGTCCCAGATATTTCAGATTGTCATGCGTATCTCTTCCGGGTTCGGCATTCCCGCTATGCGGAGCCGGCCCCATCCCCTTCTGACGCGGCTCTCTGACACTACTTAGAGAGGCCGCACCAGAGAGAAAGCGCTTGGTGATTGTGGGACCTACTTCCGGGTGTAGACGCCGTCTCCACAAGCTTCTCGCACAAGCCTTCCTAAACCTTTGAAGATAAAAGGATTATGCTTCATCCGCTAGAGGATTCCTGGAGAACGGACATTTTACCATTTAGCAAGTGGACTCTAATACTGATCTCTTGGAGGACAACTCACATTAATCTTAAGTATAACTTCCAATTTATTATCTGGAATCTCAGTTATTAATGAACTGTTTCTTGCTTGCTCAAATCCTCTCTGCTGCATACACACTAATTATATTGAGGATAACTCCCATCAAGCTTAACCACTATGAACTGTTTCTTGCTTTGCAAATATTCTCTGCTACCATTTCTATTGAAGATTATTCCTATCAACCTAAAGAATATTATTCAATACATCTCTGAGGAAATACTTATTGATGAACTTTGTATTGTTTGCTATAACCAGCAAATTCTTCTTATTGAATTATTACCTATATGCTTTTCACTTAAGTTTATCACAATCATTAAAACTTTGTTTGATTCTCTAATTGCCAGCAATCCTCTCTTTTCTTAAAGCTACAGTATTGATAATTTAAAGATTCTCAGTTTCTTCACTATTGTAATTAAGGAGTTCTACAAGTTGCAGTTGAGTTCCAATTCTAAAAACCCTAGTAGCATAACACAGATATATATGCCATTTTATAACATACATTGCATTGAGCAGGCAATCTCACTAGGCTATTATTATTTATGCTGTTATGGACATCCTTCTCAGACAGCCTCTCCTATTGGACGAAGCAAGAGATGCTGATGCCTTCAAGAGCTGACATACACTTTCTCGCAAACACTACTGGAACAGGGTCGACTCATATCCCCGAGTCTGGATGTACTGGTACATGCTAGGCGCGTGCACAGACTGGAGCCCCGGGCCAATACTGCATTCCCTACCCATTAGCTCTTTTGGGAAAAGTGACAGGATGACCTCTGAAGACGATGTTGGAGAACAAGACTCGGTTGTGGAGGGTCCTCCCTCCGCACATGATTAACTCACGGAAGCCGTCCTGGATTTATTTTCCTACCTGCCACCCATTGCAGGTACCGGCAATGCTATCGGTTTGGGTTCGACAGGGTTACCCCGATTCTATCCGCACCCCATTTGTCACCTCAGGTCATCAACAACTGACCCCTGCTCATTCTACCCTCTATGGAACTCGTAGTTAACAAAACCGGGAAGCGCATGAAAGATGGTAAACGGTGTGCCCCAGAGTTCGACATCAGGGCCAACACTGACTTTGCTGGGTCGGGGCACAACCATTGCTACAGTATTGATCAATGCCTGTGTCTGCTCAGGTTAGGCCATCCGAAGTTCTCAAACCTTGGCACAACTTCTGCCTTGGATGGATGACATCCTGTCACAAAACTGCACCCTGGATACATCTGTCATTAGTGAAGGGGTCTTACGTTCTATATGCACATTGAACGAAGTTAGCTGTTTTTTTCTTCTTTGTATTGATGCCAGGATTTCGTACCTCGAGTTCATAGAACTAGGTCCCTGGGCTGAGGGCATATTCTGGTGGGTAACCAGCTTCAGAATTTAACGATCGCATGGACCTAGATGATCCGCTCAACTATACCCTATCTTCAGGTTGATGAGCGTCCCATCGGGCCCTACTCGGGTTTCCTTGATGGGGCTGAACTTCAGCTGGGTGGTACGTACTATCCAGCCATTCGGTCTACTCCACTCTCGCCCTATATGGACAGCAGTCCCAAGGGTAGACTCCGAAATCCGGACCCTGTTGCTCATTTTCTTCTACACCATCCTTCTAGTTCAAATGTTGTACACACTGCCATAAACCCCGGATTATATATACTACTGTTTCATTTGCCAACGCTGCTGCACCCCCTGCGGAATGACTGGCCACTTCTGGTCCACCTGTATACACTTCGATTCAAATTCGACCCTTGGTGTTCCACCAAGCGGCTAAAACCAGTAATGGCTCATCTTCAGGTGTAAATACCCCCATTACTTCATGAATCCGGATTGCTATCACTCGTCTATGATGATGCCTTCGGACGCAAATCTTAACCTCTATTTACGCCCCCTTGTTCGCATCTCAAGGCTTCACAGTCTACCTAGGAACTCGATCCTCACCTCGCCCTTCGAGTGGGGTTCTTTGATTGAGGCACCCTTAAGTGTTCTTTGTCTACCACAGTCCTAAGTTCCTCAATCCGCTTTGAATACTGGAGACATCTAGAGCACGACCGGGTGCCCCTCCGCACACTTGCCCGCGTGGTAGATTTTTACTCGGATGAAGACCATTCACCGCTTAGATCAAAGGGAATGGATGGATTCCATTCAGTCCTGTCCCAAGCTTTATCATGGGCTCAGATGCGCATCTTGAGGTTGGAGAATTGCGGGCACAACCCTTGGATGATGAGAGAAGCCACCTATTACATCAAGATTCGAATATGGATGGCAGTTTATTACGCAAGCCCAAGCCGCCGGTGCCCTTCAAACTATAACGTCTGGCTGTGTATGGATTATGTGTCAATATTACTCTACATGGACCGTTTTGATGGAACTGGGCCATGGTATCTCAAGCACAGCGACTCTAACGACGGATTGAGTTTTGTCCACACTTTGAGGATCATCAACGACTGGCATCTTCTTCGACCAATCTACAGCCATATCTTGCAGTTGTAAGGTCTTTTCGGGATTCATTTATTGATCTCCCGGATTATTTACCAGCGACATAAACATCGTTCTAGTTGTTGTCTGAGCATTAAAATAGCAAATACGAAGCCTCTTGTCATGTTATAACATTGTAGATTATGCTAGCTTTAGTGTAACTATAATCTTAATTATATTACTGACAGGAGGAAAGTATTTAGAAAATTGGGCAGAGTAGATAGGCTGAATGGTTCTTATCTGCCGTCACATTCTATGTTTTTATGTGATGATGAAAATAAACGACAGGCAAAACAGAAAACACAGTCCTTGTGTCTAGAATAAACTAACCAATGACTATCTTGTGTCTCCTTGTTGCTTAGAATCCTTGTGTAATGAAAGGTAGAAAAATGCAGTTTTGCACTGTCTAATGGGAAAGTTAAAATGTCTATTCTTATAAGTCCTTTCTGAATAAAATAGACTCTATCTTTATCTTCCACTGGGAAAGTCCATTCTGCAGGATCATAGGTAAGAGGCTGATAACTAGACTCTGAATGGAAAGAAACCAATTCCTGTGGTTCTTCTGTAGCTTCTTCTTCAGTGCTAAACAAAATGTTACGTTGTTCAAACTGATTTGAAGTGCTTGGCTGTGAATCATCCTCTCTTTCAGTCAAAACTGATTCTGCTATCTTGGGTTCATCCTCCGGTACCTCTTCGCTTGCAGTTATCTTCCCTGTCTTCAAATATTTTTGCATAGAGCCTCTTAGTTCTTCTTTGCATTCCTCAAAAGCAGTATTCTTTTTTCTTTTCTGGTGACCGGTTTCAAATGTCTGCCCCCTATCACGTTCACTGCCCCCTTTATGCATATTTATTGTAACAGGATAGAAAACTAACGTAAATTATGGTAATCTTTCTTACTAACTACACACAGTATAGTAATACACACAATATGAGTAAACTATGCTATTTTTTCTGTTTTAACTTTTGGAGCATCAAAATCAACAATGCTGAAGTATCAATGCAGGAACCGATGTTCTGACTACTGGACTCTCCAGAACCATCAGATTGTTTCCATGCTAAGTCACTGCACTGCTGTAGCTATGAATATTGTCTGACCCTGGTATAAGCAAATAAATAAAAACAGATAACTAAGTGTGCCAGGAAACTGAGTTTTTCTGTAAGTATATGGCTCAGCATGTAGAGACCCTGACTAGCTTGCTACAGATCACACATCAAATAACCACCCTGACCACTCACATGCCCTGCCTTGTATCAGGTTTACCACTATTTATGAGATATTATAAATAATGAACAAAACAAATTATTGCACTACTCTGTTCTCCAAACTTCTAACAGGTTATTCATGATCAAACTAACTAACATGAATTGATGTCATCCTACTTTAGAGTAAAGGATTTTATCAATTCAGCTGCAACGAACAATACCTTAGTCATTATTAAATCTTTTTTAATGCTGAATCGAAGGAACACTGTTCACCATAAAAAACTTAATCAAAATTAAATTTTTATGGTTCAAGGATGGTGCCAGAACAGTTTAACCTCAAAAGAATGCCACCAGTACCGGATCTCTATTTCCCCAAGTGACATCCGGCTGCTGAATCGAGTTTCAAGAGTGCCATCGATTGGCTAGAGAGGTCAGTTCCCTTGCACAACAGACTGGTTTAGAGCATCTGCTGACCACTGTAGCCAACCAGCGGCACCCGCATTTCCTGAAACTCAATTTCAGCAGCCGGATGCTGTTGTGGGATCTGGAGATCCAGTGCTGGAGGCAACCACTGAGGTTAATTCGTTCGAGAACAGCTTAACACTTTCATGTAAGAAAGCACCCAGGGGCTTCCTGGTTCCATAACAACTTCATTTTCATTAAGTTGCTATGGTGACCGGAGTGTTCCTTTAACAAAATATATATTTGAAGTACTGTATTCATGTAAAAGTAAAACTCCTCACTGTCCACTTATATAACAAATCAAATAATTTCACATCTGAGAATATACAGAAGAAAAATCTCAAAATACTGAAACCACACAACTTAAGCAACTTTGAAAAACACTCTCTACAAAGCTTCATAACACACGTTTCAGTTCTTGTTCGGGACTTTCCTCAGGACAGCAGCTGCTGACCTGAGGAAAGTCCTGAATGGGGACTGAAACGTTGAAGCTGTTTAGCATCATATTTGTTTTTTTAATGGAAATATTAAAATCTAAGTTTTACGAAGACCGTGAGTGCAGACCATCACTTCACCTTTTCTGTACACCAATGACCTTGGTCTGGCACCAGGTGTTTATGACAATACTATAATCAGCCAGTGTGCATGGAAACTCTGGATACTTATGTATATTTATATATATATATATATATATATAGCAAAGCAAATAGAAGACCTCTTGCACTCCAACTTTGAATATATTGAATACCTGGTGCCAAGTCCCAAACGATATAAAATATGAAAAAATACCGGCACTCTAGGATTAGTTCATCTGCTTTAATTCTCAGTTGATCCAAAAGATGTCAACGTTTCAGCTCCCGATCGGAGCTTTCATCAGGACACAATAAAAGATATACATAAAATGACAAACATATATAAGACATGCTAACTAATGGTCACTCACCTAATCAGCTGTAGTCTATCAACCCTGATGTCTGGCATATACTCAACGCTAGTCCGCTCGTCTGACTTCCATGACGCCCTTCCCGTGTCAGGGAACAGCCTTCGCTAATCATCTGTAACGGCTACATCACAGTTCTAAGGCAGTCAATCCTCGGCCGACCCTGTGGTTACCGAAGCCGCAAGGAGACAAACTCCTATTTCGGCGATTGACCTCCTCTTTCCGTGACGCGGGTTTGTTTTGCGTTGTCCTGGCAACAAATTCAGACCGGACCTATGGGTATGTTGAAATGAATCCATACTGTGAATGACTCCTTTCATAGTTAACCCTGTATGTTATCTCTAATAAATTAAGGATAAAGCCTTCAAAAGTCTAAGGGATGAAAAGAAAATACAAAGGTAGTGGATTTTATATTAAAGTGCTAGATAGTAAATCTGTGATACTCCAAGTTTTGGCCATTACTAATGCTCACACATTACATGTAGATAAAGTGAAAATATAACAATCTCTAAAAAAATCTATAATGCTAAATGTCAAGTGGTATGTATTTAAGTGAATAGCATGTAGAAAGACTATATTAGTCTACAAAAATATATGTGAAACTGAATCATAAAGAAGGACACTATAAATACAAAGTTAAAGAAAAATCATAAGGGCAATACAGAGTTCCTACTTTTAAATGCTGTAGGTGAAGTGAACCAGAGGTTATATAAAATAATAGAACACATTAAAACTTTTTTACTGTCATTAGACTAGGAATTCAAATTATTTATATGCATAATTATAGGACTTATTGGAAAGAAATAAATGAACATTTCTCATTCAAGCCTCAAGGAGAGGCTCAAAGTATTAAGTTCCAGTATCCAAAAAGTCTCTCTCTGTAGGAGGAGTTTCCCCCTGTTGCCCCCTTTCGCTGCCACCGGAACATGGCCTACAGCCACACACCTCAAAGAAGAGAGTTGATGTTGTTTCTCCAGGAAATGTCTGGCCACAGGTTTATCCAACTTGCCATCACGATAGGCCAGGCGGATACTTGACCTGTGGCCCCTAATTCTCTCGCACAGTGCTGTTTCTGTCTTGCCTATATAACTCAATCCACAAGGGCATGTGAGTTGATATATGACAAACTCTGTGCGGCAATGTATCCTATGGGCAATCTTGTAAACCTTGCCCGTGTGGGGGTGGGAGAAGGTCTTGGAGGGAATTATGTGACCACAGGTTACACACCCTAAACATCTGACGCAGCCAATATTTTTCTTTTCTGTTATTGATGGTCTATAACAATGGACAGGGTGCGTTTTTACCAGAAAGTCCCTTAAGTTTTTGTTCCTTTTATAACAAAATATCGGATTTGATGTTAGTTCTTTAGGAAGTGTCGGATCCTGCTTTAATATATTCCAATTTCGAGTAACTGACCCCCAGTTATTTGCTTGGTTGCGGAATTTAATCTCATTGGGAATACCATTCTTGTTTCCAATGTTTTATGAGATATTGTCTCCTTATTGTTATATTGCCCTTTGGCTCTGATCAAAGCATTTTCCAATACCGGTCGTTTATATCCCCTCTTCATAAACTTTGAATACATGGTCTTCAATTCTTCCTCGTGCTGATCTTAATGGGAATTGTTACGGTATACCCTTAAAAACTGTGATAAGGGGAGCGAGTTCTTCAGATGTTGTGGATGAAAACTTTCGAAGTGTAAAATCGTATTCCGATTGGAAGGTTTGGTGTAGAGACTATACTCAAGTTTCTGGTTTCTAACTGTCAATTCAACATCAAGAAATTGGATACTCTTGGTTGTCGATTTTAGAGGTTACTTTGATTGGGATGGGATTGATGTGTTTAATGAGTGCCTCAGCCTCTTCTTTTGTTCCTCTCCACAATATCAGGATGTCATCTATGAAACGATAATATTTAATGATCTGATCCTGATATGGTGTCAAAATATGTTGCTGTTCAAACTCAAACATAAAAGTGTTGGCGTACATGGGGGCCATAGCCGCCACCATGGACGTACCTGAGACTTGCATAAAGCACTTGGTTTCGAAATGGAAATAATTATTCCGTAAAGCTAATGATAATAACTCCATAGTATACTCAATTGGTGGTCGACGATAATGTACAGAGGTAGAGAGTAGTTTCCTCATCGCTTCGATACCCTCTTCATGTGGTATAACAGTATATAAACTGTTTCAGTCCATAGGGATAAGTAGCCCATATATATATTACTCTTTTCTTAACCCCAATTAATACTTTGGTTTAACCTTCTGATTGGGACACCAATGATAGGCTAAAAACACAATCTGAGAGCTCAGCCTAGCAGTAGTTCAACATTCACAAAAACAGAGTGAGAAAAATATGTATGGCATGTTTCTCACTTTGTTTTGTGATTGGCTGAGGGATTCAAGTCTCAGACTGCAGTGGAAGTAATGAAAAAAAAAAAAAAGGTTTCTTACCTGAGAGAGATGAAATGAAATGAGAGGGAC
Source organism: Pelobates cultripes (assembly GCA_933207985.1). Taxonomy (NCBI): domain Eukaryota; kingdom Metazoa; phylum Chordata; class Amphibia; order Anura; family Pelobatidae; genus Pelobates; species Pelobates cultripes. The sequence continues at coordinate 208,454,387 of OW240914.1, forward strand.
CACATGATTTGGTGTCCAGTGTCCATGCAGCCCTGGGCAGCTTGAAAGGGAGACTGAGACATGGCTCACTTGTGTATGGTCTCAACACATCTACCTTTGCACTTTACAGGCTTCTTCCTGCAAAATAATAAAATTTTTATTTATTTTTTAAATACGAGATACAACTTAATCAGTTTTTTAAAAATACACACATATAAAATATCTTTTCTGAACCCCAATTAATACTTTCTTCTGATTTGGGCACCAATAATAGGCTAAGAACATCATCTGAGAGCTCTGCCTAGCAGTAGTTCCCCATTCACAAAAACAGAGTGAGAAAAATATGTATGGCATGTTTCCCACTCTGTTTTGTGATTGGCTGAGCCAGTCAGAGGCTTCCTGCTGCAAGTCTCAGACTGCAATGGAAGTAGTGGGAAAAAAAAAAGGTTTCTTACCTGAAAGAGATGAAATGAAATGAGAGGAACCACACAATTTGGTGTCCAGCTAGTCCAGTGTCCATACAGACCAGAGAAGATTGAAAAGGAGACTGAGAGACAGCTCACTTGTCCACAGTCTCAAGGCTGCCTTTGCCCTTTACAGTCTTTTTCCTGCAAAAATAATAAAAAATGTTTTTTGAAAAAAAAAATGTTAAAATATGATAATACTATACGATAATACTATAGTAATACTATACTGTAATTATAACATATATTACATATCATAATATTATGGTTAATATTAATATATTAACAATTAATATATTATTAATGTAATATTATGTGGGAAAATGGGGGTACTGCTTTTTCTTTTTTCTTTCTTCTGCTCTGCTATCCTTCCCTTTTTCTCTCTTCTGCTCTGCTCTCCTTCCCTTTTTCTTTCTTCTGTTCTGCTCTCTTTCCTTCAGCAGCAACTAGTCTTTTGTTTTCTTCTCTTCTTCTTATTGGTACCGCAGGCAGGGGAATGCAGGGAGGGGTTACGTTGTGGCGTTGTGACGTCATCAGCATTGCGGATTGCACGATAGCCAGGTTAGCATGCAGGAGGAGGGGACTCACTCCAGCATGGATGAAGGCCATGTGAGGGGGTTTCATCTTGGATTAGCGCCGGCGCCGTGGCAATGCGGATGCGGCCGGCATGAAAAGGTTAAATAACTTAAATTTAAAAAAAAATAACCGGGAAAGACTGCCGGCATATTAGTAAAGCACTGCAGCAGCAGCAGTAAGTGCAGTAGCTCTCTAACTACATGGTTTAGGCAGCCGCAAGGGCCCTTTTAGCACGAGGCCTTAGGCTGCCGCCCAAATTGCCTAATTAGAGAGCCGCCTCTGACTGGGAGACATAGGAACACTTGGTGACACTGAGACACTAGGGGCACTTGGAGACCTGGGGGCACTGAGACACTAGAGGAAACAGTGAGACATGGGGATGGTGAAAGACTTGGGGACACTGAGACATTGGGACACTGGGAGATATGGGGACACTGAAAAACTGGGGAACATAGGGACCCTGAGACACTAGGGACACAGTGGCCCCATGTCTCCTAGTGACCCCTAGTCTCTCCGTGTCCCTATGTCTCCCAGCCAGTGTCCCTAGTGTCTCTCAGTGTCCCTAGTGTCTGTGTCCCTAGTCTCCCAGAGTCCCCTAGTCTCCCAGAGTCCCCTAGTCTCTCAGTGTGTCCATGTCTCACAGTGTCCCCATGTCCTGATGACATGGGGACACTGGGAGACATTAGGGACACAGACTGTAAGGGGCACTGGGAGACATGGGGATACAAACACTAGGGGACACTGGGCAACATGTGGACACTGTGAAACTAGAGGGCACTGAGAGACATAGGGACACAGGGAGACAAGGGGACAACGGGTGACTTTTAGACCTGGGAGATATGGGCACTCCCAGTGTCCCCATGTCTCCCAGTCAGTGTCCCTAGTATCTCAGTGTACCAATGTCTCCCAGTGTCCCTGGTGTCTCTCAGTGTCGTAATGTGCCAATGTCCCTAGTGTCTCAGTGTTTTCTAGTCTCCCAAAGTCCCCTAGTCTCCCAAAGTGTCCCAGTGTCCCCTGCAAGGCCGTCTTTAGTGCGGGGCAAATGGGGCAGCTGCCCCGGGCCCAGTTGCTCCTGGGGGGGCCCCAGAGCAGCTGCCCCGTGGGCCCCGCGATTTCAGCAGCCCCCATGTACCCGGTGGCCGGCGGTGAAGCCGCACTGACCCGCACACTAAGGAGGCCCCTGGGTGGCCCATGCACTAAGGAGGCCCCCGGGTGGCCCATGCACTAAGGGCCACCCTGTGGGCATGTGGCAGAAGGGGCCCGGTCGGGTGCTGTGACGCTTAAACAGCGCGACCGGGCCCCTTCCTGTACCGGCTGGGAGGAAGTGAGTACCGCGTGTCTCTTCCTCTCACCGGAGATAGCCGCGCGGGAGGAGGAAGGCAGGGAGGAAGGGAGTTCCAGAGAAGAACTCCCATCTGCCTCAGCCTGCCACTGGACCCCAGGGAAACCACCCTCCATAAAAAGGTAAGAACCTGGAGGGTGGCTAAATGTATGTCAGTATGTGTGTGTGTTAGTATGTCTGTGTTTGTGTGTTAGTATGTCTGTGTGTGTGTGTTTTAGTATGTCTGTGTGTGTGTGTTTGTTAGTATATCTGTGTGTGTGTGTTAGTATGCCTGTGTGTGTTAGTATGTCTGTGTGTGTTAGTATGCCTGTGTGTGTTAGTATGTCTGTGTTTGTGTGTTAGTATGTCTGTGTGTGTGTGTTAGTATGTCTGTGTGTGTGTTTTAGTATGTGTGTGAGTTAGTATGTGTGTGAGTTAGTATGTCTGTGTCTGTGTGTGTTAGTGTGTTAGTATGTGTTTGTGTGTTAGTATGTGTGTGTGTTAGTATGTCTGTGTCAGTATGTCTGTTGTGTATGTATGTCAGTATGTCTGTGTGTGTCTATGACAGACATACTGACATACACACACAGACACACTGACATACACACACACAGACATACTGACACATACACACACACAGACATACACACACACAGACATACACACACTGACATACACACACACATACTGACATACACACACAGACATATACACACACAAACATACTGACATACACACACAGACATACTAACACACACAGACATACTGACATACACACACAGACATGCTGACATACACAGACATACTGACATACACACACAGACATACTAACACACCACACAGACATACTAACACACACAGACATACTGTGTGTATGTCTGTGTGTTTGTATGTCAGTATGTCTGTGTGTGTATGTCAGTATGTCTCACTGTGTTCCAGTGTGTGTGTGTGTATATCAGTATGTCTGTGTATGTCAATACGCTGTCAGTGTATGTGTCTGTGTGTGTCTGTGTCAATATATCTGTCAGTGTATGTGTCTGTGAGTATGTATGTGTCTGTGTGTGTATCAGTATGTCTGAATGTGTGTCAATGTTTGCCAGTATATATTTTTGTGTCAGTGTATGTGTGTGTCAGTATGTATCTGCGAATGTTTTAATGTGTCTGTCTGTGTGTGTGTATGTGTCAGTATGTCTGTCAGTGTGATTGCGGGTTGGGCGTAATGGGGAGGGAGGGTGCAGTGACAGGGCCCAGGGGGCCCAAGAAAAGGCTTTGCCCGGGGTCCTATTCATATTATAGACGGCCCTGGTCCCCTGGTATAAAAGTAAATATATCAGGCCCTGATTTAAGCAGGTTTATTGGACACCACAATGTTTCAACCTGTACCCCGTCTTTATCAAGTCTCCAGTGTCCCCTATGTATCACAGTGTCTCAGTGCCCCATGTCTCCCAGTGTCCCTGGTATCTCTGTGTCTGTAGTGTCTCAGTGTCCTTTGTGTCTCAGTGTTCCCAAGTCTCCCAGAGCCCCTTAGTCTCCCAGTGTCCCCATGTCTCCCAGTGCGCCCAAGTGTCTCAGTGTTACCTAGTATTAAAGAAAAAAATATCAGGCACTTACTGTGATAGATTTAAGCATTTTTTTGGACACCCCAACATTTTGACCTGTACCCAGGTCTTTATCAAGTCTCCAGTGTCCCCTGTATATCACAGTGTTGCCTATATATCACAGTGTCCCCTTGTGTCTCAAAGTCACCCAGTGTCCCTATGTCTCCCAGTGTCCTCAAGTGTCTGTGTCCCCAGGTCTCCCAGTGTTCCCTAGTATTTCAGTGTCCTCATGTCTCCCAGTGCCTCTCAATGTCCCCTAGTGTTCTAATGAGCCTGATTTCCAAACCCCAATACTGCTGTAAGAAAGTCTGATACCCGCCCCTCCCTTTCCCTCCCCACCCCATGCTCATTATTACATTTATAGATTGTCTGTCACAATCAAATTTTAGATAAGGTAAAAACAGGTGCACATACTACCTCTTATTAGTACACTCCTGCACTTTCTTAACCCATAAAACTTTACCCTACCTTCACCTGCACTTGATTTTCCAATTATTTCCAACTTACTTTTTCACAGTTTAGCAATGATCTGTCTTCTCCTCCTCTTTATTTCCTCCTTCTCCCTCAGTATAAAAATCTCTCCTTACACCCACTTCACTCATCCCCCATCCATATTTAAATTTGCCCCTCTTTGCTACACTCCCCCTTTCTCTCATCTCATGCCTTGCACTAATTTTTCTACTCTACCCACATTCGATCTCATTCTAGACCCCCCCTGACAACAACCATGACACAGCAAGCTGACTCGATACCTCCAAAAATGCTCCACAACTGCTGAACGCTGTTGGAGAAAGTCTCACTGTGCGTCTGACTTTCTCCACTGTAAATTTTATGCTACGCTCATACAGCTTGGCTATTTCCTCTGCAAAAGTAAATTACTTCAATACCCTCATAACCACACTCTCCCGCCAACCCAAACGACTATTTCACACATTTAACTCTCTTCTTCGCCCTATTGTTCCTCCTCCACCATCTTCTAACTTGACCGCCTCAGACTTTGCAACTCACTTCACTGACAAGATCTCTACAATCAGGGGAGAGATCTCTCACCTTTCTTCTTCCACTTACAATACTTCCCAATATCTCACTCCCTCTGCTGTTCTATGTTCATTCGCACCCGCTACAGCGGAAGAGGTTTCTGCTCTGCTCCAGTCCTCCTGCCCCACCACCTGCTCCCTAGATCCAATTCCCTCGCATCTTATCTGTACTCTGTCTTCTTCTCTTTTTCCATTCCTCACTGAAATTCGCAATCTCTCTCTCTCCTCTGGCATATTTCCATTGCCCTTCAAACATGCAACTATAACCCCAATTCTAAACAAGCCCAACATTGACCCTAACTCCCCATCCAACTACCGTCCTATCTCGCTACTGCCTTTTGCATCCAAGATCCTTGAAAGAGTTGTGTATGCGAGATTGACAGACTTCCTCAAGTCAAACTCTCTGCTAGACCTGCTTCAGTCTGGTTTCCACGCTAACCACTCTGTGGAAACGGCACTGCCTAAAGTATCCAATGATCTACTCGCTGCAAAATCTCATGGTCACTACTCTATCCGAATTCTCCTTGACCTGCCTGCGGCTTTTGACACTGTTGATCATCAACAGCTTCTTCTCATCCTCCGTAATATCGGTCTTCAAGATATTGCTCTCTTCTAGTGATCCTCCTACCTCTCCCAGCGCTCTTTCAGTGTTTCTTTCTCTGGCTTTGCTTCTTCTCCCCAACTCCACTCTGTTGGTGTCCCCCAAGGTTCAGTCCTTGGTCCCCTACTGTTCTCCATCTATACTGCCTCCCTTGGTAAACTCATTAGCTTCTTTGGCTTCCAATATCATTTCTATGCGGATGACACGCAAATCTACCTGTCCTCTCCTGATCTCTCCCCGTCCCTCTTGACTAGTGTCTTTAAATGCCTCTCTGCTATTTCTAACTGGATGGCTGCCCACTTCCTTAAACTCAACTTGACCAAAACTAAAATTCTGGTCTTTCCTCCCTCAAGTGTTGCCACTCCTGTGTCTGTCTCCCTCCAAGTCAACGGTGCTACCATCAGCTCCACCATGCATGCTCACTGCCTAGGTGTTCTCTTTGACTCCGACCTCTCCTTCATGCCTCATGTTCAGTCTATCGCCAAATCCTGTCGTTTCCATCTCAAAAACATTGCGCGCTTCTGACCCTACTTAATGCCAGATGCGACTAAGATGCTGGTCTATTCCACTGTCCTTTCTCGCCTTGACTACTGTAATCCACTTCTCAGTGGTCTTACGTGCTCCCAATTTGCGCCGTTAATGTCCATAATGAATGCGGCGGCGAGGCTCCTCTTCCTGTCCACCCGCACCTCCCACGCCTCACCCTTCTGTCAGCACCTACATTAGCTTCCTGTAAGATATAGGGCTCAATTTAAAATTCTGGTTCTTGCTTTCAAATCTCTACATAATGCTGCTCCCACCTATCTATCCCCCCTAATACACAAATATGTCCCGTCTAGGCCCTTACGCTCTGCTGAAGATGTACGTCTATCTTCTGTCCATACTCCCACCTCTGATGCTTGCCTTCAAGACTTCTCAAGAGCTGCACCATTCCTGTGGAACTCACTTCCCTCTTCCGTTAGATGCTCACCCAATCTCCACTCCTTCACAAAATCATTAAAAACTCACTTCTTCATAAAAGCGTATCAATTAAACTGTTAATCCTCTCTTTCAACTGTCATTAGTCTAATACTATCCTTACCTTTCGTGTCACTTTACCCCACTCCCTCTAGCATGTAAGCTCATTGAGCAGCTCCCTCAACCCCTCTGTTCCTGTGTTTCCAACTTGTCTGGTTACAACTACTTGTTTGTTTGTCCACCCACTGTAAAGCGCTGCAAAATTTGTTAGCACTATATAAATAATAACATAATAATCATGACAGTTCTGTAGGTAGTTGGAGAATTGACGAGATAGCCAGCACAGTTTTTCATACAGGTAGTTTTTTTTCTTCTAATAATTGGGAAATAGTACGGCAGGTGGGCTGCTTCTAGTGGAATCGAATTATGAGCTGCCTATATAATAAGAGTATGGATCGTGGCAACAATGACAGTAAGCATTCAGTTGGCTTCATGGGAAAATTGATATCATCTGTGGAGATCAACGAACCTGTTGTCCAGAGTGGTTACATCATGGGGCATGACAACCAGACATGTATCATTGACTGTTGGGTAAATCTTATTCAGCTTGCTGGGAGTTGGGTTCCACCTTATGAACATTGATGTGGGAGTATGTCACGTTAGGATCTGGAAACCCTTATGCTGCCATGGGCTTATGCACAAATAAATAAGTTTCTGCCTTCCTTTATCTCTACCATCAGCTGCTGGGAATGGCAATGAAGTCACACCACTCAGATGTAGTATCAATAAGCATTCAAAGGTTTTAATGCGTAGTACATCGTATATGTGAAATACAGTTTGTCAAGAGGTGTATACATTAACGGCAACATTAACCTATTGTCAGGCTTCCTGCCTGCTTACCTGCCGTCGAAGCTCCTAGTGCAGCGATCCCCTCTGGCATTCCAACTGACACTGCACGCAAGCATGACATACATGTGCGACCAAACAAACTGCCAAATTCTGCGTTCAGCAAACCGAATGCGGAATTTGGTAGACTAAATTCGGCGCACATGAATGATGTCAGAGGTCAAATAAGGAAGGTCAAGTACCTTCCACGAATAGTGGTCAATTCCAAATGGAAAAGGACCAATCAGTTGTAAGTGATGCCTATAAATACTTACCTCACCCATTCCTTGTTGCCCTGTTGTGGTTTCTTGATAGCCCAATAGAGCATTCTTATGTTTCTTGGTATATTGTTCTGGCTCTCATCTACGTTTATCCTGTCCTCTGTTATCCATTGACCTTGTATTCTCTGAATTCTATACTCCTTTGACCCCTGCTTGCTATACTGATCCTGTTTGTGCAGGATGTTACAAAAAAGATAGTGCAAGCTGGTGTCATGGCACAAGAACACAAAAATATTTTATGTTTAAAAAATGCAAGGTTAACTCTGTTTAAAGCATTAAAATATTCTATTAGTATTCTAATCTGGCCTACTGACAATTTGGTCTTTGAAGCTATGTATACAGTAATACTTTAGCTATATAATAAAAAAGATTTCAGGGAAGTAAGGGACTGATTACTAATATATACAATTTGACTAGTTCAGAATCTACTGACTGCGGAGAATTGGTCTACACTGACCAGTGAGAGGCCGAGTTGGGGGAAGTGCAGGAGAGTGGGGTATGGCAGGAAATCTGGGAAGTGGTCAGCAAGGTTTCGATCAGCATGAGACTCCAAAAGCAATCCATTAAGATCATGATGCGGTGGTATACCACGCCAGCAAAGATACACCGAATGGGCAAAGGGGCAACTGACCTGTGCTGGGGGGGCTGTGGAGAAATGGGTTCCTATACGCACATGTAGTGGGCCTGCCCATGGTTACAACCACTGAGGAGAGAGGTAGGGGAACTGCTGACTGATCTGCTAGAGAGACCCATGGGCCTTCTTACTGGCCAGATCTATAGACGGTATGGTGACTAAGCACAAAAAAACTAATAAACAAAGTCACATTGGCAGCCAGAAAGGCCATAGCAGTGAAATGGCTGGGCTCTACTGCTCCCGACATGACAGAAGTGACACAGTTCATAAAAGACAACTACTTGATGGATAAGCTCACAGCAATTGTCCACAAGATCACCAAATCCTTTGAGATGTTGTGGGCACCCTGGAAGCAATAATAGGGTAAACACCCTAGACAGAACAAGGAGCGGTGGTTTTGCTGGGGGTTACAGGGGCAGAGTGGGGTATCGATGGGGGTGTGCCCAATCCTAACCACACAACCCAAAAGTATTCCCCATTACAAAGAAAGGGGGCCTTTACCCTCTTCTTCCTTATACTGGTCACCCAATCTCCTATAGCTGAGTGTTTTAGTTATTTATTCATTTATTGTTTAATTTTTCCTGATTTTCAGTTTATCTTTACTTTATCTTCACTTTATCTTTTTATGTTTAAAAATGTTTGATGGCTGGTGCCGAACTGCAAACCGCGAGGGCAGAGCACTGCTTTTTCTAGTCCACTCCTCTGAAAATGGCATCTACAGAATGAAATGTGCGAAAAGCTAATGTAATAACATGCAAGGAGCTTCTGCGTAAGCATCAAACTCACCTGCCTAATTATGTCATGCTTGTCAATGAAAAATAAAGAGTTTAAAAAAACAAAAACTAATGGCAATGCATATTTAGCAGATTGCAGGTTTGCTTCTCAGCATTATCTGCTCAGAGTAAGAACCATAATATAATCTTCTTCATCTTCTATGTACTGGCAGTGACAAACTCACCTGCCCATACTTTGATATGCTTTCTGTGCATGTCCAGAAACAGAAAGGAAAATGAACTTGTACAGAACATGCTCAAAGTTCAGGGAAGCACAGAGGAAGATTTGCAAGAATGCCGGACACAAGGATCAGGTGAGCATTGTGGGACTATTAAGCTTGACAAAGTAAATGGTCCACTCTTTGTCAAAAATCATCAAGTGAAGGAAAAGTACAGTTGACAAAGAAAGTCTCTAGGTCATCTTCTGTATTTTACATGAAATGATCAAAATTGAAGAAATGGAGACCAGATTTGGAACAAGGAGAAGAGTAGTCTATTTAGGTAAGGATGGCATGACAGAGCCGCTTTAATCTACAACCAGTTTGGTTAATCCCAAGAGTATAAATCTTCTTGGGGAGAAAATGTATGTCTAAAATACAGAGAGTATGATTGAAACTATTACTTTGAATTGATTCATTCCATTACTATGGAGAAAAAATAATATTTACACCAGGAGATGGCAGTAAAGAGATAAAATGCAGGCTTGACCTGATTTACAAATTGAAAATGACTCCGGAAAGTTGGTTCAGTCTTTTGTCTTTTGCACTGGAACTATCATAAAACCACAGGATCTTGTTCGTCAGCTTAATGAGGAGACGGGCTCTTTAAAAGCTGCTGTCTCATGCTCAGTACAACCACTAGCTCTTGGAAAAAACACAACATTGATTACATTTTATTTAGCTCAGAGCTACTGCAGAGGAAACATTCAACATCTGTATTTAGCCGTAACACAGCGCCACGGTAAGTGCACTCAGTGACAAATGGTAAGAAGATTCCCTATTTTTTTGCTTTTAAATTCTGTAAATTGAGGTACTAAACAGTTTATTCAAACATTAAATTGAATCATTACAATATGTTTACATTTATGGTATGCTGCAGTGCAATAATTTGTACTAAATTGTAAATCAGTGCATCCCAAAGGCCCAGGTTTTATCAATCGTATAGTTGGAATAGAAGGCATTTATCTAGAAACACGTAAAAAATGAATGGAAATTGATTTGGGAGCAACTGTTAAACAAAATGCCGACTTTTGTATCAGGATGTGCAATTTCGGGTGAAGGCAAATACTGTACGAATAGAATACAAACTGTCCACAGTGGTTTAGCTAAATTTACTTGCAGATTTAGGAAATATGTAGTTTGGTTTTATTTAATGAGCAGATTGTGTGGCTATTAGCCTACTGAGCAGTTATTTAGATATAACAAAACGTATTACTTTTTAATGTTAATGAGTTTCTGTCTGTACAACCAGGAGACTGTTTTGACTAGTTGTGAAAACATGAATACTTTAATTCACATAACATGCAGAAAATGAACTGTGGTAACTTTGCTAACCAGTGCCCAGTTCAATTTCAGAGCTGGTTAAACTTTTTTGAGACTTCTACAGGAGTCCAAATTCTCCTTTCTAGCTCCCAAATGTACTTACTCCATCACTGCTCCTCATCTGTTTTTCAATATATACCTGATTTTTCTTCCCTGTGTTGCCTTAAAGGAGGACACTGATCCAACCTATCAGTGTCCTATTCCTTGGGATCACATGTGCAATTCAACAATCTGTTAATGTCATCCATGACATCAAATGATCCTATGACACCATGAATGTTCATTATGCACGTTCATGGTTGGCACTCCCCCTAGGTAATGAATGTTGCCTAGATGTCACCATTATAAGTCATTTCAGCTTACCAGACCACTAGTTATTCAAGCAGACTATTGGACCACCAGGGGTTCAAACAGGCAAATGGACTGCCAGAGAATCAGGCTGCACAGCACACACACTCACCCTGCAAAAACACACTTACTTCCCCACAGTCATCCTGTTATACAAACCTACACACCTGTCACACTCATACCTCAACAGTCATTCTCCCACACTCACTACCCCCCACAAATAGTCATCATGTCACCCTCAGCACCCTTACACAATCACATTGTCACATTCAGCCACCACACAAAATCCCACTGTCACAGCCCACACAGAGATTCACCCTGTCACATTAACGGCCAAACACAGTTACTCTGAAACGCTCACGCTTTGCAATCACCCTGTCACATTCATCCTTCCACACACAGTCACTCTCAGAACATGCATTTCTAAGCAGTGGTGCTTAGACTACAACATATACAAAGTACAGTAAAAGGAACAGCACACAAACAAAAATAGAGTTTTACATTTAACAAGGCTACTTAAAATCATCTATCTTAGCAAATAAATATGGGGATTCAGTTCCACCATATGGCCATTTTGTGTTAAGTCCACCACTACGTCACAGTACCCCAATATTAGTGGGTCCTACACTAATTTTTACATAGGAGATTTATATGCTAACTAGTAATACTTCCTTGCAGTATAAACTGCTTCAAGAGACTCCTCAATTTACGCTTTCCTGTGGTCACCTCCAAAGGGATGGGTTGGGTGCTCAGCCCAACAGGAATCTGGTCCAGATTCCAAATCAATGTAAAGCTGCTGTAACATCCCCTGTACTCACCCTGGTGGTCCGCCAATCTGCCTCCACTCCCACGCTGTCAGAGGTTCCGGTCAGCTTCTCGGATGCCGGATGCTGTACCTCCACCCCTTTTTATGACGCGGCGCATGCGTGCCGGCATCATGACATCAGTGGTGCTCTAATCGATAGAGCTCAGCACACTCGCACATTTTGGGGCGTGGCTATGCTAATCACACCCCAAACATATACAAACTCAGTTTGCCCAAAGCACAGTGCCCTATTGTGGTTCCTAGTGTCTCTAGTGTCCCAATAGCGCATTCTTCTGTCTTTTTGGTAATTTTGGTACTTGGCCCGGCTTATTAACGACTATTCTGGTTTCTGGTTCCCTTGACTCTGCTTTGTTCCTCGTGATTTTGTAATTTTGTCTTCCCTTGACCTTGGCTTGTTTTTGAAGTTTCTTGTAGTTTAATCTATACTCCGCCCACTCTAAGGACTGGCTTAGGGACTTTCTATCAATCTCTGTTTCTACTGGTTTTCACTCTGTGTGTTGGGTTAATCATTACAGATTGTTTGTGTGTGCGCTGTTCCTTTAACTGTATTTTGTATTTGTTTTGGTCTTTACGACAGCACCACTGCTTGAAATGCATGTTCTGGGTGTGCCCCCAATTCAATTTTTTTCTGTATAGATTTGGAATACAGCTACATTAGCATACAATACATATTGACTACACATAGTACACCATAAACAGACCCCTTTAAACACAGAATTCACCACATACAGACCATTCTACAAACACGTTAGCCTTGTCCAATGTTCTTTGGTACCCCACATTGTGTCAATAAATTTGCTTGCATTGTGCAAAATAAACACAGGGCATCTCAGCTATCTTTGGGTGGTGGAAATATAGGTTGAGTTCTCACATTTTTGCCCCCTAGACTTGACCCATGAAAGAAATGGCATCTCCTGTGTCACGGGGAGAATTTCTTTGTCTGTCCCAGAAGAAAGATCTTCCATGTCTAATAGTAAATACATTGAATACCACAGCTGAGGCAGCATTTATGTCATGGTAAATAGTCTTGCATCTCCTGAAAAGGTTTAGCAGGAAGGCGTAGCAGCAGAACTACAGCCAGTGCTGATGGTGAACTACACTGGGGCCCGCAAACTGAGAGGGCCCATTGAGTGGCCCATACACTTAGAGCCACCCAATGGGCATGTCTCTTCAGGAGCCCAAAAACAATTTGGCACCAGAGCTCTCTCCATGCTAGTTCCATCATTGCATCCCACCACAGACCATAACTCTCTTAAACAGTCACAACTCACACACAGCACAGCTTTGCCATAAACACAATACACACATCAAAGCCACAAGCAGCCACCATACACACACACACTGCAAGCAGTTCCCCTGCACACACAATACCAGTAACTGAGATATACATGCTCACAGACAACCACAGACATAGATTTTGTCTTTCAAACACAGTCACAGATACACATAAACAAATATATACACTCACAGATGCACAAAGATACACACTGTCAAGCACACAATCTCAGGCACATACAAAGATACGCAATGCCAGACACACACACACATGTAATGATACACACTACCAGATACACACTGTGATTTTCTTCCTGTTTTTTTTAATGTGTGTGTGTCTGCGTGCCATTGTGTGTCTCTGTGCATCACTGTGTATGTGTGTGCATGTATCAGAGTGTGCATGTCTGTATGTGTATCAGTCTGTCTATGTGCATCCATGTATTTGTGTGTGTCCAAAGCGACAACATGGCTTCAACCTGAGGGTGATTTTGTGTGAGCAATATCATGGGGCACCATAAAGAATTTACATGGGGTTATGTATATTAGGCTTAGAATTTACCTATCCAAATATATATTGAGTCACACCAACCCTGCTCTGCACAGTTAATATCGCTATGTACTGAGTGACACTCACACTGTCATGTAAAACCCGCTATATACTGAGTGGCATACTTTGTGGGTGACACTCAGTACATAGCAGGATTCACTGTGCAGAGCAGTGTGTCACTTAGTGCATGGAGGCATTCATTGTAGAAGACAGTGTGGGTGTCACTATGTGGGTATAGATCAGGATTCACTGTGCAGAGCATAGTGTGTCACACAGTATATCGCAGGATTCACTGTGCAGTCCAGTGTGGGTGTCACTGGTATACAGGGCCAGATTAAGAGCCCAGTGGGCCTAGTGCTGACAGTTATGATGGGGCCTAATTACAGAATCTTATCGACCAAAAACACTAAAACAGTCATACCTCCCAAGCATCATGTGTCTGATGGCGATGATGTTGGAGGGAAACTCAAAGGATGCAGCTATAAGAAAACACATACTATATGCTAATCTCTCTCTAATTTATGTTTTCACCTTTCAAGTAAATCCATACCCCCTAACAGCAGTGTCCAGTGAAGTAGGAAGTCAATGGGCGGGGTGGTGGGCCACTGACACGAATCACGTGACCAGAACTGCGAAAAGGGGCAAACATGCCCAAAAAAGGGGGCACGTCTGTCCAAAGAATTGGAAGGCCAACCTGGCATCAGTGTCCCTATCTATCACAGTGTCAGTGTCCCCATGTCGCCCAGTCCCCCAGTCTCCCAGTGTCTCAGTGTCCTCATTTCTCCCAGGGGACACAGTGAGACCCGGGGACACTGAGACACTTGGGGACACTGAGACACTTGGGACACTGGGAGAGATGGGGGCACTTGTAGATACAGATATGGGGACACTGGGAGACATGGGGACACAGACATTTAAGGACACTGGGAGAAATGGGGACACAGACACTAGGAACACAGAGACATGGGGACACAGACACCAGGATACATGGGGACACAGACATTTGGGGACACTAAGACACTAGGGACACTGGCTGGGAGGCATGGGGACACTGAGACACTTGGGGACACTGGGAGACATGGGGCACTTGTGGACATAGACATGGGGACACTGGGAGACATGGGGACACTAGGGACACTAGGGACACTAGGGACACAGAGACATGGGGACACTGAGACACTAGGGACACTGGCTGGGAGACATAGGGACACTGGGGGACATAGGAACACTGAGACACTAGGGACACTGGCTGGGAGACATGTGAACACTGGGAGCCATGGGGACACTAGGAGCCATGGGGACATTGGGAGCCATGGGACACAGACACTGTGAGACATGGGGACACTGTGTCCCTAGTGTCTATGTGTCCCAATGTGTCTCCCAATTTCTCTATGTCTCACAGCATCCCAATGTGTCTCAGTGTCCCCATGTCTCACAGTGTCCCCTAGTGTCTCAGTGTCCCCAGTGTCCCTTAGTGTTTCAGTGTCCCCAGGTCTCCCACTGTCTCCTAGTGTCTCAGTGTCCACATGTCTTCCTGCTGCCTTTCCCCTCATCCCTCACTTCCCTGAGCTGAAGGCTGTCTCTGCAGGCTGGGAGCTGCTGTCTGCACTCAGCAGTGTGTAGAGAGAGGCAGGGAGGGATATGCTGTAACTTCCTATCTCTGCCTCTCTCCACACACAGTGACCCCTACTGGCTGGTGCTGGTATTGCAGAGTAATATCTGTTTATACTGAGAAAAATATCTGCATTTGTATTGCCGGTATTACTGCAATACTGGCACGACTAGGCAGCCTCAAATGCCGGCCGTTCTGGTAAAATACCAATCAGATGGCAAACCTAAGATTAGTGTGTAAAATATGTAAAAAAAAAATGTGTAAAAAAAAATATATATATTTTTTTTAAATGGGCCTATTCCATTGGCCTGGAGCTGCAGCTCCATCAGCCCCTATGTTAATCCTGCCCTGTCGGTATATATCAAGATTCACTGTGCAGAGCATTGTGTGTCACACAGTATATCGCAGGACTCACTGTGCAGTGCAGTGTGGGTGTCACTGGTATATAGCAGGATTCACTGTGCAAAGAGTGAGCTCCCCTAATTGAGAGGCAATCTGAGAAAGTTTATAGTAAGTGTATTCTTCTTCTTTTTACATACTTTACAAACTTTTGTTGCCTTATTTTTAGTTTGCATATATGTGTAAAAGTGTTTTCTTTCTGGTTTAAAAAAATCAAGTGATGTATGTCCCTTTAAAAGAA
This sequence comes from Pelobates cultripes, assembly GCA_933207985.1. NCBI lineage: Eukaryota > Metazoa > Chordata > Amphibia > Anura > Pelobatidae > Pelobates > Pelobates cultripes. The sequence continues at coordinate 208,470,282 of OW240914.1, forward strand.
ATTGCAGACAAAAAACAGTAATTTGCTTTTTAAATTTTGTTTTTCTCTCCTGGTGCTTAAGTTTCCTTTTATTATGTAACAAGAGGTAATTTAGCTTCGGTAGAAAAAAACGCTATTAAGGTCACCAAAGGCTGCATTTTGCTGACACCTGCTGTGTGTTTAAAGGAAAGCTAGTAAAGCTAATCAAATAAAATAAAAATCTGTTCAGTGGTAACTGTTTGGTTGATATCGTATCATTGTTCAATCTAATTCAATTTGAAGAAACTCAGAAAAGTCAGATATGGTTAGTGTTTGTTACTTCTCAAATTTTACATCTCGTATAACTGTTACATAATATCTAGCCCTCAATTTAGGTCTAGAAGCTATTAGAAGTTGAAATTATCCGGTGGTTGTTCTATATAAGCGGATGCCATTTGGGCACAGAAACTACACCTTAAAGTTTGTAACTCTGATTGCCATCACTTTTAAGAAACAAATAAGTAAGCCTATGCTACATCAAATCCCCATTAAATCTACTGCTGTCTCCTTTACCATTGAAGGTTTTTGTGATGCCACAATGCCAGCCATAGAGAGTATTCTGCTGTTTTTCCCATCTTGTAGAAACTAATGCTGCAACTTTCAAATCAGTGTTTGAATTATTATTAAAAAGGAAGCAACACAAGTTTTTCTTATTCCCTGTAAAAACATCAAACTATTGACTTGGTTATTTTACTTTTATAGAGCTGTTTGCTGTATCACATCTTATTAATTACCTTGATATATAAGCTGCCTCTCTCAACCTAGCAGATACCTGGACATCCACTGAAAAACCACAATATTAACACCACCTCGTGTAGGTCTTCCTCATGCTGCGAAAACAGCTATGATGCATCAAGCAATGGACTTTCTAAGACTTCTGAACTTGTACTGTGGTATCTTGCATCAAAACAATAGCAGCAGATCCTTTTCGCGGTTGCGCGGTGGGACCTCCATGGATTTGATTTGTTGTTCAAACACATACCACAGATGCTCAATCATATTGTGATCTGGGAAATTTGAACACCAAGGTAACACCTTGAACTTTTTATCATGTTTCTCGTACCATTCCTGAACAATAATTGCAGTGTGACAGGGTGCATTATCCTGCTGAAAGATGCCAGTGCCATCAGGGAACACCATTGCTATCAAAAGGTGTACATGGTCTGCAACAATCCCTTGGTAGGTGGGATGTGTCAAAGTAACATCCACAAGAATGCCAGGACTCAGCAGAACATTTCCCAGAGCATAACACATACTCTGTCGCCCTGCCTTGTTCCCAAAGGGCATCCTTGTGCTATCTCTTCCGCAGGTAAATGACACACAAGCACCCGGTCATCCAACTGATCTAAAAGAAAACATTATTTATCAGGCCAGGCAACCTTCTTCCATTTCTTCATGGTCCTGTTCTGGTGCTCATGTCCAAACTGATGGAACTTTCAGTGGTGGATAGGGTTCTTCTTGGGCACGCAGCCCAATCCCCAGAAAACTGTGATGGACTGTGTGTTCTGACACTTTTCTTTCATGGCCAACATTAAGTTTTTCAGCAATATGAGCTACAGTAGCTCTTCTGCATGATTAAATAAAACTGACTAGCCTTTGCTCCCTATGGGCACCAATGAGTCTTAGGTATCCATGACTCTGATTTGGTTCACCAGATGTCCTTCCTTACACCACTTCTGGTAGATACTAACCACTGCATGGTTTTCACAGTATGTTGGTATGTTGGTAGTTGCACATAAAATAGGTGAGTATGTAAAACAGAAAAAAGACCAAATGGTGAAATATATTCAAGAACTTGGATAATGTAATAGTAGAAAACCATTAACATATCTTAGAGCTTCTGGCCAACTCTGGAATTCAAATTTGAGCAGAACAACCCTCACCTATGGATATGTGGATGCTTTTCCTATCAGATATGAATCTTCAACAATGTATTATTATTGATATGAAACAAAAGACAGGAGTAATATATAGTGTAGGATGTAGTAAATAGGTGGATATAAAAGCAATACATAGTAATGTACTCACAAGATAAGTGTGAGTACATTACTATGTGGCTCCAGCAGAACAGCATTAAGTGTTAAAATCCTCACTTCTGGATTATGTGCAGCCCGATGTTCTCAGCAGTATCATGCAAGATAAAACATAAATATAGTACACTTTGCAGATATGAAATGGTGCAGTATAACAAAGAATTCTACTTACATACTTTTGAGTAATAAGATATTGCTCAATCATTCCTGGCATAGGTGGATATAATCCCTACCAAGGATATTGATGATGGGGTATAGTCACAAACAGATGGAGATCCAGGAGCAGGAAAAAAAACAGCTTTATTTTAGACTTTATAAAAACAATAAAATGGTCAAATATAATAAAAATATTTTAAAAAAACACGAATGTGTTTCAATTTATTAAAGGCTTTTTCAAAGTATATATATAGGCTCCTGGCTTCCACCTTCTTATATCCTTATATATTTATCCTGCTCCTGGATCTCTATTTGTTTGTGACTACACTCCATCTTCATTATCCTTGGTGGGGATTATATCCACCTATGCCATAAGGATTGAGCAATATCATATTGCTCAGTAGTATGTAAGTAGGATTCTTCTTCTATGTTATAGTACACAATTTTGTATCTACACAGAGCATTGTATTTGTTTTATCTTGCATGATACTGTTGATACATCTGATTACACATAATCCAGCAGTGGAGATTGTACAATTTATTCATTACTATATATTGCTATTTATATCCACTTTCTATCTACATACTACATTGTATATTTTTTCATATCCCATAATAATACTCCACTGAAGATCCATACCTGATAAGAAAGATGTCCACATATCCATAAGCAGGGATTGTTCTGCCCAAACTTGAGTTCCAGAGCTGGTCTGAAGCCCTAATAAATGTTTCCACATTCATTTTATCCAGGTTTCTAAATACACTCCTTCATTTGATCTTTTTTCTATTTCTGTTTTACATATCCATTTGAAGCGCAACTAACATACTGTGAAAAATTACCATTTGTCAAGCCAAAAAGAGGGAACTTTGGAAGGTTGATGCTGCTATTGTATAACAGGACTATTTTTGAACACTTAATTCTCTTGAACACCAGGAACACCAAACAAGACTTGCCATTTTGCAGATGCTTTAACCCAGTTGTCTAGCCAGCACTATTTGCCCTTGTCAAAGTCTCTCAGAACTTTTCGCTTGCCCATTTCTCCTGCTTCCAACACATGAAATTAAAGAAATGACTGTTCACTCACTGCCTAATATATCCCCACCATCCCTGGAAAGGTACCATTGCAACAACATAATCACTGAAATTCCCTTCTCCTGTCAGTGGTTTTAAGATTGTGGCTGATCAGTGTAGATAAATATATATATATATATATATATATATATATATATATATATATATAGAGAGAGAGAGAGAGAGAGAGAGAGAGAGAGAGAGAGAGAGAGAGAGAGACTATATGTATAATTATGGGGGTTAGGTGGCCCCATGTTCACTAGCACTAAGATAGATAGTCCCATGTTCCAAATAGCTATATGGGCAGATGGTACTTAATCACTCTAGCCCTAATGGTATGACTATTCAATCATTCATTATATACATTAGTGATCAAGTATCCATATTGACACTTAACTGGAAGTGCACTGTGATGTGGATGGCTTTGCAACTACTGCTGTTCAAGATGCGTATCCCTGGAGACATGTACATACAAAACTACTTATAAAGAAAGGCTAAGTGATAGCCCAATGTGTTCTATGAACCCATGTTCATGTTGTCAGGATTAGGAAAGAGTAGCTCTTTAGAGTAATAGTGGCAATAGAGCAAGCGGTAAGATCCTTACATGTCAAATCATAGGATGTGTGAAACCCCTTAATTTTCTGTTGGGGGTAAAACAAAGGGCAACTGATATTTATACCTGTGCTGTTATTCTTGATATCCCTTTCGTCAGTTTATGTATTTTGCGTTTGTGTCAAATCCTTCTTATTACCTTTTGGATGCCCCTCTTGTAAACAAATACATTGACTGTATGACAACATAATTAGAATTTTATGTATTGCTGGGTTGTACTCCGGTTGACAGAATGTAGAAAGATGTGAGAGATTTGTTTATCTTAGAAGGCAGCCATCTTGACAAAGCAGTAGATGAAAACTGAATAACACAAATAGACTCACAAATGCCGTATTTTGGGGTAGTTGTTCTGGTGTCTATAGACTGTCCCTGCAGGATTTTCAATGTAAATGCAGCTTTTTCAAAGAAAAGCGAGTGTTGACATTGCTGCTTAGTAACACCTTTAGTGGCAGTCACTCAGACGCTCTGTATGGAGGCATTGAATGTTCCCCACAGAGATGCATTGATTCAATGCATCTCTAAGAGGAGATGTTGATTGGCAATGCTGCGTTTTGCCATGTATGTGCAATAGACTCCGAATGCTTTTTTAAAGGAAAGCAATGGATTGGCTGAGATCATCAAGGTTGAGTATCTCAGCCATGGTAGCAGGACAATGGCAGGGCCAGCCACGTAGAGACTGGCACTGTGTGGGAGAAAAAGTGAGTAAAAATACCTTTTCAGTGCAATCAGAGTGGGATCAGGGAGCTAAATACTGGGTTCAACACTATAGTGTCAGGAATAAATGTTTTAACTCCTGACACTATAGTGCACCTTTAAGGTATCTTGGAGGTACAAAGTATGAGAATGTATTTTGGGGGGGCTTCTAACTCATAAGCTTTCTTCAGGACCAACCATCGCATTTAACTGCTCTGGCTATATATCTTAATGTGAATTTCTTTGTGGGTGCACACATTAATTTGCAAGTTCATTAAGGTAAAGATACACGTGAGTTTTGACTGGAATTAGTTTTTTGTTTACTTGCTATTTAAGCTCTTTAAAAAAGAAAATCAATTATGTACAACATGCAAACAATAATTGCAAAGCTTTCATAAGGAAACAAGCTGCTCTTGAGAAAAAGCTGATTTGTAAGTAAATTATTGACTGTTTATTTTTAGCTCCTGCCAATATGGTGCATGCCTACAATGAAGAAAAAGACGACAGGGGCACTGTTTTTCTAAAGTATCTACTGTTTTTATACAATTTCCTTTTTTGGGTAAGTAACAACATTTTGTTTTCTCTAACAGATAGAAATTCTATGTCTAGTCTAAAATATTATTTATCTAAAATACAAAAATGTTTAGTTTTTTTGTAGATATATTTTCATTGAAGAGATTTTCAATAAAGAATGAAAGAAAATGTGTGGGACCCAGAAAAACAAGATTCAATGTGTGACAAGACGTGCAGGTCTCCAGTAGAACTGAGGAGTAATTAGCATAGATATATAATAACAGCAATCTGTTGCTGCCCTTGTCCTTATAGTCTAAGACTGGGAACATGTTTTAATATATCTAGACCAGGGGTTCTCAACCCAGTCCTCAAGGACCCCCTACCAGTCCAGGATTTAATGATTACCCTGTTGTGTCTAAAGGGTTTGTTCTTCCCCCCCTAAAAATACATTAGACACAGCAGGGAAATCCCTAAATCCTGGACTGGTAGGGAGTCCTTGAGGACTGGGTTGAGAATCCCCTAATTCTAGACCTATGCTTTCTATTGTTTTCTGGCCCACTCCCTTTGTTTTTGACACACATTATTTTGTCCCTCTTTTTCCTTCACTTTATGATCTATAAACCCTTAGGTAACAGTGACCATCTATGTCTCAAAACAAACCCTTACCATTTGGGGATCTCAGGGCAAGACACATTCCTCCTCAATGGTCAAATGGTCTTAATTCCAACAGTTGGAACATCCATCTAACATATGAAATTAGCCCTCAACAAGTTAATTTTTTAGATTTGAATATTTATGTGGAAGACAACCAAATTAAAAGTAAAACCTTCTTTAAATTAGTAGATGTAAATAGTTTTATTAATTTGAAAAGTTGTCATTTTAAACCCTGGTTAACGAATATACCTAAGGGACAATTTTTAAGGATCAAGCGAAATTGTACAGAAATTCAACAATATGATGAACAAACTCAGATTTTAATTAATCAATAGTGGAAAAGGGGTATAATTATGATGAATTAAAAAGATTAAAAGAAAGAGTAGGACAAGAATCAAGGGAAAATATTTTAAAATCTGAAACAAAGGAATTAAGGGACGATAATCTCACCATACCTATCATTTTTAATTATAGCTCAAACAGTAACGAATTACAAAAAATAATTAGGAAGAACTGGCATATTTTGGAGCAGGATCAAGATGTACAACAATATATAGGAACTAAACCCAAAGTCATTTTTAGAGGAGCAAAGAATTTTAAACAGGTTTTAACTTCAAGTTTTTTAGAGAAAGAAAAAAATCCTCAACTTTTAACTATGTTTAAAAGGGACAATGGTTTTTATTATTGTGGGTCATGTAGAGGGTGCACTTTAAGAAAACATAAAAATAAAACTGTTACCAAATTTGATTCTTTTTTTAATAAAAAATCGTATGATATCAAATCTTTTTTAACCTGCAATTCTAAAAATATAATCTATATGATCACCTGTCCATGTGGATATCAATATATAGGTAGAACATCTAGACCACTAAAAATAAGAATTAGAGAACATATTTATAATATTAATAGAAAATATGTTCTACATAATGTGTCCAAACACTTTTTAGAAGTACATGGGGGTAATATACAAGGTTTTGACTTTATGGGTATAGAAGGGGTTAAAACACATTGGAGGGGAGGAGATATAGAAAATCTCCTGAACAAAACCGAAATGAAATGGATTTTCAATATGCAAACTTTGTCCCCATGTGGTCTAAATATAGATTTTGAGGTCAATTCCTATATATAAATATATTTTAATTATCCAAAGTTATTATTATTATAACTATTGTTATTTTAATATTTATTTTATTATATATCTGTTTGGATCTTATCTTGCATATATTGTATATGACATTTCCTCTTGTTGAATAATATATATGTTTCCCCTTTTATTTGGAGAAGGTTTATACTAAAATTTTATATATATAACTCTATTATGTTTTAATTGCTCATTATTTGAGAAAGATCTGGCAAAATAAGTATTAAAAGGACTTTTAAAAATGGCGCCCGCAATACTTCCGGTCCGGGGTGCCGGAATGACGTCATGACGTGTGGGACACGTCGGACGACGAAAGATGACGCCATGACGTGTGAGACACGTCGGACGATTACCGATGACGAAAACGGAAGTAAAGAGAACCGGAAACAGTGAGAAAGGGCGCCAAACCTTGGAATTTAAAAGCTGCAATCATGGAGATGAATACAAACCACTTGAGAAAGGCTATTTTGCCGAAACGTGTCATGGTAACTGCATATGGACAATTTTATTTCATGTTTGATTTAAAAAACTTTTGTTTTAATCAATAAATTAGTTTTACTTTGGAATTGTATCCTGGAATAATTATTATATTAATATCCAGAAGAAATTCATCCAAAGGACGTCCAGTTCAAAGGAGTATTCCTCTCCACTACAAGCTTTTAGTCTGAGTCAGCTTTTTAAAGTGACTCAGTAACGTGAGTTTTTCCAGTATTTTACTAACAATATTTGTAATCTGTCAATATTACTCTATGTTTCTTTTATCTTGTTGTTTTTAGAGTTGAACTCAAGATTAATCTGGTAATAATTTAAATTGCATGCTTTAGAGTGCTCTCACCGTCTTTTATATTTTTTGTACACTATATTTGTGTGGTTGAGTGATTCACACTAGGTGATAGTAGCACCACTCTGTACTGTTTTTCCCAAAATTCTTATATTCACTTGTACATTCCTCCTCATCATTACAGTATCCATCATTCCAGAGCATGAGATACTTTCATTCACATGCAGGGCCGGATTAACATAGGGGCTGATGGAGCTGCAGCTCCAGGCCCAGGCCCAGGCCCATGGAATAGGCCCATTACACGCTACTCTTAGGTTTGCCACCTGACTGGTATTTTTAGGCGCAGCCAGTATTTGAGGCTGCCTGACCATGACGGTATTGCAGTAATACCGGCAATGCAAATATTTTTCTCAGTATAAAATGAGATTACTCTGAAATACCAGCACCTGCCAGTAGGAGTCACTGTGTATGGAGAGAGGAAGGGATAGGAAGTTACAACATCTCCCTGCCTTTCTCTACTCACTGATCTGCTGGGGGAGCAGCTACACAGCGCAGAGAGTCCATATAGCAGCTCCCATCCTGCAGAGACAGGCTACAGCTCAGGTATGTGAAGAATGGAGGGAAAGTCAGCAAGGAGACATGGGGACACTGAGACACTAGGGGACACTGGGAGACATGGGGACACTGAGACACTTGGGGACACCGTGAGACATGGGGACGCTGAGACACATGGGGACGCTGTGAGACATAGGGAGACACATTGGGACACGGAGACACTAGGGACACAGTGTCTCCCAGTGTCCCCATGTCTCCCAACCAGTGTCCCTTGTGTCTCAGTGTCCCCTAGGCTCCCAGTGCCCCCTAGTCTCCCAGTGTCCCCTAATCTCCCAGTGTCCCCTAGTCTGCCAGTGTCTGTGTCTAATCTCCCAGTGTCCCCTAGTCTCACAGTGTCTGTGTCCCCATGTCTCTCAGTGTCCCCATGTCTCCCAGCCAGTCTCTGTGTCCCCATGTCTCCCAGTGTCCCTAGTGTCTCAGTGTCCCCATGTCTACACTCCCAGTGTCTGTGTCCCCATGTCTCTGTGTCCCCCATGTCTTCTCATGTCTCTGTGTCCCTAGGGTCCCCATGTCTCCCAAATATTTCAGTGTCCCCATGTCTATGGCCACAAGTGCCCCCATGTCTCCCAGTGTCTATATGTCTCCCAGTGTTCCCATGTCTGCATCCACAAGTGCCCCCGTGTCTCAGTGCCCCCATGTATCCCAGTGTCCCCAAGTGTCTCAGTGACCCCGGATCTCTCAGTGTCCCCATGTCTCACTGTGTCCTCATGTCTCTTAGTGTCCCCTACTAACCTAGTGACACAGGACACACTGAGACATGGGGACACTGGGAGAAATGGGGACACAGACACTGGGAGACTAGGGGACTGGGTGACATGGGGACACTGACACTGTGATACATAGGGACACTGATGCCAGGCTGGACTTCCAATTCTTTGGACAGACATGCCCCTTTTTGGGCATGTTTGCCCCTTTTGGCAGTTCTGGTCACGTGATTCGCATCAGTGTCCCACTCTTTTACCCCGCCCATTGACACTGCTGTTAGGGGGTATGGATTAACTTGAAAGATGAAAGCATCAATTAGATAGAGAGATTAGCATAGAGTATGTGTTTTCTTATAGCTGCATCCTTTGAGTTTCCCTCCAACACCGTCTCCATCAGATACATGACGGTGTGACTGTTTTAGTTTTTTTGGTCAATAAGACTCTGTAATTAGGCCCCATCATAATTGTCAGCACCAGGCCCACTGGGCTCTTAATCTGGCCCTGTTCACATGCATACACACATTTGCACAATCACAAACAGCAAAATCATAGGTGGATGCAAATGGTCTCCTGCCCCATGAAGGCAAACATCTTAGGTGAGTTCTACACTAACTACATTAACTAGAACTTTGCCTTGATGAGGCAGGTGAGCTAGCACTTTTGGACATTGGAAATTGAAGTGGTACTAAAAACATCTTGCTATATAAAGAGAGACTAAAGTGCTAGGTATACAAAGTTATATTCATAGTACTATAGTGCCTCCTCTCTGGCTCCCCCCATGCAGCGTTGAAAGATTTAAAAACCCTTTTGTCAGTTAACTGATTCCAGCGCCATTATCCCTCAGTGCTGGACCAGGCTGTGCATCTGCTCCTCCTCCCCCGACATCAGCTGGTGGGGACCTAATACACATGTCCAGCAAGCACCGCAATCGCATTAGGATTGAATCAATGCTTACCTATAAACTTTTAGCAGACGCTGGATGTCCAAAAGTCTGCCAAGGACCCGTAAGCGCCCCAGTGGCTGTCTGGTAGACGGGCTGTGTGCTTGATTAATTATCAAATAGTGATGGAATTATTCTGTAATTGAGCGTTGAGGTCATTTTAACAATTGCAGAAATCATTTTTATTTCTTTATCTAACTAAATGACTGAAAACCTAAATTTTCGATTCTTCCAAAACCAAATGCACATGTTCAAAGGACCACTATAGGCATCCAGACCACTTCAGCTCATTGAAGGGGTCTGGGTGCCAGGTCCATCTAGGGTTAACCCTGAGAAACTGCTATGTTTACAATAGGGTTAATCCAGCCTCTAGTGGCTGTCTAATTGACAGCCGCTAGAGGCGCTTCCGCGCTTCTCACTGGGAAATCACAGTGAGAAGACGCTGATGTTCATAGGAAAGCATTGAGAAATGCTTTCCTATTGACTGATTGAATGTGCGCGCAGCTCTTGACGTGCATGCGCATTCAGCACTGATGGCAAAAGAGGGAGGAGAGTTCCACAGTGCCAAAAAGAAAGAATTTTTATTTTAATAAAGTTCCCCAGCACCAAAAATAAAGAATTAAAAAAAAATTAAGAATCAAAGGAGTACCAGAACAAATAAATCCTACAAATCTGGAGCCGTACATAGAGGAATTTTTTAAACATCTGAAAGTGGAATGGGACCCCACAATCCCACATGCCACGTGGGACCTATATCTGAGTAATGTTTTGTATTACTTGAGATACTGTATGGCGGGGGGGGTTTTGCCATACATCACGTTTCTCTTAGATTGATACCATCATTTGGGATTAACCCGTCTTACTTTTTTGTAATCACAAATAAAGATGTTTTTTTCTTTTTCTATAAAACTTTAGTAACTTTTGGAGAGAGAGAGTCTCGAGAACAGATAAGAAAACACAATTTAAGTTGACCTCAATAAATGCCCGGGGGATCAACACACCATGTAAAAGGCCTATAATTGTGGACTTCCTGATAAAAAAATTGGATAAAAATCTGTGCCCTGCAGGAAACCCACTGGATAAGATCCAATGAAAATATAATTAAATCATCAAGATACCCCACTATTGTAAGTACGGCTCTAGAAAAAAAAAAAAAAAAGAGGCGTATCATTTATATTTGCAAAAAATGTTTCCCTTATCATTAAACATCAAGCATTAGATCCAGAAGGCCATTACATTATTCTAATATGTGAAATAAATAATAAGCTATTCACATTAATTAACATTTATGCACCAAATAAATCTCCAATAAAATTATCACAAAAATATGTAAGATAATAGAGCAGATCAAGCAAGGGTTGGTTCTAATCATGGGGGATTTTAATTGCGTAATGGACCCTCTGATAGACAAAAAGATTACACATGCTATTCTAGAACATTCAATTCATACTCCAGAATCGACATTATCCTGGGAAATGTGACCATGCTATATCTTGTTAAAAGAATAGAGATACGGGGGCCGGCCCAGGCTGATGAGCTGAACAGCAGCCATCTTCCTCAGCTCCGGTCTCCGCTCTTTAAAGATGGTGATTTAGGGCCAAAAGAGCCCAGCTAACCACTAGCTACTGCTACACAAATCTGTGGGAACCTATCAGCGGCCAGGAGATCCTGGTTTGGATTCTGAAACACAGAAATAGCTAGCCCGCCGATGCCTCAGGCCTGCCTCCACGCCTCACTCCGATGACAAGCTATACAGCAACGGTGGAGAATACCGGTCTACTCCTAAGTATACCTGTGGTTGCTGCCTGTAGCCCTGTAGGTTATGCAACTGGCAGCAAATAGAGGCCCGGCCCCACTCTCCCCCTCCCCAGACGGTGGGGGTTATACCGGCCAGTCGGCTAGAGCCAGCTGAAGCTTTGACCACAGCCTGACTCACAGCCAAAGATGGCAATCTCCCCTCCTCCTGCCATATCTATAAGATGCGAAGACTTATCACTCTTTGCTTGGAGGTGGCAGTATATGGGGACATACTCACGTGTCATGAAGGGCTGCAATATGTTTACCTTAAGCCCTGGGGGATTGCTGACCTGCGGAAGGAGCCTCCCAGAATGTCTACCCACTGGAGGCATGGTGTCCTCAGCCTCCAGGTTTGAGGGAAGCCTGGAGGGACTTGTCCCCAACGCCGCAAGCCCTGTGGAGCTAGACAGTGTGGAGCAGCAGTGCACCGGTGACCGCGAGTGAAGCACGGCGGAACCAAGTGTGTGGCCAGAGCTGGGAGAGACATTTTAGGGGACGATGCCTCACTGAGTCCCTGAAGGTGCAGGGGAGGTGCAGGAGATGGATGGTCTGTGGACCCTAGGAGAGGGGGGCCCAGCGGACTGTTTCAGTTTATGAGTGCCCACTTCGCCACAGAATACTCTGCTGGAGGGATGGGACTGAAGGAGGATCTGGAAGGTGGCCCTGGAATCTCTGAGAGCTCTGGCTACCATACTACAGACAGCCTGCCATTGTTTGCTTACAACTGATTAACATAGACTGCCATATCTGAATGGGATGGACGGGGGGAGGGAGCCTGTTCATTATCTGTTTTTCCTTTGTGATTTTCTTTATTTTATTTTAATTGTTTTTTTTTCTTACTTTCTTTTATTATTTTAACTTAGGGTGTCTTGTTATGCCCGGCTGCGCGTGCATGGCACAAGACTCTTTGGAGTGTTGGGATACATTCCCACTGGTGCTTAACAGGGGACTTCACGTAGGCCCTTTTTCCTTTTCTATGTCTCCCCTTCTTCGAAGTCGGGAACAACTTTTTTTTCATAACCTGATGTAACTTATACTATGCTTTGTTCGGTTCTATGCTATTACTGATAAGACGAATAAGATTAACTGTGCATTAAACCAGTGTGCAGGCAGTGATGGACCTAACGGTCTAAATAACACAGGAAACCTGTGCCACATGTGGCTGCCATAACCATTATATAAAGCTTAACAATTAAATTGACGCCTATATAGACCTAGGCTGAGTTTTAGGATGCTGGCTTATGCTAGGTTTCTCCTCTGTACCCTATGCAGAAATAGGCTTACTGTTACTATGCCTAAATATGCTGTCTTAACATTCTATGCTATTATTGTCTAGCAAATTAACCTTAACTACACTTTGACCTACAGTGACAGATTGCGATGGAACTTATAATTTTACCAATACCAGAAACATTTGACACATATGGCTACTAAATTAATATAATGCCTTGATACAAAAGTGATATCTAGACATACTTAGACTAAACCTTATGATGCTGGCTTATGCTATGTTTTGTTGTTATGTAATATGCTACACCATGCAGTTCTATCGCTACATACTAACTTTAATGCACGTATTTGCCCTTACTGATGTATGCAATGAACAAGCTAATAAATCTTGAATGATAAAAAAAAAAAAAAAAAGAATAGAGATACAAGATGTAGCATGGTCAGACCATAGTCCTATCATGTTGGAATACAAAGATAATTTTGATACATTCCGTAAAGAGTGGCGCATAAAAGATGTTATATTATCTATTTTTATCTATTTTAATTATCTGGGTATAAAATAAATATAGAAATGAATATCCTTCTTCTAATTAAAGAAGCAAATCTTAACTTAAAGAAATGGAAAACTCTGGAAATCTCCTGGTCAGGGAAAATAAATACATTAAAAGCATATATTGTACCATAATTCTCATATATTATGAGAATGATTCCTATGAAGATCCCAGACAGTTGGTTAGAATTAATTCAAACATCATTTACTAAATTTATCTGGGCAGGCAAAAAACCCAGAATTAAAAAAGATATGTCTAAGAAAAAAGATGAAGGAGGAATGAGTATTCCAGTTATTCAAGAGATTGCACAAGCTAATTTATTAACGCATGTCTTAGTGATAAATAAGGAAGACTCTATAAGCGAAAACTGGTATAAAAGAGAACAGATTCTGACATTGGAAGATAGGCATTACAGAACGCTTCTATGGTCAATAGATAAAGATATAAATCAATGTATTAAAAATTCTAAATTGTTGATAGTTCAACAAATTTTTCCCACCTGGTCTCTTCTTAAAAAAAAAAATTGGTTTAAAAAAGAAGATTATACCCGGCATAAATGTAAGTACATTGTCAGATTTAATGACAGATATAAATTTAGAAACCTGGACCTTGCGAGGTATAAAAATGATATCTAATCTCTTGATAGGAAATAGAGTAAAATCTTATGAACAACTTCAAACTGAATATAATATACCTCCCAACGAGTGGTTCAATTATATTAGGGTAAAATCCTTTTTAAATACATTTCTAAGACTTAACCCTCTTAAACCACCAGTTAGAACGAATTACAAAGTAGCAAAAATGTATCCTACAGCCCCACCTAATTGTTGGAGATGTAATGAATTAATAGAAGACTTCAAACATATTTGGTGGGATTGCCCGAAAATTAGACCCTTATGGGAGTAACTAAACCTATATCTATACTCTTTATTGGAAACAAAGATTAATCTAACTCAAAGTATGGCTCTATTACATATGGATATGACGATGATCAATAAAGAATTTAGACCTATTATTTTTCACATCCTAATGGCTGTGAAAACATCAATAGCCAGAAATTGGAAATCCCCATAGGTAGATAATTGGTCTAAGATCCATGCTCAAAATATTAGTCAATGTAAAATGGAAAGGGCCATCACTAACTTTGTACCAAGACTATACCTACTGGAACAAATGGATTAAAAAACTAGAGCCTGAACAATGAGATTTTTTTTTTCTCTAGCCATACGGTTTCCTTCCGTATAGGAAATTGTTACCCCCTACCCCCACTTGAGCCTGATATGGGAATTATTTTTTTTTTATTTTTTTTGTTGCACTGCAAACCGAGCAAATGTCTGTTTGTTTGTCAATTAGTCTGTGATGTATATGATTGTTTAATAAAATTATAATTACAATAGTGACAAAAAAAGTGATGTTGAAGAAATTAAGAATATAACAAATCTCTTCTTTTTAGAAAAGAAAAACAAAGGTACACCAGATATTACAGTCAGGTGCGCTTATAAAAGCATAGCTAGAGACCACTTGATAAAAATGACAGTAACCACAAAAAAAAAGCATTACCGCCTCTCTCCAAACTATATATAACATTAAGCGAAGACAAGAGGCAGAATAAAACAACACCTTCTACATAAATAGCAAGGAAAATTGCAGAAACAGAGAAACAGATAAATAGCCAGCTAATGAATAAAGAAACCAAACAGTTAGAAGCACTACAATCCAAGTGGTAGCTAAAGGGCAACAAGACAGGAACAGTAATGGCCAACAAATTGAAAAAAAGAGAAACATAAAAGAGTAATAGTTAAAATAAAAGACAAAGAAACCTATTTAATGGCCCCAGAAAAAATAGGTAGAGCGTTTCAGAGATTTTATCAGAATCTATATAACCTATCAAAATAAATATTTGGCCATGAAAACCAGATTGAGGAATTCTTCGAAAACTTACCCATGCCAAAAATCTTACCTGACCAATTAAAGCTGATAAACCAGCCTATAACAGAAGTAGAAGTCAGTAAATCTATAGATAAGCTTAAAATAAAGACCGCCTGTTGCTGCCTTCACCCCACCTCCTCTTTTCTATTCTGTACCCACTCCCTGTCTTTATTTGAAATGAAAGACTGCCCCAAATAAATTTTATAAACTAATGAAAGGCCGACTAATAGGGGAACTCACCCCCATTTTCAACTACATAATGAAAACAGGAAGCTGTACTGGAGTGTTGTTGAGAGCGAACATTGTCCCCATCTCAAAGTAGATAAAGACCCAGAACTGATTGACAATTACAGACCTATATCACTAATCAATACAGATGTTAAAAATGTATCTTCCATCCTTGCTGATAGATTCAAAATAGTTGCAACACAATTAATCAATAATGACCAAGTAGGATTTATACCAGGAAGGTCTTCAATCAACAATCTTAGCAAAATAATAAATATATTAAAAGAAACCAAGATTAATGGAACCCTTCTAATGTTACTGTCAATAGACGCAGAGAAAGCATTTGACAGGGTTTGAGGGGGATTCATGTTTGCTACCTTAAAACAGTTTGGAATCACTGGATCAATATTACAAGCTATATCCGCTCTCTACAACTCTCCATCAGCTAAAGTAACAGGGTCAGGATTCACAGCACAAAACAAGAGTGCCTTCTTCCCCCTCTATTGCACATCATGGTGTTAGAACCGCTTGTGATTTTAATAAGATAAAATAAAAAAAATTAAGAATTTACAAAAATAAATTAAATATTTTTACAGATTACATCTTACTAACATTAGAAGAACCAAAAACCTCAGTCCCAGAGCTATTGAAGGAGATAAACAAATATTCTAAAGTTTCAGGATCCAAAATAAATCTAGAGAAATCAATATTTATAGCTAAAAATATGAATAAATGGTTAATTAATTTTCTTGTACAAACCCTTGGGCTACCGAAAACAAGGACAGGCTTAAATATTTAGGCATAACCTTAACCTGAGATCTAAAAGATCTAGTAGAAGCAAATGTTTTACCTTTACTAATACACTGGGCACAAGAGGTTCTCTCTCCAAAAGTAAATGGGTAAAGCAAATCTGATAAACAAGAATTTACAATAGGAATTAAACAAAGGGTTGGGGGGAGATTGGGGATCCAGGTGGGGAGGTTTAGGGAGTTTAACAGGATAAAATTAGATATTTATGATGACAAGAGTACCAAGGTACCAAAATAATAAAAACTTAAGGGACTGTAAAGGTATGGCCTTTTCTTGGTCGGGTAGGATCAACATTCTAAAAGCATACATTTTACCAAAATGACTGTATCTGTGGAGAATGATCCCACTCAATTTCCCAGAAAACTGGCTATCTTTACTACATACATCCTTTTTTTTAAAAAATTGTATGGGGTGGCAAGAAAGTAAGAGTTAAAATGAAAGTTTTGGGCAGATCAAGGCAGGATGGAGGTTTGGGGTGCCCGGAAATTTTACAATATTATCAGGCTAGCAGACTCTTTCATATATTGCTCTCACAAAATAATGCTGAAACTCAAGAAACATGGAATAAAATGGAACAAGCTAAAACAGGGGTAGGAAACCTAACCTCAGTATTTTGGGTCCTAGATGTGAATAAAAAAATTTATCAAAGAGGCACGAACTAAATCCCAGATACTCAAAGAGTTAACAAGTTGGTGGGACAAATTCACAATCAACATAGAACTCAGACATAGAATAATAGATGTGCTCCCATTTTCCAGTATTTCAGATATGTTAGACAACATAAAATAGATACTTGGAGGAATGGGGGGATAACGGAATTTACAAATATACTAGCTGAACATGAAATTAAAAACTTCAATCAAATTATGGAGGAATTCAACATTCCCCACAAAGAAACCTTTAACTATCTGCGAATTATGGGCTTCCTAGCAGAATATCTCCTTCAAAACAGGGGGGAGAAAATTACAATCCTTAAACATCTACTCAAATTAAAGAATTATAGAAACCTATTGGCAAAATGTGCTAAAGTTATATACAGATGGAGACACGATAAATGGATAGAACTGATTAATAAATGGGAAAAAGAACTACAAGTACATATAGAAGAATAAGCGTGGATAAGCTCTCTAAATAAACTAAATAATTATGTATGTTGCCTAAACCTTACGGAAACCCAATTCAAAGTCTCAAACAGATGGTACCTAACACCGAAATGTTTAAAGTCATCAGACAGAAGCTGGAAATGTAATATCAATGAAGATAATTTGATCCACAGTTGGTGGCAGTGCACACCCATAAAAACATTCTGGAAAGATGTAATCAAGGTAATACATCAAATAACGGAAATAAAATTAGTTTTTAAGCTGCTAAACTTGTACTGGCCACAAATGACAAAAAAAAACCCACTAATAATAATGCTACATTACACCAGCTAAAGTACTTTTAGCACGAAATTCAAAAATAAGGTGAATCCCACACACCCAAGAATTAATATAACAACAGTTATATGGCAAGCAAGAATGGAAAAGAGGAACCCGGTAAACCTATGAAACAGATATACTCAAATAAAAGACTGGGAAACATAGATATTCAAAATGGAAATGATAATCTAATAAATATCACCACCACTACTCTCCTCCCTTATAAACTTAGTATGCAATAATTAAAACAGGTATAGTTAAGGTCTAGACACAGCGAGGTGATGGCCAGAAAAGGAGGAGGGGAGGAAAAGAAAAAAAGGAAAATAACAACCCCTAAACAGGCAGACAAAACAAAATAACAAAACAATGAAAATACACTGGGCACAAGAGGTTCTCTCTCCAAAAGTAAATGGGTAAAGCAAATCTGATAAACAAGAATTTACAATAGGAATTAAACAAAGGGTTGGGGGGAGATTGGGGATCCAGGTGGGGAGGTTTAGGGAGTTTAATAGGATAAAATTAGATATTTATGATGACAAGAGTACCAAGGTACCAAGGGTAGGTGGGGAGATTGGGGATCCGGGTGGTGAGGTTTAGGGAGTTTAATAGGATAACACAAGATATTTATGATGACAAGAGTACCAAGGCCTGAACCACAGAAGCATCAGAAAACTATAAAAAACAAAACAAAAAAAAACAAGGAAGAAGAAAAAAAGTGGAAAATTCGGGGATTTCACTTGATACCAAGCCAAGGCCAGGTAGACCAAAAAAGATTTCAGCCCCAACTGAAAGAAGAATTGTTCGGGATACAAAGCAAAAACCCACAGGTAACCTTGGGAGAAATACAGGCTACTCTGGAAAAAGACAGTGTGGTTGTTTCAAGGAGCACAATACGACGATACTTGAACGAATATGAGCTCCATGGATCTAGATACCAGAAATGAGCCTTTACTGTGCCAATACCACAAAAACGTCTGGTTACAATATGCCCGACAAAACCTTGACACACCTCACAGCTTCTGGCACACTGTAATTTGTAGTGTCGAGACCAAAATAGAGCTTTATGGTCTCAGCCATAAGCGCTATGTTTGGAGAGGGGTCAACAAGGCCTATCGTGAAAAGAATACCATCACCACTGAAAAGCATGGTGGTGGCTCACTTTTATGGGTGAGTGAGCTCTAAAGGCACAGGGAATCGTGTGACAATTGATGGCAAGATGAATGCAGCATGTTATCCGAAAATACTGGCAGACAATTTAAATTCTCCAGGACGAGGGCTGCACATGGGACGCTCTTGGACATTCCAGCAAGACAATGACCCTACGCACAAGGGTTGACCTTCCAATGGTTACAGCAGGAAAAGGTGAAGGTTCTGGAGTGACCATCATAGTCTCCTGACCTTGATATCATTGGGAACTGCAACAGGCGGAATGACAGATGCCAGTTGATAAATGATATATACTTTTATCCATCTGCCACACTCTTTTAAAAAGGATTTAAAGATAATAGTAAAACGTCTTAGCGAATACAGAGATGTAACATTTTTCATGCGCTATTTAGGATGTCCTCCAACAGCTAAATGAATAATATGTTCCAGATCCCCTTGTTTCTAATGGGTAGTTAGGTGTCAACGTGATCATTTGTACTTGCTATTGTTAAATTATCACTCGTTTTTTGTTAGAGCATACCATATATTTTATTCTCCCTTGAACTTGTTTTTTTGGGGGACCATGTCCCATTTTGATAGTCATACTTTTAAAAATCTCAATAAAAGACATTATCTAAAAGATAATCACCCTGTCTGATATGCTCAATTCTAATTTAGTGCATTTAGTAGAATACTTTTAAAATAGAGTTACTAAACTGTAGCAAAGTCACCAACACTGTTAGCTATACTCTCCAGCTTAAAGTAAATCTACCCCAAAAAGCTTATGTTATTTTAACTGTTCACTATAATATGGCATTATATTCAGCGCCTGTGGCAACAAATGATGTTTCTGTATGTAATTCAGTTATATTTATTTGTTTAGTGTTATAGAATTTCAGCCTCCCGGTCAGCTAACACTTGTTTTGTGTATGTATTTTTAATATGCCTTGAAAAATATACACCCTAGGGAAATCTGCAAATGGGCTTGATGTAAAATGCTCTTACAGAGAGTTAGGATCTATGTGACAATATCTCTGTTCAAAAAACTACCCTTGGGACATTTATATAGACAGAAAAATAAAGGTTGAAATTATTATGGCTGACTAACTATATTGCATGTTGTAACATTGTAGCAAAATACCGAGTACACCTTAGATATATAATATTTCTAGTTAAAAAATTAAAATTAAAAAAATTCAGTTCAGAAAGTACATTTAAATATGGGATTTTCTCTAATTCTGATCTACTTTAGCTAGGCTTGAAATCTGCTGTTTAATTAATAATTCTGCATGCTCATATTAAATGTTCACTTCACGACTATAGTCTTTTTAAAATATACACATAGAATATAGAATATAAACATACAAGATCCTGTTAGATTATACATAATTTGATTAGGGCATTTATTTTGTTAGATAAACCATGGCTCTCTTTAAAACAGGACAAAAAGGGTAGCTAGAAAGAAAAAAGAAGAGCAGAATCATCTCATAGTTTGTGAGATAAATGGCCCCTGGATATATAGCAGTATCCTAAGAAATTAAGGGGTAAGTGGCTACAGTGAAAGCAACTGTAACAAGACTGGAGAAGTAACAAAAATTACTAATTAGTTATATACAATAAAACCCAAGCCTTGTAAGGCTATTCCTTTACCTCACACTACTGTACAACCAGGAAGTTAGAACGGCATGCACACAGCTGGCTTTATTAAAAAGTTGGCCAATATGAGCATTGTTCAATAAAGGGTAAATCCCAAGCAGTGAGTAGTTAGATTCCTTGTCTATAGAGAGTCAATTCCCTGATGCTTAAGGAATTGTGGTATCTCAAATATAGTGGGGTACCAGTGATTGTATGTCTATATCCTCTTTAAATGCTATATAGAAGGAACCAGTATGTCCAGAGGTACGCCTTCTTGCTTGCAGATATATAGATATATATAAATGGTATTACCATGTCCAAGTGGATCCTCTTAGTATGTTGAGTCCACAGATGAGCACCTATAGGAAAAAATTAAAGTAGGATAGAACAAGCCACTCCTTGGAATCTAACTTAATAGGAGCTCTTTTTTTCCAGGTAGGCATTGTCCCCTCTGCCTATTCCTCTGCAGTCCTTCTTGCAGGCAGGCATGAACCTCTGCCTGCAATGTGATATATTCTGTCTTTATAAAGACACTTGCAGCTCTCAGGTCTAGCTTTCTTTTTAAAATCCAAGGGCGGTAAATGGGATAAAGTGCGATACAAACAGTGCAGGCTAGCCACTCAAATTAGGGGATCAATCCCAAATCCCAAAAGACACAAGTAAACAAGTAGTATAGTTGCAAACATATAGCAGTGAGGGCGCCACAGTCACAAACGTGCAAATATATTTACCATACGAATAGTAGGATTAGGCATGTATGGAAACAAAAAGGAATATATACTTAGTGAAAAATTTAATAACACAGATAAAACAAGTACTACAAACAATAGATACACTCACAAATATAGTGGCACAAAAAATAAATACTTCTAATTGTGCTAGAGAGCTTGTCAGCCACTGCAGGGCTAAGTCCCCGTATGGTGAATATCAGCCTTGGTGCCTCAGGATGTCAGTCACACGCTTATTTCAGAAATTCTTCAGATGAAGTGTAAGAGTGAAGGTGTTGGTAGATCCAGCAGGTATAGGCTGTAGGATTGAAGTCTTTGGAGATACCTCAAGCTTTCTTCTGCTCAACATGTTTCGTCTAGTGACTTTTTCAAGAGCTGTGTCTTTTACTCTGTTCCGGCTGTTTAAATATCATGAATTGCGCGGCTTTTTATAGTATGCGCATGCGCACAACAGTGAACGTAATCATGTGCGCACTTCCAGCCTGAACCACAAATAGCTGTATTGACAATCTACGCCGGGTGATACTGTTCCGTTCAGGACCATCGGATCCTACTGAACTGAGTGTATTAGCGATAAAAAAACCTCCTAAGAAGGAAAATATAAAATTCTGGCTACAGTGAAAGCAACTGTAACAAGACTGGAGAAGTAACAAAAATTACTAATTAGTTATATACAATAAAACCCAAGCCTTATAAGGCTATTCCTTTACCTCACACTACTGTACAACCAGGAAGTTAGAACGGCATGCACACAGCTGGCTTTATTAAAAAGTTGGCCAATATGAGCATTGTTCAATAAAGGGTAAATCCCAAGTAGTGAGTAGTTAGATTCCTTGTCTATAGAGAGTCAATCCCCTGATGCTTAAGGAATTGTGGTATCTCAAATATAGTGGGGTACCAGTGATTGTATGTCTATATCCTCTTTAAATGCTATATAGAAGGAACCAGTATGTCCAGAGGTACGCCTTCTTGCTTACAGATATATAGATATATTTAAATGGTATTACAAGGTCCAAGTGGATCCTCTTAGTATGTTGAGTCCACAGATGAGCACCTATAGAAAAAAATTAAAGTAGGATAGAACAAGCCACTCTTTTTTGGAATCTAACTTAATAGGAGCTCTTTTTTTCCAGGCGGTATTGTCCCCTCTGCCTATTCCTCTGCAGTCCTTCTTGCAGGCAGGCATGCACCTCTGCCTGCAATGTGATATATCCTGCCTTTATAAAGACACTTGCAGCTCTCAGGTCTAGCTTTCTTTTTAAAATCCAAGGGCGGTAAATGGGATAAAGTGCGATACAAACAGTGCAGGCTAGCCACTCAAATTAGGGGATCAATCCCAAATCCCAAAAGACACAAGTAAACAAGTAGTATAGTTGCAAACATATAGCAGTGAGGGCGCCACAGTCACAAACGTGCAAATATATTTACCATACGAATAGTAGGATTAGGCATGAATGGAAACAAAAAGGAATATATACATAGTGAAGTATTTAATAACACAGATAAAACAAGTACTACAAACAATAGATACACTCACAAATATAGTGGCACAAAAAATAAATACTTCTAGTCATTAGTTTGTGATTAACCCCCCTAGTTAACCCACCTAGTTTGTAGCAAAAATCAGCAGGGCAGGAGAGCACACAAAATAATTAACAATAGACAAATACGTTATACACACTCTGCACCTATAATGGGTACACAGTGACTTAGACATATGAGTAGTCCAGGGTCCTACATAAATGTTTAGGCTTTATAGTTCCTCAACTGGCTGTGTTAGAGACAGGCTGCTTAAATTAAGCCTCAATTTAAGTAATAACTGACTCCGGCACTTTATAACTGCAGATGGGTTACCTCAGGAGTGAGGTCACCAGATAATTTTACGCCAATCAGTGAATGAAATTTAGTAGCTTTAAACAGGCAGCATCTAAGACAAATCATAGTATATGCACTAGACCATGGGTCGTCAACCTGGTCCCTACCGCCCACTAGTGGGCGTTTCAGGATTCCAGGTGGGCGGTAGGGATTTCAGAGATTGGGTAGGCGGAAGGGAGGGCGGGTGCGAGCCGGCGGTACCAGTGCGACCGGGTACCGCCGTCACCATTTTCGTCACCGTTTGCCACGCGGGCCGGGGCCGCCAACCAAGGGGTCCATCGGGTGGCCCATGCTGTCAGGGCCACCCGATGGATGTGCATTGAGAAGGGGC